>BNCP01000013.1:1520000-2120000 GCA_019650235.1 Volvox reticuliferus | reverse complement strand
AATTGGGTTTTACGAGGGATTTGGACAAGAACGAACAAAGTCACGGGAAACACCCTCACACTTTCTCCTTGCTGTCGTACAGGTCCCGGAGCGGGTCAAGAAGATGGCCGGGCGGCTGATGTCGTGGGTACGTTTGCGACGCAAGCGCGCAAATGAGCGCAAGGTCGCTGTTCTCCTGTACGGCTTCCCGCCAGGGGTGGGTGCCACGGGTACGGCGGCGCTGCTCAACGTGCCTAAGAGCCTCGAGGTATGACATGTCTATAAGAAAACGGTGGAAAAGATTTTAGCTCGAATCAGCAACTTGTTGTGGAGATGTCGGACACGGCGATAAAACGGCTTTTAGAGGAAAACGGCTGTTACCCCCTTATTGTGTTTTTGTTATCTGATTTTTCGGACTTTTATACTTTCCGCCTGGTCTGTCCGTTTACCTGTCCATCTATACACCTCGCCTGCCTCTCCGTCCGTCCGTCTACCTACCTACCTACCTACCTACCTATCTATTTATCTATCTATCTATCTATCTATCTATCTATCTATCTATCTATCTATCTATCTATCTATCTATCTATCTATCTATCTATCTATCTATCTATCTGAAAATGCAATTGGTGCCAATGCATCCAAGCCCCATTGCAATTCCATCCATCTCCCTTTTGTCATCTCCTATTCATACCTGTACGATGTTTCCGTGTCCCCGTTACCTTGTAAGGCCCTGCTGGCTTCGCTGCGGAAGGCGGGGTATGACCTGGGGCCCAACGTGCCTGAGGTGAGTACGACAGTGAAAGAGGGGCAAACCCACACGGTTGCCATGCGCAAGCCTGCCGTAGCCCTCGTACAGGCGCTGGTACTATCGGTTCATGCGGCGACAGGTAGAGAACATAGCATCGGCCCTGCACGGCTAGCGGACTTCCCCCCCCCCTCTCCCTTGTCGTGTACAGGACCTCACGGGCCTGGGTGAGGCGGTGGTTTCGGCGCTCAAGAAACAAGAGGATCAACGGGCCATCCTCAAAGGCGCGGCGGGTGCGTTGTTTGGTCTAAAGCTGTGTATATATACACACACACACATACACGACGATGTGGGAACCCTTTCTTTTGATAAAGCCCGGGAAAAGGCAGAATATTTACATATTGAAGGATTTATGCAAACATCAAGATACATTGACAATCATGATGTTGTGCCTATAAAAGACCCAAATTTTGAGCTTTGGCGTAAGATTTGGTCTAAATTTATCTTCTCAAGGATTTTCTGATTAAGGTATATGAAGATTCACCAAGCAAAGGCACTGTCCAGAGCTGGAAAGGCAAAGTTACCGGTGGAACATGGGGACGACATGGAGGTTAAGACAGCTGGTAATACCTCCAGAAGTATGATGATTCATTCGCCCCAAGCTAGTGCATTCTAGTGTTCGCCCACCCGAGACCCAACCCCATCCATGGCGTGATACCCCTCCCCCCACCTCTCATCACTGCAACCTGAACCTCCGCCACATTCTGCATGGTGACCGGGTGCATGCCCTGGCCGCCACAGCCCCGTCTCGCCGCCGCGCTTTGAACAAATCACGCTTTAACCTGCTGACCACCTCCCGCCCCGCCTGCGTGCGCGTGCTTGCCGCGTATATGGCCTGCCTATGTGGCCCTTACCAAGCAGGAATGGCCGCTCTGGGTGCGGGGCCCGCAGAGGCGTTTGGGGTAAAGGTTGGAGCGGGAGAGGTGACCCCCCAGCGTCTCAAGGTGGGGAAACCCGAGGGTGCCCTCTGGGCGGCATGCGGGGGGGGGATGCAGTTGCTTAAAGGATACTGGCTGACCCTCGTACTCCGCATCAACGAACTGCTCGTTTCACGTCCCAGCTACCCCGTTGTAATAACCGTAGCATTTGCTTACATACAGACGCGCATGCGCACACACACATATGCACGCGCACACGCACATATGTATGCATTCCTCGGAACCCCCCTGTCCCCTTCCGTCCTGGGACGACACAACCTCCGGCAGGAGCTGCTCACCTATCCGCCGGAATGGGGCCCGACCGAGTGGGGCCCGTTGCCGTACTTGCCGGATAATGACGTACTCGTCGAGAGGATGGAGCGGCAGTGGGGGGAATTGCGCACTTATCGGTGAGGAGGTCGTTTGTATCTTTCTGTTCTTCCCTCATTGGAACATAAGGGGGTTTTAAGCTTTGAAAGTTATGGGATGGGGGGTCGGGGGCGGGTATTTAAGGATTTGTACAGCCTTTGAAACCAGTGGATCTCCGCACCCGAAGCACCTGCCGTACCTGCCGTATCCTACCCTTCAGGGGCCTCAATACGTCGATTTCTGGCGCCTGTCAGGTCCCCGGACTGACCCTTGGGTCCGTGTGGATCGGCGTGCAGCCGCCACTGGGCATCGAGGGCGACCCCATGCGGCTGCTGTTCCAGCGGGACCTCACACCGCACCCGCAGTACGCCGCCTTTTACAAGTGGATACAGCACGTGAGTGCGGCTGTGTGTGTGGGGGGGGATGTGCGGTCATGACGCACCGGCACCGCATGTAATACATATATTATATATATGTACCCCTTGGTGCTCGCCCTTGTAGGGCGAGTCGCCCACAGTGTAACACCCCACATATATTATATTATACATGTAAACACGATTTTAACATAGATAGGCCATGTGTGCGTGAAACAAAAGATATACACATATAGACGAGGCCACGTGCCCCTTCCCTGTGCTGTGGCTCGGTCCGGTCACGCAGGACCCCCGGTGCTCGTCTTTGCAGGGCGAGTCGCCCACAGCGCTGTGTAACACCCCATACATACACATACACATACACATACACATACACATACACATACACATACACATACACATACACATACACATACACATACACATACACATACACATACACATACACATACACATACACATACACATACACATACACATACACATACACATATATATTGTTTATGTTTGTGCACAACATTCCTGTATATCAAATATGTTTTTTTCAGGTATACGGTGCCGATGTTGTACTGCATTTCGGGATGCACGGCACTGTGGAGTGGCTGCCCGGTGCACCGCTAGGCAACACTGGCCTCTCCTGGAGCGATGTACTGCTCGGGGAGCTACCGAATGTGTACGTCTACGCCGCGAATAACCCCTCCGAGTCAATCGTGGCGAAGCGGAGGGGTTACGGGACTATCGTATCTCACAACGTTCCTCCGTACGGCAGGGCGGGTAAGCCGTGTGGAATAGGGGCGCTGTACGGGGGAGCGTGGAGATGCCTCTCGTCTTCCCCGGCATATGTGGCTGGCTTCCTTGCTGCGTCCTCGTAAGGGCATAGTTCGTTGTTGAGGGTTCACGAGTACGGCACCTAACCAACTTAAAGCTTAAATGTATCTTTTGTGCCAAAATATTCCACGTTTTGCAAACCAAACTGTCAAAGGGAGGCTCAACTTCTGTTCTGTCACAGGTATACAGGTATAGAAATAGAAACCCAGTCCATTCCCGAGAGGACACCCCCCGTCAGGTCGTCTTGACATTGCTGCGGGGTTCTTCAAGGGGGCAGCTGTTTGTTCCGGGGGGGTTCCCCGGAACCCTAAAACATATTTTCCGGGGTGGTCCCCGGAACTCTACCTATTTAAGCCAAAACCCACGGGAAGCTGCGGTTCACACTGGATGTGTTTTCCGGGGATCCCCGAAGCAGCCCCCCAACATCTTTCCGGGCGTTTTCCAAAAAACTAAAACATTTCCGGGTCCCGTCCCCGGGGTGAAAAACGCTGCATTGCTGTCTCCCCCCTCTCTGTCTTGCCGGCTTATACAAATCAGTACTACCTTCCGCCCTTTCCTGATCCCCAAAGTATCAATTTCTTTCGAGTACCTCCAGTGTTCTCAAATACTTCTCTCTCTCTCTCTGTATGTATATATATATATATATATAATATACGATAGGTATTTTGAAGGTTGATCCCAGTGCACCTCCACCACCACCACCTGCTTAGAACCGCAAGTCCGTAACACCTCTCCCTTGGGCGGCACCTGCCAGGATTGTACAAGCAGCTGGCCACGCTCCGAGACCAGCTGTCCGAGTACCGGGAGGCGGCGCAGCAGGCCCGGCAGCAGCTACAGACGGCAACAGCTGCAACGGTCTCTGGTGACACGACGGCGGCGTTGGCGGCACGGCAGGCTGCGGAGGCGTCAGCGTTGGCACCCATCGTGGCGTCTCAGGCGGGCCTTATATTGGATCAGCTGAAACTGGCGGGATTGGAGGTGAGGTGGCGAGCAAGGCGGTTTGTTCGTTAGCTGGTTTAAATTTATTCCATGCGTCTGATGCCCTAACTTCCCGTCTTATTCCATTTCCCCGCCCCCAGGCCGACTGCCCCTTCCTGGACCCCTCCACCGGGCAAGTGGTGCCCCTCCCGTCCGAGGTGGGGCCGGAAACCAGCCACCCAGCGCTGGAGCCATTGACATTCGACCAGTACGCCACCAAGCTGTACGCCTACTTGCAAGTAAGTGAGGGGACCGTGGAGGTAGGGGGGGTTGTGTGTGGGGGGGAGGGGGGAGGAAAGAACGAGCCCAGTGAACAATGGGGGTAAAGAAGGGGGGGAAACCAGGGGGGCGTCTCCCTGTAGCGATGGTGGAGAAGACAATAACTTGTTTCCTCCCGGGGCAGCTTCCAGGTCTGCATCCCCTCGCGTGTTACGCCGAACACCTAACGACTTATAACCGTTGTCAGTTGTGTAAGCATTTCTTGTCCTGACTGCTAACTACCTTTGCTAACAGGACTAACCCATCGGATACCCCGGCCCCCGGATATACCCATCTGTTGGCCGTAATTGACATGTTGCCGTACAGCTGTTGGAGGGGCGGCTTTTCTCCGAGGGTTTGCACGTGCTGGGCGCCCCCCCTGGATCTTCCCAGTTGGCACAGTACCTGGAAGCCTACTTCGGGCCGGGGCTGCCGAAGGCGGCGGTGCAAGCTGTGGCGGGTGGGTACCTGGTGGTCAGGGCCTGCAAACCTTGACAAGATGTGATCAGGAAGTAATAAAATCAGTATAACTTTTACAAAATGTCAAAAATAACACTTCGAATTATGTTTGTGACAATACGTTGCCTGCTCGAAACATCCTGGCCTGAAGGCCCCTCCCTCTTCTCCCAACCGCCCCCTGCAGACCGCGGGGAAGAGGGCGCAGCGGCGGTCCGCGCCCGACTGGAGCGACTTTGGGATCAGGAGGTGGGGGGAAGGGAAACGGGGCGGGAGGGGGGACCGCTTTGACGTACACGAACCGACATGGGGTCCTCATCCGGATGGGGCTGCTGTACCTTTTCCATGCTGTAAAGGCCGGGGTTTGGGGGGGGATAGGGGGGAAGAGAGCGAACGGGATGGTGTTCGTGCCACTGCCGGGGAGCCTGACCTGGCTGTTACCTGTCTGGGGAAAACCCCACTCCCCGCTCGACCCGATCCCAGAGGCTATCTTAGTCCCAGTTCTTCAGTTCTGACGTAATCGGGTGCAGCAGTACAGCAGTTGGGACTTACGTAATTCTTTAACTAAATCAAAACGCCCATATCAACTTAGGATTTAACGCGCTCGTCTTACCCTAACCCCCCACCACCACCAATCCGTATATGTACACACACACGCCTAGGCTGCGAGCTCGCCATTCGAACCGGTGCTGCTGCCAGCGGGTACATCAGCTGCTGGTACGACAAGCACGGCTGCGGCGGTGAGGGCGGCCCCCCAGCGGCCTTCAGGGGAGGAGCTCGCAGCGAGGCTGGAGGTGAGGCCCGCCGTTGCGGTTCGATTGTGACGCTTATCGGTACGTGGGCCCGAACCGAGGGGCTTGTTCGTTATAGGCCTATAGGGGCGCAGCAGTTGAGGAGAGGGGACGCAGGCGCCCGTGCTCCTCTCGTCGATCAAAGCTAGACAGGCGGACTGGCAGGACCTCTATGCGTTCACAGGAGAGGGCGCCCACAGACCGCGAGCTCCCACCGGCACCGCTTCTTCGCCCGCGTCCTCCACACAGCCCACCATGTGGAGTCCCGTGCCTCCACACCTGCGTCAGTAACCGCCAACATGCAACTACCAACTGACAACTGACAACAGTCAATGATAGAACCAACCAATGCCGTTTTCGCATCCATTCGTATTACCTCACAGGAGGCGCTGAAGATCCGGTCGCTTTTGTTAAAGAATACGGAGGTACGACATGACAGATTTACATACTCCAACGCACGTGTGCTTGTCATGGCTCGTAGTGCATCTTCCCCAGTTTCGCCCATATCGTGTACGAACGAGGTAGCTGTCCTACCTTATCTCATTCAGCAGAAGCCAGCGGAGTGGGAAAAGGCACAAGAGGGGTCAGCTTAGGCCCGCTCTGGGTGGTGGTTTCTGAGCTCAATGGTCCCCGGTCCATGAGAGGGCGGGGTTGGGTCATGTCTGCGAGCCAGGCAATGCCCCCCCGCCGCCTGCTCCGCCCACTCGAACCTTCCGCCCCTTATCCCCGGCTGCCCAGGAGCTGGCGAGTGTGCTTCACGCGCTGGGAGGGGGCTACGTGCTGCCCGAAGCGGGCGGTGACTTGCTGCGGGACGGAACCGGGGTCTTGCCTACGGGTGAGGGGGAGGGGGAGGGGGAGGGGGAGGGGGAGGGGGAGGGGGAGGGGGAGGGGGAGGGGGAGGGGGAGGGGGAGGGGGAGGGGGAGGGGGAGGGGGAAGAGGGACGAAGTGCACTTTGGCTGAGGGAGAGAGGGACCCGGGCCCCTCATCAACTTCTCCCCCCCCCCCCGCCTCCTCCATCTGTTAATATTCCCACCCCTTACTCTTGCCACCCACTTTCCCTTTCCCGCTGTCGTTCCCTTTCCCTTCCCGGTGTTGTTTGCTATGTGTGTGTGTGTGTTGGGAGACAGGACGCAATATCCACGCACTGGATCCGTACCGCATGCCCTCCCCCGCCGCAATGGCCCGTGGGTCGGCCGTGGCGGCCGCCATCCTGGAGCAACATAAGGCCTCCAACGGTGGCGTCTTGCCCGAGACAGTGGCGGTCAACTTGTGGGGTTTGGATTCGATCAAAAGCAAGGTACGATACGCTTTGGGGGTCGGTGGGAGGGATGGCGCTAGCTGGAGGCGCTAGCTGTCACCTTAACTGGCCCCCTAGGAAGCCTGCATCTGAGGGCTCCTGTCGGGTCGACAGTACCAGAGAAGAACGAGAAGCGTATATCAACGTTATTATGAAGAGCTGCATTCTTTCCTCTCTCTCCCTCTCCCTCTCCGTCCTCTTCGGTAAGCTTCGCCCCTCACCCCCGTCCTTCCACCCCGTCCTTCCGTTTCGCGTCTCTAGCTCCCCCCTCGAATCACACGCAAACTGCCAACTGCCAACTGCCAACTGCAACAGCAGACTCCTTCCTGCAAAGGCAAATGCCAAGGCAACACTGCTCGTTAGCAATCTGTTCGACGCTGTACCCATCACCGTCGCCGGTTGTTGCATCTGCCCAGTCCTTCACCGGCTCCTACCGGCAACCAAACCACACCGCACCACACCGCAACTTCAAACAAGGGGGGGGAGGGCGGGAAGTAATACCCTCGTCAGCTGAAGGGGGGAGATCTACATAACCCAGCAACAGCAGGTACTGAGGCAGACCCCGACTGCCGCTAAACTGGCTGCGAATACGGCACCCACAAGTCGTACAACGAACTACCTAATTTCACTCTTCGTCACCAGAAACGGGCTTCTCTGCTGTTCCCTCGAAATTGCATTAATCGCATTCATCGCTGGACAAGTCAATGCTTCTGATGGTCGCAGGGAGAGAGCGTGGCCATTGTGTTGGCGCTGGTGGGGGCCGTGCCGGTGCGGGAGGGTACCGGCCGCGTGGCCAGGTTAGTGCTCCCGGGAGGAGGCGACAGGCGGGGGGTTCATGTATGGCATGGTCATGATCGCGAGGATATGGTCACCCTGTACGGAAACCTGCTTTGTTGATTTCCGTTACTTCGCGAACACCACCTGCTTTTTGTGTGCGTTGCGATTTGGGTCTCGCTTCGTTCACCTGTACCACCCATTCCCGGCACATTAAGAACACACACACATAGGCACACATAGGCACACATGGGCACTCAAACACCTGGAATATTGAACGCGTCTTTTCCGGTCCTCGCTCCCTTACCCCCCCATACCCCAGGTTCGAGTTGGTTTCCCTGGAGCAGTTGGGCCGCCCCCGGGTGGATGTGCTCTGCAACATGAGCGGCATCTTCCGGGACAGCTTCCAAAATGTGGTGGAGCTGCTGGACGACCTGTTCGCGAGGTGGGGGTGAGGAGCGAAGGTGGAGGAGGGGGCACGAGGCACGAGCGGCGCTCGGGGGACTGGGAGGGAGACCCACGCTTGGGGGGTGGGTTGGATGGGGTTGGATGGGGTCGAGGGTGGGTTCGTTGTTTTGTACTTCACCCTGTATGGTCTTCGAATTGAGACAACCGTTCAGTTTTCGGGTTTCGGGTTTTTGGTTGTTAGTTTTTAACAACTAATGAACAACCGCAGGGCGGCCGCCGCCAACGAGTCTGACGACCAGAACTACATTGCTAAGCATGCGCGGGCCATGCAGGCGCAGGTGGGAGAGAAGGGGGTTGGGTGGGGTGGGATGGGGGTGTTTGATGACAAGCCACGGACCCATGGGTCACAAGAAACCTCTCACGGGCGGAAGGGGATGTGTGAGATATTTATTCTGCATTCACCTTTTCGTCTCTCTCCCGGTCTCCTGGTCTCGAAGCATACGGAATGAAGTGGCCGCCAGACGAGGCCCCGCGGCGTTCTTCACTTGTTAAAAGGTCCCCCCCCCCGCCCCTCGCCGTCATAACCAAAACGCAACGGAAAACATCGTGACGTGATCCCCCTGATCACCCTCCCCGTCTCCCTTCCCGTGAAATCCTTGCTTCGTTTGAAACCCTGGGTGCCGTACCTGCCCAACCCCCGCCCTCCTTCAAAATCCCCAAACTCCACTCAACCTGGTTGACACGCATTTCCCAAAACAACCTCAGGGCTTGTCCGCGACGTCGGCCCGCCTCTTCTCAAATCCCGCCGGAGACTACGGCTCCATGGTCAACGAGCAGGTCGGCGCGGGCAGGTACGGCAACCAATAAAACGGCCGCTACAAGCCGCCGCCGCAAATGGTGGTGATTCGTTGTAAGGGCGTGTTTTTTGCGTTCATAGCTCAAATCACTGAACTGTGTCTCTGTCTGTCTATCTGTCTGTCTGCGTGTGCGTATTTTTCTCTCTTGCTCCTTCTATGAGACCCGTCAACCTTTACGATACGCATGCTGCGCGATTGTATGACAGCTGGACGAACGGTGACGAGCTGGGAGACACGTGGGCTGCCCGCAATGCCTTCAGTTATGGCCGCGGCAAGGAGAGGGGCACTGCCCGCCCGGAGGTGGGTCCTTGGGGGTCTTCCGTTCCCTCCGGATTGAGAGGGCACCCGCCGTACGTATACGAAATAGGAAGAAGATGCGCACATGTGGAAGGGGGAGTCCGTTGTGAATGACGAATACATCTGGATTCGCAGGTGCTCCAGGCGCTGCTTCGTACGACGGATCGTATCGTACAGCAGATTGATAGTGTGGAGTACGGCCTCACGGATATCCAGGTACGGAATTGGTTTCTTCTGGGATGCTCCTGCTGCTTTTGTTATTAACAACTTTTGGAGGGGTGGGTGTTAATCCACGCGAATAACGACGAAGGTAAGAAGAACAACACAAGCTGCGCCTTTTTTCTTGAGTACTGCGTCCGGCGGAGTCCTGAGGAGTCCGGAGCGATGTCTGCATGCTGCTTCCGACCGAGAGCTTATGTTGAACTGGTACTCGTTAAGGTTAAGGTTTTCTCGTGCACGCGCGTACGTATGTACGTACGTACCCGCCTGCAGGAGTACTACGCCAATACGGGAGCCCTGAAGCGCGCAGCAGAGGCGGCTCGAAGTGTTGGTGGGGGAACGGACAACCGGCAGGGGGCCCGCGTTGGCTGTTCCATCGTGGAGGCTTTCGGCGGCACGGGCGCAGGCGCGGGTGGCGGCGCGGGTTCGATTCCGCCCCCGCGTGAACTGGAGGAAGTGCTGCGGCTAGAGTACCGCTCCAAGCTGCTGAACCCAAAGTGCGCCATTTTCATCACCGCCCCATGAGTTTGAGCCTATTCATCGGGATCCATTATCGAACAGCTTGTATATGTATTTATGTATATGCGTATGTTTATATTTTTTAATACTGATCTGCCAATTTTGTTTGCAAACGTCTCTTTGGCGCACGGCACGAACTCGGTACAATTCAAATCCTCGCTTTCCGCTCCCCGCACCCGTCCGTTGTTAACTCCCGTCCGCCCACGACCCCCTGCCCATCACCCTCCCTTCACCTGGCCATGCGCCCTTAACAGGTGGGCCAAAGCTATGGCGGCACAGGGCAGTGGCGGCGCGTACGAGATTTCCACACGCATGACGGCGCTGGTGGGCTGGGGGGCCACCACGGACTTCCGCGAAGGTTGGGTTTGGGACCAGGCCGCTGAGACGTACGTGGAGGACAAGGAGATGGCGGAGACCCTGCGTAAGAACAACCCGCAAGCCTTCGCCAATGTGGTACGGCGCATGCTGGAGGCGGCCGGTCGGGGCATGTGGAGTCCCTCCCGGGAACAACTGGAGCAGCTCAAGGCTCTGTACTCCGACTTGGACGACCAGCTAGAAGGAGTGACCCAGGGGTCCGGGAGGTAGAGGGGGCCGGCGGGGTAGAGGACTCAGGTGCTGCGTAAATAGTGTGTAGGGGGGGGACCGGAGCAATCCGCGTGTGCTGTTGTCTAGGCCCCTGGGGGAATGCCGCAATCTGCACATGGGGCGAAAGGCAGGCCCATGCATGCATATCATGTGTTAGGGGTTTAGGCGAGGTTGATATATGCATTGTGGGGTGTGTGCGTGTGTGTGTGTGTGTGCGCGCGCATTAAGTTGAGTTGTGTTTGTGTGCTTGGTTGTGAGATAGATACCTGCCAGACAGACATCTCAGGCAGAAGCTATCTAGTTGGCTGCAAGAGGGCGAGAGATGGAGAGAATAACGCAGAATGAGAGGACGCAGGCGTACGGCGGATATCCTAATGCATCATTACCAGCCTCCGATGCCATCCTATGCCAGCTTCCATTTCCTGGTATTGAATCGTCCATTTGTTGGAGGGCAGTGGTGAAAGTTTCGAAGGAGATTTCCTGAGGTGGGGCTTTTGAAGTGGAATTCACTTTTGTGTGCAGGAAGGGTGGTGCTAAGCATTCATGGCGGTTGCACGGCAGGCGGTATGACAATCCACTGTTGTAATGGACAGTGTCGCTGTCAATGAGCCGTCGTAATTTCTTTATAGGGCTCTTAGGAAAGTCGCGATGATGTTAATTGGCTTCCTTTTCTTCTATATGCGGTTCCTCGAGTGGGACAGAGTGCGGGCCGCAAGAAATCACCGCGGTCACCTCACCTTCTGGCCGCCTCACGTGGCCTGCTGTGGTAACCGTCTAGCATTTCTTATTTTGGGCTCCTGATGGGCTGGTGTCTTTTCGTAATTCTTTCCTTGTTTGGGTCCTGCCCGCGCCTGGGTTGGGTGCACTTTGCACCTTGCTTGGTTGCGCTTGGCATCCGTCCCCTTTTCGCCGTGGCATAGAGAACCCTGTGACGTGCGATGAGGTGCTCAGCGCCCTGGAATGCACCTGAGTTTTCTTCATCAGGGATCCCAGGTTTATGGATCCCGGATCCGGCGGGTGTGGTATTAGGGTTTTATTAACAAGATAAACCTTAGGTTGAAGGCAAACGCCTGGCAGAATTCACTTGTCGCGGAGCGGAACGAAGGTGAAAGGTTGAGACATGTTCGCGTTCACGCGAGTAAGAGTGTTCGCGATCAAAGGACTCCTGGGAGTGTCGGTTGTTAATGCTCCGCATCCAGGCCGCATCAGTTAGTTATAGCCATCGCACTGAACATATTTGCTTTAAAACTACATGTCGGACGATAATAGGGACGACTCAGTCTATAACCACCATCTAATGCAAATTTGCATGTGATGAGTAGATGTGAAGGGTAGCTTGTCCATGGCAGGTGCAGTGGCTGGGCCGTGACGTGGCGCTTCAAATACTACACAACGGCCGTATTATAATATCCATCATTCTCCCCCATAACACATCCTATCTCGATACCTTCAGCTTGTGAGAGACCTATCTCCCAACCCGTTCTGTCCTGTCCTATCCTTTCACATGCACAATTAATAATCCCCAGCCGATATTGCCGTACTATGCCGTAAACATGCCGTAGAGAAGTCCTTATCATGTGCCTGAAGGACGCCAGCGCATGATCCTTACCGAAGACATGTGTAATTTGATTATACAAACACCGTGCGAAAAATTACTCGTAACCCAAGATTCGCGTACAGCACATATCCTGATACCCACCTGCGCCGCCGGTTGTCGGTTACGGAAGGCCCCATTGGAGGGCACAAGAATGCGCATGACGCAACCAGGAGGTGTGTAGGACATTGACACGCAATGACAAAACAACACGGCAGGGCTTTGATAAAAGCTCATAAAAGCTCGTTCCTTAACAGTGCCTGTTCTTCCTCCATAACAGCGCTACCATTCCCTTCTTTTAAATAAAAAAAGAAGGGAATGGTTTGAGGCATGCGGGTCACCGCAATTCACAGCAACGTCATTTAGTGCCCTCGCGGCAAATTAACACCGCTCAAGAAGAGCATGGCGGCCTTGCTTTATTATTTCATTTTCTTGCGCCTCGCAATTGCCTTCCCAACTTTCCCTCAACAATGTCGTTCGGCATGGATCTCCTGGCATCCCTAGCCCCTCCAAAACGGAAGGCCTCCGCAAACCGTGAACCAACACCCCGCCAGCTGCTGTGCTTCCGGCGACACCCCAGGTTGGCCCACCTCATGCACCCTTTGCACGTTCGCTATCCCCTCCCTCCCTTCGTTTCACTGCTCCAACACCTCTCTGGTACTCACTCCGTTCGGTTCATTTATTAGTCGCGACCCCCTGGAGCGACTCGTAGCGGCTCCTCCACGAGGCTGGGGGAGGTGCGATGAGGCCCTGGTCCGCCCAGGAAAACAGCTGCTGCATGTGTGGCCGGTAGAAATTCGCCAGGCGAGTCACAGCCTGTGTGTGTGCTCCATCGTGTGGTATCTGCTGCGGCGGTGGCTGATAAGGTTCTGATCGCACTTCATCAGTGACGGCTCCTCTATTGCCTTTGGGAGGCCCTTGCATTGCGCCGCTACTGCTACTACTACCGTCATGGCTACTGCTAGTACTAGTGTCGCTGCTAGTGCTACTGCCTCTGCCACTGCTGTTGTTGCTGGATGAGAAGGTGCCTGAACCAATCCATTGCACATCGCTTTTGTTTCGGGCACACTGCCATGACTGGCGGACCGAGGAGAAGGTGGAGACGGGAAGGGTAGCAGAAAAAAAGTTCAGCTTGAGTAGCTTTCGTTCGAAGGAGGGATAACGGAGCTGAGTGAACGAACGTTCAAACGATTTCCACTTCCACATTTGGAACTTCTTGTTATATAATCGGGCGGTGCTGTAAGGCACCGTTCCTTCTCGGATCTCACGCGTCTCTTTTGTACTTGGCCCCCTCACACTTGGAGCAAGTTCGCCTGCCATGCGGGAAAAATCCTCTGGCCCGGCGTCGTGAGACCATTACCCACAATCTAAACCTGCATCTACCTGCATCCACCGCAATCTAAACCTAAACACATGTAAACACATGCATGCATGTACAAATAGGTACACACACGCACACACACACACACACATATATATACACACATATATATACACATAAATATTACATATATGTTTTCCGCAGATATTCATATTTATATGTGATTGTAACGGCGTATACATGTAATGTAAAAGTGAATACGACAATCATCCGACAGACCCTAACCTGTGTGTAACACCCCAGACCCTAACCTACGTAGCAGCCCCGGCTGTTGTAAATAAGCGCCAGTTTCTCGTCGGTGTAGTTACCGGGTGGTAGTCGCAGAAACACTTCCACGCTTCGAACGACAGCCAGCGGGTCCGCAGCCAGGTCATCTGTGTAGAGCACCTGGACCTAAGCGCACGTGGCGGCGCACACAGCGGACGCTTTGGAAAAGAGGAAACCTTTCACCTGAGACAAGCGTAGGGACAGACCAAGCCATATATAGCTGCGCTGAAATGTGCAATGGGAGGTTGGGAGACGTGGCCGGGTCCGGGTAAGCTGGCCGTGACCGGCGAAGTGGACTACCTCCACTGCCCCCTGTACATGCATCTGGTAACAACTTCTCATCCTTGTGTTGTTGTTGCGGCGGCTTCCGAACTCCGAAATCTATCTCTCATCCTTATCGCATTGCGTCTACACACTCGCGAACTCCATCCCCTCAGGCTCTTCTGGTCGGATTTTCGATTTCTATTATAATCGATCGGGTCTCTAATTTTAAATTTCGTGTCAAATACTGCTGCTACACATTCGCACATCTATCTCCGTCCCCTACCCCCCCACCCACCTGCTCGTGTGGGAAATGTGCGAGGTAGTTCTCCAGGAACACATCGTATACGGACCAGCCAATGATGTCTACAGTATGGCATACGTACACACACACACACACACACACACACACACATATATATATATATATATATATATATATATATATATATATGTGGCGACAGCAGTCACCGAGGGTGTGGCGGCAGGAGGCAGCCAAGGAAAGGGTAAATGCAGGGGTCAAACAGGGACCTCAGCGCTGACGTACTCGGAAGCAACCTGGCAACTGGACAACTTTCCCCCTTTGCATCAGTAGCTGGAAAGGGCGCTGCGAGGACAGGAAGCTGACTGGCCGAGCTGAGAACGCCATGTGGCACCTTTTTACCTGCCACCATGCGCCACCTGCGTCCCTCGGTGTACCATGCGCTTGCAACTTGGTATCATAAAATGATACCCCTCTCAGCTCAGTAAAAGAAAGCATCCCACTTACTCGATTTCGCGACGCATTGCGCCGTCATCCAATCCCTAAGGTCCATGTTAACTCCCCAGCCAGTCTTGGGACGCGGCTGCTGCTGAGACGAAGAAGAGGACGGCGGCTCGGTACCAGCCATTCCCTCCAACTCTTGCTCTGAGCGCCTTACGGTGCTGTACCGCACCGCCATCTGGCGGCAGCGCTGCAACCGCTGAAGCTCCTTCGCCACATAGCTGGCGAAGGTCTCATTAAGGACCTGTACGGGGAGACGTTTACGGAGGGGTTCAGCATGGAAGGAAGGTACTGTCGGAGGTAGTAGATAATACGGAAGGGTGATGCAGAATGGTGGGGGAGCCGAGGCGGCTGCCGCTCTCTTCATTTCATAACAACATGCGTGCGGAGACTGATGCCAAGACGTGGCCCAATGCTGGCTGTCTGATTTGCCACCACCAATGTTCAAAACGGACCAGACGGTACCGACCCTACCTCCTTGTGGCAAGCCCCGAAGTCCAGGACCTTCTGCTCCATGAAGCGACTAACTGCCCGTTCGACGGGTTCACGTAGGACTACCAGCAACTGCGGAAGGAGGCGTAAAGTACCCGAGGGCCAATAATCGGTTTTCACGACCTCTTAGTAAGATCATAAGGAGGGTAAAGAGGCGAGACGAAAGCGGGGTTGAGACGAAAGGTGTTGGGCGGAAAGGAGTGAGGTGGGTCAAAGGAATATCCTACACGATCGGAAGGGACGAAACCGTACCCCTAATGCGGCCGTAGCCGTAGCTACGCAAACGCGGAGGACGGGTTTGCCTTCCTAAAGCGGGCGTCAAAGTGACCGGCACGCCCAGTCGGCGCCGCTGGTCTGGTCAGTTCTTTGGGCGCCCAACATGCTGCCGGATGATAACGCTGTGCTAGTCTTGACTGACTGAGTCTGTCGGGCTCTGGTGGAAAATGAAAATGGCGGCGAGGAGCTTGCACAATTCGCCATCGCCTGGCGACCCAAAAAGAGGATAATCCGACCTATGCTGGCGCAGTTGTTGCTAGTATCAACATCCGATCTGGCCTGTGACTCATATATGAAGCCCTTGAGGATCGAATTCTAACACCCGGTTACGGTAAAAAATGAAAAATGTGAGAGAAGTGGGATAAGTAGGAGAGATATGGACCTTAATTTTTGGGTTCATCATTTTGAAGACCAGCGGGCAACACAGACACGACAGATGCGTGGCGGACCAGTCGCCGACCAGCACGTGAGGCCGACTTCGTACAGTACGCGCATACATGATGGCACGCTGGTAGTACTCAAGGTCGTTGTCGCACAGCGTGGTCCTCGCGTAGTCGCCATTGAACCATAATGTCTCCTGACGTCCCGTGGGATCACATGGGCCGGGCGCCGAAAGTTTTCGACTTATGAGCAACGCGGAGAAGATGTGTCAGGCAGAAGAAGATAGGAGGAGATATGGACAGATTGCGTAGATTTCGGATGGCGTTGGCCGGCCCTGGCCCCATGCGTTGCTTATTACATCCGTGACTTGAGAAACCCCAGAGAAACCCTTACATCAGAAGTGGACTCCCAGAGGGCGGGGCCATGGAAATGCTTAACAAAGAGGTGGCAGAGGTCTTCAGTACGCACAGGGAACTAATAACGTACCTTGCTTTTCCCCACCCAGGCAATGTCAGGATGCGACTTCAGGTGCATCCATAAGGTGCTCGTGCCCGACTGCAGAGCCAAAACCCGCGAAACCGGATTGTGAGGTTAACATAAGGAGCTAGGTCTGATCATGGGTATCGTTAGATTCTGAAGTATTTTGGGTCGAACATATGTGCGTATAGGCACCCGTGGAGGCACGACGACCCAATAAATATCATACGAAAAAGTGCAGAGCATGGCCAGGTCGACATCGCATGACTGAGGTAAACGCACAAACCCGCGTTTGATGCAGTTTCTAACGCCATCAATTATCTTAAAACATAATTTCAATTATGAGACGACAGCATGTCCACTCGAAAAAGTTTTGGGCATGACTGCGTTCGAACGAACGGCAGTTATACACGGCCGTCAGCAAGCTCGCCTTCTGTTGTCCCAAAACAGCATAATCCAAAGGCAAATCTAGCCGATCCGGTTTATGCGCCGATCCAGTTGATCCTCTGCAGAAAGCCAACGCCGGCATCAAGATTCCCACGAGAACAAATGAAGGTGCAACCATGTCGCTGACGGCTTCAGTCGGTAAAAAATTGATTCAATTTGTAGTTACGCCGTCGGGAATGATAACGGCATATGCTTCGTTATCGTAAGTTAGTTAACCTCCGATAGGGCGGGACCCAAATCACCAATTTCTGAAGGGTTTTGAAAGTCCCTATGATCTTGAGTTGTAAATCGTGATCCATATAACATTTTTGCTAGGTTGTCGGGGCAGAAACAGATGTTAAATGCCCGGTCAGTTTGGTTTTGCCGTACAGGAATGTGTTGCAATCCCCTGGCTAGCCGGGCCTGATTCTGCAGGCGACTGACGAAGCACCAAAATTATCACTCATCATTATGGCCTGCCGCGCGCCTTTCACCTCAAGAGTGTTTGATCACCTGTCATATGTACCGGGCACGACTTGGTTTGAGCATTGCTATAAGCCACCAAACTCAGGAAAGTAAGACGGACCATTGCGGTAAACATATCCAACCCTTCGATGAATTACTTTCAAGCTCTAACGAGTACGGCTGGGACATGGTATAAGGCTCCTGTACCTTCGGAAGGCTTAGCACCAGCGTTTTCCACCCCGGGGACGGGACCCGGAAAGTTTTAAGTTTTTAGGAAAATGCCCGGAAAAATGTTGGGGCTGCTTCGGGGATCCCCGGAAAACGTTTCCAGTGTGAAGCGCAGCTTCCCGTGGTTTTTGGCTTAAATAGGTAGAGTTCCGGGGACCACCCCGGAAAAGAATTTTTAGGGCTCCGGGGAACCCCGGAACAAACCGCTACCCACTCGAATAGGTCGACGGCCCAGCGTACAGCATGAAACGCAGATAACTGCTCCTTTGCATAAATATACATGGCTTTTGTATTCAGATGTGCTATTACCGATAGCTTAGTCTCGAGCTTTGCCATTATTCCATATGCGTTTATTATGAATCTGATGATACCGATGGATACGTGTACTGTTGTGTACGGAAAGAGGCTTCAAGTCTTAAGATTCTATAAACCACAGCCGGTGCCAAATTCTAACGCCTGGCGGAGCATTACAACAACCGCACACCACCAACAGTTAACCATGTCCGTGCAACAAGCACGCCGGCGGAATCCAAATCCGCAAATGTCCGACGGAGTTTCGCGGCGCCGAGCAGAAAAGGTAAACATGCTCGCACATCGCCTCACCCTGCAGCGTGCCGTGCATACCGTACCAATATATCGAGCACCACGCACAAGTGAGCCGCGGTACTTCAATCACGCCCCACAACCACATTCCATTGTCAGTAATGAGCTTCTTCACCAAGTCAGGTTACTAATATAGGTCGTAAAGTCGTATCACGCAATGCACAGTCAGCCCGCCTCAGGGAACTCGGAACGTCGGGTGGTGTGCGTACGCAGCACAGTCGTGCTCGTTCCGGGGCCCGCCCTGTCGTCAACCACACAGATGCCTTCCGAGCCAAAGCGACTATTTCCCAGACGCGAAAAACGCATCCGCAAGACTCCGCCAACTAAGGTTCAAACATCCCATCAAACAGCAGTAGGTCTTCACTTCACAGCCCCCAAATGGAAGCCGCCATGATTGCCGCACGCAGGCAACGACCTGTCTGTCGAAATGCCCGTCCTGCCTGCCGTGACCCAGAATTGAATTGGTCGTAACACAGGGACCCCAACCTCCGTCACTAAGCGCCCGGATAGCAAAGCTTCCTTCACGCAACTTCGCTGGTCATCGCACTTCACGCGCCCTATAATGAGCCCGGTTTGAACTTGTCTTTAAACGCGCAGCGGGTCCCTCAGCCTACTCATGGTCACTTTGCACGTAGCCACATCAGCAACCCTAGCGTTGGCCAGGCAGAGAGGGGTGCCGGCTGACTGCCGTGTCAGGTCGGTCTCAAATTCAGTCCGTTCAGTAAGCCCATCTTTATGCTTAACTCATCCACATGTCGCGCCCAAAGTTCTTGTCCTTGCAACTTGATCCGTTTCCCTGCAACCTTGTATGGACTTCACACGCTGCTGTGCTGAACATGCTGCTGCCAGTGCTTGCAATGGCTGCACCGCTGCATTTGCGCACATGACATGCACACATTTGCGCACATGCACATGCACACATTTGCGCACATGACATGCACTAACCAAAGTTCCAATGGACAATTTTTGTCGATGACAGGCGGTTGAGCCTCTCCGCGGCAGCATTACCAGTTGTTATAACCGCCACCACCATAAGGGGGCGGCGGCAGTCCAGGTGGTGGCCCTCCGGGGCCTCCACCACCGCCACCATCTCGGTCATCCCGTTCCATGTTCCAGGCCGCAATCTTGGCCCTGCGTTCCTCCGAAGTTTCCCGTCGCCGGTCACCACCTCCCCGCTCCCTGCTACGGCTGCGCCCCCGTGCCCGGTCTCTGCTGCGACTTCGGCGCCGGTCACGATCCCGATCCCGGTCACGGTCGCGGTCTCGTCGTGGGCTCCGGCTACGCTCCCGATCGCGATCACGGCGATGGTACCGTCCGAAGAGCTTCCTGCGTAGTTCCCTGCCGATGGGCTTGAGGTGCATGAAATTGCAGTAGCCACCGCGGTTGCAGGTGTTCTCCTCATATTGGCGGCAGGTCGCCTCGCGGAAGTCGGTCACGGGGCTGAACTCAACCACTATGGGACGCCCATCGTAGTAACGGCCCTGCAACGCTTGGAGAGCGCGCGCCGCTGCGTCCTCATCCCGGAACTTAGCATACACGTTTCCAACCATATGATCTGCGAAGTTATCGCAGACATTCAGGTTTTCCAGCTCGCCATGCTGCGCTAGCTCCTCGAAGACGTCCTCGTAGAAATCCTCAAAATGTTCCTGGGCTGCCTTCGGGTCAACCCGAATAGGAAGTCCATCTGGGCCCAGTGGCGCGTTCAGAAGGGGATTCTGATACATGTTTGCCATAAGAATGGTCGGACTAATAGTAGGGCGGTTGTGCAGACGTGAGCAACGATCTCCATGGCGGCACGCTCCAATTTTAAAGTAGAAAGGACAGTTGACACGATCTTTTTCTGTACCGAAGATGCTGGCCAAGTGCTCGGCCATGTTTGCGGCGGCTTCAGAGTATCGTCATAGGCAGAGTGATTGCCAAGCAGCCCTTATGGTTGACGCAGAATGCCCTCCAAATTACTGCAAGTCAAAAGCGTAGAATGCTATCAATTAATATTCTCTTCAATGGATTCAAGGTAGTCTTCGGGGAAGGAATCAATGATGTTACTGGCGCTCGTAAGGCCCTTAGGCCAGGGAACTAGACTTGTAAGGGGCTAAAGGCCTACGGCTACGGTTATCCTTTGAATTCTAACAAAATGAAATAACCTATCAGAATATACTAATTTACGCATTAATTATTTCCGCAATCTAGTGCCACTGACTAGGCCACTGTGCGGAGGTGTCAACGCATCCCAGCACTTGGTCGTTTTTCTTCAACTGGTCACCCAATCAACGGCTTAAGAAATTAAAACATTAATTTTTGAGACATACAAGTGGATACCTTGTCCCACGGCGTAGTGGAAGGCTGGACGACGCGCCAACGGCCCGACCCTTGGTTCCCTTTCAGCCTTGGTCCAGTTGAGCGAACCATTACCGTGTCGCAACGCAGTAGCATGACGCATTGCATGTAAGGCAATATGTTTCACGCTCGTGTACATTTGCGCGATACGTTTATAAATACATTTGTCTTTTTGTGCCTTCCCGTCATACGTCGAAGCACAAGTTGCCATGCAAACCTGCGTTTCTCGTGTTCTTAAATATATAGGGAGTAAGGACTGCAGCCCGCCCGTCTAAACCTGGTTAGCGGAAGCGCTTCCCGTTATTCTCGATTATGCACACAGTTGCATGGCCAGTCAGGACCCCATGGTGCGCAGCAGGTCTTCGCCATGAACCACCCACACACTCACAGCTGCGGTCATCTCAACAGGTGCTTGATAATATCAAAAGGATGTTGTGCTTCCTCCATGCTTCCAGCGCCATGCATCCGAAGCCGATACCGTGCTGTGGCCGCCAGGCGGGGAGGAAAGGGGACGAAGGGAGGGGTGAGAAACAAAACCGACGGATCATGGAGCTCATGGCAGGGTGCGATGTGTATAGCGCATTTTTCACGTTCCCTTTTGGTTCTTATTGTGACCCGGACAGCTATTCACACAGCCCATGTCTACCCGGCTCTCGCGACGCTCCACCCTTATCTTTAGGGGATCGCAACACCTCCATTTTCCAGTCCCAGGCGAATGATTTTGAGAGTGATTGTTTAAAATTTAAAGGATTAAGGACTTATGAACGCGGATGCTACGTGGGCCTGCTCGTGCTTTACACCAAGGACGGTATGAGCATTTAATTACGTTCACGTGAGTGCGACAGCATGTGCCTTACATACAGTTTATTGCCTACTAGTTCCGGTATCATCTACGGCACGGGGCTTTGCGCCAGCCCGACTGTGAAGGGCACGCTACCAGCCTGGTCACATGGCGTTTGGGGACGCCCAGGCGCTCGTGCACCCAGCTGTCACTGCTAGTTGGTTTTCATGGCGCACACACAGGGCGTGGCTTAGGCGTGTTCTGCAGCTACCTTAGTTCGCTCAGGTGCAGCTGGGTACCGCTCACGGAACCTTTCATATTCTGATCCTTCGACTAGTCCGAAAAGGTGAGGATTCACCGTTGATCCATCCGAGCTGGATTTACAGTGCTGACGAATAGTGTTACCCTACTTTTGCCCGAGGTTCCTACTCCGTTTAAGTCTGGAGCCTGCTGTAACGACACAGCATAGCATCGTCCTAATGCCAGAGAGGGAGACGAGGGGAGACAATCACCATTACCAAGCCCAGCCAGGATCACCGGACGATTTATCGGGATCATGTATCCGTAACCCAAACCTTAGAATACATACAATTCAGTAGCGGCATTTAAACCAAGGAGGTGGGAGGGAGCCGTCCGGGACCTGAGGCATGAGGGCCTGACTATGGCAACCTTGGTAACAGCCGGTTTGCTCTTTTGTAGGTAACTTCGGGCTTTGAGTGGGTCGAAAGCAGTTGCTTAGTATCATGTATATTCTTGCCGTTGCTGTGTTTGTTTGCGCGGAGAGAGAGACGCGCTGAGATAAGAGATAGATGGATGGAAGAGGAAGGCGCCATTCTTTACCCATATGCTCCCCACGTAGAAAAGCAAATCCCAGGGCAGGTTCTTGGCCTTGATGATACCCCGCACCATCAAACTAACCCAGGCTCCTCCGCCGTCCACCCCTGGAAAAAGTTTGCGTCAGCGAGGACTGCCACAATCTCCATTCATATCAGGATTGAATTCACGTGCCGTAACCGACGATGCAGCAGCCCGAAAAAGACACTGAAAACGTCACCCAAGGCAGCTGGGTACATAAACACAAACACGCGCATTATAAACACATCACGCAACCCTACCTTGAGCAACCCTACCTTGAGCACCCGTGAGGGAACGCCTGTTCCTGTGCCTGGGTTCTTTGCTTATCCTACACGCCTCTCCAATCCATACGTTATGCAACACAGAACACACGTCGTTCTCCTCTTTCCCTTGCTTCGCAAGCGCACTACGCTCAACCCAGGGACGACAGCACTGAGGTAAGGCCCCCAGGCACTCCCAGCATTGGCACCGTCTTAAGCACCACCGCATCCAGACCAGAGCCGGGGCCTTTCACGCCGTTCCTGAGAGACGAAGGGTACGGGGAAAACCTTTTATTCCAATCTTATGTCACGCAGACGTGCAGTTCGGGTCCCACTCCCCGTCCAGTAACGCCGGACCCCAATGTGTGGTGCATCCGTGCATCCGAATCAAAACCGGCAAGCCGACAACACGTAAGGATAAATTACGCGGCTTAAACCCAATATTCTCATCCCTAACCCTCATCCTGGTTATAAGTTAAGCTCGTCGCGCCGTCCTCCACTTCTTCCTTATCGGATCCTCGCCTCCACGTTCGCCCTCCCACCTCTTCAAGCGGGCAGAACAAATCCGATCCGATCCTGGAAGACCAGCCACAGCCGCAGTCCGCAATCTACATATATCGCTTGGCTTCTCCGATCGCCACGTCCCGGTCTTACTGGCAGGAATATCTTCCTTGATATCCAAATAAAAAGCTTTTTAGAAGGCATTACCCATAACCCACGTCCTGTCTCTCATCACCACCACCACCACCACCACCGCTAAACTACCATCTCTACCAGAGCTCCTTCTGCAGATCAAAATAAGGCTTGCTGCGGCCAGCAGAGGCGGTCCACTGCTGACCAGGGTGGTGCCTGGCAGTCTGGGAAGGGCTTGATCTTCACCTCAAAGACCCGCGGCCAAAGCTTGCCCGTCACGAAGATGCGCTTTGCCGATGGATCGTATGCAATACCTGCGGCATTGTCCGTGAGAGAGGATGGAAAGAGGCTTCGTTGCAATAGGGTTTCGTGACGTCAGGAACTCAACTACAGGGAATCTAATTCGGGAAAGCAAGTTGGACTCCTGGATGAGCACCTGGTCCATGCTTCATGGACGTGGACAACGACAAGCACAGACCAGCACGCACACACTGACATGTACTGACTTATACTTCACCGCCACGAACATTGTTCATGTCCCACAGCTCAAGTCGGTCTTCAAGCAATCACATCTACCCACCGTTTAACACGTCCAGCTCGTTTTCGTGGCTCAGACCCTGCTTGATAATCCCCGAGCGTAGGCCGTGCATGTGTATCCATCCCTTGACCACTCCCGTCTCCATGTCCACCCGCGCAATGCACTCAGTCTGCCACACGTTGCCCCAAAGCTCTCCGTCAACTACTTCCAGCTGTTTAACGGTAGCACACAAATCGTGGCGTCGATTAAAGTAAGATGAAAATCCAATAAAAAACGGAAAATAAGGGTTAGGGTAGGTGACGAGGTAGGTGACGAGGTAGGTGACTTGCAGGTAAAGTGTAGGGGAAGACAGACACAGGGGAGGAGGCGGTATGTACCAAACGATCCCCTGAGGCGCCCTGCGAGAGGTGGGTGCAAGAGAGCAAGGAGGAGGTGCGAAACAAGGCACACTCATCCGAGTGTGCAACGTTTGAACGTGGAGGAGGTTCATATGGTATAGCACCATCATTAGGGGCCTATAGGGGGTCTTATCGCCGTCCCCCCAGGATGTTAAGAGATTGAAATCGTCGCTTTCAAATGAAGAAGCAGGCACACCTCCTCACCTCGTTGAGCCAACGGATGGGGTGACCGCGGTCGGTCACCGTGATCCGCTTCACCTGCGAAGCCGGAAAAAAGGGGCCCCCGACGAAAGGTTGAAAGGCAATGCAAAGCAAGTTCAGCGGAGAGGAAAAAAGGACACGGAAGAAAAATGAGAAGAACAACGGACCTGGGCGCAGGGGATGCACAGTTCGCGAAGGTCTTTACCCCGGTTTCCTGCGTTTCTTTCTTCCTTCGGAGTTTGCTAGGGTTCTAACATTCCGGGACCCTGATTCATTCAACATCCAACCCTCTTAGATCCTAACAGGATCTCCATCATCTGAATGGAAGGATATACATTCTTAGACTTTTATTCTTTCAACCATGTGATGACCGCCATCTTTCCGTTCAGGAGGACCGCTTTCATAACCCCACTACCAATCTAGGAACGTCATACGGAACGTTCAACAAGTCCAGGTCCTCTTATCGCGATCAGAGGCCAGACACTCATTCACTCACTCACCTCCTGCATGGTACTTGGGTCAAGCCAGTGGATAATCTGTTTACGAAAAAAATCCAAGGAGGGGTAGGGGAAAGAGTCAACAGCATACTACTTCGACATCGGCGCCAGCTTGCACGCCAACTCGGGAAGGGAGTTTCATCATAACCCACATCATCATCATCGTGCCTTTTCGTGGTCATGTGTGGTACCCCACTTTTCTCTCTGAGAAACAAGCTCGTTTTCCGCGCCCATCCCTCTCTTCGCAACCCTACTGCCCTCACAAGCACGTTTCCCCACCTGGGAGCTCTCACTGACGATGAGGTGGCTGCCGTTGTTAGTAAGACCCCAGCCGTCCCCCAGACCTGTGTCGATGGGCTCCACCTGGATCAGCGAAAAAGTAATAATCACGGAGGGCAAACAGAGCCGTGCGTGCATGTCGCTAACGCATTCTGCAGAACAAAGGAGCGACTCATGATGTCCAGTAGCCACCATTCGTCTCGCATGCGAATATGTTTAGGAAGAGTTTTGCCAAATTAGAATCCGAAACCCTAAGGAAATTACACTCTGTCCCACCACACGCACTTCAACGAGCCTCTGTCCTTTAACACAAACAGACGCAGCCCCATGACCACCTCCCCACGGCCTTCCATGTGGCGCTTCGTCCAGAGAGAGACCTTTTCTTGGGTTCCTCTGAACGGACCCTTATGAGCTTTCCTGACCCTGCTGCACAGTCTCCACTTCTTACCTTTTGCAGGTCAAGACTGATTTTAAATCCCCGGCCACTGCGCCAAGTAATCATGTGCAGCGTGTCGCCCAGTCGCGTGGAGCCCTCCCCGAAGTGCTCATAGGGTAAGTCCCACCGCCGTCGTACTATCCCAGTTGTGAGGTCCACCTGGCGGATGCTGGAGTGCCCGTTTAGGCCTGGCCGTTGCAACGTGCCGTAGGGGTGATGGGGGGCATTCGGGAGGATTAGGGACGAACTGTGTTGGGGCAACTTGCGATAATAGATGATAGTATAGAAATTTGTATGATTCCTATAAGTTCGGGGTGATTTAGCTGAGAAACGGGGCCTCTTCGGTCTTCGCGAACCTACGATATGGTGTCGGTACACTATATGTCGCGCCTGGACAGCTCGACCTCACCTGTGGACTCCCAGAAGACGTCAAAGCATGTTTTGTTGCCATCGTTACATGCTCGATCAAACTGCAATCCTGCACCCAACGTTAAGGCGCCGAGACAGAATCGTTCATCTGCGTGCCATTTCAGGTATGAGGACTCTATCAGCACTGCGCGCTGCTCGACTTGCCCTGCGTGAACGCCCGTGGATCGTGAGGGTACTCGGCTACGACTTCATAAGTCCAAAGAGACGGGAGTGCTTCCGGATGCGCCTGGGGTGTCGTTCGCCGTTGTTTTGCAGCCTTTGCGCAGGCAAATGCTGGGACGAATAGGAACACAAGGGCCGCCAGAAACGATGTTTGAATGTAATGGCGACATTTCCTTATGCGAGGAACGCCAACAGGGCGAGGACAGTTGAAAATTTTAGCCATGGTAGAAGCTACGCTGATAAGTCGATATCAATTTGCATGCATTATTTGAACGTTTGTATCCATACTCTTGTCGACCTTAATGAAAGCGTCTTCGTGTTATACTGAAGAAGACTAGCGAGTAAGCGGTACTATTAGGTAACGCAGTGACGTGCAGCGGACCGAAAGGACTTTGGGTTTTTCATTTCTGTATTCGTAACCATCCTAAGGTAGTCAGTGGCTCTATGATCAAAACTCCGCCGTTACCGATCGGTACGCCAAATTGTACGGTCGTCAATACTGATTTTGTGCGTTTCAAACAGCCCAGAAGCCAACGTCCGCACATAATTTAAGACCATATGATAAGTAAACATGGTGGTCTAGTGAAGCAGCTTGCCGCGAAGTTGAGTAATGTATATGCGCAATGATAGAGGGCGAGGTTTAAATGATGAAATGATTATGTGTGGCAGCCACTAGTTGCAACAGGGGCGGCTTACATTCAGGAGGCCCTAGTAATAATGAGGCGCAGTGGAAAATACAGTTTGTTCAAATGAAGATATGAATACATGTACGCGAGCATGGCATTGATTGCACAAAACGGCAGAGGCGCGCGTCTCTAAGCATATATAAGGAAGCATATATAAGAAAAGAAAACGAAATAAAGCAATAGGCCCCAATGCGTATGCCGGTGGGACCTGTAAGCAGTCAGGTGATATATGGCTTTGAACCCCCAGTGTCTGCTGTGATAGTTGCGGGACAGCAAGCTGAGAGGAGAACCCGGCAATGGAAGGAATGGGACTGGAACCCGCTGCAAGTGGCACTACAATAAGCAAAACCAGGATACCAAGCTTCCGACGAGGAGCTGCGTGAGAATTGCAGTTGTGCTAAACCCTCGCAGTGCTAGGGTTTAACCCAAATAGCGAATTCCCCCATTATTACATTTGTCCTCGACCGTCTCTGGCGTTGACCCGCGTTTAGAGGTGCTCAGGCATGGCTCTTCACGTTTCGCGAACCCATTGTTATTCACGCCCATTTTTATATAAACTTGAAGATGACTTCTGCCCCCCGACAGTGGGCAGATTTGATCGCCCCTGTTGAGGGGCAGCTGGTTGCGACGGGGCTACTGGGGGCTACTCTGGCCGACAGGGTGACGGGGGCAACTGGGGCTGGTTGGAGGCGGATGGGTGTGACTTGGAGCGACTGGGGGCGACTGGGGTTGGATGGTTGTGACGGCGCAGCAGGGGTGAAAGCGGGCGATTGGGGGTGACGGGGGTTGGATGGGGGCGACTGGGGTTGGATGGTTGTGACGGCGCAGCAGGGGTGAAAGCGGGCGACTGGGGCTGACTGGGGGTAGCAGGTTGTGACGGGGCGACTGGGCGACGGGGTGCGGGGGGCGACTGGGGGCGACAGGAGATGGCTGGTTGTAAGGGGGTGACAGGGACGAATGGGGGTACAGTTGGTTCCTCATAGTTCCGTCGCCCTCCGTAGCCCCCAGTTGCCCCCAGTCGTAGTCCGCCAGCGTCGCCCCCAGTTGCCCACTCCACTAGACCACCAGCCGCCCCCAGTCGCCCCCTGTGGCCCCCTGTTGCCCCCAGTCAGTAATGTCACTAATGCAAATAAAGTAAAACCCAAATAAAAGAAGGAAAAACTAGCAAAAACTTACAAAAGAAGACACCGGAGGCAGGGTTACTGATGGGTTACCCATCCATTACCCTCCCAACGAATGCTATAGGGAGAGAAAGCTTCCGGTTTTAATTATGCGCAGCAACAGTCCCCTGTGCATATGCCCTTGTGCATATGCCGGCGGGTGTCAGGTGATAGTTTTGAACCCGGGCTGGAGAAGCGGGGTGCAGACTGTGCAGAGCTCAACCATGAGAGGGGCACCGTCATGGCCAAACGCATGGCAGGACTTGGGGTCGGGATCCCGCCCCTATCTCAAGAGGCGGCGCATGTGGGAGCGACCAACACGAGCTTTGGAGTGGGGGGTTTAACAGCGACGGCTCTAGGGAGCCCGGAAGCTGATGAGGGCACGTTTGCTTGGCCTGGCATCTGCAGACCTGCTGGCACGGCCAGCATTGGGGCCAGCTTATTGATGGATGCAGTTGCAAATGTCGTGGATGTGCTGAGGCTGCTGTGGTATGGTGGTAGGCACAGATGTGGTCGGCAGCAGCCTTCACCGCAGTGTGCCAATTATTGGTTACAGCAGCATATTTATGGTTTGCCGATTATCATGCTTAATCGATCTCACCTGCACCCTTGGCGACCGCGACAACAAGCTGCAGGTCATACAAGAACCCACTGCTAGTGCGGGCCTCCACGCCTGCCTACCAAAACATACGCCCAGACATGATGACTCTTCAAAAACTGCTGTTGTTGCTCGGGGCTCGGTTCGGGACATATTTCAGATAAGAGCGCGATAGCGGGAATTGTGTTGTGTGCAGACAAGACGCGGTTGAGTTCGACATACCGTTCCATTCTGTTGAAAACTATATTGTACAGTGCACTTGCACGTTATTTTTTAACTATTGACTATTTGCGTTTTCTTATGTATTTTGAATCCTTTGCACTTCTGCCTAAAAATGCCTGTCCACCTTCCGATAGCGTCGTTTGGCCTAGTTGTTTGGCGCTGCTGGTCTGCCAGAGCGCCGACAGTCTTATGCTTCAAAGATCGTTACATCCCTCTTGCTATGCAGCCATTTATGCTATTGCATCCATCTTGGCTGGCGTTGACTCGCGTTTAGAGGTGCCCAGGCATGGCTCTTCACGATTCGCAAACCCATTGTTATTCGCGCCCATTTTTATATACACTTGAAGATGACGACGCGGCCTATTGAACGGTGCCTCCTTGAAACCATTTTGCCGCCCTGACTTTGCGAGTACTACTGTACGAAAACTATATCCCCAACACAATTGTGCGAGGGGCTGCTTAACCATCTCCTCTGGGATACCCATTGCTTCACACACTCCCCCTGCCTCGCTTTGTTAGACCTTGTTTAAGGCCAGGCCATTTACCTCCACACACCCATGCCAGCGGTCCGTAGGGATCCAGCTAGCATACCGGGAAAACGGTCGATGATGAGCCAGACAGGCCGCATTCCAGCATGATTTTACTTTGCCCGTGTTGCGAGCCCCTGCATACTGACCGTTGGCATTGCGAGCAGGGGAGATCTCCCCTGATTGCGAACGTATGGTAGGCGGTCAGCATGACATTCAGATGTAGGACGATTATACCGCCCCAAAACCAGGCTACTGACAACACCGCGATCCAGGCCACTTCCCTCCACTTCCAACTTCTTTTAGTAGCCTCCATTTCTCATTCGTATTCCTCCGACACGCACATTTATGTGTGTAAGCGAGGGCATTCATGCAGAGCGCAGGAGGCAGGGTGCGGGCATCGGTGCAAGGGGGTGCATGGCACACAATCGTATCAACAACGAACGCCAATCCTCACCAATGCTGCAAGGACAAGGTGTACATTCGGCACTGCTTAACCTGGTTAACAGTTAACACCTTCAACAGCGCCGCACCTTTGCTGGACGTTATTGGAATGTCGCCTGAACTAAAGATTTCTGGGACTCTGGCGCTGCTTAATGCGTCGGCTTGTTATAAATACTGTCTGTGGTGGCCTGGAGGCTTCGGTTCCAAAACCTTGTTTATTTGCTATTTTTACTGCGTGAGCAAGGAGCTGTACTCAGCTCCCCTTGTGAACCACGGGTCGCACGGCAACTCCCTTTTGGATGGATCAGAAATACCCCACAAGGGTGATGGTATTGAACGGCAGATTTGGCATTATCTCACGATGAACGGATGATTAACCGGACGAAGCAACCCGCTCAGTAAACGATTGAGAGGTGGTTACCTCATGTCGGTAACTCCTGGTCGGACCCATATTACTAATCCAAGGCTGACACAAAGTTAGATTCCTGCAGCCAATACCTACGCAATACCTACGCATTCGATCAATAATTGATGGCAGCGAATTCCTGCCCTCAGTCCTGGCTGGCCAGGAAGCAGCCTTACCTCAGGCATCGGCGGCAGGAAATTTCCGGATCGCACATAAAACCCGGTTCATTCAACCCCTTCTGGTACGTAGCTGACCGACCTTAACGTTCGGCCAGGTTGCAGAAGGGTTTGAGATTATATACGAACAGACCTGATCATAGCCGTGAAATTCATGGGGCGTTCTCTTAATTGTAAGCCCTCCTGACCGCGACCGACAGCTGGGCTGCACTCGAGGCATCAAGATGAGGACTCGACGGCCTAACTTACCGGCACAGAGCACATATCGTATGTGGAGCAGCTTGGAAGTACATCGTCAAACAGAAGTGGGATGTCCGGAACAGTAATGCCAAGCGCTGAATGGTGCGCCCTAACTGTGAAAACTAGTTTTGCGCAATGAAAATAACTTTCGTACAGAAAGACAGTTATTCGGATGGCAATACCTGAATTGCTATATGATGCATACTCGAGGCTGGGTTTCGCAATACACTCTGCTTGTGCATAAGCTTCATCTAATTTGGCACCTACCTCAGCGCCATTAAGCTTGTTTCCAAATAAAAAATAAAAAGATTAACGTATGTCCCTGTAAGAAGTGGCGCACTGCCTGTGGACGCCGTTGTATGGTTCCAGGGACGATTGATGGTAGACGAGGAAATTATCCCAGGAAGCAAGTGCAAGTATAATTATACTCGCTATCCTTATGTATGCGGGGATCCAGGGTGGTCGTGCATGCGAATGGTAGTTTGGCTGCACGGACTTCCAGCGATTTTTGAGCATTTCTGAATTATAACCAGTCAAATAGATCGTCGAGAACGAAGGTCTATCTTGAATTTAAGTTACTTATCTCTTAATCAATACTCATCTATTGGAGTTGGTTGTGGTGGAGGGCGACTGTCCTAGGCGTTCACGCACAACGTTACATTGCGTGTGGTTACTCATTAATAATGCTAGATTTGTAGCATCAGGCGTGATCAGCATCGCCTGAAGCGGCCGCTGAGGCGGTCGGGTGGAGGCGCGAGTGGCTGGATGCTGGACGGTCGATGTGCAGGCCAGGAGCTGAGAGGCGCCTCAAGCTCAGTTTATGCGCTTTGGTACGTTATAACATGTACACCTGACTAAGTACCATGGTCGTGGGCATGCGTGCGACGTGCCGTCCTTGCATGCCGAACGCTTGCAGGCCTCGCCTCCCTCTCCGCCAAAACTCACGGCGCGCTGTGGCCTGTCCAACATCGCAGTCGGTCGATGTGAGTTTTGATGGAATGCAACCGTGCACCCATTTTCTCCGTGGGTGGTGACGAGAGCGGGCCCCACACCTTCTCATCTGCCTTTGTAGGAGGCCCGCATTGCAAGCGGCCGGCTTGCTTGTTCGTCTGTCTCCTGCTGTTGTGCCAATGTCAAGGCAGCCCACGTGATAACCTACCCTTCAGAGCGGCCCCAAACTGAAGCTGCACCGGTACGATGGCGCAGCAGATCCCCAGGGGCTCTCCCACCAATGTGGCCGTGCTGAAGACGTAGCGATTCTTACTTCAACGCCTGTATTGCTCACTTGAATTGTTTCTGAAGGCATGTTTTGTGACATAGCGTGAGAGCGTTTTGCTAGTTACATGTTGCGCGCGGATCACCAGCTTGTGGAGGGGTTGGGGAAATGACGTGAGGCCCCACAATCAAACAGGGATTTCTGCCCACCGAGAGAGTGAGAGAGGGAGTGCGCGTTTTTGCCAACGCGGGTGACCCACATCGCGGCATTATGCGACATCACTCAGCATGGTCGTCTGCGAAATCTGTACTACCTGCATGGCGGATTGCTCTCAGCGGAAGACCCCAGATCTCTGCGAAGTCCGTGTAAAAGTGCAATCTGCATGGCCCTTTCCGATCACATGTGTCGTGCCAAACGGCGAACCGCTCCTAGAGAGCATCAAAGCTCCTCAATACCTGTTCTGGTCCGATGTGCGCTCCCTCCCTCCCTCCCTCTTTCAGCCCCTCCTTACTTTTCTGCTTGTTTGTTTCACCCTATGAACCGGCTCCCTCCCTTCTTATGCTCCTGCCTTCTGCTCGATGCCCATGCTAAATCGCCCAACATAGGCGGACCTGGTCGCCGCTCAGGCTCCCCAAGCGTCATGGCGGTCCCCGCAGAGCCGGCCCAAATCACCAGCACTAGCAATACGACGACCGCGGCAGCAGCAGCGGCAGCTGGACAGCCGCCCGGGTCAGCCTAGCGGCATTGGTGCAACAGCTGAAAGCACTGCCCCACGACCCGCAGGGTTACAGGTTGCGGCAGTATTAGCTGGAAACGGAGGCTCTGGGGGGCTCAGTAGCAGTGGTAGCGGTAATTGCAGATCTCCAGGCCCTGGATCTTCGATACAAACAGGGACTGAAGACTCTGGGTCGGAAGGGCTGTACACTGTAGACCAGCAGCAACCGGTGTCCCAGCAGCATTCTCTGCCCCGACTTCATCCGACACCTCAGCCGCAACTGCAGCAGCAGCAGCGGCAAGGGGAGCAGCAGCAGTCCGTTTCTAGTGCTGCCGCGGTTTCTCAGGTCCGGTCCACAGATGCCCCCTGGCCGGATCCGCCCCAATTGACACGCCTCATCGGTGCCTGCACCTCCTGGCGTGAGCTCAACACGTTGGTGAGGAAGTATGAGCAGAGATTCAATACCATCCACGTTACAGCAGTTGCGACGCGGATAGCACGGCTTCCGATGCTCGGTGGCTCCAGCTGCGGTGGCGCAGGTGAAGGGCTACTGCAACGGCAGCAGCGGAATTTGCGGCAGCAGGAGCAGCGGTATGGGGCTGGAATAGAACGTACCCAGTCACAGGAACTTATGGGCGCTGCGCAGCGTGGGGCAGGGCAGCAAGTGGAGTTGCTCGAATTGGCGGGGTTTATACGTCTGGTATTGGCGTTGGTGGAGTCACATGCGACGGAGCTGGATGCCAGGGGTATCGCGAACATTAGCTGGGCGTTAGCGAAGGCGTTGCCGCCGCTGCCGTCCCAGTCGCCGTTTCCAGCGCCACCACAGCAATCAGCGAAATTGCAGTCGCAGTCCTCAGGCGTGGAGCACTTGGGCACTGCACCTACAGGGCCGTCACGCTGCCCCGGGTATAACGGGGATGGTTCGGGAATTGAGGACGGCAGCGAGGTCGACATTTTAAAAGCAGTTCGTGCTGCAGCCCGCCGCACTGTCCGCCGCTTGCTTGTGTTACCAGCTGCCGATCCGGGCCGGATTGAAACGAGGACAGCCCGTGGCGGGAGCTCCGCAGCCAATGCGGTCGTCAGCGGCGGCGCAATGGCGCCGCAGCACGTCGCTAATGCATTGTGGGCGGCAGCATCATTGGGGATTTTAGATGCGACGGATTCCCAGGCGGCGGAATTGGAGGCAGATGGGGTGGCAGAAGCGAAGGGGACGCGGACAAGAGAAAGCAGCGGCATGGAAGGGGCCCGTCGTTGGGTGCTCCGTGCGGTATCGGCAGCACGCAGCGCGTTGCGTTCCAGGGGGTTCAGCGAAGAGGGGATATCGCAGCTGATATGGTCGGTTTCGGAGCTGGGGCTGTCGCCTGACGCGGCTTGGATGCAGGATTTGTACTGCGCAGTGAGCCGTCAGGCGCCGGAGCTGTCAGCGCACAGCGCCGCCAATGTACTGTTATCATTGGCCCGAATGGCGACGGACGCAGCTGACTCCACTGCCGCGTTGCCAGCAGTGGCAGAAAGCGACGGTGACCGTGATGAGTACAATGCCGCCGCAGATGCGGCGGACATGCAGCTTGGCGGCCGCAGCGGCGGCAGCAGCGGCGTGAGGGCCGCCCTTGCTGCTGCAACATTCCGCCAACCGACTGATGCCTGGTTATTCGACTTCCTCACAGACACTGCAACGTCCCTTGGGTCGGCGGACCCCGTGTCCCTCGCCAATAGCGCCTGGGCGCTAGCAGTGCTGATGCGGATACGGACGCGGACTGGAGCGTCGTCGTCGTCGTCTCAATTATCATCGTTGCCGCCGCCAAGCAGCTGGCTTCAGGGCTATTACGCTGCACTTGCGAAGCCTGGTGCGCTACGTCGTTTTACGGATGCACAGTTGGGGCTTATGTTGTGGTCGTTGGCGGACTTGTCTGACACGCGGCCCGGCGGTCTGCCGTGGGCGCCGCTGCCTGAGCTGCTGGCGGGGTTGACGGCGGAGCTTCAGCGGCGCCTGGCGGATATGCCCGATAAGGGCTTCGCGATGGCGAGCTGGGGCTTGCAGCGCCTGTGGCGGCGGCAACAGCAGCGTCAGCAGCTGCTGCAGTTGCGGCGCCTGGAGGGGCAGCTGCGCGTGCAAGAGCAGCCGCGGCGGGAATCACGAGAGGGTCAACAGCAGCAGGCACAGGGATTGCAGTGGCAGCAGGGACAGGAGGTACGCAGCAGCGAGCTAACGCATACGGCGGATATGGTGCGCGAAGCAGGCTTGGAAGCAGCGTGGCTTACCAGTGCGGCACGCCGGATGCCATACATGGCGGACCGCTGGCTACTGCTGACGCTGCAGGCGGTGGCGGGATGGGCGCCGGCTGGTGCGGATGCGGCGTGGTTCCTTGCGGCTTCTGATGCGGTGCTGCGGCCGCCATTATCTCAACATCACCTGCTCTCGCACCCTCAGCACGACCAGCAGCAGACCAAACATGTGCCGGCTGTGGAAAGTGCTGAGGTTCGCTTCCCTGGAACTGCCTGGCGGAAGCGTCCGCTACTGCCCCGCCTGTTGCAAGCGCTACTGCTAGCGGCGGAGGCCTGCCTGCCACCTGGCCGCGCGATTAACGTGGTCATGGAGGCGGCCGCGACGGAGCTATTGGCTGCAGTGGGGCATGGTGAGATTGCTGGGGGAGGCAGTGCGGCCGCTGGCGGAGGAGTGCATGTGGAGGCGCAGCCGACTGCAGTGGCGGTGCCGTGGACGGCCACGGAGCTTCTGCGGTGTGGTGCGGCGTTAGCGAGGGCCGGTTACCTGCCGGAGCCGATCTGGCGCCAGGCCTTTTTCGGACGCGTGCTGGAACTCGCGGCGCTGTCGGCGACACTGGAGATTCAGCAGCCCCATTCGAACTTGCAGCACGACGCAAGCCAGGAAGAGGACGGGCAACGCCAGCGCATACGCTGCCACCGGCTGTCAGCGTCCGACGTGGCACTGCTGCTTTCATGCTCGCAGCGCTGGGCCGCGACAGCTAGCAATACCACACTGGCGGCGCTCTTGTACGGCGTGCCGTACGAGGTATGGACCCCGCGTTCTGCAGCTTGGGTTTGCCGCCTTCTAGCTCTGCAGGCCTCACAGCTGCCGCAGCAGCAACAACAACGGCAGCAACAACAGCGTCAATCGCTACAACACGCGCGGACGCGCGAAGCAGAAGACAAGCATCAACGGTGGCAGCAGCAGCAGCAGGACCAGGACGGGGAGGTGAACGCAGCAGCTATGAGCAGCAATGGTGGCAACACCGAGTCATTGCGGAGCTCAATGCAGGCGCCGGGCTCTTTGCGAGAAAGGGACAATCGGACTGACGCACCGGCGGAGGCTCCGTCGCCGTCTGCACTACTCCCGTCTGGGCAATACGATCCGGAGCAGCTCGACCTCGTTGAACCTGCGCCTCTGTCTGTATCCGCATCTGGCAGCTGCCGCCCTGTATTGGACGAGTCCACTTTGTCGACACCGCCACCGCCAGTACCACAGCCGTCGCAGACGCATGGGTCAGCATTAGAAGCTCATTTATCGGGCAGTGATACAGACAGGGCTGTGAATTGCTCGGTTTCAGACGGAGCCAGGCTTCGCTTACGGACGCCAAAAGACCGGTCATTCTCGGAACTAGATAGGGACTCGGCTTTGGGAGCGGAAGGCTTCGACTTCGACTTGGGTTCGAGCGGGTTAACGGGGGCTCAGGATGTGGTCCGTGTCAGGGATGTGGTCCTTGTTGCACCGCGCCCGAGGCCACCACAGCTAAAGGACGGTTCCACCGGGCGCCGGGGCGCCACTGCCGCAGTCGGCGCGGCCTTCGCTTCTGCCGGGTTATCTCCTCCCGCCTTTCCTGTGCCAAACCTGAACGGCGATGCTGTGACCGCGGCGGCGGCAGCAACGTCGACAACGAAGTTAAATGGGCTGCAAGAGATTATGGATGACGCCGGTGACAGCAGCAGCAGTGGAGGTGGGGATGGGATACCGGCGGAGGCGAGGCTGCCATATGCGCCCGGTGCAGACGGCTCTGGTGGCCGAAGAGAGGAGGTGCTGCAGCGCGGACCAGGACGGCCGCCGGCGGCAGCAGCGGCGCAGCTGCTGGGGCTGTCGTCTGCCTTTGCGTCCTCTGGTACATCTGTGGTGGAGCCGCGGGGACCGATGAGAATGGCTGCAGTGGCGGTGGCGGCCCCAACGACTGTGGTCGTGCCGTCGGCCACAATGGCCCCTCGCCCTGCCTGGTCATCCGCCGCTGCCGCAGCAGCCCCAGCAACAGCTGCCTACACGAACACTTGGTCAGGCGACAGCAGCGATAGTGAGGCGGGTTCGAAGACGGGGCCATCGGCATCCCCCGGAGGCCTAGACGGCGTGTACCGTACTGGCGCCACTGGACGCGATAGTCGCGGCGGCGACGACAGTAACAGTGGAATCGCTTTCCTGCCAGGTGGCGGTGCCGGTCAGGGTCCTGTTACTGCAGCGGTGTCGGAGCAGGGGACGGTGTCCCCGTCTCCACCGCCTTCTTCACCTGCGTTGCGCTTTGTAATGCAAACGCTTGACACGGCTTGTGCTTCCCTGGAGCGCCAATTCAGACACCGACTCGAGTTGCAAGAGCGCTCGGCAGGGACTGGTGGCGGCGGTGGTGGGCCCCGCCAATCGGCTGTCGGTGCAGCGGCGGCTGTGATTACGACAGCGGAACCGCAACCACCGCCGCCGCCGTCAACTGCTGCTGCGTTGAGCGGCCGCTGGTCATTGCTCAGTCTCTCGCAGCTGCTTTGGAGCGTGGCCAGGCTGCGACTGCGATTATCACCGCGCCAACGTGCCGTACTGCACGCTGCGCTAACGGTGGCGCTGTTGCGCTGGTCGGCGCAGCCGCCACACGCGCTTGTCCCGTTGTTGTGGGCCTGCTGCCGCCTGGGTATGCCGCTGGGCGCTGGGCTCACACGGCTACTGTGCCGGGCGCTACTGCTACACCCTGGGCTACAGCCAGCGGCTTTATCAGACGGTTCACTGTTAATGCTGTTGGAAGCCCTGGTGGGGTGGCGGGTGGATCCGCCAACCCAATGGTCGCGGAAGGTGCCGCACCGGCTGGCCCTTTGGCTGTGGCGTGTATCACCGGCGGCGGCGTCTGCTGCTGCCGCATCGTCGACCTTTTCCCGGAGGCTAGCCTCAGCTACTGCTGCTGGCCGAGGAGGAGCCAGCGCCGCCAGGGTAGGAGCACCGGAGCAAGGCGAGGGGTCCAATGGCAGTAGCGATAAGAGCAGCCATAGCGGTGTGGAGGCAAAGCAACTGCTGTTGGTCCTGAGGGCGCTGCGACGACTGCAGATCGCAGCGCACAGCGACGCCGGCACTGGCAATGGCTTTGGTAATGGGCGCGGACGTACCCGCAGCCGTGCTGGTAGCCGCCAGCTGCCGCCGCCACCACTGCCGTCGTACGTGCAGTTTTCCATCGGCGCTGACCCTTTGCAACATACCTCCGTTAGGGTGCAATTGCCTCCTCGATGGTCACCGTCTTGGGGGCCTGTTGTACCCTCCAAGCTTACGAGTGTTCGGTCCTCGTCCAAGGGACGCGTTCGCCACTCTGGCGGCGGCGGTACCGCGACCGCACTGACGCCAGTCGATGCCGTATTATGGGTCGAGCTATGGCCTATGCTGCGAACTGTGGTAAGGCAGCGATTGGCGGAGGTTTTTGGGCTGGGGCCTGCAGCTGCTTCAGTGGCGGCGGGTGTAGTGCCGCCGCCGCCGTCGACGTCCAGTCCCCGGGAGCGCCTGGCGGCGCTTATGTGCGGCGCAGCCTGCGGGCTTGTAGACTGGGACACATGGGGCGTCCCTGCATTGCGCCGCTTGGCTTCGGAGCTGCCCCCTCGGGACTACCACGCCTGGCTGGCCCTAGCGGCGGGTCTGCAATGTCGAGTTTCCCGTGGGTCGCTCGAGGACCTGCTACTGGCTTGGTGTATCGCCAGTGGACCACAACTTGATTTCATGACGCCGCGGCAGCTGCACACAACGTTGCGGTTGGCCGGCCGGGTAGCAGAAACGTTGCTACAGCCGCTCAGCTTTGACTGGGTGTCGGTTGCATTACGGCGCTACAGCCGCAGTATCGCGGCGCTGTCACCAGCGCAGCTGGCGCAGGTACCAGCTGTGCTGCGGCGCCTGCGGCGCCTGCCGCCACCGCAGTGGCAGGCGTCGTACGCAGACCTGGTTGTACGACGCGCCCTGCCGCATATGTCGGGGGCGAGAGCTCAGGCGATGCTGCGCGCCGCCGCGGCGTTGAGTCCGGGGCTGGCGGCTGCGCTACGGGGCCCCGTACATGCCCACATGACACAGCTATGGTTTGGGCAGCAGGCATTGTGGCGGTGGCGGCAGCGCCAAGCGGCTAAGCGGCAGGCGCAACACCAGCATCGCTTGCGGCTGCGACGGTGGAAAAAAGGCCAGGTGCATCAGGTGCAGCTGAAGAAGCGAAAGCGACCGTCAACGGCAACGGGAGGAGCGGCAGCGGCCAGCCGCTAATCGGGACAGGTACTGCATTGGAGGGTCGGGAGGAGACCGCTGAGAAGACGAGCGAGTTTTTTAACGGGAATGCAGACGCTGATGAAGTTTGGATTTGTGAAAGAGGAATGAGCGAGGGGATGTTCGCATTCGTTTGTTGGAGCCCAGTACGGCCGGGTGCGGGGTCCCAAGTGGGATTTTGCCTAATCCTGAACGGTAAGTGATGCTACACGACCAGCGGCGATATGACATGGCGCTAGGAGGCATGCGGCAACGCACTTTCTTTTTTCTTTCCTTGCTCTTGTAGATTGGAGGGGGAATGGCTCGTTGTGCTTTGGAGTGCGGTAATAGTTAGATAGGGCCGCTCCGGGTCGCCTCTTAAAGTGTTAATGCCTGGTAAGTAACCTGGTAACTTACAGATTAATCTCACTGAGCGCTCCAGGGAGCACGAGGAGGCGGAAGAGGCGGAGGCACTACAAAAAGGTTGTTGTAGCGATTGCGTCGCGGGACGTTTGCGTGACTCAGTGTCTGGCGCAGTTGCCGTGGGTTCATTCGCCCAGCCTAAGCCGCAGTGCCAGGCTGCAGTGCCATTAAGGAGCCGTTGCTGTAGCATTACATTGGTGGGATTGGGGTTGGGACGTGTATGTGTATGCATTAAGCGGCCTTTTGTATGGGGGTGAGTGGGCGAGCCATCTCACTTTAATGCACGCTCTCTACTTCTGGAAGGGCCGTAAAGCCCAATCTCCCGGCAGCTTGCGATGGGTAACACGACCGGAAGCCAGGTGCTTTAGATCTTGGAGCAAACGAATGGAAGTCACTTATTTCGTCAGTCTATGTATTATCGGTGCGCGGGCACTTTCCTTTCCTCTTCTTCAAGGACAACGGCATCGTTGCGGTGAATAGAGTTGCACCGTGCACTGCAGTTCGGCGCAGTAAGGTAGTACCCCGCCCTGAAGGTGCGGCGGTTTTTGTTTGCCTTGATGTATTGCCGGCTGGCACTGCGTTGTGTATTCTTCTAGGGTGCAGACATTGTCATAGGCGCTGTGCGTGCAAATCTGGGCTTGCTTGGCTTTGCAGTCAGGTTAGGGGCGGCCCTAGTATTCGGGCGCAAAGTGACGCATGGGGTGGCTTAGATCGCGACAAGTGCGTTAGCATGCGCTTGGGAAGTGACTCAGTTCGGGTAGCCAGCCTCGTAGCAAAGTCTGATGTTTGGGATGAGCATGGTCACCACGAATTTTGAGGAGGGCGCGGGACAAGAGAGTGGCAGTTTTTGCTTCCGAGGGAGGTAAGAGAGTATGGGAAAGAGTGTGCCATTGAGAGAGTGAGCGTGTAAAGAGGCAGTTTAGGATGGCCAGTTGCCGGGCAGACAAACCACCGTGTTACTTCATCCCTGGGTTCGCGCTTGTTTGCGGCAGCTCATCCTTGGCGTTCAGAAGTTGGGATTCTGCAAGGTGCGCTGAAAAATACAGAAGGTTGAAGTATCTGGCTCTAATGCCAGTTAGCGTAGGCAGGAACGCCTGGGCTGACGTATGGCTAACGAGCAAGCCTATGGACGCTGTACCAGGTGTGGGTGTATGTTTGACGTACGGCGCCAGCACTGCTCGTATTGTTCGCGTAAACGAAGAGACTTAAATACACTACAGAACTGCCGTGAAGGACTACTGCCAGAAATGTTTCAATTGCCGGGACAAGTGCTGAAACGCCAGTCCGGCACCCCAAGATTTTGTTCAGTACCTGCACTGACGTCGGAATGACTTTTGTGAAGAAGGGCGCAACCAGATGCGTTTGGTAACTCGTGCTTTCACATCGTACTGTACGTTCACCATTTACACGCACCTCCGGCGGCGCTTCGATCAGCACGCCATGTCCCCAAGCGTTGTGATTGGTTGAGGGCATGGCGCATCAACCATGCGCATGTCCCACCGTGGGAGCGTACCGATGGCACCTGCCCGCGCTGCTGTCGCTCCCGCATCACTGCAAAATCCCTTACCACACCCATCATACCTTAACGCTCATGATAAGCGCCACAACGCTTAGACAACCAATCCGCGAAGGCGTAAAATTTTCGACTCAATGTCCGGTATCACACGGGTACGATTAACGCCCAACATAGCACAAATTGCAGTTCAGCGCCGGACACCTCTCGAAGTTCTTCACCCTGTGCGTCTTCTCCCTCATCCTTATGGGGTCAGTTTAAAAGGGGAACAGATCAGTGGCGGAGCTGCCATATCGCCTAGAGAACCCAGTACCAGACCAACCAAGACAACCTTTGGTACCTGCCCCGTGGGCTCCGCAAATGAACCATGGTCCGCACTCCAACTCCCACTGCCGCCCGCACTCCTCCTCAATCAATTGAGCACAGGATAGCCACGCCGCGCAAGATCCACTTGGACTTATCGTCCTCCGTCCGCAGCGAGAACGTTGTGATGAAGTTGAGACCCTTGCGTGCTTTCACACGGTACGTAGGTGCCTCGTACAACCCGGACCGCTTCTTGTCCTTCGCCAGCACGCCCGTCACGTGCAGTACCGGCAGCGGGTTGAACAACTTCTTTGGATCTGAATCCACCAGCCGGTTCTCACGGCCCGACCAGGAGCAACCATCTAGATACAGTCCGTACACGAAGACGCCCTCGGGTGGCCCTTCCTTTAGGCCCTCAAAGTCCTTGGGCGGGTGCGTTACCTCCGATGACATGACCACATCGTCCAGCGCCCACTTGTCTGCTGCGTGCTTGCGGTTGACCTCCTGCTTCATGGCCGTCAGGAAACCCTGGGGGTTGAAGAAGCCCGTCATCCAGTAGGCCTTGGGGCGACCCAGGTTGAGCCACTTGTTCAGCTGGTCATAGCGCTGGAGCAATCCGGTGAACCAGTTGCCGAGTGTGGAGGCCTCCCAGGATTTAGACAGCCAGGCAGCGGGAATACGCGCATTGAATAGTGCGTCAAGTGCATCGATGAGACCACCGGACAGTGCGATGGTGCCCGCAATAGCGAGGCGAAGGTTTTTGAGGGTGGTGGTGGTAAGGCGCGTCACAATGTTAAGCCGGTCGATCTCCTGACGCAAGTGGACAGTCAGTGGCATTGTGGGCCCGCCTGCCAGCTTCTTGAGCTTCTCCTTGGACTCCTCCTTGTCGAACAGCGGGGGCGCCTGTGGATGGGGGAAATGGAGTGTACGTTGAGGGTTGTAGCGTTTATATTTCCTCAACAAAAGCCAAGCGGGCTAAATCACCCGAGCTAAACATGGCTGTCAGCATACCAGGCCTAAAGCACCCTCACGATCCTTAGTTCGTTATTCCGCTGCCGCCGCCGTATCTGCTTCTGCCAGTGTCCGTTTCGCGCTATTTATATCCTTACCTTTGACAGCAGGTCCTCGCAGATCTTGTCCACCACGTCCTCGCGACTGAGACCACCACCACTGCCGCCACCCTTGGGCATGGTATCCAGGATGGTGGCGATGGCCTCCTGAACTTGCAGCGTTCGGAACGTGATATCGGCATTGGGGTGCAACCCGAAGATCTCGGGCGACTCGGTGCCAGGCAGTGTTTCGATGTAGCTGCGGAATGCATCGATATCGGTCGAGTCCGGCACACGGTAGCTGAAGCCGTCGGCAGTACGGCTGTCCTTAAACACCTCATAGCTGGGCACCAGCACGGGCTGTAAGGCAGGTAGGCACAGCAGGAAAAAAGGAAAAAGAGTCCTTAGTGCTTCTCATACCACATCGGGAAGATTTGAAAGATTACGATATGGATTAATGCAAAGCGTCCACTGTACCATTGCCTTATCCAAAAGCGTCCGTCGGCTTGCGTCAACATTTCTAGCCAGTATCCGGTTAACACCCCCCGGGGGCCGTCCAGGTCGTAGTGGATTTAAGGCTAATGCGGGGTACGTATCCCCAACCCGCATAGAGCGTGCATACACACACATGCGCGCGCGTACACATATGCGGGCCTTCTCTTCCAGCTCACACGCATACACACATACACACATACGCACGTGCAGCTATACCGCAGCAGGACCCACCTGCAAGAAGTATTTCTCTGCGAACGTGTCCATAAGCAGCTTGTCGAAATCGTCCGTAATGCGGCCACCGTATTGAATGGCGGAGATCATGTAGCGCACCGTCTCCCATGTGGGCTGCGGGCTCTTCTTGGCGTCCATCTCGCTCAGATGGTTCTGTAGGAACTGCACGCAGGCTGACAGGTCGCTCTGGTTGAACTCGTACGGCACGTTCCAGCCGATAGGCCCGAACTTGCGCCGCTCCTGCACCACCGAGTGCAGGAAGCACATCACGAACAACAGCTGTCGCCACTCGAACCTCGTCACCATGTCCAGCATATCCTGGAGGGCGAGAACAGAAATGAAACGGGAGGGAAAAAGCAAAAGCAGAAGACAGAAGGGGGAAGCGTTAGTAGGAGTAATCACGTAAGGGTAACAGTTACGGGTAACAGCAACAACCCGTAACCGTTAACCTTCACAGGCCAGATGAACAAAATTGCTGCTGAGCTGCTGTACTAACATCGTGCAAAACTTCCTTGAAAGGACCGTTAACTATAAAGCTGGATAACGGTACAAGAAGATCGGCGCGGCTGGCCAGTACAGCTAAGGGCATTGCCTTATTTACAGATCTCCCTGGCAACTAGGACGCACCTGGTTGACCCACTGATACGACGCGCGCAATCCCGCCTTGATGCCCACGGGTGCCTCGTTGGTGATCTTGATGCCCATTTGCAGCAGGCCGATGGGGAACTGCGGGTGCGGCTCGGCAGTGATCCACAGCCGGAAGTCCTCGTGCACGTTCTCCTCCTTCACCAAGAAGGTTTCCACCTCCGTCAGGTAGCCCAGACCCAAGTGCGTGTTCTGCAGTAGCACCCAGTGTCCCTCCAGGGAAGCGCTGGCCATGTGCTTGCGCGCAATCACCTCCTGGCCTTGCCCCATAGACACGCCCAGCGTCTTGATCTTCTTGCGCTTGGCTAAGTCCTCGATGAGCTTGGTGGGATCGGCGCCGGGGGACAGCAGGCAGATGAGGGGGCACTTGGCGTGTGACTCGGTCCAGGCCTTCTCCATATTGAGCGGCACCGACTCCACGAAGCGCTGCCCCAAAGCCTCCGCGATGTAGTCCGCGGCGGCAATGAGAGTGCGGTCGTCACGGAAGGTCTTGACAACACACATCCGCTCAAACTTATTCAGGCGGTCCTCGTAGTCCGGAACCTGCGCTCACGTGAAGTTAATTGGAGGGCCGTCGCAGGCGGGCGCGGGAGGGATGACGAAGAATGGCGGGATCACGCAGGTTGCTTCCACGAGAGACAAGAAGACAAGATGTACTTTGGTATCGAAGTACGGTAGCGAGGACCAGTGAAATAATACGTTGTATACACCCAAGTCCCGCGCGCGCCTCTTGTCTCATCTCTCGGAGATGAGACCCCTCTATTTTACAACCAGGCCTAATCGAGCACTGCCCCGAACCGAACCAAACGAGCTCATCCCGATTTCCCGCACCACGCCCGCCCCACGCCCCACGCCCGTCCCCCTCCGCAACCGCCCACCTTGGCCATCTCAGGCGCCTCCTGGTCGTACCACTGCCTCCACAGCCCGTCATTGCGGAAGACGCTGTCAGGGATATCGCGGAATGCGTCCATTGCAGACAGCGCGATGATATTCAGCCACACCGAGTCGGGAATCCAGTCCTTGGGCTTCTTGCGGACCGAGTTGATATCCAGAGCGGCACCACCCTTGAGGAACACGTCCAGGTCCGCAACCTTGACCTTGCCCGCAGACACCAGCACCTGCAGCAAGGCCGTGGTTGCAACGGGGGCGGTGTTGCCGGGTGTCAGGTGCGTTTGAACCGGGACCGGGTATGTTGGCCGGGTAAGGTTTGGGTGTGGGCATGGAAGGAATCGCCTGCATCAGACCCGTCGTCCGTCGTCCACGTCACGTTTGCAGGCTGTTTTTGGGGTGTGAAGCTCGTGTAGTAATATAGCCCCACGTCAGGCTATATACCCACCAGAACACGACCGCAATCTCACCTTGTTGGTGAGCATGAGCGCGAAGATGATCTTGTGGCGCTCAAACAGGCCACGCTGGACGTAGAGGTAGATCTCATACGTCATGTACTCGATGATGTTGTGAATGCGCTTCGATGGCATGTTGGCACGCTCACTGCGGTCAATGGCCTGCGAGCAAAGATAACAGAAAACCGGGTAAGTATTTTGTTTTGGTCGCGCGTTTCACGCGTCCAGTCCGGGTTGCCACCGTTCTTTCCCAGAACCCAGGGTGATGTGGCGAAGGCCACCGCTGTACGCCTACGTAATTGAACCGAGTCCAGGCTCTCTGGCTTCTCAATTCTCAGCAGGCCCGCCTACTCACGAATTCATACAGCTGGTTGAATTGGGCCAGCGATGTCTGGTACATGCAGTTGACGACAGAGAACTCAGCGATGAGGAAGTAAATAAGGGTGGCGCGGTGCGCGACGGGGCGGTACTCCTCGCATGCCTCGTTGATACGCTTGTTGGTCTCCGAGGCGTTGGCCAACTTCTCGCTCACGTCCTGGGAGGAGGGGGAGACCACGTTGCAGTGGTGTTAGGCTGAATCCCCCGGTGTTTAAATTGGATAGCACATCATGTTCCTTCTGGCTGGCTTTTGTTACATGCACTATCTTTACCGAGTGCATCTTGTTTTTTCTCTCCCTCCATCTCTCTCTTTATATTACATTATATTATATATATGTACATGTACATACACACACAAACAGTTCTGTTTCTTAATTCCCACACGTCAATTCTTAAAAGCGCACGCACGCCCTTACCTGAGCCGTCTGCTTTGTGACCGCCAACACGTCAATGAGCTCCGTGTCATCCAAAAGGTTGCCCTGGCTATTAGACAGGCGGAACAGCAAGTCGTCCTCAAGCTGCTTGATGCGCTTCTTGTAGCTCTGCACCTCTTCCAGCAACTGCTGCCGCTGGTCCTCCAATTCCTTCTTCTCCTTAGAGATAAGCTTGCCAAGAAGCTGGTCCTCCAGACCCGCCATTGTCACAGTGAAGTCCACCACCGTCACCTTGGCGGACAGCTCGGGCGTGAAGTGCGGATTGGGCAAGCGAGTGGTGCAGAATAGCCGGAAGGTCTCCGTGAAGTCAACTTCCTTGTCGGCGAGAGGCACCTGGAGGACACGCGCGGAAGGGGCAGACCGGGGAGCTAAGTGAACGACAAAACAAGGGACGCAGATGCAAACGAAAGTAATATACACGGTCTTACGATAAATTCAACTGTTGAATCACAAACGCCAGGCCTTCACTCAAGTGGTCCCTACGACCTACCGACGTCCACCCAACCGTGCCCTTAGCCTTCCAAGCGTGCCGCACCCCGCCCGTGCTCTTATCTTTCTTTTCCCCCTTTTTCCTGCCTGAAAGCGTTTCCCACTTCAACGGGGCACTGAAGATATTTTGCTACTTGCCCTATACGTTTCCCCTTGTGCGTGCTTGCCCGTTCTGGAATTCTCCTGTTTCCCGCTGGCCGTCCCTGTGCCAGCCCCTTCCTACCCAACCCCCCTACCGGATCTGCCTAGGCACCCTTATAACGCACCACGAAGGTCTTGCCCTTCTTAATGAGCCGCCTCTCCAGCACAGGGTCTAGCAGTGGGTCCAGTTCCTCCTCAATGTTCTCAATGAGCAGCGGCCGCCCAAATGCCAGGCACTCCTCCAGGTGGTTCCGGAACAGCTTATCGTTCAGCTGCGTGGTCTTGAGCTGGTTTGCCTCCTCGCGATTCTTGATCCACTCACGGCCCTGGCCCTGAGGATCCACCAGCACGGGGTAGCGGCTGGCGCGGGTGACCATGATGCCGTTCTGGATGGACAGTTCGTCGGTGGGCAGACCCTGCAGATTCCACTCGCCGACCTCCGCATCGTCCACCAGGAACTTGGTGATCTGCATCTGAGGGGTGACGGGCACGTTGAGCTTGGTGCAGTCGCCGTAGAAGTCGCGGTGCAGCAGCAGCTCGCGGAACTCCTTGTTAAAGGGACCCAAGTAGGACACGAAGGCGGACGCAAGGGCGCAGTCGCCGGTGAGGCGCTGGATCTGCACGTCGAACTCCTTGGACTGGGCAGTCCAGCGGGCCTCCTCGCCTACATGCGGAGAAAACAAGAAAAAAGTAAGTATTTGAGAAGTGATGTTATTTACGTGTTGAAAGTTGGCTAAGGTGGGTTAATAGGTGTGTGGGTCGATTATTTCCCTTCCTCGGACTCAGTGCTGCCCAAAGCACGCAACTTTCTCCCCCCCTCCCAAAACAGACACAGGCATGCATGCACGCACGCAAGCGTCCAACCCACCCGCAAGCGCGCCAATGAGCGCGTTGGCACTATCCATCTTGCGCTGTGTGGCCGCCGCATCGTCCTCTAGCGCTTGCTTATGGGCCATGGCTGCATCAAACTGCGCCTGCATCTCATCCAGCTTAGCCTGCACCTTGGCCATGCGCTCCTCCGCAGCGTTTTTCTCCTTAGTGGCCAGTTTCAGTTCCGCCTCCGCCTCACGCAGCTTGGCGATCTTGGGCTCCACCACTTTGGCCACGTTGTGATACTTGGCCATAGACTCCGCCCAGTTGCACAGACCGGCCACGTTACCTGAGGCCTTAGATGCGTTCTCGAAGTTGAAGTCCTCGCACATGAAGTAAGGCTCAAGCAACTCCACCGTCTCATCGTTAATCTACAAAGGTATTGCGTAGAAAGAACATCAGGAGCGGAAGCATGATAAAAAAGAATATCACAGTGAGATGAAATGGCATGAACACAGAAGCGCGGCTTGTGGCGCTTAACCCAACCGGCCGTCAAGTCCCTTAGGTGTCCAACGCTCGCTTTCAGGATTGCTGAGTAAACGGTAGGAATTCACTAACCTAGATCTTTCGACTAAAACCTCTCCACCACAGCCCACAACACCCTTTCAATATATACACACACATACATACACGCACAAATACACACATCGACATCCACATTTATGTAAAGTTCTCAATACCCCACCTGCTCCTTGGGGAAGTCCTTGAGGTCTTGCAAGAAGCTCATCTGGTTCATCATCTTCTGTGCTTCACTGTAATTACCCGATAGGACGAGGCGGCCCTTCTCGTCAAGATATTCGGCTTTGTTCATGGGCTGCATGCGCAGGATGAGCACGCAGTCAAAGATGCGCATAATGATCTGGGGCGGCTTCTTGAGCGCCTTGAGGTTCTTGATGTCATTATCCTTAATAGAGTTAAGGGCCTCCAAAGCAGAGTCGAGGGCGGGTTTCGCGGCCGCGAGATCACGCTCGGCGTCATCCTTGACGGCCGCAATCTCACTGGCCTTCTTCGTCACTGCATCGACAATGACCGCCACCTTCTGCTTCTCCTTCTCCGCGATGGCAGTGCTCTCACTGATCTGCTTAAGCAGCGCCTCCGCCTCCTTGGCCGACACAGCCAGGTCCTGGTTCTTCACCGCCAGCTCTGCCTTCATCTTGTTCACATCCGCCTTGGCCTCAAACATCTTCTGCAAACCGGCCTCGATCTGGTAGGCAAGTTCTTTGGTGAAAGACCACTTGCGCGCGTAAAGCTCCTTGTAACCCTGGAGGGAGGAGCGGAGGTAGTCGCAACCTGTTTGTTAATGGTTTTCACTTTCTGTGTACGGTGGTTTGTCTTGACGAGGTAATAGGCGGCGATGGGAAGGGAATGGAAGAAAACAACATCACGAAGAAGATAGAAGCACAGGACAGATGGCGGAGCAAGGGTCTACAGTGGAGCGTTGGAGCAACAGCAATTATTTGACGGCTCCTGACCAGTGTTAGTCCATTATCATTAGCTAGCTCATTACTCGCAAAAATGTGTACCGACGCCGGCGAGATAATTATCCGCTGCGACCGCTGCCTCCGTAGTCACAGCAGCTCAGTTCCGCCCCTATAATGCCCTCTCCATACTGCCTGTTTCCATATATGCTTCCGGTACTGTGTTAAGCCCCCATCATTGCATCCCCGTTAAAAAATTGCCTAGGGGAAATGGGGTATGCGGCGTGAGATCTCTTTCGTGCCATATGCCCGTACCTGCAGGAAGGACAGGTACGACTTGGGCGTGACGTACACGTAGCGGCGGTATTTCTCAAAGTACTCCTTGCAGGCGTTCGTCACGAACACGTGCGTGTGGCCCATGAGGAGCTTGAGCTGGTTCTTGACTTCCTTTGGACAAGCCATCGTGAACTCGTCGATGAACTTGCCGGACACCGAAGTCAGAGCCTCTTCTGGCCAGGGCAGGAACCTGCAACGAAGAAACCCCCACGGCAAACCCTCAGGTTAACGGTTCAGTGGATGATAGAGGCTTCGGGACGGCACTGCGCCCAGGGCTTGATGCCAGTGCCGTCCTGAAGCCCCAAGTCCTGATGCCTAAAGTGTCGTCGCATCAAGGGACTTCTAAATCCACTGCAAATCAAAACAAAAGACAGGGGTGTCCTCCGACGAAACCGGCATCCCCCATTAAAAGAATACGGCGCGAATTGGGGGGAAAGGGGGGAAATGTGCGCGTGAAACTTCCAGATCCCTTCCAGAAGGCGAATCCCGCTTGAACCGCCGTGGGGACCAATATGCGTGAAATCCTCATATCAGGATATTTCCCCTCTATAAACGTCCCGAAATGTATCCACCATCCCTTCTCTCCCGTCCTGCCGGTCTGCCCTTACCAATCGATTGTGCAGCCGTTGATGAGCCCAGGGAACTGCTGCGCACGCCGCGCAAACTTGGCACCCACTGGTGAGAAGCATAGGACGACGTGCAGGTTGTCACGCACGCGGTTAAGGAAGAAGCTGTATAGGTTATCGTACGTGTCGGGCACGCCGGGAGCGTGGTGCTTCATGATGGGCCGGATGTCGTTGACGATCATGTCCTGATCTTCCTTAGTCAACAGGCCCGCCACCTCACCTGCATTGCACAGCAAAGCGCCGCACCGCACAACGTCGCACAGGGGATTCACTCAACGCCACCAACTATCACGGCGCCAAATACATGTAGCTGGAGTCGAAAACATTCGTGCCAGATTCCGTCACGCAGACCGCACGCATTTGCACACTTACCGGTCATGAGGATCTGGTTCATGTACTCTAGGAAGCCCTCGTCCTTAACCTCTGCGTCTGTGAAGATGAAGCACACGGGCTGTCCCTTGAAGCCCGCGATCTTGTACAGCCCCTTGATGTCCTCAAACAGGTTCGCGGTGTTATACGTCTTCGTGATGGTGATCTGGAACGGGTACGCGCCTGCAATGTATGCACTCAGCCGCGACAGCGACTGCTTGCCGCTGCCGCCCACGCCCACAAGCAACGCCGAGCCACGTGCCATTGCGAGCAGGCGCGTGATGCGCATCAAATGCAGCATCGCGTCCGTGAACAGCACCAGCTCCAGCTTAATGATCTTGGACTCCTCATTGAACTTTCGCTGCAGGGCCTCCACCCGTGAACGCACCTCCGGCATGCCGCCACGGACCGACTCATAGAAGCTAGGGTGCGCATCGATAACCTCACCTGGTAGCAACAGTAACAGCAGCGACAGCAGCCGAGAAGAGGCGTGCAGCGGAGAGCGGGAAAAGAGTGGGTGTCTAAAAATGCGAACGCGGGCCGTGATGGCGCAGTCTGTCCCGGCGCAGCTTGGCCTGGTCGCCGTCCGCAGTGTGTCGTACACACATACTCATACACTCCTTGAATACACCTTACTACATTTACCTGATCTGTCCCGTATGTAGCTCCAAACGGATTACGTCAGTGCACTGCATATCCATGTCTTCCTTTCCCAGAGCTCAAACAAGTAAACACCCGGATGTCCCCCCTTGTTTTCTTACCCGTCTCGTCATCCACAACTGGCTCGCGCAAGAAGTCCACAAAGTACAGCGGCTCCTCCACCTGCTTAACCAAGTCCGAGGAGAAGTTGTCCCGGCACAAGTCGAAGATGGCCTTGTCCACCCAGTTTTTGTCCTCATAACTGATAAGCTTGTCGGAGAAGACGCGGCGGCACTCGTGCACCCACAGGGCCAGCAAGTAGCCCTCGGGTGAGTTGACGTTGCCGCCGAACACCGCTGAATCACCCACGAGCAGGTTGAAGCGATCGCGGGCGGCCAGGATGACGCCCTGGAAGACCTTGGACAGCTCGCGCATGTTGAAGAGGTAGTGGAACTTGGCGGGTGTGGGGAGCATCTTAGTCTGGATGCGGTTCCACAGAGTGATGGTGAGCGGCACCAGCTTGGACGCAACGTACACCACCTCCTCGCAGAACACGTCACGGGAGAAGCGGCCCTCCACGAGCTTGCCGAAGATCCCATTGATAGCGGCAACGGACGGCAGCGGCACGTTGAATATGGCGAACTGCGGGAAAGGGAAAGGGGGCCAAACGTGGAGAGAGATGGGTGAAGGGTGAAGCCAAGCACGCCAATGGGTTATATACATACACATCGCGTACGCATGCGAGGTAGTCCCTGCTTCATGGATCATGGTAGCTATCAATGGCGCCTTGGTTACAATCTTTTTCCTTTTCCTCCTGATGACCTCGTGAGTTTGCGTCGCTAATCTCCCGATCGCGACCGCTACCGTGCCGGCTATAGCCGCACCTGGCGCTTGAGGCGGTTGGGAATGTCGTTCTTGCCACCACCCGGTGTGTTCATGGCGGCCACGTAGCGCACGTCCACAATGAACTTCATATCACCAATGGGCTTCTCCAGCGAGTACATGCCACCCTGCTCCAGCAGCTGGCGCACAATCTCGTTAGTCACCTGCGGGGTGAAAGTGTATGGCATCGTCCGGTGGGAGGGGACTTAGAGAAATTGTGACAACTTCCGATTGTTCTGCTGATATTGGTGCTGCAAGAAAAAAAGCCACCGATGAAGGTTCAAGTGAAAAACAACCCTTTCCGACGGCTTTTACGTCATGCATAGAGCACGCTGCACCGCACCTGGTCACCCCATTCGTTGATGTACGGCATGGATATGTCGTCCACGAAGATGCACATCTGCTTGCCGCCGGGCGGCCCGAACGTGCGGCCCTGGCGCTTCTCCACCGCACCCTCGATGGACATTTGGAAGATGCCGGGAGTGGTGAGGCTGGAGAAGGTGATGGTCTTGTTGTTAGTGGTGTCAGGGTTGAACTTGGAGATGAACTGGTTGATGGTGTTGGTCTTGGCTGTCCCGGGGCCACCCACCAGCAGCGTCGCCTTATCGACACTGTACGAGAGGTTGAGTAGCTTCTCGTAACGCACCGAGTCCAGGGTGGGGATGACGAGCTGCGCGTACTTAGGCTTCTCGTCGTTCTTGGGGTAGTGCCACACCGGTACACAATTACGCCAGTGCAACCATTCGCCGTCGGCTGTATTGATTAAATACTCGAACACAGTGTCTGAGTCGTCGTCCTTTGGAGGCATGTTGGAGGCGATGCTGCGTGCACGTATGTGCAGACGTGTGCAGGGCGAGGGGCGGAGGGGGTCGGAGAGCTGAGATGAGAAAAAAGGCGCCGAGCAGGGCATCTTAACCACATCGCTTGACGGAAATAGTGTGGCAGCATACCGGAAGCAACGAGGATGATACAAATAGAGGGGGAATTGCCAAAAAATGCATGCACAGGGTTATTAAACGCCGCCAAAGACCCCCTGCCCCACTTCTGTCTGTCTCTCCGTCTGTGTGCCTCCATTGCCCCTGCCGCTTCCACCCGTGGATCCCTCCCCCGCTGCTGTCCCTCCCAACCCCATGCATCATGCCCCTCCGTTACCCCGCCCCCTATCTGCCTGCGGAGTCCCTGAACCCGCTCAGACGCCGCCAACGACCTACCCACGGAGCTCCTGATCAAACAGCGGCCGTTCCTTCATTTCCAGTAGGCCACCCAGGCTCCATGTTAGGCAGTAGATGAAGACGCGCTCGTACTTAACGTCCGACAGCGCCGTGCCCGCCTCCTTAACCGAGCGCAGGTAGCCGTTAAGCAGCGTCATCATCGTACCCACGATGCTCACCTGATGGGTAGGGGGATGAAAACTCCGTCGCGTGTATTCATAATGAGATAATTAGAGTTAAAGAACCAAAATGAAGATACCATGAAAATGGCAAAATCACTATTTGGGGGTTCAGAAGAGTGCAGAATCACTGGGTCAGGTAGAGGGGAGAATAAAAGGGAGGGCCAAAAGTGACAATCCTGCAAATTGCAGCTGCAGGTGCCCTTTCCCATGACCATCGGAATTTCGTTGTTGACTGACAAAGGATATCCTCCCGACCATCAAGGGCCCCTAAAGCCATATAATTAAACTCCCCTCCCGCACCTGCTCGTTGTACATGACGGGCTTGAGGCTGATTCGCACGTAGTCCAGCATGTGCTCCACGTACTTGGAGAACAGCGGGCCGAGCGCGGCACTCTCCGCCGTGTCGCGCTTCTGCAGCCAGCTCTTGACCACGGGCTCCCAGCCCAGCTCCACATCGGACACGTAGATGATGCCCGCGCGCGACACCGTGGCCGGCGACGCATTGTTCAGGTTCTCCGGCTCGAACATGGCCTGTGGATAATTAAGGAGATGGACGACAGGTAAGAGGATGGCAGGGTGGGAATGGAGCCAGATCCGGGACCCTTCGTCGGCGCTCGATGGGTAGGAAGGGGAACCCCAACACACCCTGCCCACCGATCCAACTCTTGGAAACAATCGCTGCCTACCCTGGCCTGTGCTTCATCTCTTTCTTTCTTCCTCCGTTTACCTTCATGGCGGGCGTCATGAGGATGCGGTCGCCGTTGGCCAGCGTGAGGACCTTGTTATCGTCCAGCACCGTGTTCAGGTTCTCAATCCAGATGGCGTCCACGGGCCCATCCAGCACAATCCAGGTATTCTGGTTCTTGTTCTTGGCGGCACGGCGCCACAGCACCGCGAAGATGCCATCCGTCCAATCACCCGTAGCATCATCGCGGCGACCGAACATCTGTGGGGCGGTAATGGCTTTGGGATTCATGCGCCAGATGACGTGCTTGGTGCCCAGCTCCGTGAGCGCGGCGGCGAGGCACTCACAGATGGCGGACTTGCCGCTGCCGCTTGGGCCCACCAACATGATGCCGTGACGCACAAGGTACGTCTCGTACAGCTGAATGCACTTGTTCATCCAGGTAGGATGCACCTGCGTGCGTAGGAGGGCGAGGAAAGCAGGGTGACGGAAAGCATGGGGAAATATAACCATGGGGCAAACAACATCACACACAACGGGTGTAATACTGAGGTTTTCAGCCCCTTCAAGGCATCCAAGGAACGTGCTACACAGGTACGTGTATTTATCTAAGCAATCAGCTATCGTGCTTATCAGCATGGGTACCCCCAGGTCACCAAACGCGCCCCAGGGCTCACCCACTTAAGTATAAGCAGGCTGAAGCATCTAACGAACGACCGCGGTTAATGCCCCGGGACCTTTACACACACCCCTATTCGTGTGGGCACCCTTTACCCTCCGCCTCACTCTTTCAATCCTGTTGTCACAAACCCCTCACCCTTACCTGCAAGCCCCGTTCCAAGACAACCTTTTCCAACGCGCGGTTCACGTCGGGGAAGGAGTTACGCTCCGCCTTGAGGCCGGGGAACAGGTCATCGATGAGCGACAGGAAAAGCGGCACGTCTTCTGCCACGAACTTGGACATGTTCATGTCGCGCAGCGTGCGCATCATCAGGAAGACCTCAGACTTGTCGGGCGACTGGCGCTTTGACGCGCCGGCAGTGCGCAGCACGGACAGGATGTTGCGCAGACCGAAGTCATAGTGCGCCTGCTTCGACAGCTGCTGCTCGCACAGGCCGTACAGCACGAAGAACTTCTTGGAGAGGATGTCGTTCTCCTGGTAGCCGCACGCGGCCAGCTTGACCTGTGAGCGGAGTTAGGGTGTGTTTTGCATGTATGTGAGACGCAAGACATGTGGAGGCCGGAAGGTAACGGACCTGATCAGGCCATATAATGCTGTGGACTGCGAAACTGCCATAACGGACAGCGTTGCCTAACGTTGTATGTAATGTCCCGACGTGACAAAGCCGGGTGTCAGCAACGGTAATGGCAATTCAACAGGCACATATCGTCGCAAATTCTGCAAATTTTCACGTGCTAAGCGAGGTTGATGTAAGCGTCCAGGGATAGGCACACGCACCGCGCACGCAGTCACGTGCGCGCGTGCGTGTTCGTCTCTTCATGGTTACACACCATGCACCATGCACTCGCGTGGCCGAAGCTGAGAATGTACCTTCATAATAATCTGGCGGTTGGGCACCATCATAGTCACACCGCGGAACAACGCCTTGAGGTTCTCCGGCAGCTCCTGACGACCCGCGTAGCCGGGGTTCATGGTGATGAAGAAACCCACACGCGGATCCAAGGACACGGTCGTGCCATCTGTGAACAGGAAATTCTTCTTGCGCTCGCGAATGGCGGACAAAATGCAGTACACCTGTTGCAGCGGCAGGCCAGGAAACATAGGGGGGTTAAAGACGCAAGCCCATAGCTAACGTGTAGGTTGAAGCCGTTATAGACACACGGTGATGTAATCAGGGACACTGGCAACAACATGCTGACCCGTCGAGCATTTCGGAGATACATAAATGCGATGAATCGGGATTGCTGCCCCGAATCCAACAACCTAACCCCGGGTTCGCAATCTTCCGCCGGCTCTAAGCCGCAAGCAGCACCATCACAGCACCACCATCGTCTTTGCAAATGAGTTCTTTACCGTCCCGCTGCCATTCCCCCCACCTCTTGAACCTAGCTGCCACCGCCCGCACCTGCTGCGCACAAACTGACAACACGTCCAGGTTGATGCGATTGAATTCATCAAAGCAGCCCCACAGCCCTGACTGCGCCAGACCCTTGTAGATCTTGCCCATGTACGTGTAGTCGAACTGGTCGGAGCAGTTGAACACCACCACATACTTTCCGAGCGTGTTGCCCAAGTCCTTCGTCGTCTCTGTCTTGCCCGTTCCTGTGGCAATGGCAATAGCCGTGGGCTGCTCACAAGACCGCTCATGAGTTCTGCCAGCATCTCCAAAACACTGGCGATCCGGAAGCGATCCCAGGCTTGGCCGCCTCTATGCCCTCGATTACCAGACTCAACCCTCCCATGCGCCATCCCATTTCCAGCCATACATCGCATCAGTCCCCAATCCCTCAGCCTTAGTCCCCGGGCCCAGGCAGCAAGCCCAGCGCACCTGCAGGCCCCGCGGGCGCACCGCCCAAAAACATGCCCAGCGCCTGCGACAGCGTGATGTAGCACACGTCCGTGAGCGGCGTAATCACGAGGCGCTCCTTGACGCCAAGATACTCGAATGAGTATTCGAAGTCCACATCGCAAATAGAGATGATGACAGTATCCTTGTCCTCGCGCCAGTAGAAGCGGACCTGAGAGGCAGAGGTATGTGTGGAGAGGGGCCGGCGTGTGGCGTTAAGGGGTCGTTAGAAATAAGGTTTGCAAGTCCCATTCCGCCAGCAACTGAATTCACATGAGTCCCTTTCTACCGCCCTCCCCAGCCCTCCTTCCGATCAACCACAAACACAGACGTTTGATGATAATCATAACGCTTCCCTTTTGCTCTGTTCTTGCATTGCAGGTGTGCAGGTGTGCATCGCCATTGGGGGCGGCCTTCCTGGACACATACCTGCTTGAGCCACTCAAAGTCGGTGGGATCCTTGATTTTCTTCTTGACCAGGTCTTCCGTCGACTCCTTCTGGTGCATGTGCACTGTGATGCAGGTCTCCAGGTTGGTGCGCTGATTGCGAGACAGGTCGGAGCGGACGGTGATGCTGACCATGTCGCGCAGCAGCGCGTCTACCTTCTTCATGTTCTTGTTCATGATGGTCTTATCCACCTTTGCGTTTGTCAGCGCTGATTGCGTCTCGGCAGTCCATTGGAACTGGATACCCAGCAGGGCCACCTGCATGGAGGAGAAAGACGAGGGCCAGAGTGGGGTTCAAGGAAAGTAACAAGCCTGTGGAGTGCAAATACCCTGAGAATGCCCAGAATCTCAGCACATTCCTTTGCGTGTGTGAGGGTGCACCAGTAAAGATATACGACCCAACACCCAAGCCGCTCCCACAAATGGAGTGTGAGAACGTTCCAGGGAACACATTCATGCACATACTTGCAAGCACGGACCTGCGCGGGGTGCCCAAAGACGAAGTCCTCCAACGTCATCTCCGCCACATTGCGCACTGCGCGCTTGATGATCTGCTTGACGGTGTCCTGCATGCCATCCACCAGGCGCTGCAGCCACACCTCAATGTTGCCCTTGGCATCCACAGGCCGCTCGAACTCCACCTGTACTCCATCGGGTAGTTGGCCAAGTGTGAGGGATTTTGTCCACGCGCGGAGATAGCGGGGATCCAGGGTAACCAACAACTATCCAGGCGGCAAAATACAGGTACACATGCAGGTCTAAATATCACGCATATGATCCCCTGTGTGTCCACGCAGCTTTAAATTGCAAGGCCGGACATGTTGATGTGACACGTTCTGGGTGTAGTCAGCGCAAACCGACATGCACTGTCTTGCCAGCCAGCGGTCCAAACATCATTCAGCGGCGACACATTCCCAATATAAGATACTGCCCCTGACATGCGCCCCCTCCGCGTTGCTACCCGCCTGAGCACCCCTTCCGGAGGCTTACAGGTCCATATCAGAAGCTCAAAAATTGTCGAGTTTCTCACCTTCTCGTTCTGCTGGCTGAACATCTCTGTCATGCGTGTCTTGTCAATGCGATCAAACGTCACGTTGGCCAGCGAGTCAAACAGACCCGACTGGAAGTGCGGCACCACGGAGGGCGGATCGGAGCCCAATGACAGGATTTCCAGTAGCGTGGGGTCGGACACGAAGTAGAACCTGCGTATGCAGGAAAGAAGGGACCGCAAGGGGTTGGTGTTACCGTATTATGTTTGCTTACGCCCAGATACAACGTCCCCTTCCTACCCATTAAAAATACCTTATGGTATTTTTGTTTGATTGCTTCTCATGCTTTTTTCTGTACTCCTCCTTTCTTGGCCTTTCGAAAATATACACACACACACACACACACCATTCTTGCCGTGACAGTACGACGCCAGGGAAAGCGCGGCGTGAAATGTGCCGCCACTAGAATTGTCCCCGTCAGCGCCGTCCGAAAGCTTTCCCTTAAACAATCCCAAAACTGCCACATTTCACAACCCCCAGATCTCCTTCCTTTATTCTATCATGTCTGCTCTTACCGTGGGAACTCCGCGCGCTTCTGCTCCAGGTAGGCGCTAAGACTCTTCTGGCACATCTCCAGTTGCTCGTGCAAGTGCGGCAGCATGTTCTTCATCAGCTCATTGCCGAAGCACGTATTGATCACGTTCTGCGTCTCCAGCGCATTGGATACAATCTTCATGAAGTTCTTGTCGATGTTCAGGAAGCGCTTGGCCTCCTGCGGCAGCTGTTTGACGATGTCACCACCACTGAACACCGCCTCCATGTACTGCCACATGCTCTGCACCATGAGCCATTGCTCAATAATCTCCGAGACAGTAGACAGCTTAATGGACCAGGCTTGCACCTCCTCGCGGAACGGAGCAGAGTATCTGCGGGCAAGGATCCGTGGACAGGGTTCGTGTATTATGGCATGCCGGATACCTTATATCCAGGCCTGGGGTCTTGGAGCCGGGCTTGCAATGACAATTCTGAACCATCCGGTCAGGAGAGAACGACATAATCCCGACCCTCATCCCAAACACCCCGTGTCCGAATTGAACATCTCGGAAGGATGGTGGTAGCTGACCTTCCCGCCGTCCGTCCTATCGAAAATTCCCGCCATTCATGCCGTTTCTCTGTCAGTATACCAGACACTTTTTCACCTTTCAGGTGGTCGACCAACCCGGTGGGTATTTTGGGGTCCAACTTTCCATGTTCCATTCCCTAGCACCCGGCCGTACACCAGCGCAACAGTCCTAACCCCCTTGGCTCCCTTGCTCAAGTTTCGCACCCTACCGCCCACCTGTTGGTGGCCATGGAGCCTAGCGTCATCTGGCTCTCTTCCAACTTCTCCATGAGCTCGCTGGTGTCGCTGGGCTTTAGGATAACCGGTCCGCGGTTCTTGTACTCCGAGAAAGCCAGGTTCTGGTTGGCCCAGTCTGCCTTGAGCTGTGCCAGCTTCACCTCAATCATTTCTTCTTTCACCGCTGCACCCGTGAGCTCCTCAATGTCGTCACGGTACGTCAGGATTTGGCTGTCCAGCAGGTGCTACAGAGACGGCGGGAGAAGGCAGATTGAATGCAAGAAACCGTATCCAATAAAAAAAACACGCGCTTTCAATCGAGGAAGCCGAGGGGAAGGAAGGAAACGAGTACGCAAGAAAGTTGAAACAAGACATTGATCAGTAAGCAACGATGAATGTGTGCAATATTAGTACGCAACGCCGAACCCGAGAAAGGGATCGGGTTCCAACCAGGGCGCCTACAGAGGCAGCAGGTGCACTACTGGCCCTTTAGCCTGCCATGCATACGATACCATAGCATTATCATACCTGCAGCTTGAACACGTCCTCGGCCAGGTTGAGATCGTGTCCCGTGATGCGCATCACTTCATGCCAGTGCCGCTCACGCATGGACTTATGCGTGAGTGCCTGGAACAGCGGCAACATATCCAGGAAATCGTCGATCGTCTTACGGCAAGCGTGGTAGGCAGGCCAGTCACGCAGCGCCTTGGGCAGCCTCTTGGACTGGTTCTGGTACTGCAGTACCTGCTCGCCCATCTCGTCAATTTTCTCCACCACGTCCACCCAGAAATAATCACCGTAACCCTTGATCGTGGTGATGACGGTCACGTACAGGCTGTAGAGCCGATCAAGCATCTGGATCTCCTTCTCTGTCTGCTCCAGCTCGGGGTACTGCGTGACGGGCAGACCGAACAGCTCCTCGCCGCTGCTGTAGTTTTCCCACTTGCGCTTGCGGACCTCGAACATCTGCTGGAACTTGCGCAACCGATCCACGGCCTCCATGGGGTCCAGTCCCGGAACCATGGGTCCGTTAGCCTCCCAGTCCTTGCGGAACATCTGCGCATCCACCACGAAGGTCTTGACCTCCTTGATCAACTCGCGCTTGAAGCCCACCTGCAGACGTGTCAGGTTGTCTGATACCTCCGTTGCGACCTGCGGGGAAATGGGTACGGGGCAGGTGTGGGTGTATCACCGGAGAACGAAATGCGCAATCTAAATCCAAACCCATGGGCTTGGAGCAGGATGATTTTTTCGCCCGAATGAAAGTGATGGTGAGAGAACGCAAAGTTGAAAAGGGTATGAGGGGTGCTGGGCTAGACGGACATTGAACGTCCCCTAGCCGGTGCCTGCCCGCACACCGGCGTTCTCTCACCTTCTTCAGCTTCTTCCAGCCGTAGCGCAGGTCGCTGACCATGGTGGTTTCCTCCTTGGGCACGCGCACCTCGTACCGCATGAGCAGACCGTACATCTCCTCGATGGGCCCGATAAGGTTGTCGATCTCGGACTCCTTCTCGCGCACCTCCTTCAGCACCGCCATCACGTTGCGGACGTCCTCCAAGTCCTCGATTTTGCGGTGGAACTTCGAGTTGGTGTCGCTGCACATAATGAAATTCAGGAGAGGGGGATCGGAACCTGTGAATGTATCTAGAAAGACGAAGCCACCCTTGAGGTCACATGCACAGGTTAAGCCCTATTTTCTTCCATTTACCTCATCTTGTGCCTTGGACGTCAACGTCCTTTGCATAATGTTCTTAATTTTCCCGTTTCAGACTCCCTGAACAGACATCCCGGGCCAACCCTCACCGGATGTAGTTGTCGAAGGCCTTCAGGTCATCTGAGCACTGCTTGTGCAGGTTCTGCGCGAACTGCGTCTTCCAAGACACCGCCTCTGCCTTAAGGCTGTTCTTCAGTGGCATCGTCTCTAGCGACAGCGCGCCGATATTGTTGACGCTGGGGATGTTGGCCACCTCCGTCTCGATGGCCATGTACTTCTTGAGCTCCGCCTCAAAGGCCTCGAGAGTGGGGTTAGTGCGCATGAAGTGGTCGTAAGCAGCCTGCAGGTCCTCCTTCCACAGGAACCCATACCGGTCGAAAGTTTTGAGGAACTCAGTGACCTGAGCCTTGATGCCTTCCACTGAGCCTGTGCATAGGAGGGCCAGGGGACTGTGAGCGACTGGCAAGAAGGGTACGAAATCTGCTTATTGAACCGGCTAAGGCTCTGGGGCCAAGACGCGGGCTTGTCCCTGGCTAAGGTTTTAAATGCTCTGATGGCTTCCGAAGGCCTTCAGTTTGCGGCTCAGTAAGCCATCATCCACTTGCGAATCCTCGGTAGTGCTTCCAGCCGCGTCCATATATATCGGCGCCAGCAACTCATCCAGCTACGCAACAGGCTGCGATCCATTCATCCATCCGCCCAGCCCCAAATCCTACCTACCCCTTCTCTATCAAGCTTAATCGGTGCAAGTTCGATGCTTTCTGAGCGGCATCCCACACCCACCAAGGCCCAACATACCTGTGAGCCGCAGGACCGCCTTGACTACCTCCTTGTCCTGTGCAATCAGCTCGTGGTAGGTCGTGACGTGGTCCATGCCCCAGGCCGGCAGCTGCTTACTGGTTGTGAGCACCTTCTTGGCGCACTGGTTGATGGCCGCCTGGATCTCCTCCAGATTGGGGTTCATGCACACGCACGGCACCTGCGTGCAGCCGAAGAAATCAGGAGCAGGTGGAGGCGGTGAGGAAATGGCTGGGGGGAAATGGTCTTTTTGTGAGGGATCATCATATGGGTGCAGGGTGCGGCAGGCACTTGGCCGACCCTGGAACATCGGCAAGGCTGGCCTTGATTGGGATTAGGAGAAGTTGGAAAACACCAGTGCAGAGCTAGGAGGGGCAAATGAGGGCGTCAATGGGCATTGACATTGTGCATAAGGTCGGCTTGCTTCCGTTATTCCTAGTATTTTGATGGCAACTGCAGCCAAAAAAGTACCTTGAGCTCAACGTCCACATCGAAGAAAGGGCGCTCCATGAAGTAGATGCCCATAGACGTCTTTGAGCCCAGACGCCGTTTCATGGCCTGCGCATAATGCGTAAATTGGGCGCTTTTACACGGGTGTATAACCGACGGTTTTCGTACCAAACCGACTACTGCAGCACGCCGGATTGTGTCGTAAGGAAGGGAGATGATTAAGGATGGCATCCTACACTTGTATGGCACGCGCGCATATGCACACGCACGCACGCACCTGCAGGCTATTCAGCGTGCAGGCCGTGATGGCGTTGTACATGTTCTTCGAGAAGTGTCGCACGAACAGCTGCACCTCCTTCTCGTCCAAAGCCTCGTCCGCGTTCTCACGCGGGTAGTTCCGCACCAACGTCAGCAGGTCGTCGATGGCGCGCCGGACCTGCAGCGGTGGCCGATGTGTTCAGGAATGCGAGATGGTACAGTACAACGTAATGAACATGGCGCGGACACGAAATGCGGATACGCTCTGGACAGCCACAGCTGCGAGTGCATATGGTAATGGCGTCCGCTGAACCATACTGATAGAAAACTGGGAATAATACAACAAACCATTAATCATGATTCGCAAGGAGGGGAGGGAAAGGACGGGAAGCGGACAGCCCTGTCCCTTCTCTCCACCGCAGGACCTGGCAGGTCGCCACGCATACGTCGGCTGGTCTAATGCTTGCTGGGTTCTGCGATGGCTCCCCGATTCCTTTCGATTCAGATATTCGTATTAAGCCCTGGCCGGGTCCCTATTTATGTTTTTTAAATTCCATTTTTCAAACCTCCACTATTATTCCCTCCTCTCTCGTTCGTGTACCTTCTTATTCCCTTGTTTCACGCACCTCCTCGTTTCGGATGCCCAGCTGCTCCGCCTGCTTCTTCTGGAACCGCTGCTGCGTGGTGACGAACTCATCGTAAGTAAAGGAGCGGTCGCTGGGAAGCTCCACCAGCATGGTATTGCTGATGGCTCGCAGGTTGGACTCTACACGGTTCTCCACCAGGTCCAGCACCTTGCGCACCAGCTCTTCTAGACGAGCCAGACCCTGCTTGAAGCGGTGCAGGTAGCCGTCAATGTTGAGACTTGTCCAGGTGAGCACCGCGAAGCCGGGAGCGATCTTGCGCTCCATGTCGTTCAGGTGCGGTCGCAGCAGCGGCTTGATGGTGGCGGCGACGCGCGAGAGGATGTGCTCATACTCACGAACCTGGCGAGGTGGGGCCAAAGTATTACCTGTCAATACCGCAGGCCTAGGGACGTTGGAAGGTTCTGACAGAACCCGGTACTTTGGCCAAAGCACTTGACCCCCAACATGGCTTGTTCTTTCCTTACCAACATGTCCATTGCGTGCAGCATCCCCATGCCCATCCCAGGTCATCTCTACAAAGTTGCTCCACACGCACCAGCAGGTGTCCCACCTCCTGCCCAAGATGCCCCACACAGCCTACCAGATGCGTTAGTTGGTTATGGTAGAACTTGAACTTCTCCTCCTGCAGCAATACCATTTGTGCACTCTCCGGCACCGCGATGTTGAAGCGCTGCATGTACTTAGCCTCGCGGACCAACTGCATGATTTCCTTGTCAAAGTTGACCAGGATCTTGCCGCTGTCGGGATGCTGAACCAGCAGCGGCGCCGCAAGGCCCGCCTTGCACTGTTCAATGGACTTGATCCAAGCCTGGTGCCACAGCGTCTCAAACTCGATCAGTGCCTTGGCCACCTGCGACGCGGAAAATAAGAGGCAGTGGAGGGAGGCGAAATGATGAGATTCAGGGAGGAGGCACAGAGGTTATTGGCGGCCGCGGTTTCAGGTAAGGACTGTTAGGAACACACATGAAACTGACATCCTTGCATGTATCAGTTAGGTCGTGGGAAAACACCTCCGAAGCAACGGGCTTGGGGGAACCGAAACAATACTGAGCAAAGGATTGGAGAACAAGGGTACTGGAAGATGACAGGAGGGCAAGTACAGGTGCGAGGACGCACGCACGAACGCACCTTGTTATAGGTCTTAATAATCTTCTTGGATTCCTTGGCCGCAAGAAGGTTCTTGTTCTGTGCGAAGCGCTGCATTGGCGCCTCGATGCGACGCAGCAGCTGACGCGCCCACATGATATTGCCTGCAACTGGCGGCGCGTTGCGGGGCACCGGCGGCTCATACTTGTTTTTCTCGTACAGCTTTTGCACGGCGTCCAAGTCCTTAGCGTAGTTCTGGAAGATGACCATGTATTTGTTCTCCAGGTCCTGCTTGAGCGTCTCCCGCTGCATAATGGCCTGGAACTGCGCCAACAAGCTGAGGGCATGCTCCGTGCTTGTGATATTTTCAAACGATGCATTTACGAAGCCCTGCGTGCGGACAGGGGGGGCAGGTATGTTAGTCAAATGAGCTCAAAGACCTATTTGGCCCGAGACAACAAGGACGAGGAAGCATGGCGTACAAATGCAAGGCGTGCAGGCTGAGCAAACATGCACCGTGGTGATGGAAAGGCAGGCGGCGTGTTGTTCATCAAGATTGCGGAAGGAGCTGCCCAAAAAAGGGCCTATTTTTCGACTAGGAAAGGGGTCAGAACGGATCGCAGTCGAAGCTCTATCGCACACAAAACAACCTAATCCAACCCAACGCATGTCAAAGGAAATTGCAGCAATGAGGTTTAAGGCGTAGAATTTTAAGAGCTGTTTCTTAAGTGGGGTTTAGGTGCTTGGAAGCACCGGTCAGCCTGATCCCGGTTGTCAGCTGCCACACCTGCAGCTGCAGCTCCAAGTCGTTAATGTTGACATTAAACTCCAGAAAGTCGCGATCAAATGCGTTCTTGGAGTAGTCTAGAAGGTCGTAGGGCTTGCGCTTGACGTCATCGATTATGTTGTTGAGCGACTTGAGCATCGTGTCCAGCCCCTCGATGTGCGTATGTTGCTCCAGCGAGGAGAATTGGTGGATGGTGGTGAACATATCGATGAGCTTATAGAGACGCTTGGAGAACAGGTCAAACTTGAGGAAGATGGCCTGTGGGTAAGTAAGTACGGGTAACGGGGTGGTCTTTGGCCACGCAGACAACCAGGTTAGCACGAGAGGACCAGTCCGTCAGACAGATGCCTCCTCTGCACCATCCTGCAATCCAACTCCAGCGAGATACGTAGTGCGTATGCCTCAAACGCACCCGGATTCCAACGTAAAACCATTTGGGCTAGGTGTGGGTGTTTTACGGTGACCGGCGACGGTGTCCTGTTCTTCTGCACACCCCTCGCCCTGCCAGCCACCAGCCGTGTGCCCGATCCCGCGTACATAGCGGCTCACCCGCTCCATGCCTCACCTGCTCATCAAAATCAAACTGCTTCGACTTTGGCTGTGATGCGAGCATCTCCTTAGCCAGCTTGTACTGGTGCCGGTACACGTTGGCAAGCTCCACAGCCACCTACCCAAAGGGGAGGGGGTTAGGAACGCAATGGACGACACCTTGGCCGACAAATTAAGAATGCTCTGCGCTATGCATAACCAGTTTTTGCATGCCCTCATGCCTGCATTTTGGCCTTTTCTTGACCTCCATGTGCGTGCGTTCGCCATGCGATGGCGGGGTGAGACAACGTTTTATAGATCATTTATTTTTTTGTGTCGACACGGGGTTTTGGGCCCCTGTTAACTCTCCCAAGCGGCAGGCATGAGCGAAACCATAGAAGCCAGAGTACCTTTCAACCCCCCTGATCGCCTTCCATCGCAAACATCCGAAGCCCTCACCCCCCCGGTAGTTTTACGTTTTAATGTATGGGGCCGTTGCCTCCTTCCTGAACCCTTTCGCCATCAACTTCCATGGCGCCACGGGCGTCTCAGTCAGGCCCCTGCATCGCCCCCGTTGTTAGGCCCGAGCGAATTCCTCTCCAAACCACGCCGCGCTGCTCTGCTACACCTATCATCTGCTACACCTATCAACACCCCGAACAACCCCCCATGTTACAGCAGACGCCCTGCCCCGCTCTTCGCAGCATGGCGCTCTCCATCCGAGCCGTGCTTCCTATTCGGTGAGCGGCAATCAATTGATTCGGTAAATATGCAATATTGGCAAGCACCGCTTAAGTACGGTTGGGATTCCCCGAGTTCCCCGAGTCCGTCGCTTGCGCTGTCATTAACCCGCGCATGACGCACTCACACACACGCGTCCCCTACCTTCATGTTACCAATGAGCACTGATTTATCCTGGTCCCAGATCTTGCCATTCTCCATAATCTGCTCCTTGCACCGCCGCACCAGCTGGTTCGTAATCTTCGTGAATAGCCGCGTCATGTGCTCGGATGTGCTATAGAAGCGCGCAATGGTGTACATCATTCGGATGTTGGTCATGAGCGCCGGCAGCGACTCGGTGATCTCAGCTACGCGCGCCGTGTACATCGGCTCGAGGCTCTTTTCCAACGTCGCCAGGTATTTGACGTTATCCTTTGCCTCATTCGCTGCATCCGTAATTTGGATGTCCAGCGCCTTCCAACGCAAGTACGCCTTCGTCTTGGCGTGCGAGCAAATCCCCAGTACCAGCTTGCACTCCTTGGTCTTGAGATGCTCTGTGATGGAGTTAAAGTTCGACATGCGAGTGCGCCAGTACTCGAGCTCCGTATCGGGCCCCGGCTCCTCGCCGTCCTTGATCTTATTGGTCTGGTTCAGGAGCCCCTCGGCCTCACGGCACCACTCCGTGAGGCACTCCTCCATCTCCTGCAACGTGTCCTCGTCACCAGCGGCGTTAGCGAGCACCGCCGGCTTGAGGTCAAGGTCCGCATATTTGGGGTCTGGCATCCGGAGCTCCACGCCGCCGGTAACGGTGGCCACTGCTTCCGTTAGCATGCTGCCGAATTTTGCGGCCGAGGCGAGGAACTCCGTAAGGTACTCGGAGGAAAGCTTCCCCCACTGCTGCTGTTCCTGCATAATGGGAACGTACAGGTCAGATACAATGGCCTTGAAGTTCTCCAGTGCGTTGCCTGATAGCTCGCCGCTGCCCAGATCCGCCTCAAGCGTCTTCTCCGCAACGCCCTTGGGGTTGAGGCGAGTGAAGTAGACGCATTTGTTGTGGATGCGCTCATGCTACGTTCAGGAATGAAGGGACCATAGATAGGGGATTAGAAGCGGTGTAACGGGGAACATATGGAGGCCCGGGCTGGTAGGGACGCAAGCGGTGAAACCGAAACCGTGCAGAATAGAAGGATAGCAGCTCGCTTAGGCCCCATTGGTCCACAACTTCACGTACACGGGCGTTTGAATCAGATCTCGTAAGACCCTACTAACTGGGAATGTCGCGACTATGGATATAACTGCCCGCCGTTTGACAGCCCACTACTTGCTCCCAACGCCGCGGCGTACCTGACCCAGTCTGTGCAACGTGGGCTTATTGTCCACGGGACCAATCGAGCCATCTTTAAGCCTGTCCTCCTTCGCCTGGGAGTGCGCAAACGCAAAAGGGTGGGCGAGCTGCGCGACCAGGGATACTCACCATGTGACCACGTACCTGATAGACAAAGATGAGCGACGACGGACCTGCTGCCGAGAAAAAGCTGTTCACCGCCTGCTTGTCCTGACTACAAGGGCATCAAGCAAAGGCCTTCACAGTCCACCTTCGTAATTTCATGGACATTTCCTCACAAACTCACGTTATTGTCTTTTCAATCACATTCTCAGGAAGTCCGAAAGCCTCAGCAAGCTGCAAATGGAATAGACGGTAATTCATTCGATATTCACCACAGACTGACGACAGGGAATTTCACCTTTCCGACGAGAAAGCGGTGCCGGTTATCCAGCGCCATTTCGGCTGGAAATAGCTTATTTTGTTAATTTTCACACATAAGGATCTTACGCAAGCTCACACTCCTTACAGGCAATTGAAGCTTTGGTCAGCCTAAGTGAGACTTCAATAACTAGCGATATGATATAAAATATATTCACGTATTCCTTATATACATAACAAAAAATCCTAGGCAAGGTCTGGACTGAAAGCTCCTTCGATGGGCCTACGGCGACTTTTACTGCACTGTCCACAGGACTGCATCTCGACGCATCTTGGCCCATAATCACATAGATTCGCATTTAATTTAAGTTTAATGACGGCAAGCACAACTTCAAAAATTTTGCCGTTTATGTTTTGCCCAACATTCCGCGGCCCCGAAGACGTCAGCCCCGGGAAGGCAGACACCCAGGGCCGTGGCCTGGAACACGTGATATGTAACACAACTCACATAGCTAAATCCACGTGCGTATTAGTTGGCTTGATACAGTTATCCGTGTCCTGAAAGGGTTCGAGGGTTTAAAGGGTGTGTTAATGGGTTTGCTAACGCGAGAGATGCACCAGGAAAGCCGAGAGGCCCAAAGCACCGATTAGTGGACACTGAAAAGGCGCAAAGCCTGCTGCTCACGGTACCAGCGGCCACATGACAGGACAGGCATCTAAGCTGTTAACATCCCTGATATGTGAAGGGGCGGTAGACGCGGCCTCCTACCGGCCAGCAACGGCCATTGGTGAAGGAACTGCCTTCATGTCCGCAGTCCCCTTGGCGAACTCTAACACGGTCTTGCAACCATGTGCGCATGCATTAATATAAGTAGAAACTTTGCTTATTTGAAATAACGGTCACTCTCAACCTCTCACAACCCTGGGGTGCAAGATCGGGCGCCCAGAAAGGTTAGGCATGAAAGCCATGCACATCGACACACACCAAAAAAGGTACTGTGCACCCGTAATAGCTGGCACCCGGATAATATAGAAGCTGCACACGCGTGGTCTGGTGTCCCAGTCGTGGATCACAAACACCATAGGATAACATTCCTCACTCAATCAGATGCACAATTATATCGTAAATTACGTCACTACAATACCTAAGACAGCGATGAACACCGTCACCCATATCGTAAGCCCAATGCACCACCGACACGCGGGGGTTTCCTGTGTTGCCGCTACCGCTATACGAAAACATGCATGTCCATTTATAACTGTACCTACTGCTAACTATTGTTAGTATTGTTAGTCTGACACCATAAATCCTCAACCACAGCAGGCATCGCTCTCGTGACGTTCCCGGAAAAGGTCCAAGGCCATGTCCAGCCATTGCTAACGTGTACGTGTGCTCGCGCGAGTGTGACGGTGACGGACACGGTGACGTAACGCATCTAAACATGAACGATACGCATCAGCCATGTAACTTTGGTGGCACGCAAAGCCACGGCGGCAATCGCATCGACCTAATTTGATATGACGCAGCTACGAGTAAGCAGCCATGCTATACATAGACACTGTCGGCAAGGAGGAGAGACACGGTGCACACTGCGACCCAGAGTGGCGTGGCATGTCGTGGGCAAGCAGAAGATACGATCCCACCTCCCACGACAACCTTAAAACCGAACGGCCGGCCAGGTGCATGTCCATATGACGCGCAGTCATCCCGCAAACCACAGGCAAGGAATAGGCATAGGCATAGGCACAGCCTACGGCCCATAAAGACGGCTGGTGCCCGGCCCCTCCTCCAAAGTCACAAGCGAGGACGCGCGAGCTCAGATGGCCCATTACGAACATGAATTTACTCCCGAAGGTGATAAGTTAGCGGACTGCCTAAGTGATCACGGCGCTACTGCAAAGACAAAAGCCTTATGTTAATCATGTAGTGCCTAACTGCACCCAATGAAAGCACATTTACTTTTCAACTATTTACCTTTGGTTTTCATGCTGACGTGGCGGTGTATGAGTGCAGGTGTGTAGGGGCCATATGGACACCCGTAGCTCGCATGTAGGGGTCCCACAAGGACGCCCCACCATTCACTTCACCGTCGCAACCACTTCACGGAACATCCGGCGTCCTGACTCCATATTCTCTGCGTGCGCAGGCCAGACTGCTTTGCCATAAGTAGCTGATAATACCAGTGGCTCGGATGTGACTCCTTCACTGCACCGCAAGGGTATAATCTTAAAATCACTAAAAGCATCACTAGGGCATCGTCTTAAGATTCTACAACGGCAACCGCACCCCAGACGACAAGCATCTGTTGGGGGACATACAGGCACTCTAGTGCATATTCCATTTGTAGGCCCCCCCAGTTACGGCAATCTTGCTTGAATCCCGGAAGGGAAGGGGCGCTACCTTTGATGGGGACGTGCGTACGCTCCTGAAAGGGAGATGGGGCAAGGAAGAAAATGCACACTAAGATGGCCCGCAACATTCAAACGCCCGTCAACCGCCCCTTCATCACGGTCGACGTGAACTGCTCTAATCCCTGCGCACTACGTGCGGGTCCTCTGCCATTGCGTCTCCGTGCAAGGAATGTTACCATCAAACACGCACGGTTAGCCCGCCAGTGCGCCACCAGTGCGCTGGCAGCATCTCTTGAGATGTCCGTATCGTACAAATCAACCCTCGGGTGAAGAAGGGGACAGCATCCTGAGGTTCGATAGACCCGTCAGCTTTGTCACCCGCGTCTGTGCGCCATGTTGGCTCTTCGCCATTCATTTGCTGACCGCCATCCGGCGGCCCGACTACCGCTGAATCGTCGCCGGGCATACCACACCTCTTCCACACTTGCTTTCTATCACTCAGCCCACCTGCTTATGCACTCCCTTCACGCATACCTAAAATCGCAGCACCAAGCACATTTCTGGTCTACTCCTCGCCGAAATCACACGTACATACATACTAGCACAGTAATGATATTTGTTCGTCCCGTCAGGTTTCCGTATTAGCTAAATCCGGAAACGGAAATTGAGAATGGCTTGGAGCCACGTAGGAGCCCCGGATATAAATGTCCAGTTGATGAAACAAGCATCCGGAGGTGGGGAACGCAGTGGGTGCGACACCGTTCAGCTGCCGACGAGTAAGTCGTCCCAAGGGACCAAGGTACAAAATAAATGAAGATTCTGAACAAATATTCCTGCATGAGCATAACCTGCATAAGGGATGTTATTCAAGAGGCCTGCACAGCACCCAAAGGAATGTGGGTCTCCTTCATTCACAGCTGCCTTCTGGTGGAACGGGGCTCAGGTAGCGGCTGCTCATTCACGAACTGCGACGGTAGCGCAGCTTCGGTGGCCCCCAGAGGCAACGCAGCTATGACCGCGGCTGGCGCCAATGACTGATGGCCCGGTGCCAAACGATTAGGTGATGTAAGGGTAGGAGAAAGGACAGATACAGCGGAAGCGAGCCTGGCTGAGGTAGCGGCCGCGGCAGCGGCGGCGCCGCTGCCGCCACCACTGCTGCCGTCGTCGTGGCAGCTCCGCTCCGACCCTAAAGTCGCCGTTGGGAGCCGTGCACACAGCTGCGGGGAGCCCAGCTGCTGCGGCACCGCCTTGAACACAGCGCTGGAGTTCTCCTGGTTGCAGTTGGTCCGGGCGGAATTCGTCATCACGAACGCTGCCGATGCCGGCTCCGGCAGCGCCAATTGCCATTACCGATTCGTCCCGGGCAGCTGATGGGAAGATGACGGCTGCGGCATCTCCAAGGGCTGCAGTGACACGTCCTGCTGCTGCGGCGAGGCGCATGGCATGTCATCACCCATTCGGGTGAGAAGACCTAGCCGAGACGCACCTGCTGCCGTCTCTGCCGGCGCCGGTGCGGGCGGCGGCGCGGCCAAGGGTACCGCCATTGCGGGCCCCAGGGCTCCACCGCCGCCGCCACTGCCGCTAGGGGAGGCGACAGGTGCGCCATAGGCCGCCGTCGCCACCATCTCCTGCTCGTTGGAGGGAGGCTGCGGCGGCGCCCAGGGTTGTTGCCCGCTCGGCGGCTGCGGCAATGCCCTTGCTAATGGATGTTGTTGTTCCTGCTGCTGTGGCTGTTGTGACTGTGGCGGCGGAATGTGCAACCGGGCGCTCCCATCGTCCTCGTTGCCAGGTTCCGTTGGCTCATGTCGGTCGGGTATTAACAAAACTCGGCAGATGGGGCAGGTGTAGTGCGTCCGAAGCCACCTGCGGGAAGGCAGAGGGCAAAGGAGGTTGTGGTAAGCAGACCACAGAAAAGAGAGCACCTGTCGGCAACTCAAGCTCTGAAAGAAATCGGGAACACCCACACGCCCCTCACGGCATTATGATGGGAGAGAGAATATAAAGTTACATAAATAGATGTATGAACTTTATGTACGAAAATATATCTTTTGTGTGTGTGATATGTTTGAGCGTTCCTGTACATATAACAACTCCCAGACATGATAGCGAATGGGGAAATCTAAAAGCAACTAAACACTAGGTCGCCAAGCAGAACATCTACCAGCAAGGTAATCATCAAGGGATCATCTAAGCAGAGATGAAAACCATACGACGACGCGTACGATACCGGTACGCGAAAGTGCGCAACCAAAGTAGCCTTTCATAACCCCCCATCGGCTGCGGTGGAAATTTCGTACTTTCGAATGCATGTCCCGTGGAACTCGTGTTTGCAAGGCAACTGCGTGATGACCTCTCCCTCCTCGTACTCGCATAGACACACTGCGCACTGCGGCTCTTCGTCGCGATCGCTGGCCGCGCTGTTTCCACTGCCGCCGCTAGCGCTGCCCCCTGCACAGGTGCCGCTGTCACCCCCGTCAGGGCCGCTTGATTGCGACGGCGCCTCCGCCGCCGCCTCCGCCGCCGTCGCTTCCGGTTTCCCAATCGCACCGCGCTGTGACAACTCAACAATGCTGCGACCTCGAGCCGCCGCTGCCACCGTTGCAGCCGGCTGCTGGGCCACAGGTCTGCTCTTCGTGAGCTGCTCTTTCTCTGCGCGGGTGGCTCGATACTCGTAGGAGTGGAAGGTGTCGATAACGTTGGCTGGCACCCCGCCTTGCCGAGTCTGCGTCTGGGCTACCTACGACCAGGTGCGGAGGACGCAAGCAGGTGGTCACGGGTGCGCGTGTTCGGATAATCAAGAGGGCCACACCCCTCGCTACATAATTTCGCTTCCTGTGGCCGCCGGCACGGAGAGTCCGAGAACCCACATTATTTTTGTTCAAGAGTTGTGCGCAGCGTGCTACGTTATAGGCAGTTAAGCCTGTGACGCAGGGATCCGCAGCTTTTGTGACAAAGCCTTCAGTCAGCCTGGCACTCTGAAGTCCGACCGCTGCCCAGTCGCGCCGGACGACAGGGCCGTGATAGATAATCGCCCTTAGTGGATGGCGTAATGATGATGCCGATAAGCTGATGTGAAGCTTGTTTCAATAATAACAATAAAACCGGTCGCGATGCCAGTCCCGAAAACTTCCCGACCCGCCCTACCAAGAGTTGCCCCTTTCCCCCGGTTGAAGCTCGAGCCAGGAAAACCGCCTGATGGCCTTCTCCTTCAGCCCCCATTAAAGCACGCTTCCGTCTGCCCTTCGTAAATCCTTTGCCAACACCCATTCCATCACCACCCTCCCATCCGCCCGCTCGTTCACGTACCCAACCACCACCCACCCTTTACAGTTTTAAATAACTGAAATACGATGTTTGTTGCAGTTTTTATTCACGCTCTGCGCTCACCTGCGCAAATACGTTCCCGTCGGCGTCATTAGGTGCTCCGCCGTCCGCGGCCCGCTGCCTGAAGGGTCCCCAACCGTACCGCTGCAGTATGCGGCGACAGAGTGTCACGAAGAGGCACAAAAGGAGGGATGCGGAAACTCCGATCACCACCGACATGTAGGGGCGCAGCCACGTGTGGCTCAGGGTGGGGATGATGACCTTGAGGGTGTAGTTGTAGGAGCCCTGGGAGGTGGCAGAGTGGGGGGGGGAATCAAGTGGGGACAGGGGGCCGTCTGAAGGGATGCCCATATACGGTACGTACCCACATAATTAGCAACGCAGCTCATGCAAAGACGGGGTTAGTAGCACGTGAAATTACATAGACAGAGGAAATGAGAGCGAGGGGAGGGAGAGGGAGGGGGAGGGGGAGAGACGTAGCGTGGAGCTGCTGTTCTTGCCGTCCATAATAGGTCTGGGTATAGCACTCAGAAGTTAAGGTCTTAGGATAAAGTCGGGAGGATTAGGCGGTACCAAAAATAAATTCTTAAAATATGCAAGGCCGAGTGCGTTTTGTTGCAATCTAGGGAGATCCCGAAACCTACGAAGGAAGGGAGTTTCGCGTCAAAAAAGTTGAAGGAAGAAGGAAAGGAAAATATTATTTATATAACCCTCTCATCGTTTGTGTCGATGTGTTGCATGTTCGTATGTCACCCTGCCGTACCTCTCGTACATAGTCGCTGTTGTACAAGCCCAGCACATACGAGGCACCGGGCGTAAGATCGATAAATTGTATGGGATGCCACTTGAGATCGTCCATCGTATACATCTTGTTATACGAACGCTGTACGGCAGCGGCCAAAGGCACGGTGGGGACAGACGAGCTTACGCCCTCTGCAAATCCCCAACACATTCGCACGACAAGGACAAACCCACCCACCCCCCCACGCGATGGGCGGGACGGCACGACGGTGCTTCCCAGGTTGGTAAGAAGCACATCTGCATTTTTCAACCCCCCGGCCCCAGCGGCGGCGCTCATTCCGTTCATTCCGCTTTCTTGCCACCGCATTTTCATCCTCCCTGAAGAGGTGCTGCCATCCTCCCCTTCCATGCACAGCGCCTCAGTAACTTCCTGTAACTCGATCCATGCCTGTCGCCACCCCTTCCCTTTTCCCTAACCATCTCACCGGGAGGACCCGGGCTCACCACTTCTCCCCACCCCTTTCCCCCCCCCAACATGTACACACGCACCACCAGCCCGCGCGTGGTGAACTCGTCGGAGCCGACGGACGCCATCAACGTCGACACACGCGGGAAGGCCTCATAGTTGGCCGTCAGGAGCGCATTGTAATATTTCCATGGGTAATCATTGCTGCCATCTTGGACGATCCACTCCAGTCTCATTATATCGGATTCGACGTCGAAGCTGCGAGGGTCAATGGTCACGACCGAGAAAGCCCATTGCCCCGGCTTAAGTACGCCGGAGGCAGTGTGGCCACTCGTGGTTACATTGAACTCGTTGATTGTGCCCTCGCACATCGGCCCACCATACCCTGACATTAATGTGGTTTTGTGCACAGATATGGCGGGTCCGTGTGGTGGGGGAGAAAAAGGGGAATCATTGGCATCAAGCTTTATATCAACAAAGGGGTTTAGAAACGCGAGTCTTGACTTCAACGTGGGAGTTCCTGTAGGCACACATATGTGTGTGTACATACGTATACAACCAGTATATTACATATATAGAGAGAGTCGCCCACAGTGTAACACCCCTTATATACAACCTTGGGGATTGAATGTACAGGTATGGGGTCCCCAGCCAGGAGACCGTCCTTACCAACCCGACAGAAAAAAGGTTTACTAAAGGCCCCGACCCATTTCGGCACCGTATTACCTTGCTGGCATACGCATGTAAAGTTGGTCGTGCGCGGGATACCGCCCCCAGGCAGCATGAGCATTGACTCCATGGAATCAGCTTGTGGTTCGCTGCAATTTCCGCGGCCGTAGCAATTGTTCGGGCACAGGGGCGGAGCGGAGGGCGTGTCGATTGACCGCCAACGCACCTGCGGGTGGAAGGGCGGGTGGAGGACTGGACAATTTTGCAAGTGACGAAAGCAAATATGCAGCAGCTGGCAGGTGGAAAGATGAACATGGTGCTAAAAGCTGCACGGTACAATCGCGGCTGGTTGGTAGGTGGATAGCCGGATGCCGAAGGTATGTATACGAGCATATGATGTGTACGTGTGTGTACGTGTGTGTGTGTGTGTGCGTAATCTTTATGAAAGGTGAAGAAGCTACAAAGACTAACGGAAACGAAGTTGAGTAGAACCACAAGGCCGAAAGATGTGATGCAGCACGTGGATGTGTTTTGTGAGCGGGAATGGGACATTAGGTTGAAAGATAATAAAAAATGTATGTGTTTATCTGCGTGTCCGCATCTGTCTGTGCGTCTGTCTGAAGTTTCCATGCTCCTGGAACCCCGGTCCTACCCGCAACGTCACATTAGCCCTCTGCCGGGACTGTCTCACGGGAAGCCGACTGCTGTCACGGTAGTTGTAAACCGCCACGTAAAATGATATAATTCGTCTGCCGTTGTCGTCAGTCGCCGGATAGTGCTGCAGGTCATTTAACATCTTGAAGTGAAAGTTCTGCTGCAGCCGTGCCGAAGTCAGGTCCCCGTTCGATAAACTGTCATTAATGTACGGCACCCGATTGAAGTCGTCAGGATCCTTGGGCATCACAAGAAGGATCGGGTCGCCACCGAACAAAGGACCGGCAGCACCGGTGCCCATGGTGCCATCGGCGTCAATCCCGTTACCACCCCGGCTCATTTCCACCAACACAACCGGATCTGAAATCGATGCCTTTTTCGCAGAGTTGGAAGGCATGGTAACGTTGAACTGCCAGTAGGCCCACTGGCCTGGCTCCACGATCGCGGAGACGACGTCGCCATTTGACAGGAGGGGTGCTGGCGTCTGGCAGTCAATGTCGCCCCAGCCGCGTTTGCAGTCGCATACCTGGCTGATCTCGGGATGCAACACACTCTGCATGCAGAGCGAGTTGCAGCGGCGGGATGGCGGAGGAGGGGTGGGAGTTTTAGAGCGCAGCACAGGATTTCAGAGACGCCGCGAAAAGTGTGAAATGGTTAGGAGGCAAGTCCGGAAGTGGTGGTAACAATCTTGTTGATGATAATTGTGATTGTGATGGGCGTCCTCAAACACATGGGGTCTGCCTCCTCTTCCCGGCTCCCTATTCAGATCCCTATTCCCCCCCGCCCACCGCCCACTACGTTCAGTTTGCCCTCTCGCTGACCCCCTCCCCCATTTGACCATCACGGTTAGTGGTTGTACTCGTCGCTGTACTGCGACAGCAGTGCCCGGGGAATCCCTTCCCCCTCCTCCCCACCTGGGTATTCCTGCAGGTCCCCTTGCCGCCGCAGGGAGTCTGGTCGAAGGGGAGGTGTGGGCAGGGCGCTGGCTGCGAGCTGCTAACGCACTTCACCCAAAAGGTATAAGATATTGAAGGCAAGCTCAAGTTGGCCACTGTCACGTACCTGAACGGCGTGAAGGGAACGGACAAGGGCATCAGTCGCCTTTATACGCAGTCAAAACTTCTGGATTGGGGCGCGGCTGCTGCTTTGTCCTTGCAGTGCTGTGTGGCAGCTAGGTAGCGCAGTAGCTTTTGACTCTTCATCCCTCCATCTGACGGGAATATGTTCCCGTCTTCCCTCACCCTTTCAAATACCTCACCAATCGTTACTGTTGTTGGTGGACGCGTTGATGGGCACCAAGATTCTCTGATACGGCCGTCCAATCGCGGCCCCGACGGCGTCACGCCAAATGCCATTCTGCCCCGGCTGCGTGTCAAGCGGAAAATACAACTTGTTGCGGTGCCGAAAAAGGATAAGCGGAGGCTTAAAGTTCCCTATAGCAACAAGATCTCGCTACATGTGTATGATATAAGTTTCCCGCGAAGCCCGACAAGTTTAGCGGCAAGCCAAGCAAGCCTGGCCAACTATCCGGGTTCGGGGATCCAGCCCAATGTGCTCCAGTCAAGGGAGAGAGTGTGTGTATGTGTGAGCGGAATATGTGAATGATAAACAGCCCACCCATCTGTAAATATGTGTGTCTCTTGGGGGAGCGGCGTGAGTGTACAATACCATACAAATAGAATTAAAGACCCCAGGATGATGGACGTAATAGACCCAACCCAAAGAAGCAGAGGTCGAGGTGCATGTGAGCAGCAGTACACAATGCGAAAGTAAGGAACAGAACCAGGCAGGGAGACCCCACAAAGGAAAATACAGGAGTGGAATAGGAGTGGAATACAAATGTGGATGGAAAGCAAGCAAGAAGCCCCCGAGGACCGGCAAATATATTGACACGGGCACTTGACGGTGACGATGATAACGATGATGATGTTTTTTAACCTCCATCAGTAATGTTGCGTGGCCCTAATCACCACAACTGCTGTGTGTGTGTGTGTGTGTCTGCCTCACGCTGCATCTCGGAGGTCTGGTCTTGCCGGAGGGGCTTCCGGCGAGCACACGCGCATATCCCTCCAACCTTCCATCTCCCACCTCCTGTCCCTATCCGCCTGGTCTCTCCTCTACCCGATACCGTCGTAACCCCTGGTTGGTTCATATTACAGCTCTGGCATTCAGCTGCAGTTGATCGCCTTCCGCCCCTAACTTTCCCTTCGATTCGCACCGATCCGCGGGGATCGCCGGCCACCAGACCCCCGTCACGGCCTTCCCCCACCTCTTGGCCTTTGCTTACATCCCACTTTCTCCCTCATTGTGCATTCCTTCTGAACATCAGCATACATGGACTACACACAAAAGCGTGTGCGGGAGAGGCGTGAAGCGGGGTACCCGGTCACAAAAAAAGCACCGTGTGACCTTAACGTGACCGCAATATCGTGCTCTGCCTAGCCTTCAAACCGGCGAGCCATCCGACCGAAGATACCCATTTCGCCATTTGGGTCTCAGCCCCAGACGTGCGAGTCCAACAAGCAAGTCCAACGCACCGTGGGCTGCGTTCCGCGGGCCACTAAGAAATTGACCGGTACGGAGGAGCGGGAGGCCACGCTGAAATTTGATCCTAGGCGCCAAAATTCGAATAAAAGGTAGACATCTCTGGGAAATGGGATCAGCAAACGAACCAGGAAAAGCAGGCGGAGGTACGCGTGAAGGCGCAGGGAGGGGGGCAAACGTTGACGTTGAGAGGACTGAAGCATAGATGTGACAGTACATGCATTGAAACGGGGAACGCGGAGTTTGTATGAGGAGGGCACGGTGACTGCCAAGGCTGGCTGGAGTAGCGAGGCCTAAAGTGGAGACGAGGGGACTCGGTGTTCCAGTTGGCGACAGGCACAGGCACAGAATAAGCACTGCAAAACGATAGCGTCTTTGCACATTAGGTCGAAGCAATGCTGGCCCTACCCGTTTGTTGACACACACGACTCCTCGGAGTTAAGGGTAGACTGTGACAGCATCCAATAGTCAGTGCCGGCAGAGCCATTCGTCATTTTCCCATAGTCCAACGTTTTAGTCTCAATTACCCCTTGAGAGATACTATGAGCTGGTAAAACAAATGCTGCAAATATGGACACACGTCGACATCAATTAGCAAGATGTATGAATTGCAAACGGGTCAGCGAATAGAAAGAAAGATAGCTACAGCACGAAGCCGTCAGCCTAGCTCACCCAAAACTAGGAGGGCGAAGAAGGTGCCATAGCGACTCTGGGCTTTCAAAGCGTTCCTCGAGCAGGCTTTGTCCCTAAAATAATTCCCTAGCAAGGAGATGCTGCCATTAAAATGTGACATTATTAAGTAGTTGATTAAACAACGGTAGGGCAAGTTCGAGGGAGTGAGATGCGACCCTAGGATTACGCTAGCCTTATTTCTTGCCAAAGTTGATACTGATCCCTATAGAATTGTTAATCGCAAGCTCTGGCAAATGGCAAGAAGAGTCGGGTGAGTATAAAACATATAACTATGTGACTAGGCCTGCAATGTCAGGCCTGTTTCCGCAGGCTGTGGTTCCGGCAGAATGTACTTCGTACACTTCTTACACTACAAAATTCCTATGTTGCCCGCTTCTGCAATACGACGAGACCAGGCTGAAACCAATGAATTACTGCTTGATTATGTGGACCATTATGCGTAGTAATTATAATAAGCAATACAGGGCGGGTATACGTGGGGTATATGTGGTTGCTCAGGTGGCTTGATGAGATGGACTTCTCCCATGAAGAAGTCTGCTTTTATTGGCTATGCATAATTTATTTATTTTTTTGCAATGAAACCGTCCTAAACCATTAACTTGCTTCATGCCGCGACGGTTCTTGAGTGCTTGAGGAGCGACGACGATAGCGAACCCTCCGTAATGCGAGGTCTTGGAAAATTGAGTAATATTGGACCCCTTACGAGGTACCAGTATTGCCCTCGGTATACCGTAAAGCGCTCTCGTTCGGAGACAACAGTGTTGGCATTAGTGCACTGGCGGATATTGGGCGGGAGCTGCGTAGGCAAACGATGCTGTTGACGCAGCTAGTAAATCCGCCGAGAAGGGCAAGAGCCTATTGTTCCGCTCGTCCCATGGTCGTCCAGTACGGCCAATCCTAGCCGTAGGAACTGCTCAACATAACTCCACTGTATCGAAGGTGCTCGCCATTGTACGCAGGAAGCGAGCGATGCAAACAGGGCGGTCAAGGCAACTGACCTCAATAAGGGCATCTCCATTGGCACCCACTTGTGCCAAAATATGCCCAGCACCAAGTCTTCTCGTGGGTATGTTAAATCAAGCTTTCTACCTTAAGTTTGTTGCTGCTGCTGGCCATGCCTCCCCACGTTAGTGCAACACTAGTTAGATGGCCAAGACACACTAGGGGGCAGAATCCTGTATTATTTCCATCCAAAATGGCACAGTCCGGTGCACACACCGGCCCTCATCAATGTTGGCGCTGCATCATGCTACGACAATCCATGATGCCCCAAACAGAATCCTGAAGGTGAATGGGTTTGTCCCCGCTGTGCGGCCAAGTGTATCAGCGCGGGTAATTTGCAAATGATGGGTTCTGGTCCCTAGTCCAGCAAGCCACCACAACCACCAAAGCACTTGCAGGAACTACAAGGAGCATCAATTTTGAGCGTCACAAGGGCGTGGATGCTGCAGTACGGCCCATCTCGGGGTGGCGTCGTACATAGGCAGGCAAGGTCGTGCACATCACTTTCATGTCACATATGATGATGGTTCAGAGGAGGTGCTTGGGGTAACAGAGCTGAGGAATCGCCTAGCTCCCAAGCAGCAAATACAGAAGTCAGCAAAGGCGAGTGCACGCAAGCCTACCTTGTGCAGATGCCATCAACCTGGGAACTGATGATTTATAGCAGTGGTGGGAACTGCAGTTGGTGAATGCATGCGTGACTGGCGAGCGTGATACATGCCGAAAAGGTCTCCGCAATGTCCATGTAACATGCGTGTGGCGTAACTCCATATAGACGAGGCCACGTGCCCCTCCTCTGCGCTGTGGCTCGGTCCGGTCAGGACCCCCGGTGCTCGTCTTCGCAGGGCGAGTCGCCCACAGCGCTGTGTAACACCCCTCATTTTGGATTACCTATTTGGACAGCCAGACCTGAAGGCGCTGGAGCCAAGGGTGTTGGAGCGGGCGCGAAAGGGCGGTTTATTTCGTTGGTAATGAGTTTTTTGCAATTTTTTATGTTGTTGTGAAGTTCTGGAACTAATGTTTGCAGCCATTGTGCAGTTTGCAGGGTCCTAACTCTATATATCTTCCCTGAACCCTAAACCCTCATTCACCCTCTGTCGAAGTTCTACATACAGCCGCAGCAGATGTTGCGCGCCGTGTACATACACGACCTAACACTGGTCTGGGTACAAGAACCTGCTGCAGTCAACATATGTATGTCACATCAGTCCATCGCATTCGGGTTACAATAGTCGCGGCGGCTGATGTAGCCACGCACGCCAACCACCACCCAAGAAATTCTTAACTGCTTCAACGATCGTGACATAAACAAGTGCATCAACAATCCGACCAGCTTATTACCATCATATCCCCCCTGAGCTCATCCTTCCAGAGCATCGATTGCAATAAGAAGAAAACCAACTGAGCCGATATGCTCAACCCTGTAATGCAGGGCGTGACTTCTTGCTAAGCGTCAGCGCTATTTCCAAACATCATTGACCACAACAGGTATGTAAATCCGAGTAAACTGTCACATCCTAAGGCCTAGGTAATAGGATGGGCACATTCCTAGCTTTAACAGGGACCTAAGCCTAACGCAGTGAGTGCGCGTCGGCATTGAGTTGCATACCTCGTAGGAAAGAACAGGGATGGCCATCAAATAAAATGCAGTAATTTGCCTGCAGACCACTACTTAGAGCCCAATTACCATACTCGGGTTGTATGCGAGCCTCGGGCGCCTGCAACCCGAAACTACTTCATGCAGAAAATAAAGCCCTAACAATCCATGTCAGTGCGGTCACTATAAGATCCGCTGAATGCATGAGCAATCATAAGAACGCTTTCACAGCCGTCGTCATGTCTAAAGTCTGTGCTGTATTGGCACCTGTCCAACAATGCATGAATGCGGCATGGCCTCATAAATCTATTCAAATCGGTCTGCCAAACTCTGATGCTAGAAGAGCAAACGCCGCAATTGGCAGCTGTCTATCATGGTGCGCTCTGCTAGTTGTTGCCCGTGGTATGGGTCCGACACGGCCTGTTGGACTTCGATAGCCCATTCCTCCCCAGTCATGTTCGGGTAACAGCACTGAATATGCCCCAAAAGCTCCTGATCTAGGCAGGGGGCGACTTGGAGGAGCATTTGGAAGTCCATTCCCCCTTGCGTGCCAGCTTGCCAGTGGCAAAACGCCAGGAACACTCCTGTAGGGATGAAGTCACACAAGAGCCGAAAATCTTAAAAGGTCTTGGATCTGGCAAAAATTATAACACCAACAACCATGTGCAATGCATGGAGGCGTTGAGGTGGTTAAGGAGTTGGTCTAAGACTAGGTAGAACCCAGGTTACCAGGAGCTCCCCTCTATCAGCGAAACGTTAGTTGTGGGAAGTCGGGACCTTGCGCTTGCATGATTGAGTTCCCACCCCTAAAGACTGCTGAATTGCAGACGGAACAGCGCGCATAACCAAGCTCGAACGTGTGCGCACCTTCCAGAGTATGTCGAGGAAGGTGCTTCAATGCATCACATCTGTCACATTCCGGCATCGATTCTAGCATATCCCTGCAGTGATACATAAGGATGTTACGTTCAGTTCGTCAAGATATACCCAGTTCAAGTTATTGAATTGATTTCAGCCCTTCAGATTAAATTTAATTATCAGGAGCTTACCTTGCGCATCGTATCGCGAAATCAAAATTTCCGATTTCTTGTTCTCGCCTGCGGGCACGATGGGGTCTGTAATGCCAGCTTGGGGTTGGAAGAGCCACAGCTAATGTTTCGTTATAGTCCATTTTTCGGTTACCTACCGGAAATTGGGTTTGCGAGGCGCGTTTGGACAAACGTTGCTCGTGGAACAGTGGTCGTTTTCAATAGAGAATTGAGCAATTGGCGACCGCGGAGAGTTGAGGTTCATTTCTCTTTTTTTATATTGGTAGTGTTGTAAAAGGTGTGCTTCTTCCGTATGGTCCTCGCTAGTAAGGACTCTGAAAGGAGATGGGTCTGTTCTGGTAGCTTTTGCAAATAATACTTATAGTTATCATATATGTCCTTATAAGATGACTTTTGTATTTTTGGGTTTTTCATTATTAGCTGTTATGGTAGCTATTCTGTTGCGACTCAGTTGCGTACCTGCCGTACGCATTCCCATTTCTCGCTGTAGTCCTGCAATCAGTTGTTACAACAAGTGTCCTATTTAACTTCGCAGGAATTATGCGACACGACCCATTACGTGAGTTGCCTATATTGCGGAATGTGATATGTGAACGCGCGTGGCGACGGGTGAACGCACTAGGAGTCGTAGCATCATGTCGCGCAAACTCAATTCTTGATGCCCAGAAGTCAGTATCTCGCGTGGACTTGGAGGCAGCTAAGACGTCAAGTCCGTATGTTAGTGTCGCGCTAGTGCACTGCCTCTTGAAACTTCCATTTCCTTGGAAAGACGTATTGTTAACAGCAGACCAAAATTAACGCTGCCATTCTGATAAAGTTGCTCTTGTGTTGTCCTTGCCAGGCTGCCTGTAAGTCAGTTTTAGGGTTTTAGGGTTGACAGAGCTCAAGTAAATGTTCTATGTTTGCTTATTTGCAATATATAGGGTTGCGGGCTTTGAAAAAAGCACGGGCCTCGAGGAGTTGCTCAGTAGATAGCTTCCAATCACTCTAGGGAGTAGCTCTCTAGCCTCTAGCATGCCACAGGAATAACTAACCAGCGGGTGGAAAGAGGGACGATGGAGCGAGTTTTGAATCGTTCAGAGCCAGTGCAGGCTCCTGCGCCGTGCCTTCGGCGCAGCAGCCTAGGAGGACATAACGGGGACATAACACTTTCATTTGTCTGTATTTTTACGAATGCACTTTCAGTCAGGTGGTATAAATGACACACGGTCCGTACATACACACACATGCACATACACACACATACACAGATCTACGTCTTCCGCTGTTTTTTGCTGCGGTACCTTCAGGGAGCCTTACTCCCACTGGGCCCTAACGTTTCTGCGTTTAATCCGTGTGTCCAAAAGCCGTACACACCTGAAGCGATGAGCCAAGCCAGGTGCAGTATGTTAGTTGCAACGGCTGATTATAATAACAGGTAATAACAGCCGGCCCATTCGCATCGATGCTTTAAGAATGAGAAGTGCCCTTCCGCCACCAGCCCGCCCAACCACTTATCAACCAACCAGGCTCGGTCGGTGCTTATGTGATATAAAATATTTGTTTAATTATTTTTATATCTGTATTAAATACCAGTGTTAAATCCGTCTACAGCAAAGGCCCGCTCTGGAGATGTCCGGACAGCAGCAGCTGATGACAGCTCCTGTGTGATCGTCAGAATCAATACGGTCCTCCGACCCCGCGCTGGCACACGCATTCATTGCCGTGTTTATTATTTCGGTCTTCACCATTAGACTTCACCACTCCAATTTTCCCTCCTTCCTTCGTACAGATATACACACACACAGATATACATACACACACACACACTGGTTCAGCCCAGTCAGGGCCCCCGGTTCTCGTCCTTGCAGCAGCGCGAGTAACACACAGCGCAGTGCAATACCCTCCATACACATACACACACACACACGCACGTATGCCTAAGGTGCTACGCGCCTTCACCTGCGCTTCACGGTTTGCTAAGCCCCCAACCCTGTTGCGATCTCGCACTTTTCAGTCATTGGGGGCGCTGTGTTGCCCGCCAGCGCCGCCCGTCACTCCGCTCTCACGTGTCCAGCGCCCCTAGCCCCTTCAGGCCCAGAGACGCCCCGCCCTCCCCTTTCCGTAGCAGCGGATCCAGATCTCCCACTCCCGCGTGCACGGCAGCTGCCACTGAGATCTCGCAGCTGTGCGTCCACACCGCCAGCTGCTGCATCAGATCTTCGAGTCTGTACGTCATTGATTCCGGTACGGATTCCAGATTCGGATTTAAACTAAAGATCAAACAGAATTTAGAGGTACAGTCCAGAGAGGACATGCAGATCCCATGACAGCTAATCCAAGAGATCAGAGGCAATTACATGGTAAAGACATGAGCTAATTAGTTCGTTAGTCAGTTGGGCAGGGTTGGCTACTAAAAGTCAAAACGTTGACTGGCGGCTGAGTTTTTACACTAAGTCATCTGATTGTTCCGGGTTCACCGAACCAACCGAAGCGTACCACCCCCCGTCGCATACCGCGAGTTAAGCGTGAAGGATGAAAGCACCTCCTCCTGCAGTTCCGCGAGTACGGTAGGTACGGCAGCCGCCAGTCCCGAGAAGTAGTTGTATTTTGGGCTCGTCAACGCGGAGCGAACACGCTGGCCAGTGTCCAGTGTCCAGTGCCCAGTGTCCAGTGGGGGAAGGGCCGTATCAAGGCAAGACGTAAGCGCTCGCGTTCATGCATGGGTATGTGTAGGCACGTGTGCGAGGGTGTTCTCTCTTTTGCACGCGTATGTCTATGTCTATGTGTATGTATTTGTATTTGTTGGAGGGCGGTCTCATGCTTATGTGTATGTGTATGTATTTGTTGGAGGGTTGTGGAGACCGCTCTCACAGCGCACTCATCTCGGCGGGGAGAGCAGCCCAAAGTAATTACCCGCACACCCGCACACTTTTTTCAACTTTTCGCCATTCCGTTCTCCTCCTTGCTGGTTGCCTTTCCTAACCTCTTTTTTCCTTACGAGTACAAGCAAGCCCAGACACACATATGTGCACCAGCACCTGAATGTACGTCATCAACAGCCGCCGTACACGTTCGTTGTCGAGTTTGGCGCGTAGGGCTTCATGCCGGGGTGATAGGAGGTCTAAAAGGGCCTGATGGACCTCCTGGAAGGGGCCGGGGGGCGGTAAAGGGGATGAAAAATGCGCGTGTGTGTTTGTGTGTGTGTGTGTGCGTGTGTGTGCAGCCATGCAACCTAAAGATAAAGATAAACATCAAAACATCAAAGCACCGGAAGCCTGTTGTTGATGCTGCTGGGTGTGCATGTGTATGTGGGAGGAGGGATGGGGTGGGGACGAAGGCGCTAAGGGATGCATCCAGTCACGAAAGCCGTGAGCAGGAGCAGGAGCAGCAACAGGCGAGAAGACCGGAGAGCAGAGCTGCTGAATACGGAGGCGGAGGCGGAGGCGGAGGCGGAGGCGGAGGCGGAGGCGGAGGCGGAGGCGGAGGCGGAGGCGGCCATTGCCGGCCTTATAACACACAGTGGATTCAGATTCAAGAATTCTCTGTGTGACCGTTTACCTGACCCTGCCAGCCTGCAGCGGGGCTAAGACCTAGAACAGCAATCCCCGTGTGATGCTACTGCTTTCCACATGTGCCACATGTGTATGTGCACATCTCTCCCGCCTCCCGTTCCCTTTCGTCTTTCCCCCTCCCATTTTTCCCCCTCCCCCTTTTTCCCCCTTTCCCACCCCCCACCCCACACTTTCCTTCTCCCGCCTTCCATCCTCCTCCACCTCTTCTCCCCCTAAGACCCATACCTGCAGGCACTTGAGTTCTTGTGCGGGGCTGGAGAAGACTCGGCTGAGTTCGTACAGTAGGGAGTGGTCCTGGAGCGCAATGGCGGCCTTCAAGAGGGGAGGGGGGGAGCTCCTTACAGCAGCTGAGTGGCTGGGGGTAGGTGGCGATAGATGGTTTGGTGTACGGGTGGTCTGTACGGTGTGTATGCGATTAGGTGGGTATATGGGTATGCGGGGCGGGGGGGGGAGACAGGGGGGTGCCTCCTGGAGGGGGAAGCCACAATCCTCAATGACGACCATGGCTTCATGGCAAAGGCTCACCCACCCTCCCTCCGCCCTCTCAACTCCGCCTTCCCCCTTGGGCGTGTTCCAGCTCACCCAAACCCCTCAGAAAGCCCCTCGTAAGGCCCACCTGTAGAAGGGCGCGCTGCAGCTGAAGTACACGTCCGGAAGCCTGGCACGGATTGCGGCAGGATGCGGGGGGAGGGTATTGCAGGGGAAGATGAAGACCGACAGCGCGGGGGCGGGAGGACGGAAGGAGGAGGGCGTGTGTGTTTGGTCGGGTGGGCCTGAGTAAAGACCCTGGTTCCGGTACTTCACTCACTGGGTGAGAGGGACAGAAGGTGTGTGTGTGTGTGTGTATGTGTGTGTGTCTGTGTCACACTGAAGAGATGAGAGCCTAAGATCACTGCCAACAAAGTCTGCTAAAATCTGTGACATCTTCACTCAAAGAATGAGTTAGTTGAACCCCGCAACGGTTGTAAACGGATATTCCCCAACCACCAACCAATCACGGTTCCCTTGTTTCAAAACTGCTCTTCCCCTTCCCCCCTTTGAAAGCCGTTATACTCCGTACCTCCCACTTGGGTGCTGCTTCCTGTACGGCAGCCACCATCGCCCGGTAGTGGTAGGGCTGAGCAGGGTCACCACGTTCCGAGTTCCAGCTGTACCTGTACGACATAACGAACGGCATAAAGTACGACATAAAGACGCACGGACCAGATGTGTCGATCGGCATTGTTTGGCCGGGGATATCATGGACTTCGTGCCGTATTTCTTGGACTACAAATTTAAATTAAGACCGCCAGAAACTTCGGCGAGGGCCCCTCGTAAAGACATGCATGCAATCGTATGTGTACGGCAGGGTGTAGGGATGCGTACCTACCACTTAAAGGCGTTAAACTCGGATAGAAAGACCCTCTGATAAACCGCGGAGGGCCAAAGCTCCGCCTGGAAAGGGGGGAGGGCGGGTGAGGGAAGGAGGACGGGGAGAGGGCGTCACGCGGTGCCGGGTTTTCTCCGTACATCACCCCTCCCCTCGTTCTCTCTTCCTACGTGCTCCGTGCGCCTTTACACATTTGGTCACACTTCTTTCTTGGATCCTCACCTTTACGTCATGTGTACGATCACTACTCCTACGTCCATCATCCCCGGGACTATCACACAGCCGACGGGAATGAGTGCAGCGATATGTGTGTGTATCACTCTATCTATCTATCTATCACTCTATCTATCTATCTATCTATCACTCTATCTATCTATCTATCTATCTATCACTCTATCTATCTATCTATCTATCAGGCTTATCACACGCGTCGGCTCCCCACCTGCTGCTCAGCGGTTGTTGGTCTCCTCGGCTGCGGCATCGCCGATGTCACGGACACATTCGGAACCAGCAGGGGACTGACCTGGGGTTGGCGGGTGGGGGGTTTGGCGGGGAGGGAGGGAGGGGTTGAAAGGTGGAAGAACACAACTACCAACTAACAACTATATAATGAACACAAATTTGGTTACCTTCTAGTCGTGGATAGGTACACACACACCTTCCTGTATTGGAACAGCAGATGGCGGGTGAGGGCCACGTATGTGTTTTCCCGGGCGGGGGCGACGTACAGCGCCACGCTGGCCAGCAGACGACCCTGGGTTTGAAGGGGAGGGAGAGAGGGGCAAACAGGGGCGCCCTCGGGTGCAGTTTGGGGTTCCCGGCCATCAGGTCCTCTTCTTTTGCCGACCCCACAGCCCCCCCTACCCCTCCTTCCACCACCTCCTATCACCCGAGCTGAAACCCGATAATTACTCTCCTCCCCATACACATACACATACACATACACATACACATACACATACACATACACATACACATACACATACACATACACATACACATACACATACACATACACATACACATACACATACACATACACATACACATACACATACACATACACATACACATACACATACACATACACATACACATACACATACACATACACATACACATACACATACACATACAGAGGCACATACACATACACATACACATACAGAGGCACGCTGACACATACACATACACATACACATACACATACACATACAGAGGCACGCTGACACATACACATACACATACACATACACATACACATACAGAGGCACGCTGACACAGACACAGAAGGGACATCGTGGGCACAGCAGATGCGTGTGTGACTGTCTGTGTGTTTTACCCCTAACCCCTGTGCTATCAGATTATTTACACCTTCCGGTGACAAGTACTCCGCACCCGTGCGAGGGTGGACCCTGTGACCCATGGGTCCGTGGCTTGTCAGACAACCCCCAATTCACAGCTCTGTATTGGCAAGACATGGACAGCGCTGCACACCGCACCAGCTCGCAGTCAAGGCTCACTACTCGGCCGCATACCTCGGGAATCCGCAGGGCTGCGTCCACGAGCTCTCCCTGGAGCCTATCGAGACCGATGTACGATAGATTTCCAACTGCGGCGCCGACCTGATGATCCGTGCGGTTGTTATTGTTGCTATTGTTGGTTGTTGGTTGTTGAGAGTTGGCATTTGCAGAGGTGGCCCAAAGTTCGGTGGCATCAAAGTACGAGCCGCCCACCACTCCCACACTGAACACGATGTGGGCGCTGTTGACGTGGAGTTGCAATAGATCCGAAACCACGTCCCGAGCGAAGGCCTATAGAAGGGGGGGACGAGGGGGAAATCGGGGGGTGGTTGGGACGGCTCATCGTGGCGGTGTTAGACTGGTCCGTCAAAAAACATAATAGTTTTAACAATAATTCCAGTTCAGCATTAATGTGTTAATAAATAAATAAATATACAATAAAATAAATCATACAAAATATTAAAATAGAAAGAATGTTTTTGGCGGGAGTGGCACTCGTTATATATTACACATACCGTACCGTATCGTACACCATTCCGTTCACAACATGAATGCATGCGTACAGAAATAACTGAATGTCTCAACGCTGTCGTAAAGGCGGTTAGCTGCGGCTCTGAACGGAGGGACCCCCTTAACACCAGCAGTTCAAACAACACATCCCTCCCTCCCTCTCGAGAGGCACGCCACATTAGTAAGACCCTCCTCCTCCCCGCTACACACACACACACACACATACACACACATACACACACACGCGAAGCCGCACCTGCGCCGCCTCTCGCCTCCTAGGTCCTCCCACCAAGTGATGCTCCTCCGCCTCAAGGCCGTACAGCCGGGGGTGCTCAAACGGTGCAATCAGCCGCCGTACAGCCACCCCACCGCTGCCACCGGCCCCACCCGCTCCGAATGTGCCGCCACCCCCTCCCCGCTGCAGATCATCGACCGGTACGGCAGCACAATGGGGAAGGGGGAATGTACCGTCATGTACGGCGAAGGGCCCTCAGGAGGTTGTCGCTCTCCATAACCGCTACCCGATGCGCTTTCAGCTTGCTTGAGGCACACCCCAAATCCCCCCCCCAAGAAAACACACGACACGACACGTACACATGAGCAAAGATATGGCGAATGTTTATAACTTTATGATTTCGATATCAGTGTTGGGAATGTCGTGGGGAGGAAAGGCGGGGACCGAATGAGTAATGAGCAATACGAATAGAAATATAGAACTTAGATAGAGACCTGGGGATGATGACGTAGGAGCAGTGGTCGTACACCTAGAGCCGACACCCAAGGAGAAAGACTGAAAGGTGTTAAGTCAGTTGATTAGTTGGTGGTAACTGCTGCTTCCCCCCGCAACGACTCACGCCCCTTTTGTTTATCGACCAAGGGGGCTAAACCTCAAGAAAATTTGAACCGCCCAAACCCCGTGTGTGTGTGTGTGTGTGTGTGTGTGTGTGGTGTTTAGCAACCCACCCGCTCTACACGCCTTCGTTCCAGGCCACCCAAGCCCCTCCAAGCTCCCCCCGTCTGCCCATGCCCACCTCCCCGCAAAACCCAAAACCCCAAAGCCCCCTCACCCCTCCCATCGCTCCACCGTGGGCTCCGAGACCATCGTGGTCAAGTCGGAGAGCGTTGGAGATAGCCACATCCCCCACCAGTGCGGGGACGACCTCCCCCTGGTACGCGCCGCTCTATGAGGGGTTTGACCGATCACGTGGTTTGACCAGACGATGAAGAGTTTGTCCGACCAGCGAGTTTGACCGACAGGGAGTTTGACCGACAGGGAGTTCGGCGTCCGCATAAGAGTGAGTGTGTGTGTGTGTGTGTGTGTTGTGTGTTGGGGGAGGGGAAGGCGTACGTAAATCTGGGTGTTGTGTGGATTACATGTTAAGAGGTCGGGACGGACAAAGGGGGTGATCGGATACAGGCAGGGGGAGGGGGAGGGGGAAGGGGAGGGGGAAGAAGGGGTTTCACTCCCCCCAAACTCCCCGGACAAGCAGTACATTAAAATCTACTGCATTACGTAACATTGATGGTCCGTAACACAGTCTTCGGGTCAAGCGCATTCATAAAATTAATGCTTCCCAAATGCAAAAACACCCGTACACAAGCTGTCGTACCTGCCAGTGTCGGTCCGCCAGTACGACACCCAGTGCTGTCCGCAGTGCGTGTAATGCCTGCACGTCGACGCAACTAACCGCCGCGTAGCAACCATATCCAACTAACTGATCACTCTCGTCGTCTTCGCTGTCATCCACATTGGCGCCGCCGCCGCCGCTGCCGCCGCCGCCGGCAACTCCTCCGCCACGTTGACGGGATAGTTGCTGGCCGGCACCGCCACCATTGCCGCTGCGATGGCGTGACGCTGCCGGCGGCAAATGCGCCGCATAAATAAAAGAGGGGGGCCTTAGTAAAGTCAACTCGTTGACCAAGTACGACCCAAGGGCCTCCTCCGGTTCTTCATTCCAAAGCTCCAACTTCGTGGCTTGGGTCCTGATGTACGGCACGGAACATATACGGGCAGGTTCGAGTCCGTACTGGAGACGTACGGCATTACGTGATAAATTATTACCGATGTACGGCTGAGTGTTACTTGTGTTCGACCGGGGCGGATATCCCGATTGCGCTTTTAGAACAAGAAATACGGCAGTTGCATCAGCAGCAGGACGCCACCTCTCCATCTCTCACTCTCTCTCACACACACACACATACACACACACGCACACACACCTGAGCAGTTGCAGTAGGCGTGGGTAGGGGTTAACAGGCAAAGGGGGCTCCGTCATCACCTGAGGGAACAGGAACCAGGGTTTTGGCGGGTTTGTGACGGGGAAGGGAGGGGGGGAAGGGAAGCCGTTGAATGTTAGGGATACATGCATGATGGATGTTTCTAATGCACGAACGTTGCAAGTGGGCTGGCAGTACAAGATGTCGTACATCCGCCACCTCCAGATAAGATGCCTATGGAGTTATCGAAGGCATCGACAATTAAGCCCCGCAATTAAGCCGCGCTGCCGTACCATCCAAATCGTAGCCAGCAGCTCGTCCAATTTCGTGTCCACAGCGTACTGCCGGACAAGCATCGTACCGGTGTGTATGTGCCGTCCCGAGAAATGGCCCGTGCATGAAAAGCGAGGGAATGCAAGAAGGGGGGAAACGTCTTCGAGGAAAAAAGGTAACGCTACGGGTGGGCCCTTTCCGAGCCGAGTTCCGGTGGGCAACTACCAACTACCGTTTTAACTAACCCCCGGATCCGCACGTGTCTTTTGAGCAGCCTGCCGCAAACAGCCACCTGCACCTGCCCAGCGCCAACAACCCCGCGTACCTCGCGTACGAAGGTTTGCCCTTCCCGTCACCCCCCCCCGGGCAGATCAATGACAGCTCTGGCCTTCAGACGCACTTCTCACAGTGTTTGTCTTATCACCTTCCGCGCTCCTCCTTCCCTTACCCCCCCTTCTTTATATGGGATGAGCTTCATTGGCTCCTACATGTATATATATATATATATATATATATATATATATATATATATATATATATATATATCTTCCGTCTTCACACCCTTACCACCCGGTCTTATCGTATCCGGCTGTCCGCCGTTGCCGCCCAAAGCATCGCGCTGGCGCAATGATGAGCCCCATCAGCCCCCCCCTCTCAAAGCAGTACCAGGTCTCGTGTATTGCAGTACCTCTCCCACCCAGCCCCGTACCTGCAGCATGACTCCCTCCGTACTGACCCGCTCGGCCAGAGCACCCGAGCGGACCTGCAGTGGGCCCCAACCCCGGGGGCGGGCCAGAATGGGGCCCAGCGGGAAGGGGAGGAAGAGACGGGGAAATGTGGGGGAGGGGAGAAACGGAAGCTCACACACGTACCCGACACAGAACGTGTGCGAAACACACATGCTATCGTGTAGCTCTCCTCACCCCGCTGCTCCGAAACCACAGTTCGTCCCCTTTGGCCTCCATCGATCCCCGTCTCCACCCGCCACCTAGACCCAACTCCCAACCACATACTCATTTTTCTGATAACGACGATAACAATTTTTCCTTTCAGTTACTCGACAACGAGAAAGACCGTTGTCCGTCCGCTCGCATGGATCCGGAGATACACACACACGTTTGCCCCCAGCGCCTCTCCCTTCCCCGCACCTGAGTCCCCCGCAACACGCCCACGTCCAGCACCCACGTGGCGGGTGGGGGGGCTGCACCCCCCTCTTCAAGAGCCCCAACCCCCCCTGGACCGAAAGGAGCGGCAATGAGAGATTGCGGACAGACAGGGGCACCGCGAGAGGGGGAACACAAGCGTCCATGAAGTGGAGCCGAGGCGGCGGCGAGGTGGAGGTGGGGGAAGGAAGACGCAAAAGGTTGTTGAGGGACGGGTGGTTGAGGGTGAGGGGTGTGTGTGTGTGTGTGTTTTGCGTGTGTGTATTTATGGGTCTTGGTCCTCTATGTGAGGTGGTGATTTTGGTTTCGCCTCCGTTCCCCCGCAGCACTCTCATACCTTGTCGGCGATGACATCACGACAATCTCCCTCCCCCATGTCCCCCCCCACACACACACACCGCTTGCCTGCCTCCATGTCCCAGGTACGTTAGTCCCCGTTCCCACTTCCTACCCCCAATTTTACCACAATACACATACACGTTCACATACACGGTCGCACCTCCCGCAGCGGCAATGGTGTGGAGGGCTGGCAGGTCGGCGCTGTTAGCCACGGGGATACGCAGGTAGTATAGGGCCCACTTGACGTCCGCACAGCTATGACAGCAGCGAGTATGTGGGGGGGACGCGTTGAGGGGGGGGGAAATCGGTTTTTCGGGGGTGGTATAGGCGGGCTATGGTACGACAGCCTGAGGCCGGACCTTCAGTTCCTATGTGAGGGAGCTCAACTTAATAATGGCACAGGAGAAGTGGTATCACATGATTCGGGGGAGAGTGCCATCCAAACCCCATCTCCATACCCCTAAACTTAATCCGCGATGTAACGGTCAACCGCAACCCCCAACGAACCCGGAGCCCGTTCTCAACTATTTTTACGTAATGACGAGGACGGCTACAAACAAGTGCAAATAATTATATAAATAGATCATCACAATCTGGCCTATCTGAAAATCCGAATTAAGCACGAGCCGTTAACGAATAAACCTGTCAACCAACTGCCGTACCGTGTCACGAAGCCGTGTGCTACCGTGAGCGCCGCCGCATGCAACAGATGGCGCAACAACGTGGCCCGGGGCTGAGCAGCTGCAAGCGCGGCGGCGGCGGCGGGCGCAAGAGATGGCACCTCGGGGGGCAGCTCCGAAACCAGACGTTGCACCATCAGGGAAATCCCTGCGGGTGTTGGCGGTGGCGGCATGCGTGCTTTTTTGTGTGTATGGGCGATATGCAACACACCATGGGAAAAGGCTGCTCACGAGGGGGACGAAAAAAGGAGAGATGCTCCGAAACCCAGAACACAGCAATCTCCCTGACACCTCTTTACCCCTATCCCACAAAAACGTCCCCCCCACCCGGCAAATGTCCCCCCCCCTTCCCAAGTACCCCTAACTCTAAACCCGGCAACTTTGCTCCGAAACCGTAACCCATCAACACACACGCACACACACACACACACACACACACCCCATCATCACCCCCACCGCACACACATACACACCCGCGAACAGGCCTGTGCCGCTCCCTGTGGCTGCCAGGATGCGGTCCTTCAGCCCCAACAGCTGACTCAGCAACCTCCCTTCCAAACCGAATGCGGCCAGCCACACGGACATGGCCTGGAGGCGGAGAGCGGGAGCCGGGTGAGAGTACGAATGTGTGTGTGTGGATGCTCTCGGGAGGGAGAGGGAGAGGAGTCCACTGATTATGGCTTCCATGCGGGATCACCCCTGGGGGCCTTATCGAACAACACATGGAACACATCTTAACTCGTACATTCATACGCATCCGTTCATACACATCCGTACACACATACACTCGCTTGCGGAGGTTCAGAAGACCTGTCTTAATCCAGCACCCACTCGTGACACATCCGGCGTCCGTACTGTACGGCGGCTGTCACCGGTGTTAGGTGTGGGTGCAGGTCCCGCCGCCTCGGCCGCCACCTTCACTGCCGCCAGCTTTGCGGGTAGGCGGGCGGCCGCTATCGCCAGCGCCTCCACCTCCCTGACGATACCTTCTCGGCGATGGCGGGGAGGGGGAGAGGGAGGGGGGAGGGGGAGAGGGAGGGGGCGGGGGAGGGGGAACGGATGAACGTTCGAACACAAGTACGGGAAGCGTGGAAGGGACGTCGTGGGCACCGGTGGCAAGTACTCCGCACCCGTGAGAGGGTGGACCCTGTGACCCATGGGTCCGTGGCTTGTCAGACAACCCCCCTTCCCCCCTCCCTCCTCACCCTCCAGCACGCTGGCTGCGCTGTTTTTGATCCGCAGGAGGTTGGGCAGTGTGGACAGCAGCCAGCCCACCTCCGTACCCAACATCTAAGCAGGTGTGTGTGGTGGGGGGGGGTTGGGGGCCATGCATGTGACAGTGCGTGCGACAGACAGACAAACCGAAGGGATATGGGAGAGGGCGGGTTTTCGGACATGCAGGACATTGGGAGGGGGGTGGCGAGCTAGCGAAAGAACGAGCCCGGTAAGAATTGGGGCCAAAGGAGAGAGCGGTTAGCGAACGTCAACTTCCCGTGCTAACTGATTTCAAGAAGGCCGGCAGGAGGGTGGATGTCCCGGAAATGGGGCAGACGAGGAACGGAGTGGGTTGTGTACGACCATGTACGACTACATAAAAAGCTGGGAGACGGGCTTAGGATAAGCTATTAGTTATTGTTTATAATTCTGGCCGCGCCATCGGTCTCGTACAATGAAGATTTATTTTAGGGACTTACGACGTATGTACGACGTACGGCAGGTGGGACTTATGCCAAGTGGAAGGGAAAGGAATGGCCGGAGGGGGAGGGGAAAAGGCATGCGGCGTGATGGCGTCATCCCCTTCCCCAAATGCAAATAAAAGTACAAGTAGCAGCAGTAAGCCAGCAAGTAAGCCATATGGATAGATTTGCCGTACATAACAGCATAATGCCATGCCGTACCTTGGGTGCTTTCAGGGCCAGGGTTTCGAGAGACGGGAAGCTCTCCTGTCCAGGGAGGGAGGGGGAAGGAGAATATGCCAAGGAATCAAAGACCCCGTTGTGTCTGTGCGTTTGTCTGTCTGTGCGTGCCGTCTCCCTCCAAAGTCCCCTTCCCCGCCTTAGGGTTATGCTGAGCGGCGCATGCTTCGGGACCTTGGGCATCGTCCCGGAAATATACGCCCACTTCAACTCTCCTCCCCCTCCCTCATCCTTCCCCCTCCCCCTTCCTTCCCCTCTCTTTCTCCCCCCTCCTTTCCCTCCCCTCCCCCCCTTCCCCTGCCCTCCCCCCTCACCGGCACCAGCGGGCCAACCTTCACGGTGGTCGGGTCGTGAAGCAGCACCAGCAGCAGCAGCTGGTGCCACGCAGTGAGTGAGTCCCCGTGCTGCAGGTCCACATCTATGGAGGCGCGGAGGAAATCCATCTGGCAAGGGGGGAGGGAGAGGGAGAGGGGAAGGCACTTGTGGACAGAAGGACAGACACACAGACAGACAGACAGACAGACAGACAGAGACGCACGCATATACATACATGGAATGGAATGCGTCGTCCTGTCGTCATTCATAACCCACCCGCCGTACCTGTTTGGTGAGGTTGTCCCGGTGGTACGGCTCTCGATCCGTACCATGGTACAGTACGGCGTACTGCCGGGCCGAGCTTACATCCAAAAAGTAGCCGCCGTATAGTGCGTCGTACGGATTGCACCCGAAGTGCGTCATGGGCTGTGTCAGCGTCGATCGTGCCTCGGGGTCGCTGTGTGAGAAAACACACATACATGTACACTTAGAAGTGCATAGCCGTTTTCAGTTTCAGTTAATCCGTTGCACTACTTAGATTTTGTTTGCCCTACTGCTGCCATTTTTTTCTGTTGCCAAGTCGTTTTCGTATAACTGTATCCATCTTGCTCACAATCTATCCGATAGAAGAAAACTCTAAACCCCCGGGTGTGCGCAACAGACTCCCCCCTCCCACATCCCGCTCCGGAACCCGTCACTCTCACGCCCGTCAATGCACAGCGGAGAAACGGAGCCAGCTGCGAGACAAGATCGGAAACTCAATTTCAGATTGCCATCCAGGTTTTATTTCTTCCTTTGTTGGCAGCTTCCAGGCAGCAAAAGGAGAAAACAAAAAAGCAAAGAAGCACAGAAAATAAAAAATAGCAAAAATTAGGAAAATATAAGAAATCCGAAAAACCAGGTTTTGCAGCCCCTGGCTTTTAGCCACCCACCTGTGGTAATGCAGAATGTACGTCTTCCTGCTCATCTCGTACCGCAGCTTGCGCGAGTCCGGGTCGGCGGGGTCCGAAGAGCCCTCCACCAGCAGTACGGCATGGACCGTAAGGACCTGCCCATGATGTACGACATGCCCATGATGGCTTAAGATGGAAAATATGGGTTCACGCAGAACCTATGATTTCCTCTTACCAGGAAAAAGAGAGCGTGCGTGTGTGTGTGTGTGTGTGTGCGTGTGTTTTGTGTTTTGGTGTTTAAGGGGCTTCCAATGAACATGATCTCGCAATGCGGTCTTAGGATGGGGGTGATTAGGGCAAGAATCGATAAGTAATGGATGCGAAAACGTAGTCATGTCTCTTACGTGTGCAAGCACGCATTACGTCATATATGTATGAGGGAGGGGGCAGAGGGGGAGGGGGCAGAGGAGGGAGGGGACAGAGGGGGAGGGGGCAGAGGGGGAGGGAAAGCGAATAGACGGGACCTGGTACTGCTGTTGAGAGGTGGGGGGTGCATCTTGTCCAGCTGCCGCACCTTGCCTCCCAGCACCAGCCTCGTGGCCGTCTTCTCGAAGTCTGACCCGCCCGCATTGAGCACTGCCTCCAGGGGAACCCGCAACCGGAACGGCTCCTTCTCCGCTGAAGAAGGGAAGGAAGGGAAGGGGAGGGGAGGGGAGGGGAGAGGAGGGGGGAGGGGGAAACGGGGTGGGAGCTTTTCGCGTTCACGGGAAAAAGCGGTTTTGTGGTCCAGGGAGGGCAGTACTACAAATCAGCTGTGTGTCATGTGTGTACGGGGGGGGTAGTACAGATGTACGGAAATATCCCGTACTCACGATCAGGTACGGCAGCCGGACCATCTCGAATCGTCACGCCGTCCACGAAGTACACCGGGATCTTGGATCCCGGCGAAGAGGAGACAATCGGGGGGATTAGGGTGGGGTGGGGGGGATGGGTATTGACAACATGGACCTGGTGGATGTTGAAGGGCGGTAGTGGGTATTGGCACGGCGGGGTTTGACCTCTTCCCCCTTTTTGGGGCGCGTGTGGAATGGGGTGGGGGTTATGGATCAGGGTGGGTTGGAAGATCGGAGAGATGAAAACACTGAAGCGCTGCGGCCCAATGAGCTGCTGCCGCAAGGTGCATCAGGCATTAACCAGACAGAACAGAGCCACGTGCGTGATGATGGTGATGATGAGTTCCCTCCAGGAGGAAAGAGGGAAGAGGGAAGAGGGAAGAGGGAAGAGGGAAGAGGGAAGAGGGAAGAGGGAAGAGGGAAGAGGGAAGAGGGAAGAGGGAAGAGGGAAGAGGGAAGAGGGAAGAGGGAAGAGGGAAGAGGGAAGAGGGAAGAGGGAAGAGGGAAGAGGGAAGAGGGAAGACAGGCGAGGCCTGCCTACCTCCCCAACCCAGCCCTCCCCTCGCGTCCTTCGTCCCCGAGACCCCTCATTGTGAGCTAGCTTCCTCACCCCCCCCGCCCCCAACCAGCCACCTGGTTGAGCTCCCGCACATCGGCCACCACCAACCCGACGAACTGCCGGAGCGCCTCATCGAGTTTGCTGCCTCGGATCTGAGAGGTGGGCGGGACGGGGGGGAGAAAGGGGGGTGGGGGGATGGACCAGAGGACCATGGATCTGAGACCCTTTCCACTCCACACCACTCCGTCAAAACCCTAACCCCCATGCCCCGCCTAGCCCCCTCCATTCCCATTCCCAATCTGCCCGTTTGCGTCATTCTAAATCGAGTTTCACTATATTCCTTAGAATGACGTAATTTAGTAAGATGCCGCTCTCACCAGTACATCACATCGGATCTCGATCTCAGGAAACTCCAGTAGTTGGGGGTTCCAGAGCGCACAGGGGCCCTATGAGGGACATCATTGACGATGACTCCGGTGACGTAATCATGAAGTGGACTGAGGCTTCAAACCCTAGCTTTGATTCTTAGGATAAAATTAATTTTATTTATTTATTTGTGTGTGTGTGTGCGTGTGTGTGTGTTCATGCCTTGTCTTGTAGTACATGTACATATACCATCACATATAATAAAATATATATATATATATGTATATATATCCTTACGCCCTCGCACCCACCTTTGCTTCCTTTTCATTTGCGAATCTAGGTATGTTTTATCAGCCTTTGTCTTATACCTGCTAATCCCCAGCCCGCTGCCACACCACGCACCACCACACGCCCGCCACCACACCTGTACGGAGCACAACGTCTGTACCGCGTACTCCGCGCCGTCAACGACATTGGATGTGACGTGGCATGGGGGGAACACGCACTCGGGAAGACTGTGGACCAGAACCTCGTGAAGGAAGGAAGCGCCTGAAACACAAGGCCCAATTGGGGGGTTACCGAAAGATTGGTACGGTTGGTACGGAAAGATAACGGACCTCGGGGCCCGGGCGCGGGGTATGAGAAGAACGGAATGAAGGATACGCGCGCGCGCGCGCGTGTGTGTGTGTGTATTTGCACGCGTGTGTGTGTGTGTGTGTATTTGCACGCGTGTGTGTGTGAAGATTATGAGCGGATAAACGATGTCAGCGCGGGAGTGGGGAAAGGCGTAAGTACGGAATAACTGCAGCAAAAACGTCCCTGGGCCGCAATGAGGCGGAAGCAAGAGTATCACAACACACACACACACACACACACACACACACACACACATCAACACCCCGGTAGAAGGAATAGAGGAAGCCGGGGACCCCGGTAGAAGACGGACACATCTCTTGGATGCGAATGGGATTTTCAAGTCTCCGTACATTGTACGAGATATGAGTGTCACAACCTCCCCGCGGGGGAACTGCCCCGACCTCCCCGGGTTTTAGCCCCTAGCGGAAGACCCACTCAGTTACTCGGCAGCTCACCCTCCCTGGACACGACCCGTAGCACGTGCGGCAGTCCGAAACAGTGGTTGAAGTTGGGGATCTTGCAAAGCTGTAGATCGCCGTACAGCGGCTCGAGCCCACCCTGGAGCAGAGAAAGGGGCCACCAGTGAGAAGAGCGAAGGGGGAGGGGGAGAGGGCGGAAGGAAGCGGCAGCCGCGAGCGAAACCAATGTCCCAAACGATCCTCAACCAGTGATGTAAAGGGCTGTACAGTTAAGGAGATAAAAAGAAATAAGAGAAAAGAAATTAAATTTTAAAATATTTTTATCTTTTCTCTTCAAATATAGGTACGTGTAGAGACAGACAACAACGAATAAATCATCCACAAATCAATGCAATATGGTAAAACAACAAAAACTACCACCTTACGACAATGGTGACCGAGTAGTACAATTTCATGTTGTACTACTCGTCGTACCTCGACGTCGTACGCCGCCAGCAGGTCCACTGCCGGTGTCGTCCACAGCTGCGACTGGTCGACATGAGCTGCCAACGTGGAGGCCAGGTAGTAGTAGGGGTTGTCCGGGAGACGGGGCTCAGAGAAGAGGGATTGGAGGGCGGCTCGGAGGGTGCTGGCCTGGGAGCGGGATTTCAGCGGGGGGTGGGTGTCGTGACTCGTCAGTGTGGGTTCCCTAGGCTGTGGAGGAGTTTCGGGTTTTGAAAGAGGGGGAGGGAAGCGAGGCTTGGATCAAGGGGAGAGAGAAGGGGGACTTGGAGGGGGAAAGGGGTTCTGATAAAGGGGAGAGACAGGTTGTGTGTGTGTGGATGTGTGTGTGGGGGGGGCCACGGAGAGAAATGGGGGTTGGGGGTTTTACCCTCCCCCCTTTTCCCCCTTTGCATTCCCACCCTACCCCACCATACACGCCTCTCCTCGCCTTAGTCCTCACCAGCCCAGACTCCTTGTCACTCAGGTACGCTTCCCGAACCTCCTCCGCTTTGTACTTGTACTTGTAGCGCGCGGGAATACCCGGCGCCTGGGGCCCCCCCCCGCCGCCGCCACCGCCGCCGCTGATGTTGCTGTAACGTCCCGACGGTTGTTGCTGCTGGCTCATTGCATTTGCCGCGCGGCCGCGTGAAAGAGGTAGTGGTGGTGGGCAGCCTCGCCACCAGCACCGTTGCTATAGCCGCAGTAGCACGTGGTGCTTATAATCCTGCCTGTGGCTGGTGCATATGTCGAAGCGGTGTCACCAAAAGTCAAGCTGTTGTGGGAACGTCATTCATGGAAGAGCATCCGTCTTCGTGAGTAGCTCCACGTTCTTGGATGGATTACGGCATCGCGTTTATGACTTGGATGCAGAGAAAGGGGATAGGCAGAGAGAGAGAGAGAGAGAGAGAGGGGAATGTATCGGATCGAGACAGGCGATGTTCTTTGCTTGGGCCGGGGAGTATGTCGGGGGTGGGTCGGGGGGTTTCGCCGCCAGGGATGGGCAGATGTTAGAGTCGCTGGGTAACGATGCCAACTTCCAACTGACGAATCTCAAGGAAATGTAACTCTACTTTCGGTATTGTTGTATTGTAAATCATGAAAAAACGTCGGGTCGACGCACACTACGGAGCTGGCTGGCCCACGGGACGCAGCAAAGTGTCCTATGAAGTGTCCTAGTCCCAGTCAATGATTAATCAAGACAACCCGAAATATTTGATGTGTTGTATCTACACTCTGTTCAGGCTGTGAGGCTTGGAAACCGTAACGACAGGTAAGCCAACCTGACTCCGAAATTGTCCGCTCAGGACCAGAATTTTGCACCAGTATGAACTCATTCGATCCAAGACCCCATAACTTTATTAGTATAAATAATTATCAGAGTCAATGCTTGTTAGTCGCTTCATCAATTTACGTTAACTGTCGAATAGCAAGGTTCAGACCGTCCAATCAATAGATCGTTCAACCGCATAAGCGCATCTTCTTTTCCATACTACCTGTCACATTCCCAATCCTATTGCAAAATGCAAATGTACGACACATTGCCGTAACATCGAAGGACATTCACTTCGCACCAGCGTCAACCTTGCTGTTACCAACGTGTAGGTCCGAAATGTTTTTTGACTTGTTTGCAGCTTTTTATAACATAATTTGACTTAAAATCAAACTAGGGACATCTTGTTTTTTGTTACCTTTTATTATTAGTTACATAAATAAACGTTGTGCTGAAAATTATAAAGAATCAGGACTTGCTTCATTTGACACGGCGTCCGTTGGCCGAACACTGAGGCTTGGAGCAGCACGTCGCGGACGATGGGGTGATGCGTGAGCTTGATGGCGACAATGATCGCCACATCGGAGCTTCCACCAGCCATGGAGGTGGGGCGCGCGGCCCAACATTAGCATCAGCCCGCAACATGCGCGGTCTAATGGACGACAGCCCAGACCTGGCGTCACACCGCGGCTCATCTCCCTGTCCATCTGACCTCTTGACGCAGGGGCTGGTGGAGGACGTGCCGTTGCGGAATCCTAACCTCCTAACGTACAACCAAGTATACAGCAAGGTCGGCAGCACGCGCGTGCTGCAAGCCGAACCCGCGGTGCTCAACTTTGGCGGCTATACGGTGGGGCAGGTCTACAGCCAGACCTTGCTGATACGTAATGTCCGCGCCAGGGGCACGCGCTTCCATATCATCGCGCCCAACACGCCGTTCTTCAAGGTGAATCACATCCCCAGGGAATCATATCCATGCAGATGCCCTGGCTTGGCCCTGGCGCAGCGGGGAGGCCGCACCGGGGCCGCTCTGCTTGGTGTAGATTCGGGGGAATATTTCAATTAGTCGATTAAACGCATCGTGTTGTGGTTTGTTGGGCGTTGTTGGAGGCATGTTGCTTCGCTGTGTTTGGGAAATGGGTACATGTGGATGTGTACCACATGTCGCGGCGAGCCAAATGGATGTGTGACCCAGATCGATGTACCGTCTGTGACCCAGATGGTTCCCTACGTAGAAACGTCTGGGGACATTGTGTGCGTGCGTGGCGTTGATGTTGTGAAGCGCGGTCTGCACAGACCAGCGTTAGTTCATCCGCCATCGTCACCGCCATTTCCATCTGAAATACTGACTAGGAGGCTCCACGACTCTACCGGGATTTTGGCGGGAAATCCCTAACCAGGTCGCAACCATCATTTCCCCTTCGGCTTTCGGGGAGGGGGCCTTGTGGCCAATCCCCCTACTCCCCCCTAGCCGTGCTCAGTCTCACTCCACCTCCCGTACCAATCTGGCCACGCGCACGCACATACTTACGCACGCACAGGCAACATGCGCAAACAAGAAGGGCCTTCTGGCCCCTGGCATGAGCGAGGAGGTGGTGGTGGAGTTCTGCCCCAGCCACTACCGATATTACTATGACTGCGTGCGAGTCCATACAGAGGTACGGAGCCGTACTGTATGTGTGCGTACGTGTGTTATGTGCATGGAGGGAAGCATTCCTGTTTCTCGTATGCGTTGTCACGTGTGTATGGGAAAACTCGTTCGGTTCCCACCACCACCACCACCATCACCACCACCATCACCGGCTGGGAGGCAGCATCATTCCTGACATCTATCATGCGTTGATCACCCACCAGCACCATGTGTCACACCAAGAGTCGTTTCCAAGGTGCGGACGTGCGGAGGTGCGGACATGCGTGTGTGTATTGGTTGGAAGGGGATTTGGAGGGCGGGGTTTGCGGAGCAGCAAGACCGCGGCGTCTATGAGAACGGAGCGGCACGGGTAGGTGGGGGGCAGTGGAGGGGAGGGGGCTCCTGGGTGGGACGGGGAGTTGAGGCTGAGGGGCATCCGGAGAGACGGCAGCTGACCCCGGCGACGCAGATGGCGAGAGTGTATTGGGGATGGGCGTGCCGGGCAGAAAGAGCGGGATCCTCACCCCTGCACCTTAAACCCCTCCGCGCGCCCCTCCCTCCTCCCACGACCCCCACCCCATCCCAGGACGAGAACCTGCTGGTCCCCATCCACGCTTACCCGGTGGCGAATGAGACGCTGTTCCCCACGAGGGTGGACTTCGGGCGGGCTGCGGTGGGGCAGGAGCTGGTGCGCAGACACACGCTGGAGTGCAAGGTGGGTGCGGTGGAGGGTGGGCTGGTGGTTGGATCCGTGCGTGTGGTTGGCGTTTTCCCCACCCCAGGATTTCCCCACCCCTCCCCGGCCTTTGTCCCGCTCGCCACTATATTTCCGTACGCGACGAACATCGCTTAGCTCGGTTTCCTCCGTCACGAATCTGCCCTACCTTTGCTGATGGGGTCTTGGATGGTTTGTGTGTGTGTGTGTGTGTGTGTATGTGTGTGCGCCGCCGCCATGTGCAGGTCCCGGTGGACTTCGAGTTCGAAATTGTGGAGACCCGGGCCAACCCCTGCTTCAAAGTGGAGCCTGCCCGCGGAGTGATTCCGGGTCATGGCACGGTGGAGGTGACGACGTCCTTCTGCCCAATCAACTTCACAACGGAGGAGGCGGTCATCGAGGTGGGGCTGCCTCTCCGCCCTATATATGTCAGTCAGTCTGTCAGTCTGTCTGCTTCGTTGGCACGTGTGCAGGAAGGGGAAGGAGTGGGGTGGAAAGAGGGCGGAGGCGAAAGGGTGGTGAGAGTTGGAGTCAAACAGGGCAATGGCGGCAGGCGATATCCAGCTGCCGGCACCGGCACTGACCCTCCCCCCGGGGGGCCTCGGGGGATCTGTGCGGCTGTGGCATGCGCCCATGTCCTCCTACCTTACCCAAACCCCCCTGGCCGCCATCCCCCCCTTTCACCACCCTACCAGCCTATCCCCCAAGCACAGCCACAAGGCAGGCTTGCATGCCAAGGTTCGCAATGTACTAAATCGGTCCACCCGCTTGTCAATACCCCTCTTCCCCTGGTTCCCTTGGTTCTTTTGAAATATGTTTGCAACTACAATCATTCCGCCCCCCCCCAACTCCCTCCTCCCCGCTCCCCCCTATATACTTCGGGTCTCCGTCTCGTCCCTTCCTGGCGTGCCCACCCTGCAGGTTCGAATCGCAGAGTTCAACTCCAAGCCGGTGCAGTGCGTCCTGACTGGCTCCGGGTGGCCGGGGGCGGCCAGGGACAGGGCGCTGGCGGGGCCGGGAGCGGGGACCCGGTCAGGAGCAAACGGCACCGGGAATTCGACTTCGAATGGCAAGACAGCGGCGGGGCGCAGTCGTGTCCAGCGGCAAGGAGGGCAGGATGATGATGAGGAGGAGGAGGGTGACGAAGAGGAGGAGCAGGAGGATGATGAGGCGGAGGAGGTACAGCCGCCAGTGCTGACTGAGAGGACTGGAAAGAACGGCAGAGCGGCCGGCGGTGGTGGTGGTGGTGGTGGTGGTGGTGATCACAGCTGGAGACGGCCGATGACGATGGAGGAATTGGATGGCACACTGGTATGTGGGAAAGGGGGAAGGGGAATACGGCAAATACACGTAGAGGCCTGTTGCTGCTGTAGACGAGCTGCTAAAAAGAACCATTGCTGACCGTGATCATGGTCGGATGATGGCGGTTGGCCTCGTCCACGCGCTCCACCGTAGACCAGGTGCAAAACCTTTTCCACATGAACTATTAGGTAACCGCCGCCAATAAGGCCGTGAATAGAAGCAGAATGAAAAATCGCAACAGGAGCCGTCATGGTGTATATGTTATTATCGGCCTTGGTGCTGGCGGCCAAACAACACCGCTGTAGGAAAGGTGGATTCCGGAAGGTGCTAAAGGAAAAGCTGAGCTGACTGGTGGTCGCTGTCATGCGCGTGTTCGTCCCGACCCCCTTGCTTTGGTATCCTGACCCAACCCGGGATCAATCCCCAACCCAACCCGGGACAGGCCGATGGCAGCACGAATCGCACGAATCGCACGAACAGAGTGGGGGCCACCCTCTGCACCGCAGGCACCCCACGCTGTCTGTCCCCCTATTCGTTCACGCACTCGCCCTTTTTTCCATGCCTCCGTATTCGCCTCCCGCCCTCACCTGCCCGCCTCCCCACCCTCCGGATCCCGCTGCCCCGCAGGCGTTAAAGCTGGCCGCCACTAAGGGGCTGCTGCCCATCAATCTCGGAGGCGGCACTTTGAGAGGAGGTGCGCGGCGGGAGAGAAGGGGGAAAGGGGGGAGAGAGAGCTCGTGAAACCCTGTCCTCAATACACCTGCCCTGCCTCGGGTCCCTCTTTTAAGACTCTCCGTCCCCCACCCGCAGGTGCTGGCAACGGGGACTCGTACACAGCCTTTCTGGACTTGCAGCGGCGGGAACGGGTTACGGCTCGGGACTGCCGTACTGCCGGCCCTATCCGCAGCCGCCCTCCTAAGATTCCCCCCGCCCCGGGGGAGACCCATGTGGGGGGAGTGTTTGTGCCTGACTCGCTGCTGCTGACGGCGGCGGAGGTGGGCTACGTGTTGAGTCAGTCACCGGGCAGGTGCGAGAGGGAGAGGGAGAGGGAGAGGGAGAGGGAGAGGGAGAGGGAGAGGGAGAGGGAGAGGGAGAGGGAGAGGGAGAGGGAGAGGGAGAGGGAGAGGGAGAGGGAGAGGGAGAGGGAGAGGGAGAGGGAGAGGGAGAGGGAGAGGGAGAGGGAGAGGGAGAGGGAGAGGGAGTGGCAGAGGGGCCGAGGAGCCGAGGGGCAAGGGGCCAAGCTAGCGAGGGGCGCGCCAGGGAGGGTAGCATTGGCCCATTGGCACGCGTAGTGCACACGGGAGCAACGCAGGACTCAGCCAGGACAAAAATGGAACAAACAGGAGCCCGTGGGCCTTTCAGCGTTTCACGGGTGGTGATCCCCGTACAAATGGTACGGCGGTCTCGTCCTCCCGTCCCCAGATTTCTCCCCGCCCGCCATTCCGCATCCGCATGCCGATCTGCCGCTCGTCCTTACCGCCGCCCTCCGCCAGGTTACGGACCAAGGACGTGAAAGGGGCCATTGAGGCGCGAAAGGCGGCGCTGGCGGAGCAGCAGGCGGCGCTGGCGGAGGTGCTGGCGGCCTCCGGTGGCGATGAGGGCTTACACCCCCTGGAGCGACCAGACATACCCGCGGAGGTCAAGGTGGGCGGGTGGCTGGTCAAAATTCGTCAGAAGAGAGATCGGCATGTTTTTTTGTGTGTGTGTATGTACACGTATGCTGCCCCGTCTGCCCATTTCCTCCCCGTCACCTCCCCGTCACCTCCCCCTCACCTGCCTCGCCCTCCTTGCCCTCGCCTTCCGGGCCTTCTTCAGGGCGCCCTGTTCCGCATGCAATTGGCTGCCGCCGAGGAGGCCAGTCGCAAAGTGACCCTTGGGTCGGCTCCTGCAGTGGGTCAGCAGCTGCTCACTCCCGAGGAGGTGACCCGGCTGCAGCGGCTGCGGGCTGAGCAGCACCGCCGCCACCGGCTGAAGGAGGAGAGCCAGGCGACCAACCGATTGCAGGCGGGTACCTCGTGCCCGTGGAGATACAAGGCACAGGGCGAGATAAAGAAACAAATAAATAATAATAATAGTAGTAGTAGTAGTAGTAGTAGTAGTAAATATTATTAATAATAAAATTGTAGATAAAACCTGTTCAAGTAAATAAAAAGTCTTAAAATATTAAATATCTTTATAAAGGAGAAAAGGCCTCTTACAGGCGAAATTGTCTGTGTGCGTGTTTAGGGGGTGTGAGGGGGTGCAGCTAAGCCGGGTTGCGGTCAGCTGTGCATGTTCGGGAGATGGGAGGAGGGGGGGGATAAGGCCGGTGGGCGAAGCGTGAACGAGTAATATTCGTACTAAAGCCATATGTTTGACAACATAAGAAATATACAATTAGATACAGACCCGGGGGTGATGAGCATGGCAGTAGTTGTCGTACACTTTGACTCGGTCCCTGGGAAATGGAGGTCATCTGGTGGTGGTAACCACCCCCGCACACGCCCCCGTGTAGAGACGCATCCCCTCCGCAAGCCGGGAGACTCACCACAGTACATAGTAAGTACCTCCACTTCTGGCGGTAACATCACTGACACTACCTACACTCTCACATACACACACACACAGGCGGAGACAGAGGCCGGTGGAGCGATCTACCTGCCCCCCACCAGGCCCTCCATCTCCCGGGGCAGGGCGGGCGCAGCCACCGCTGCCTCCCTGGGCGGCTTTCTGCCCGAGTGGCGGCTGATTGAGGGCAGCGACTGGCCGAAACGCACCCGGGCTCGTGACATGCTGATGCGGGCCGTGTGGCAGGTGGTGGCGAATATCCGGTTACAGAAGAGACTGGAGAGGATCAAGGAGGTCCTGGGTGAGTGGCTGGGTTTCGGAGTGACAACCTCCGTACGGCAATCCGTAGTAAATTCCGAAAGGTTTAAATGCTGAGACGGGGGCAATAAGGGAAAGTGTATTAGGGCAACCCGGCGGGGACGAGTGCGATGTTGAGAGTGGCTATTCCGAAGAAGTGCTGAGTCCCCCACCCCGCGCTGCCCGCCTTGTCCGCGTACCGTTGCGCGCTGCGTACGAGGACAGCCCATCTCGGGTACGACAAGCAGCGGCTGGCTGAGGAGGCGGCGAATCCCGTACTGCTAGTACAGGAGAGCGACCGACCGGGCACAGCACCGACCAGGTGCGCCAGTTTTGAGTCGTACAAATCTCAAATGTTTTGACCTTTCACATGTTGCCATACCGGCGGGTAACTGTGCGTATGTTGCTACGACAAGTACGACATGGAAAACATACGTACATACACACATTCACGCAAAGAGGCCATGGTGGGACTCAGGCCATGGTCAGCTTGTGGGTCTCAGCCTTCTGTGACGTTGCCGTACTCGCAACCCGCCTTCCAGACCCCGCCACATGGGACTGATTGCCCCCTCTCCCCATCCATCCATCCATCTTTTAGAAGTATTGTCCTCGTAGCGAGCAACCCCTGGTTTCGGGCCTACGTAACGTACCGTTCGTAGTTCGTTACAGTCCGTACAGTGCATTAGCCCTCCCTGGTCCTCTCGCCCTGTCGTCCTGGAGGTGCAGGTATCTGCGGCCGGAGATGGTGCGGGTACGGCCCCTGCCCTTATACCGCGATGTGCTGTTCCAGGTGTGTGTGAGGGGGGAGTGAGGGGGTGAGGGGTGTGGGGGTGAGGGGACCAGGTGTATTCCGCCAGGCGGAGCAAGGGGGAAGGGGAATACGGCAAATACACGTAGAGGCCTGTTGCTGCTGTAGCCGAGCTGCTAAAAAGAACCATTGCTGACCGTGATCATGGTCGGATGATGGCGGTTGGCCTCGTCCACCGCTCCACCGTAGACCAGGTGCAAAACCCTTTCCACATGAACTATTAGGTAACCGCCGCCAATAAGGCAACAAGGGGGGTGGGGCAGGAGGGGGATTGTGAGGGGGACGTGCCACGTGCGTGTGCGAATCGATAAGAAGTAGTACCAGAGAACGCTGTCCCGTGTACATGGGGCTGGTGGGGTAAGGGGGAGGGGACACACGCAAATACACACAAAGACACATATGTCAGAACCCTCTTTCCCAGCGGCCATCACCCGGTACACCCCCTACCCTCCCCCTCCTTCATGCACCCCCTCCCTTTCCCGGCTCCGCTCTCCAGGCCCATCCCCCTTTGGAGGTCAGCCACTACACCGACTTTGACGAGCTGGCGCCCTTCCAGCTCAAGGTGGGAGCCGCACGCGTCCAGGGGGATTATAGCCCCCACTTGACCCCCCAAGGGGGTGGGGGAAGGAAAGGGGCTGACAATATGAGTTTTTCGGGGAAGGGGTGGCTGAGGACGGGTGTGCGGGACAAGGGGCGGGGGTAAGTGAAAGATGTAGGACGTCCGGTCTACGAGACCAGGTGCTGGATATTTGGGGTTTTGTTGTTTCGGAGCTCCTTGATTTACTTCGCCTCCGCCTCATCCGACGTGTCGCGTCAGCATCATCTTTCCTGGCTATCTCGACCACCACCCGTACCTCCGCGGCCCCCAAAATCTGCAAACCCGCAGACACCCCTGGAGTACCGGCTGCTGGGCTACAACCCGGAGGAGTTCCCGGGCCTCACCCCCTACCTCCCGCCCCTCCTGGATCAGCCCCTCATGCTTGGGGCGAATGAAGAGGTGGCGGCGGCGGGGGAGAAGCTGGAGCCCTCAAGCCTCGTACCCCCGTTGTCCGATTACCCGCCGCTGCCGGATGCATGCAAAAACATGCCGTACATCACGCTGGAGATCGGGACTCGGTACGGCGTCGAGCGCATTTATGTGGCGCCGGAACCGTCGTATGAGATGGGTTACGATATGGATTACGTGATCCAACCTCGTTTGTACGACATGTACGAGAGTGGCGCGCACGAGGCGCCCGCGTCAGGCGGTGTTCGTGCGCTACGCGGCGGCCCGGCGTTGTCGGACTCGTGGCTTGTACGACATGATACATGGGCCGTACAGCTTGGCGAGGAGGTCGTACTGCGGTTAATGTCGGGCCCGGAGCCAGAGGATCAACCCGAGGACCAGGTGGAGGACGAGGACAAACCCAAGGTTAGCCTCGTGACGTCCCCCTCAACCTCCCCGCTTATGTCGTACGACGGTGTATCTATCATATATTTTTGCTCTCGTGCTGGCCGAAAGGGTGGGTTGTACGGCATGATGTTAAATGTGTTTTTTTGTCAATGTCGGGGTTTCAAATGCGCCTCTGCATCAACAAGAACGCATCCATCATCCGCTATTCTCTCTCTCCGTTGGTTCGTCCATCTCTTCTGTAATCACCCTTTTCGCCCCCCCCCTTTATCCCCACCGCGCGACGGCATCTCCGTACAGATCTGCCCCCAGGTCCCAACGGATGAACAGATCGCCAAGTACTTGCCCCCCAGTAGCCGTACAGAGACCACTACTGCCGCCGGTGCAGTGGCACCACAGCAGCAGCAACAACAGGTGTGTGTCATTCCTTTCCGCCACCGAAGCCCCATAATAGCTACAGATAGATCGAAGGGGAGCACAAGCTCGCCGCATTCCGCATTTAGAGGGGGGGCTACCTGGCTGGCATCTAGATATGAAAAACGATATTTCGATACCTATATGGCCCCGCCGCCATTAAGGTTATTAGATCCACAAGTAAAGCGATATTCACAGCCAGCAGTTGCTTCACCGCATCACACTCGTACAATGCCCCCCTTTCCCCCTCCCCCGCTTTCCCTCCCGTCCACCTGGGCCCACAAACACAAACGCACATGCGCACATGCATCACACCCGTCAGGGCTCCACCTCGTCTGCCCCCGGGCGTTACCTGCTGGTTCGTGACCGGCACGTCTCCCGGTTGGAGGCGGCTAAGGCTGAGGCACACTCCGCCGCACTGGCGAGTTTGGAGCAGCGCCTGAAGGACTACAACGCGCTGCTGAGGCGGCCGTGCGACTTCGCTTTGCGCCTGTGAAGAGGGCAGGGGAGCGAGACGTTGTGGAGTGGGGGGCTGAGGAAAGGAGATGGGGAGGGGGAGAGGCTCACAAGGGGGCGCACCGGCGGACTCGCACATTGACACGCTGCGGGGCCTGAAGGGGAAAGAGAATGTGTGTGTATGTGCATATATCGTTGTGGGTTTGGCGATGGTAAGCATGCAAACACTCACGCGCATATGTCCACACACGTGATTTAGCCCGAGGATTACGGCAGCGACGGAAATTGTGAGTGGAGGTGGAGGAGGAGGAAGAGGAGGAGGAGGATAAGGGGAAGGGGGGGAGGGGCGCATTCTGATGCTGATAAGCAAGAGGCGGTGTAGACGATGGGGAAATACATGCATGTGTGTGTGTGAATGTACGGGATGGTGTGATGGCTGATTGCTGAGCGGCGGAACGCGGGCCTTGCAACCACCCCCTTCCCCTGACCCGCAGCCCTCCCCTTGGTCCATCTCCTCCTTTTCAACCTGGAGTATTAGTCCATACCGGCAGCGCTTTTGTGGCCTTTGGTTAGCTCTGTGAGGCGGACTCGTGTGATCAGAGGGTAGGTGCATTTGCAGCCTCCCCCTCCCACCCCCCTGCGGGCGGCACGTCATCCACTCTTGTTCCACCTCTACTTGGGCCTTATCGCTTTATCGCTCGTTGGGACGTGGAGTGAGGCATTGCCGATCATCCATACATTGTTGGACTCAGCGCTGTAAAGTTACACATCAGCAATGGCTCCGAATCCCACGTTGTGAACCGGGGCAGTATCCAAAACTGTTTTGTGTAATGTACGGAGTGATGTACGGTACTCCTTTCTATGATTCATTGATCGTGTCATCTCTTCACCCACTCACCAGACACATACATAGAGGCACAGGCAGTGAATTGCCTTCACCGCTTGGAGACACACACACACACACATACATAACACCACCACCACCACCACCACCACCACCACCACCACTAACGCGGACACACCAAGGCCAAGTGCATTTATGTGCATCCCGAATGAGCGGCAGTCGGGGGCGATTGCTCAAGAGGGATGGAGATGTAGAGGAACCCCTCTTTGCCACCTCGACATCCCCCACGCCCCCCTAGTTCCCAACCACCGATAAGCGGGTCGGGACTGGGGCCAACCCCCTCACCCTCACCCCTCCCCGCTCTCGAGGTGTGGCCGTGTCAGCACTCGCTTTGACCCAAATATGCACACTTACACATGCCGTGCGAATACCCTGACAATAGCCCACACCATCCCCGCCGCCTGCAAGAGGACCTAACCCGTGGCAGCTCTCCACCATGGAATCATCAACGCCGCAACATCATCATCATCATTACCAGCACCAGCACCAGCAGCAGCGGGTCCAGGTACGTTTTAGTTATCACGGTTGCATGCTCTCCAGTATCTTCAGGTTTGGTATCCATAGTACGAGTGCCGTACACGCGCTCGCCACCAGCACCCGGCGGTTGGACATCCTCAGGCACGCGGGCACTTGCGCGTGCCCCTGCCACACCGCCACCTCGCGACCCGTGTCGATGTGCCACACGCGGATGGCTCGGTCATCGCAGCCTTGGTGGGGAGGGCGTGAGGGTGGGGGCCGGAGGAAGAGGAGAGGGGAAGGTGGAAGCGATGAACATATTCAATAAAACTGCGGATGAAAAGGGGGGAGCGGTGTATGTATGCACTGTATGAATGCCGCCTAAAGGAAACCAATAGCTGAAAAGGAGAGGGGGAAGGGCCTTGAAAGCACCGGGCACTATGCAGGGAGCAATCGGCATCAGGGACTGAGGGAAGGAAGCGCAGATCCTCACCGCTGAGCAGGTACTGGTTGTCGGCGGTGATCGCGGCCTCCACTGCCGTACCGGTCTCCGGGATGCCGTTGGCGAAGCGCTTGAACACAGTACCCTGAAGCCGCAGTCCAAAAGACCGACAGACAGACATGTGAGCGGGTGGGTGGGTCAAGGACGAATAATATCCCGATCGGACATTATCCAAAAGCAAGTCAGAGCCCTCTTAGGAGCCCTCCAAGGAGCCAGAAGGGCTCATTCGGATAGCTGCTGTGTTCTTAGGGTGGTAAGAAGCGGGCGGACAAACCGGATCACATACCATGATCCGTGAAGGGAGGAGGAAAGGGGGAAGGCGGGAAGAGAGCGGGGACAAGCGAGGCTGATGGGGCCGGAGATGGTCTGGCCCTGCCTCAGACAGGATTATGTCGGCCTTAGGTGCTGTTGCCCTCGTGATGACCAGATATCCCCACCGCGAAGATCACCCGCCCCTACCTTCTTACACAAACACACACACAAACACACACACACACTCATGCAGGCCTTGCATCAACGACTGGATGCGTATGTTGCTCCGTACGTTTGTCTGTACGTACCTTATACGCATCCAGTAAATAGATGCGGCCCTCCACCACTGCCATGAGCAAGTTTCCGTTGCTCGAGAACTTGATGTCCGCAAAGCCGCTGGGGGAGCCCTTCTCCTCCTCCACCTGCCAAAAGGGGCGGAGGTGAGGGAGGAGGAGGAGGGGGAGGTAGAGGGGGAAGGGGCAGAGGGGAAGGAGGGGGGAAGGGGGGAAGAATGAACATGGAAACGCCGGTGGTGGTTGCCGACGAAACGAGGACTAACCGCGAAGGGGAGGGGTAGAGGAGGGGGAAAGAAAGAATGTGTGAAGGCACGTCAGATATAAATACCAATACGCCTTCCTTTCTGGATAGACATGTGCCAAATCAAATTGAGGTTTTGGTCACAACGCACCTCACTCATTGAGGATTTCTTATCTCATAAAATATTGGCAGCGGATACGGGTGTGGTGCGGAACATGCGGTGTGAAGAAAACTGAATACCGGACTGCAAGTCAGTGGCAATGAAAGAGAGAGAAGGGAGATCCGGGCACACGACCGCTTGGACGTCTAGGAAAAATACCACCCTAGTACGGCGAACACCCGACCTCTCTTTTCGTACCGTAAATGTGTCAAAGGGTCCTTTGTCGTACGATCTCAAGTCGTACAACTTGATGATACCGGATTCAGTTGCGACTGCGAACACAAGGCCCTGTTGGTCAATCGTGGCAGTCGGGTTCCCTGGAGTCTGCGAGGCGGCGGGTAGCGGCCACGCGAGAATGGGCGCACTAGTGAACGGGGGAAGGGGAAGGGGCACCCAGAAACCCTCCGGCGTGTGTGCGTGTGTGTGTTTGTGCGTATGCGTGTGCGCCACGCTAAGAATGCCATGCGTGTGTGTCCGCTTGTCAGCCACTGCAGCCTCCTCGATCGCGCTTTACGCCTGAAAAGCCCGCCCACCATCCGGCAATGTACGGCAAGAATGGACGACATACCTGTAGGCAGCCTTGGCAGATGTTCGTCCGTACATCCCACAGTCGTACCGTCCTGTCCTGCAAGCAATACTCGAAGTTCCCATGTCATATCCTCCAAACCCCCACACGACCAGGGGAACCGGAGCACGACGACACGTCGTACACATGCCAAAACCGGCACCGACCTTTTGCTGTTCTGGTCATCACGAGGACGATAATTTTGCGCAAGGATATAGAAGCATTGAGTGGCACTACCACATGTACTACTCCCAAAAAATAGCACTATACCTATTTCGTAACCTTTTAACTAACTAAATGAAAATTGGTATTAATATTTATATATGTGTGTGTGTGTGTTTAACCTACCTAACACCCTGACTGTAGGTTTCCGTTGACAACACACACACAGACACACACACAGACACACCCCAAACGTGCGTTGAAGCAACTTGTAAATGCGGTAATCACACCCCGGGCCGCGGCAATGTGGGTTTGGTGGAGACAAATAAAATAAAAAAGACTTCCTTCGCGAAAGGGGGAGCCAGGAGGTGTACGGCAAGAAGAGAGATTCCCTCTCTCTGTCCAAGATCCGACCCCGAAGGGAAACGAGCTACGAGAGGACTTCGCAGAGCGGGGGGCCACGCAGTCGGGTTGGCAGCCAGACGCGACCTCGGGGTTACGTACCTGGGCCGCGGACACAAACGTATCATTCTTGGGCGAAAAACACAACGAGTTGACCTGAGGGTTTTGAGGAGGGAAAAGAGCGAAAAATAGGATCGTCGTCAGGCGAGCTGGGGTCACGTTCGCTGGGGTCAATTTTGCCGTACATACATAGTATGTACATGCACACTGTTCGGCGTGTTCCCAGCTGTCTCTCCAGGCGATGCGGCCCCTTCCCGTGCGTACAGTGTGTTTCGAAGCCAACCGAGGGCCGCTGTCAGCGTCGAGTGTCGAGTGTCGAGTGTATCAATGCATGAAACAACTTTCGCCCGGTCCCAACCCCACCCTCTTCCCTAAGCGAGCTACTGACCTGGGGGTTGATCCTGACATTCGTCCCCTTCGAATACGTACCGACATACACACTTACACACACACTTACGTACACACTTACACACACATTGACATTCAAAACTGACAATCGCACTTACCTGGGCGGAATGCCCAATGAAGTACCTCAGGTACTGGTTCATATGGAGCGAGTGGTATCGGAGCGCGTGGGCCTCTGTAGGTTTGAGCTGCCCGGTCGGCTGCTGGGGGCCGAGGGAGTTGCGCGTTGAGAAGAAACACCGCAATGGGTTTGACAGTTCGGGACCAGAACAAAGGAGACAGCTCTGAAACGTGAAGATACATACGTACCTCCACACGTACATTATCAGCGAATCCTTTACGTAATCCAAACATCCATGTCGCTGATTCCATAAGAGAACCCCAGTCCCGGTCGCCGCCCTTATAACCCCCCGGTCCCCGGAGCCATCCAGAATTAAGATGTCCAGCCGATACTTAAGACTCGTCCGCTTGCGTTCGCACCTTACGCGAAGCATACACAATGCAAGCTGGGTCGTGCGTGAAGCATAAGTTCTGGACGCCATACTTTCGGCTGTGGAGCGTGTCCACGGGCACGCCCCGGGCGACATCGTACACTCGGATAGAATCATCGTCGCTGCCTGTGACCAGCAGGTCCTCCGTCCGGCAGAAATCCATGGAATTTATTCTCTGGTGACCATCCTGATGCGCATCGCAAGTTAAACGGTAATGACGAACAAGAACCAGGCGGCGGGTCAATTGCAAGGTCAGTAACCGCCAGGTAAGGAATATCAAATAAGAATAATACCTTGAAGCATTTCCCCACACCCATGGCTCGTAGCACTCGGTCGTCCAAAGCTAACTGCTGCGCCATTTTAGACTACCTAGAGCTATCTCTGGAGATGGCCTATTTCATACAAGTGTTTTGCAAAATTTGTGCTTTTATCTGAACAGGTATACATCCAGCTGCTCCATAACCATCCTCCACCCGCCTACTTGTCACGCTTGCCTTTATTTCTAACTTTAAAAGCTATTAGATAAATTTTTACTTTACAATAGGCATGCGATATCCTCTTAATACCCTGATTAAAAAATAGTGGTATCGCGCCTCCCGTGCTGAATGAAAACACTAGCAAATAGCCGTTAGAAGTAGTAACCGAAAGCGGTTGCCGAAAGAGTTTGCAGCTCTAAACTCTGCAAGTCTGCCATATAAGGAAATCCCCGACCCAAATTGTTAATACTCGCACGTTAACATAAGGCCGAACGGCTCTCCCGAGCCCGTCCACGCCCTTCACACTCCGCCCTTCCAAACGTCTTCCACCCACGTGCACACTCTGCTCTGCGAAGCCGTTGCCAAGCGGCCTCACGGCCAGGAGCAGACCTTTTCCAGCTGTCCTGTATGCGACCGAGCCCCAATACGAGCTCTGACACCACACCCGAGCTCAGAGAACGCCTACTTGCCTGCTACGTTCTTCTACCGTATGAGAAGCTGTCATTGTTGCCCGCCTTCCTGCCTAACGCAAATACTTTTCCTCTCCTATCGACCGAATGGCGTAATACATTTTCTTTGGTGATCTCAATGCGCAGAACTTAGGTATGGACCGTGTGGTCAGAATCCAAAATTAAGCCTTGGCGTAAATGATCATCACCAGACCTGGGAACGCGTGTTCTGCATTGTTGGCCGGTACGGTGTTCTTATCGAGACCGTGGTTTGGAGCTGCAATCACGATTCCACAGTAGTAAAGCACACGAACGGTGCAAGGGACTGCAAGGTTTATGTAAGGTTGTTGCGCGGACGGCAGGGTAAGGTTCCAGAGCGCAAGGTGCAGCGGACCCTGTGCAGGGTGCTTTATATGTAGCGTGCGTAGGAGAGTGCGCACTCTCTGAAACCTGTTACAAAGCATGATGCGCGAACGCCCCGCCAGCAACACCAACATACCGCCCCATGCGCATGGTCGCTGCAGCTACCACCATTAGCCGAAAGAGAGAAAAAGGGAATCAAGTCCCTGCGTTCGCAAGACATCAGGCACGCCGGATCCACATCATCGTTCAAGTCGGGCGGACTAAAGCATAAGAAGCGCCCTATCCCATGTCATTCTGTTGTTTCTTTCGCAACCCTTGCGAATCGCTCTTATCTTCGAAGTGAAAGCCAGAGGGCAGAAAACATCCCTGCCCTGCGGTCCACCTTCTCAAGGTTCCCATTGGTGCCCAAACCATTATAGATTGCACCGCCAGGACGAGAGCCGAGAGGCTGCGCCGTGCCATTCACAGCACAGCCATTAGGACGTCCAACCGTCCCGTGTGGGAGCAGTTTGTCGTCAGATGCTGTCAGGCAACCGAGCCAGGCACAGCTCAACATTACGACGGAGAAATATACGTCACACTGCCGGCATGCCCGGAGGGTGAGATCTCGGAACACCAGTCGTTCATCGATTACCTAACCGGGGCCCACCACCACAATGCCACAGCATTAAGGGTGCTGGCACTGGCACCTCGAGGACTAGGGCAGTCAGTGCGTTCCTGCGTGCGGTGACCCACACATCCCAAGCCTCCAAGCAATTTGGCAGCAGTGGCAGACGCTGGTGCCCTTAGCCGGTCCTTCAAGTTTTAAACCTTTATGCTGCACCTCAAGTGATACACGAAACGTATTGCGCATGACGCGCTTTCTTAAAGACGACAGCTTGGAAAGACACTAAATGTGCTTATGCACACGTGGCGCCCTTAAATAATTCCATACGGGTAGAAAAGAGTAATCCCCACATAAAACAAAAAATGCTTCTCGCAAGCACGCATTCACGTACAAAAAACATTACCAGCCGAACAGCCTGTGAAAACATCTAAACCGTGCAAATGGCGCCAACGTCACCTCGCCGCCTACTGACGTCATGAAATAGGGCGTCCCGCTTGACTGTTGCTGCTATTGTTATCGATGCCGCAATCCATTTTGAGGTGTATGCATCATAGTTCTCATGGCCAAGACGAAATAAATACAACCATGAAAATATAGAGGACAAAGAAGCCGGAGAACGCCTTGCATATGACCGTAGGACCAAGACGTGGAGGTTATGATGCAGGCAAGATACTCTACCCCTGTGCCACCACGAAAAAACTGTCTCCTCATCATCATCGGGGGTCGTTCGAAGGGAGGTGCTGCAGCTGCCCCTGACCAGTATCCAGCCACTAAGTTCTCTAAAACAAACGCAAATTCACACACGCACATACACAGGAACACGAACAGATACAAGCGCAGACATCTAAGCTTCTTCTCCAGTGCAGTCACCTTGGCTGAAGCAAATACCCGAATATATGCACCCTGCTATCGTGGTGCCAATCCTTATGCCAATCATCTATCGCTGCTGCTGCCCACGGCCTGTCGGCGTTACTCTCACGGCGTCCCCCTTTCACCTTCGCCCGGATCACGACCGTTGTGTACCGTAGACACAGCTGTGCGGCGTTAACTCATAGAGCCGCACCAGTATTCTATAAACCCTCCATCCTCTGTTTCACGCCGGTATGGTACAATATCATGGCCGACTGTAGCATTAACCAAGCAACGAGGCTGGACCGCCGTGCATATTCACTAATTGCACTCGTAACTCGAGGTGATGGTCCCTAAAGATGTGAGTGGTTTTAAATTTGCGAACCCTCGGGGCCTCTAGGCTAATCGCACGGTGCCATGCAGGGTCGCATCTCAACGATTCCAGCGAGCACGACCGTGAAACCCATATTCAGGGCTCACCGATACTACGAGGAGGCTGTAAATCGCATCTGCACGCTGCGTAGACCTGCACCTATTTGCCAATAAACAAAGCGGGAATGGAACACGCGCGCAGATGTTTCACCGGCAGGACATCAGTTGATCAGCGAAATGACGCCGCAGACCGTTGAAGGAAAAGAGATAAATGTCCATGGTCTTGAACCGTCCGAATATTGCACCATCGAGTATACTTATAGGTGGAGGAACGGCATCATTACTGCACGATTCTACAACACTGCTGCACCACTCCATTCCACCATATCCCCTTCCCAAAACGACAAACTACACAGCCGAGAAACCGCCGCACTGTCTCAGCAGCGGGAGAAGCACCCGTTTGAAGAAAACAGCGGGTCTTGCGGGGAACCGAACAAGGATAAAGAGGAAGCATCGACCGCAGGTTGTCCTCGCACCTTAGGGTGCTCCACTGCTCAGGCAACAGCGAAACAGCAAACAATCCTTAACGATAACAAATCGAATTGCATCCGGCATTACAGTCAAAGCGGCCGCAGCAGCGTAGATCTCGAACCGCTGGCTGCCGGACAAGCACCACTGCAAAACATCATCAATTACTATACGGCCCTCGTCGACGGGGATGGGATGCTGCCATGAAAACACTGTAAGCCTGGGCATCCCAGCTTACATGACGATGCAGCAGCATTCAGGTTCCTTGGCCTTCGCACCTGCTTCCGGCAGGCTCGCCGTTGTACCTGGCTGAGGCGCCTTTATGGCGGCGGCGTTGGCGGTGGTGGCGGCCGCTGCCGTCATCAGGTTGCCCACCGTACCTACCGCAACCTTCTGGGCATTTGCCGCTGCGCCTGAAACTTGCAGCTTGACGTCCTCGCTCTTCGTGGCTGCGGCCGCCACCGCCGCCGCCGTATTCTCCTGTACGTCCGCCGCAATCTCGGACGCACGTGTGGCTGCTTTAGAGGCTGCTTCCTTACCCTTTAAAGCCGCGCCTTCCGTAGCCTGGGTCGCTGCGGCTTGCACAGCCTGCGCCTTCGTCTGCGCCTCCTGCGACTTCGCTTTCGCTTCCGCCGCTACCTCTTGCGCCTTCATCTGCACCTCCGCTGCAGCCTGTTGCGCCTTCGCCTGCACCTCTGCTGCAGCCTGTTGCGCGTTGGTCTGTGCTTCCGCCGCTACCTCTTGCGCCTTCATCTGCACCTCCGCTGCAGCCTGTTGCGCCTTCGCCTGCACCTCTGCTGCAGCCTGTTGCGCGTTGGTCTGTGGTTCTGCTGCAGCCTGTTGCGCCTTCGTCTGCGCCTCTACTGCAGCCTGTTGCGCCTTCGCCTGCACCTCTGCTGCAGCCTGTTGCGCGTTGGTCTGTGCTTCTGCTGCAGCCTGTTGCGCCTTCGTCTGCACCTCCGCTGCAGCCTGTTGCGCCTTCATCTGCACCTCCGCTGCAGCCTGTTGCGCCTTCGCCTGCACCTCTGCTGCAGCCTGTTGCGCGTTGGTCTGTGCTTCTGCTGCAGCCTGTTGCGCCTTCGTCTGCACCTCTACTGCAGCCTGTTGCGCGTTGGTCTGTGCTTCCGCTGCAGCCTGTTGCGCTTTCACCTGCGCCTCCATTGCAGTCTTATGCACCTCCGCTGCAGCCTGTTGCGCGTTGGCCTGTGCTTCCGCTGCAGCCTGTTGCGCCTTCGCCTGCACCTCCGCTGCAGCCTGTTGCGCGTTGGCCTGTGCTTCCGCTGCAGCCTTTTGCGCTTTCACCTGCGCCTCCATTGCAGTCTTATGCACCTCTGCTGCAGCCTGTTGCGCGTTGGTCTGCGCCTCTACTGCAGCCTGTTGCGCCTTCGCCTGCACCTCCGCTGCAGCCTGTTGCGCGTTGGTCTGTGCTTCCGCTGCAGCCTTTTGCGCTTTCGCCTGCGCCTCCGTTGCAGTCTTATGCACCTCCGCTGCAGCCTGTTGCGCGTTGGCCTGTGCTTCCGCTGCGGCCTTTTGCGCCTTCGTCTGCGCTGCCGCTGCGGCCTCCTCCACCTTCATCTGCGCTGCCGTTGCGGCTTCCTGCGCTTCCCCTGCCACCTCTTTCGCCTCCATCGCAGCCTCTTCCGCCTTCGTCTGCGCCGCAGCTGTAACTTCTTGTGCCTTCGTCTGTGCCTCTTCTGCAACACCCTTCAGCTTTGCCTGCGCCTCCACTGTAGCCTCTGTAGCCTTTGCCTGCGCCTCTGCTGCGGCAACTGTCGCCATCGTCTGTGCTTCCGCTCCCGCCACCTGCGCCTTCGCTACAATGTTTGCACTAGCCTGCTGTGCTATCGCAACCTTCCCTTGCACACCGTTGAAGGCCGCATCTGCAGCTACATGTGCCTTCGCTTGTGTGGAGGCAGCGGTCTCCTGTGCCAACATCGTCGCCGTATGCACCGCGCCCCATGCCTTGACGGCCGCGTCCTGGGCCTGCGCCACAGCATTCTGAGCCGTCTGCTGAGCCTGCGGGATTAGTCAAGTCCAAAGGCGTTGTCACGCAGGGGAAGAGGCCACGTTCTTAATATCGAGCCTTGGAAAGGCGCAGTGGCAGCACGGGAAGGCACAAGGCGTTAAGCTAAGGCACAATGGGACGAGATTTACTTTGCGCTTCATGCACATCCAAAATAAACAAATCAGGTGCTTCAGGAGTTAAACAATTGTGGAAAACCAAGCAAAACCAGGTATGTAGTCAAAGGAGGGACAACCAGTGAGAAACCAGTGGAAGCGGAGTGTGACTGATGTACTTTTGTCTTTGATCGCCCATGAGGCGAGGCGCCATCCGTCTCTCACCTCGTCTGCCTTGGTCTGCGCTGCTCCAACCGTCGCTACGGCCGCAGCCTGGGCGTGGTTGATCTTGGCCGCCGCCTCCTTAACCTCTGTTGCTTTCGCTACAAATGCATCTTGCGCAACTGCCACTGTCTTAACAACTGCCTCCTCTGCCGTTGCCACACGTGACTGCGCCACCCCTATTGCTTCTTCGGCTGAAGACTGAGTTCCCGCCACTTTTGCCTCAGCGACCTCCTTAATCTCTGTCACACCAGTTGCCGCTGTGTCTGATGCAGCCGCAATTTTCTCTGCAGCTACCGCCTCCGCGGCCTCTAGGTTTGTCTGTGCCGCACCCACGACTTCTACGGCCGCTGCCTGGGCTTCAGCCACCTTTGCCTCTGCAACTTCCTTCGCTTCCGCCGTCTTCGTTGCTGCTGTGTCCTTCGCTGCCGCAACCTTCTCAGCTGCCACCTCTTTCACCTCCAACACCTTTTCTGAAGCTGCCTCTGCACCCATCTGCGCTGCTGCCAGCTTGACCTCTGCGCCGTCAACAGCGTCAGCAGCGACTGCCTCCACGGCCCCCAAGGTAACCTTTGCCATCTCGGCCAAGGCTTCGGTTTTCAACTCAACAGCTTGCTTTGCCACGGCCGTCGTGGCCGCAGCAGCACCGACAGTCGCATCCTGCAGCGCGTCCACGTCTTGGGCTGCCTTGGCGATGCTATTGTTCATCGCGGACTCCACTACCTGCTTCACCCCCGAAACCTTGTCCGCAGCGGTTGATACTAGGGCCCCACCGCTGGATACGGTCGCGGCAGCTACGGCCGCAGGGCCGCCCATCGTGGCGACGGTTCCCTCCTCCACGGTAGGACCAAAGGACGCAATACTGTTGATCAATAAGCGGTGGGTACAGGGTGGGCGCATACAGGTAATCAGGCCGAGGGCACGCTGGGTGGCACAGTTGTCCTTTCCATTACTTCCGTAGCAAGAAACACCGAATAAAAAGGTGGCTTCCGTGTGTAATTTCAACCTTTCATTCTCGTGCTATGAGCCCCCGTTTCAGCCAACTCTTCAAAACTAGCGGAGCCCAGAGATGCGCACACCCACCGCTTCTTGATCAGCATCTCAACCACATGCGAAAGCTCCTGATAGTCCTTCGTCTTGGCAATCCAAGCAGCCGGGATGGACGACACGCCGCCCTGTGGTCATGGGCGGTCAGAAAAACAATGTCCAACTTGACTACCGGAGGAGGTAATACAAGGATACAGAGAGCTAGGCTTTACAAATCAACTACACAGCGTTAGAGAATTGGAAAGCCGTAAAGATGAAGCGGCGCGGCCGTAGTGCTCGCAAAGGAAACCTGGCGGCGAAAGGAATTAAGTCCGCGTGGGTGAATGGATGAGGGTGCCACGAAATACTGGGGAAGGTAGGGACTGCTAGGTAGTGGCCATGGGTGAAGTAAAACCCGCCTATCCCACACACAACGTTAAACGCTCCATTCCTCCACACTTTATGCACACTCATCCCCCAGAGTTTTACGCTGCCGAGGCCCGCATGGATGAGTATAGGTGTGCCCCCCTCAGCAGACGTGGCCGAGAAAGGGATCCTCAACAGGAGGCAGAGGGCTTCTTATACGACCTTGCCGCCGTCCCCGCAACACATCTAGCGCGACCTGCATGGCATCCATTGTGTACCTTTGCCGCGAGGAGTGCCCCTACTAGGATGGCCCGCGAGCAGTTGTCGCCACCCAGCAGCAGGTTCTGCCTAACGCCGGTTTCGTAGTCGGGGGCCTACGGGACATACATGTCGCGAGGTGTGTCCGGGGACTCAAATTGACAAGAAGTGGGGGAAGCGCCAGATAGGCATGGCAAACCTCTTCTGCACCCATTTCACTGCTTCTGTTGCTGCTTCCTCATTGAGCGACGGAAGCCACAAGTTGTTCGATTCAGATGCCAACGCTATGCACGTATGCCGCTAATACCTTTCCAGTAGGTGGTGGGGCCATAAGTAGATACAGTGGATGAGTCCCCCTTCCCGACCTCACGGCGGGCGACGTAACATTGTCTTAGTTCTTCAGCAGTACGCAGCAAACCCAAACCACTGGCGGAGAGTTTCAGCCGTGAGCATCATCCGAGTCACAGCCTCGCTGCACCTGCGCACCTGCAGCGCCACCAACAGGGCAGCCTTCAGACAGCCGGGGTTGCTGCAGCCTGCTCCCCACGGCCCGAACTTCACGTCTGGACCATCAACGTACATTAAGCCTACATAGGGCGCACAACACCCCTTTGTTTGGGTCAAGGTACCGCAGTGAGTAGAGAATACGCTACGACAGATCAGCATTTCGCCGACATAGCAATGGTCCTTTGTGTACTTAACAAATTAATAGCAGGGCGGTGAAATTAAAAAATGCCATGGCAAAGTCTCTCTGCAACGGCAACTAGTGGCCCGTCAGTACACTGTCAGCGACGTATCTCCGTTGTCCTCCAGCGCCACACAGCAAGCTTGTATGCATGCATTCGAGCGGGCTTTCATGTCAGCCATGTCTCATGAAAGCCAACGCGCATTAATTAACAAACCAGCACAATACCCTCAGATCAGGCGGACGTTTACCGAACCAAGGGTGACACAAGGCAGCCACGAGGATACATGTTAACAAATTACAAAGACCTCATGCCCGGCTTCTTACTCCGCGGATTGGCATCTTTCTTGGCCAGCACCTCCTCGACCGCCTCGCGTGCTTTGGAAACATCCTCGAGTCCGCCTTCCGGGGTTAGCAACCAGCGCAGCGCGGCCTCAACACCCTCACCCTGCATAGCGGGGTTTAGGGTGTTTAGGGTTTTACTCCGGTCTACATTACACGCACATCACGTACCGATACAATAATGCGCTCCAGTACTTTGGCCGCCGCATACGCTAGCTCCACCGCCAGAGCGTTGTTCTGCTGCGCTCGAACCGCTGAGTTGATCCCCGCACGTATCATCAACCCACCATCCGGCACCCCGCTGAACATCGCGGCCACGGCCGGGGCCTTCACGAAGCAGTTGGCCTGCGGCACCAAAAGGGGATATGTGGTTAACCAGCCAGCCAGTTTGAGGAGCCGGCAGCGTGAGACCGGAGCCTTTCCTTACCCGGCCCTGGTCTGCACTCTAGCTGTGATGGCCGCCAGGCGTCAAGGACGTTCACCAACCCAGTCAACCCGGAGTTTCGCTGTCATTGTGTCCAGACCAATGATACATTGCAAGCAGACATCCGCTCACGCTGTGTACGTACCTGGCTATCAAGTGGCTCGCCACAATCAGGCCATTGCTTGCCCTCCTCAATTACCGCGTTGCGCATGGCCTTGGCGCTGTGGTTCATGTACACCAGTGGCGGATTGTTTGCGTTATAGTGGCCCGCAAGGTACTGCGGAAGTGGTTGAAAGGGGGAAGACAATGGTGGGAAAGCAAAGAAGCCAACAACCAACTTTAGCATATGTAAACCGGACATGACAAACACGGGTGTCGAACTACATGGCATGAAACAGCTTAATGCAACGCAGTGTTGTTCCAATTCCAACATCCGACATGGCTTACCGAACCTAGTAGCTGCAACTACAGGCGATACGGTACGCGGAGTACCACGCCATTTCTCAAATACACATTACGCAGTTACGCAGGATCAATGAACAAGTCGCATAAATTACCTTTCCAGGTGACCCAAATGCCGCGCCAGTAAGGAAAGCCGTCCCACGAACCCAACATGGGGCCGCTGCGAGCACAGCGACTCGTACGTCTCCAGCATCTCCGCCCAGACCCATTTCCTACCTCTTCAATCGCCGCCCCCGGAAACAGGGTGCTGTAAATGGCATGCGTCGCCAATATGACGCTGACCCACATCACATCCGCAAGACACAACTCAGCTGTAGCTTTCGCAAGTTCGCCGTGGGGATATTATGCCCACAAAAACTCGCTGCTTGGCTAACGTCCACAACGCACCTCTGTCCAAGCGTGGGGCTCACAACCGCCTGTTGCCGCGATGAATCGCACAAGAGGAAGAAGCTCCTGTCCGTATGGCGAGAGATCGCCAACGGCGCTTTTGTAGAACGGGCATGAGGGCGGGTTGAAAAACTCGGGCTCCGCAGTGCGGTCCACAGGGTTAGTCAACGTCTCCCGGAGTTTATTTCTGTTGTATATCCACTGCGATTATTCGGAAAAAAGTGTTAGGGCTCGCTAATGGTGGATTAGGTTGAGCACGCCAGCTTTGCGGCGCACACGTTTGGTCGTGAGGCTTGGCCGAAGACGAGGCCATTGAAAAGTGCAACAAATATGCTGCACATCTCTCAAACCTATTTATGAAATCATGCACGGATACTTCTTGGCCAACGTGTCGGCCTACAGGCACTTGCGAACAACCCAAAGTTTAAGCCAATGGGCAAAGACGGCTGGTCGCAAAACAACGAATCTGATCTCTGGTTCCGCTTGCACGCGGCCTGATGCGCCATATCGAAAGCTATCACATCATGATTGCCACGCTGATTGCGATTTCCGAGACCTCTGACACACATCGGCCCTGGTACAATTAGTTGCTTACGTGGAGTGAAGAGGTCGCAGCATCAGCTACGAAGGAACCTAGCAAAGCCGCTCGGGCTCGCCCAATATATTCGCCCATAATATCTTTTTGCGGACAAGTAATTGTCAGTTGATTTTAAGTTAAAAACGCTAAAAAAATATATGTAAAGCTAGTTATAGTCTGTTGAAGCATGTGGCAAGCAGGACAATTTCCTCCAAATTGCCGTGCAGCTGCCATAGTATTTGTGAGAATCCAGGACATCTGTTCATGCGCATCATGCAGTTGATTTTTATACATTAGTAGCCCATTATTCCTAACCCAAAGGACAGATACTAAGCGGAGATCGCGTCTCCGTACCGGTGCAGACTGTCCTTTGTCGCGAAGCAGCCAAGCCTAACCCACAGGTATTAACATGCGTTAAGGTAAATCTAATCTTAAGCTGAAAGTTAAGCACCGTCCGGTGAGGTCAATGACACGAGCACCGTTGTCGGTGATGATACAGGGTGGTGTTTCCAAGAAGCCTTTCCCGATTTTGATTGCTGGTCAGTTACAGTCCGGCTAGAGGATGGCTTTCTAGTTGCAATTTTCAATAATTGCGTCGAAATGGTTTCTGCACGCAGCAGAAAGCGTTGTACTGGCTGCATGTTTTGTGTACGGTGACAGTACCTAAGCCATTTGGAGAGGCTCCGAGGGGCTCCGAGAGACTCAGAGCCACGTCCCCCGCCCACGACGGCCCACGCGCGTCCTCACGTGGAAATGCTTGCAGCATCTCATGCAGCATGCGCAAGAAGGACGACAGAGTATATTGCCCCAAACGATCCGACGGAATCACATGCTGGCCTGGGCCTACCATAAAAATGATGAAAAATGAAAAATGGATTCTGTCATGGTAAAGCATATAAAGACCATGTTGCGGCGAAACGTGGTTGCGTAGGTGCCATAGTGTGTCGAAGAAGTGCAATTTCTTCCGACCGCGTCCTACCGCGTACTGGGAGCGAGGAGGGAGCGGGCCTTCGAGCCCGGATCGCAGACCTTCAAAAGGCATATTCAAACACAAGAGATAAGTCCACATGATCATTTTGTCCCACTGCATGTTGTAACAGTGCTGGAATTGAATAAAACCCGTTGAATCTGGGAGCCAGTGCGGCCAGTGGGCCCACCAACTCAAATGCATTTTCCTAGTGTCTACAGACAGCGAAAGTCACCAGGATAATTGCATGATGAATTTTTTCCCATTTACAAAAGATAGGAATTCATAGCTCAGCACGCGCACCTACGAGGTCTGTACGATTGGGAAATTCGTACATATCGTAGACTGCTGCGAATCGAGTGATCCCTGTCGTAAATCTACACACATCTAAACTGTGCGACCGCGTGCCATGCAGGGCTCATGCAGCTAGTAGCTGCGATTGAAGCTTGTGCTATATATGCTACGACGATATGCTGTGACTGTCTGTCAATATTCGGTACCTATAACTTTCATCAGTTAGGATCTCAACGATTCCATATGAGACGTTACGTTGCTGTTTCCTGAAGGGAGAAACATCGGGTAACGTGACCCCTCGTGACCCGTTACGTCGAACGTGATGTAACGAATTTCTTGTGGGCAACGGTGAATTAATCCCGTTTGATCATCCCTAGGTCATCCTAAACTGCATCCAATTAACGAGGCCCGGAATGGGGCAGTCCGCAGCGTCGTTAGGCATCTCGGAATAACAACATCGCAGTTATAAATTGCGATAAGGAAATGAAAATCACGTAACATTCACGCATACTGTGTGTGCATTACTATTCACCGCCAGAAGGTATTAAAATCGCTTTAATCGATTTGGGGACCAACCGCGTCATACCAACCGTCGTCCCTCTTAAATCCTCCAACAAACATCCTGACGCACAAATAATTTCAAAAAATAAAAGATAAAGTTAAAATTAGTAACCAAAAAGTCTCCTACCTTTACAATGATGATGATGATGATGATGATTACAAAATCGTTAGAGCTCGTAAGGCCCATACGAGCCAGGAGGCTCAAAGGACCGCAAAACAAACTGAAACAAAAAGGAAAACAACAGCTAGAATGAAAAATGAGCAAACGGATAACAGCAAGAAGAAATGTACGAGAACGTTAGGTCCTACCTTTACACTCCCTGTGTCCAACCATCGATACGTACAGGTGCGTACCACAGACGACGATCCATGTATCGAACTGGATGCGCATGGCTTCAAGCTTACTTCCAAGTAAATGTTTTTACTTAGTTTACAACAAGCACAATTGTAGCAATGGTACAGTGGAGGATGTTCTACTGGGCTTGAGGCACCTTTGCAGTTGGACACAGTCAGACTGAAGTCGTGAAGTTGTCACAACGAAGCCGCACAGATGCAGCCACGACGCAGGGAATAACCTGGGAAACAACTAATTATAGGAAAGATGCAATTGTTTTGCACCATGTTATGAATCAGCGCTGTGGCTATGCGTTCGAGCAAGGGGCATGCGTGTATGGCGGTGTATGGCGGTGTATGGCGGTCGGACACGTAAATGTCTCGCTAGGATTGCGCATGTAGTGAGCAGAGAACGTCTAGCAAGCGGAATTAAATTGATGAATTATGCCTTAAATAGCAGGGGTTGCCATATAATACCGCCTCTGTGCCGGCATTCTTCCATATATTAAAACATTTTAACTCTCTTTAACATGCCTTTAACACTGGCCCGCTAGCTGTCTCACGCTCCCTCCAAAGCTGTATGTTCACAACCATGGAGGTTCATGGATAGCGCGTTTTTGAATACCTTGCACCTGATCTCAAGTTTCATACGGCTTAGGTTAGGTCATGCCAGCCGTCAAGCAAGGCCCTTTCCTACAACATGCGGGATCTGCTGATGACCAGGGCTGAGCCAAGGGGCACACAGACATGCTAAACGCGCCACCCCGAATGTGCGCGCGCCTCATCCTGGCCCGCGGTTCTGCCTGGGACACGCCTGCTTGCTCCAGCCGGATCCATGTCCTCGCCCAGGACATGGACCAGCGCGAGTGGGGTTGTCAGACCGATGAGAATCACAACGCTCGGACAATGACCGTCCGGATTATTGCGGCAATGCCGACTTCAGCAGCGAAAGCGGCAGCTTAGCCAGCTCCGATGACACCACTAGCGCCCGCAGCAGCAACAGCAATATTGGAAGGGTCACTATTAGCTTTCGTGATCTTGAATACAGCGTAATGGTCCAAAAACAGTAATGGTCACAACATTTGCACCAAGCTCCACCTCATCCCGACGGTATCACTATGGCCGTATCCGAAGGCGATTTTTATGGAGCGGAAGACTGCACACGTATTACGGCCCTCATCATATCCGCAGTTATATGCATGCACCTCCGAAAACATCCCAAAAGTACTGCCTGGTACTGCGCACACAACCCAAGGCATGACCCGCAGGGCACCACCGACGGGACGGCCCGGCAACCTTCCTCGAGCCCATTTTACGGTGCCTGTCATGCGGAGTTCGTGCCCTTTCATCGCCTGAACGGCCTGCCGTTTCACTGACGCTTCCGGCGGCCGCGGCGGCACCAAAGCTACCGCCCTTTCACCCGATCGCTTATGGAAGGTCCAGTAACATTTCAACAGCAGCTACTGCAGCAGCGATTGCGGCGGCGGCAGCTGCCATGGCAGCGGCGATGGTGTTGGCCTAGTGTGGCACATACCGTTTGCCGAGGTGATACCCAGCGTTCTTCATTCCGGACGGGACCCGGAAATTTTCCAGATTTTAGGAAAATGCCCGGGAAATGTTGGGGCTGCTCCGGGGATCCCCGGGAAACTTTCCAGTGTGAGGCGCAGCTTCCCGTGTTTTTTGGCGTAACTAGGTAGAGTTCCGGGGACCCTCCCGGAAAAGAATTTTTAGGGTTCCGGGGAACCCCCCCGGAACAAACAGCTGCCCCCTTGAAGAACCCTGGTGATACCTGCATCGGAGTGCTGCTCGTGCACCTGGCGGAAGATCAGGGCGGACCGAAGGGGCATAAGCACCCACATTCTCTAATATCTAGGACTGCCGACACGAATGCCGCCGCCAATCCGCTCGATGGCTGCAGCTCGGCAATGCCGATAATTACCGTAGCGGCAGCGGCCACTTGGTGGGGTCCGCTTCCCTTGTTGGCCGCCAAATTGCCGTCCGCTGTCCAGGGCAATGCTGCCACCTGCACGGTTAAGGACGTCGCCGCCCCTGCCACTGCGGGGGGCCCCGGCTGCGGTCGCCCTTATCGGTATTTACCCGATTTCTTCGGATGACACATCCCTGGCCTGGCCAAGGGCCATAACGACGGTGGCCCCGTCAGCTTCGTACATCCTTGTTAGTGACGCCGTACATAAGGAGCAACAATGAAGAAGCTGCAAGAGTCCGTTTCCGTTTCCAGGTTCTCCGCAAAAGGAACCATCTGTATATGGACCTCACAGTGGGTATCCGCTATGGGTCTAAAAGTGGGAACTTGAAAATCTGTCCCAAATCCATTTCAGGGGAGACCACACACAGCACGGATGTATATGTGTTCGAAAGGTGATGGGGAAGCGGGGTTTAAGTAAACGAGGGCGGGGGGAGAAACGGGTGTGTTATCTTATACCTGAACGAATCGCAAGTGCTAGCCTGGGCCTTGACTGGCGCAACGCCCTGCTGGGCCTGGGCGGGACGGCAACTTGAAAAGCGCACACCTTGACATTGCGCAGTTGGACAGCTCCACGAGCTCCACGAGCTCCACTAGCTCCACCAGCTCCCCTAGCTCCACCAGCTCCACGAGCTCCACCAGCTCCACGGCGACTGGGGACACTGTTGTGGTTTAACCTGTTGTGGTTTAACCTGGTTGCCCTTGCTTATTTCACAGGATGAAAGTTGGGTTGCGAACAAGATGACAACTATTGGGGCAAAAGCGAATGTCGAGTTACGTATGGCGACGTCAGGGTGGTTTCTCAGCTGCGCTTGCGTTATCGAAAGACACGCATAAGCCCTGATGGGCGGTGAATAGGTAGGCATGGTGTTATGCGAGTTCCTACATTCCTGCATTCGGTGCATGGCGTCAGGGCGTGGAGTCACTCCCTTGCGTGTAGTGATGATGGGTGGGTCGTCGCTGCAGGTAGCTGCAGCAAGAAATACGCTTTCGGTTTATTTGTTTCATCATCTCTGCTGGCAATCAGCAAATGGGTGCGCGGGAATTCCATTTATCTCATGCATGGCGCCTTGTGGATATTTCGCATACAGCCAACTATCAGTGCATTGCGTGTTCCAGAGGGGACCGTAACCTGCTCCCATCCTTTCCAAGGCGTTACTTGGACATACCCCCTGCTTAAGTGTGGGTGCATGTTGCTACCTTATGTAGGAGGGGTGTGTGCCACTTGTATGCTGCATGGTATGCTGCCATGGAGTTCCGTACAGCGCACACACAAACACGGTATAAGGTGCAAAAAAGCATCCACACAGCATCTCAACGGGCCTTTTCGGCACTACTCTACCCAGTGCCCAGTCAGTGCTAAGACCGACCAATACCGCGGCGACGCGCCATAAATGTAGCACGGGCACCTCCGTCATGCTAGCCACGCATGCATGCTATCATCGGAATGGGAGCATGCGTGGCAGCATAAACCCTCACAGAAGAAGCCAGGGTGTTTGGGCGCGCCTCGGCGCGCCAATCCACAGCAGAGCCGTGAAGGGGACAGGTTCAGCAACAAGATACACGGGAGGAGATATACCATTCGACGAAGATGATGATACCTTTCGGTCGCTTTGTGCGAGCTTCGAATAAGACGGCGGGCGGCCACGTGACAGGGCTACATCGCATCCGGCAACTTGTTTCGGGAATAAGACAGCAAATATATGTTTAAATAATAACCGTTGTTCCTCAAATTGTTTTACAAGTTGGTAATTTGCTTTTGTGTGGCGAAAGGTCTATCCAGGGTCTATCCAGGGTCATCCCCTATCTGTTCGCGACTTCCGCTTCGACATGGACGAGCCGTCGTGGTCCTCACCAATCAAGAACAACAAAGGATTTACAAGTAAGAGTAGAGAAGGTTATAGATTGCATTTGATAGGGCTAGGGGCTTACGGACTTCCACGGTAGTGCACGGGTAGGGACTAACCGGAAACGTCGAACGAGATTACAACCTGAGGTACACAAAATTGAGATAATGAGGCCTCACAATCTCGCAACTTCTATGTTGTGAGACATGGCCCAATCCCCGAGGCTTGAAGCCTCCAACATACTATAAGAGGGTTGTAGTCGTTGGTACAGTTTTGCTAACGATGGGCACGATGGGCATTTCAAGAGGTGAAATTTTTCAATATGAATGCTATAACCTTATTCCTGTTAAAATTCCAGCCTTTCGGCATAGACAGCCTCCACAAAATGTTTACACTGCGTTGGGCACGCCTTGGATTTTTGGGTCCAAAGTGTCTTAACTCAACACCCGTAAACGTGATCTTCAGTATTTCATAGCCCTTTATGCATTCTGACGTTGCTGCGTGCTGTCGTGTCCCTGTCGGCCGTACAGCAGTTGCCCCGAATCGCTATCAATTGAAGAGTTTGCACGTTATGCTGTTTATTTATCACCGTACTGAGGATTCTAAACGGACTTGAACTATCTTTATTGCAGTATTGTGCACTTTTGCCGTCCAACGATTACAAGGAGATCTGCCCCCAGCGCTTAAGGGCGCAATCCAGTAGGGGTCAGAATGTCGACCGGCTGGCTACGTGGCGTTGTGAAGGAGGTTGTGTCTGGTGATACTTTGGTAATTGCGGGCACCAACAAGTGTCCAGGCCCGGCCCCGGAGAAGCGAATTACCCTTGCGTCCCTTATTGCACCGAAGCTGGTGAGCAAATGCTTTGAACGAGCTATGCATCAAGTTCTATAGATCGATATGCTGGGTGACAAAGGTGGAGTTATGGGACACGTCGCGCACGTCATACTTGATCTGAGAACAAGTTCGTTGTATGCTGACCTTACAGGGCAAGCGCGATGGCAGTAGTAAGGACGAACCTTTTGCCTGGGACTCACGTGAATTCCTGCGCAAGAAGTGCATCGGCCAGGTGCGCAATGTGGACACCCTGTTTCGAGGGATGCGCTTTGACACCAGATTTTTGGCCGCACATTGCAACTTCAAACACTGAAACTCCCTCTCTATTGATTTAAGTATATAACTCCGGGCGAGCGTTGCGCTCCCTGAGTCGACCGGCGTGCGCTCCTGGTCTCTTTGCACAGGACAGGCAAGCCACTGGAATGCCGGCACGGGCACACTTTCCTATCTGGCGCATTTCTTGATGCGTTACAGTTTCCTGTACATCCCCGCCAATGGGCACCCCACCTCCCGCATAATGCGTCCCTCCTACAGGAGGTGTGTGTGCATGTAGTGGCAACCATCTCGTTGCTCTACGCTAGCCATAAATATCTCCCCTTGCATGACGCCAGTTGTCAAACAAAAGCGCGCACCTTCAATTACGCTTTTCTGTATGTCTTTGCACCCAGATTCTCCGAGACCGCACGTTTCCCGTTTGCATTCAGGGCCCAATAGGAAAAAACCTGGGTCAGCCCGGTTAACCATTCGAATCCCAAACCCAAATCCCTTATTCCATATTTTCCCTTCCCTTACATCCGATGGGCAGGCGTGCGTGTTTCGCGTGGACTACGTGGTGGAGGCAATCGGCAATCGAGAGTTTGGGTCCGTGTTTTTGAACCAACAGGACAACGTGGCCATCGCAGTGGTCTCAAACGGCTGGGCTAAGGTAACTGCTGGTTTGGGGCATCCTCGAGCCGTTAGCCTTACGCGTGATTAATCCATTTCTGGTTCCTTCGGGTTCCGGATTCTCTCACTGACGGGCGCTCCTTGAAACTCCAACTCGTGCCGCAGATCCGTGTCGGCAAGGAGCAGAGTCCATACCTGGAGGAGCTGACGCGCGCTCAGGAGGCAGCCCAATCCGCGGGCCTGGGGCTGTGGAGCAAGGACCCGCAGCGGACTGCCCGGGCCGTCCGCGAGACGGTTGGACAGGTGGGTGACGGAATTCCGGTGAATCTAGGGGTATTGATGCTGAAAGGGAGGGGGAGCTGTTCGGCTGGCTGGCTGCTATGCTTCGGTAATTAAAACTTCTAGGTCCCGGTTATTGGTTGCCACGTTCCGGTGTGTATCTGATGTGTTCTGTGTCTGTATTTAAACGTATTCATACCCTCATGCTCCCTTCCCTCCTTCCCTTCCGTTTTCTCGCCATCTTCTTCCTCTCGCTTAGGAGGATGACGCCGCCAATGCGCTGCTGACCCGCGTGGGCAAGGGCGGCATGGTGGACGTGGTCGTGGAGGCCGTGCTGGGCGGGAGCTCCATGCGCGTGACGTTGCTGCCCACGGGCTCTGTCTCCCTAGTGGTCAACCTGGCAGGAGTGCAGTGCCCATCCATGGGCCGCAAGGTGCGGATGCGGTCCGTCCCGGGCAGGGACGTAGACACCTGCAGGCCTTGGGGGCTGCCGGCCCGTTTTAGAGGCCCAGGGCTATGTTAGAGGGGTACGGTGTGGCGCTAGTGGGTGGGTGGGTAGGGCCGTGGCGCTGATCCTGGTGTTCCGGAACGGCACAAGAGTCATCATCGGATTGTAAACGGTGCTCCGGGTGGATGCGCAGGTTTATTAATGAGCAAATTTGTTATTGTGTGGCCTGATTTGAGCTGATCAAAGGGCGGATCGGTTCATATGTGGCCTATTCGGGCTGCAGTCGGGCTACTGTCTTGGTGGTGCTAGTATCAGTAGTAATAGTAGTAGTACACACTTGTTGTGGTAGTTTTGCTGGGTCGGAAGACTTGTGGACTACCTTGAGACACCAAAGTTCTCACATTCGTAGTGCGAGTTATTTGTTTCCTCGGTTGACTTCGCCTGTTCGTTTGTAATCCTGTAGGCGGTCGCAGAAGCGGCTCCAGTAAGGGAGGACGCTGGCGCAACGGCGACAGCGGCGGCAGTGGTGGCGGCGCCGACAGCGGCGTCCATCGCCGCCAGCAGTGCCGCGGAGCCCTTCTCTCGCGAGGCGAAGGCCTTCACGGAAGCACGCGTGCTCAACCGCGACGTGAAGCTGGTGCTGGAGGGCGTGGATAAGTACGGCAACCTGTTTGGTACGGTGCTATACATGCGACCTGCGGTGCTCCCCGGCAGTGCGGCTCCGCCGGACCCAGCCCCTGGGGAGCAGGAGCACCTAGCGGAGCAGCTGCTCAAGGAGGGACTGGCAAAGGTGGGGTACACGGGTAGGGATGAGGGACACAGGGACGGGGATAAAAGGGTTGCACCACAAACCGCGGGTTTGTTGCATAAGGGATTTAGGGAGTTTAGGGTTTTCTAACGAATCTAATGAATATTTTTTTCTGGTGAATCGCCAGCGGTGTCTGCCTGTTCAGATTTGAATTTGGGAGGTTTGTACGTGCTGGAAAAGGGAGGCGGGAAATATTGCGTGGGATTTGGGGGGTCTCACCTATTTTGTTGAATCTGCTATTGACCGCTTCCTTCTTCCGCACGGTTTGTCGTGATTGTTGGCTTCCTTTTTAGTCTCCCTCATTGGGGGACACGATCAAGGTCTACGACTATTAATATTATTTATTTAATAATAATAATAATAATATTATTATTATTACCGGGTCTTATTATCTGGTTTTGCATTCCTTTCCTATTCCTAAATTCCTGTCTCGCAGCGCATATTACTGCATGAACGTACCGGTCCTTCCGCACGCACACCCGATAAATACACTTGCATAGTAGGGCCCACCGAAAGTAGCTCCGAACAGGGCCCCACCCGTGCCCTCGTGCAGCAACTTCGGGATTTCATCGCCGGTTCCCGTATTGTTTTTATTCATAACCGTCCGATAAATGTTGGTTTTCGTAGCGCGCTTGTGACATTGGTATTCGCAACACAATTCGCAACAATTCTTCCCTCTCGCCGCCCTTTCGCCCGCTCGCTTACCCGCGCAGTGCGTAGAGTGGTCGCTGGGGCTTATGGCGAGCTCCGCGGCGCTTCGTCTTCGTGATGTTGAGAAGGCGGCAAAGGCGGAGCGGAAGTGTATTTGGTACAACTATGTGCCCGCACCCACCAACCAGACCAAGCTGTCCGACAACTTTACTGGAAAGGTTGGTGTTAGGGCTTGGGACTGGCGGCTTGTTAAAGAAATCCACCTTTGTTTTTAAGATAAGTCGTTAAGCGTCATGTCGGCGGGATATCAGAGTAAGTTCTCGTGAGTCCCCGCTTTGTGCCCTCCCGTACAGGTGATTGAGGTAGTTAGCGGCGACTGTCTGGTCATTAAGGACGCGGCCAACGGAGCGGAGCGTCGTGTGAATCTGTCGAGGTGCGTGTTAGTGTTGGTACCGTGTTGTACGATTGGGCGGGCGGGTGGGCGGGGAAAAGGAAGCAGGAGGGGTCCAGGCGTTCTTGGAATGCAGCGAGCGCCAGAAAGTGATGATTGTGGCGTTGGTGGTGCGGGGATGACGGCATAAGACGTCAATGGTTAATATTGCCGTGCGCGTGCTGATGGGTGATGGCTGACGGCTGGATGATGTTTAAAATAAAAAATCCAATTTTAACTATATGATCGACGCGATGATGTCGTACATAAGTATTCGTACTGTCTGACAGCCGGTGCCTATATGTCTGCACTTAGATACTTCTTGCCATCTATCTAAACGTGCACATGTATGTACGTGCGTACGCATGTACGACCTACGCTGTGGGTCTCATGCTCTCACGCCATTCACCTTCACCAGCGCCGCCACGCCACCACGGTGCCTTTCGGTGCCTTTCGCCCTAAATAGAACACACTCCCGCACCCATACCTGCACCCAATGGCGTTGCCCGCCTTCAATCAAGTTCTTCATACCCCCATGCCTCCAATACTTGCTGTTATCCCTGCAATTTGTTTGGCTTGGCAGCATCCGCGCTCCTCGCCCTCCCGCCCGCGACCGGAACGGTGAGGCGTGGGCGTCTGAGGCCAAAGAGTTCCTCCGCAAGTGCGTCATCGGGCGGCCTGTGGAGGTGAAGATGGAATACAACCGCAAAGTGATGACGCGTGAGTTGGCCGAGGGGGCTGCGATCGGGATGGGGCTGGGCAGTGATTGGGATGGGATGGTGTTGCCTTATGTGTAGGGTCGAGGTTGGGAGCTAGATGTGGGCCGGTGGGGACATGGAAAGAGGTTGGGCTGGGAGAGGAGGATGAGGTGGCGCGTCTCGGGTAGGTTGCATTAGTATGTGCAAGTGGGGTAATGGGGTATGTTCGAGCGGGGTGATGACCGTGATGTATATTGTTGTCTCGCGTGCCCCCTTACGGTGTCTCCGCTGCGCGCTACAGCCGAGATGATGCTAGCGGGTGACGGCGAGCGGACCATGGCGTTTGGCAACGTAGAGCTGATTCCGGAAAAGGTGGGCGCTTATGGTTGGGGCGGGGTTGGGGTTGCGGGGCAGCACCAGTTTTGGTATATACGTATGTGTGTATGTGTATCTATGTGTGTGTGTATGTGTGCGTGCATGGGCATGTATGTGCTTATGCATGTGTGTATGTGCGTCTGCGTATGTGTGTATATGTCTATTGTGAAGAGAAGAAAAGAACGAGTTTAAACCAACGGAATGGTTGTGCGATCGTGCAGGTTGGGGCTTGGTTGGTTGGGGCCCTTCGCTGCGGGCGTAAGGGGCGCTGATGCCTTCGCTGAACCAAGACGTATTTGGAGACACACGGCATTTGACCGTAGTGACTGTAGCTGCGCATTGTCGGAACGAGAATCGCAATAATCAGTGGTCATGGCTTCGAGCCTCGTCAAACGTGCTTTGGGTGGCGTGATTTCCCATTCCTCTTTTTGTACTGTCACCAAGTTGGGGCTATGTCAAGCTGCTCTTCCTCACCCAATCTCCCATTCTCCTCCTGCTCGCCTGGGGGACAGGGCGAGGAAAAGCAGAATGTGTCGGAGAAGGTGGTCGCTCGTGGCTTCGCTACAGTCATCAAGCATCGCACTGACGAAGAGCGCAGCTGCGTTTACGAACGGTACGTGTCGTACAGTGCATGGCTTGAGCAATGGCTTCCCCTCGGTGTGTGATCGGTGGGGTGGGGTCGCCCACCCATACCACCGACCACACCGAGTTATTATCACAGGGTCTACCTCTGGTTTTAACTCTATTTCTTATCACATTGCATATTGCTACGCAGACTCGTGAATCTCCGCCCCACTTACCCCCGGGCCCCTACTCCGCCCATAGGTTGATGGCCTGCGAGGAGCTGGCCAAGTCCTCTAAGCGCGGTGTGCATTCCGCCAAGGAGCCCCCAGCCAACAGGGTGAACGACGTCAGCACGCCTGGATCCGCGGCGAGGGCAAAACAGTACCTGCCCTTCTTCCAGCGCGCGGGTAAGGGGTCACTTGTCCTGAATGTCGGATTTTAGATGTGAATATGTGAAGATGCAAAGCGCCAAGGTCTTGTCAGCGGCTTTGTCCGATTATATATATATATATATATATATATATATATATATATATATATATATTTCTCCGAACTTCCTCTTGATGAGTTGATAATGAATTATAGGTTCACATTCATATTATACGTATGGTATTGGTATTCCGGCACGCATAAACGCACACACGCATATGCACATGCGCATGATCGCATTCGCCCCGCCCACCCCGACAGAAATCTGATCGGCATTCCCGATCCTTTGCAAAACATCAACCCGACAATTTTTCATTTCCCTTTCCAACTTCTTTGGTGCTACGACATTTACTGGTCTCTCTAACTCCCTATGTTCATTGCGCCACACACTCGCACCGCGGCCCCTTATTATCCCCCCTTTTTCGACAACCCTCCGCCATATGCACACACACACACAGGCAAGATGACCGGTGTGGTGGAGTACGTTTTGGGAGGCCACCGCCTGCGTGTGCACGTACCTAAGGAGGGAGTCACCATCGTTTTCGCGCCTTCAGGCATCAAGACACCCTCTCGTCCCCAGCCTGCAGCGAATGGCAAGCCTGCAGTGCAGGTACGCATATCGCGCAATTCGAATGGCAGCTGCATGGAGTGTAAACGTTACTGCCGAGAGCTGCAACCGAAACAAGTCTCTTCGCTTGCGCAGACGTCCACACAGATATATACACATACACACTCGCACACGCCGGCCCCCATCCACACAATATGCCCTGCAGCGCAAGTTTTGTATGCCTCCCTTACATGTGAGATCTGTACGGACTCTATAATCATTTCCCCCATCGCCTGGTTGGTAGTTTGCGTTTCATCGCAGCAGATTCATATTTCTTTTCGATGACCTACCAATAAGCACTGACCCACCCGATCCCGCTCGCAGGGTGAGCCATTTGCGGAAGAGGCCTTTGCCTTCACTCGCGAGACGATGATGCAGCGTGATGTCGAGCTGACGGTGGACACCATGGACCGCGGTGGCACCTTCCTGGGCACGGTTGTACTGGTGCCGCAACAGCAGCAGCAGGGCGGGGGGTCGGCGGCGCGGCCATTCAACCTGGCCCTTGCGCTGCTTAGCAAAGGTAAGGACGAAGCGGAATGTGATGTGACGAGTCGGGATAATCCTCACAGGGGTTGGGCTGTCCCCTCTTCTGAGGGAGATGGGGATAAGAGGGGGGAATGAGTTGAAGCTGATGGAAGAGTGTTTAAACGTGCATCAAACTTCAGAAACCTGTACAGCTGATGTTTAGATATATGTGTGTGTAGAGAGAAAAGGGGAGAAGGGAAAAAGAGGTAGAGCGACGAATACGCTTGAGCATGTTTGGATGAGCTCCTTTCACTCGGTCCCATGGCCCCACCCTAGGCCTGGCTCGTCTGCAGCCCAATGTGGACCCCTCGCGGCTGCCGGACGGCTCGGAGATGGTGCGGTTGCAGCAGGCAGCTAAGGAACAACGGCTCAAAGTAAGTGTATGGAATGTACGAATCTATGCTCGTGCATGGCTGTACGATGGGGTATGGGAGAGCACCGGGGCCCGGGGCCAGGGGGGATGGGGCTGATGAGGACTGGAACTTGCATTGGATGCGTGTGAGAAGCTAGGCGGGGTGGGCCTGGGCTCGTGCATGCGTATTGTGTGTGTGTATGTATATGCTCAAAGACAAAGTACATCATCCGCATTCACCTCCAAATTAGCGCTTGTATCATGCTTTCCCCTCCCCTCCTCGAGCTTTACATTTCTACTCCAATTCACATTGCATATTCACGGTCTACGGCGTGGGAATACGATCCCATATAATTTGGTGTCTATTTATGTATTTACTTACGTGTTCGTCTTGTTGTATGTGAATATTTGTTTATTAGCTTGCACATATCTGTAACCCGTTCGGGCATTCTTTCTGCACTCTTATTCCAGGGAGGGTGTCCCATGTCCGTCCTGATTTCTTCCTATTTTTTTATTCTATTGATGAGTAATTAAGGTGTACTTATTAATTGTTTATTTTCCTACGGCCCGTGGCGTTTCATTTTGCGGCGGCGACAGATTTGGGAGAGCTGGACCCCCGAGATGGACCGCGAGGAGGGTTCCGGCGACGAGGGGGATGCCAGCGGTCCGTCAACCGCCAGCACCGCCGTCGCCAGTAACGGCCACGCGGCGGCCGGCGCCAGCGGCGCCGCCGCAGGCAGCTTTGCGGCTGCGGCCGCTGCAGCTGGAGGCGGCGCCGCAGCGACGTCAGCGGTGCCAGCGCCCCGCCCCGTTGCCGGTCGTAGCCAGGAGGTCCTGACGGTGACGGTGACGGACGTCGCGGATGCGAATGAGTTCTTCATGCAGGTGGGGATGCTGTGTAGGGAAGACGCAGACTGCGCATCTGTGGACATATATACAAACTGTGCACGTGTGTATATATTTATGCATCGTGCCTAAAGGGTACGCAGACATTCAAATCGTTTCATTCCGCTTGGCGCCTTTCTAATAAGTTAAAGTTCAAAACAAATCTTGTCCCATTTTGTACCCAGGTTCACATCTGTATTTCCCACCGCACCTCCTCCACTCGCCCGGGACGCTCACGGCCAGTTTCCTTTTCCGGGTTGGGGGACGAAAGTAATGTGGCCCCTTGCTCATGTGTCTTTCTGCAACCCAATCGTTCCGCCCCTCCCCCGCCCTTTCCGTGGAAATAAATTGAAGGTGGTGGGAGAGCCCCGGGTGGCATGGCTGGCAGAGCAGTTGTCAGCCGTGTCGCTTGCGGAAAAACCGCCCATTCCGCCGGAACTGAAGACGGGGGAGCTATGCCTAGCTCAGGTTGGGAGTGCGCGTGTGTATGTGTGTACGTGTGCCAGGTGGGCTTGCGGGTAGGGGGGTGCGAGTGTCTGGGGGTTGGGTGAGTAGGGGGAGTGCGTGTGTGTATACCACCCACAAATTCGACGGTTCATATCGGTAGCGACACTACAAACTAGCGACACTACAAACCCTAAACCCTGAAACCCACTGACCTCAACGCACCCACTTTTCGTTGATGTCACGTCTACACTATACTTGTTTTTATACGATCACATGAGAACGAGAGAGGTGGAAGGGTGGGAGAACATTTAGATGTGTGTTATCTTCCCAGCGACACGCGAACACGCAAGCTCGTACACAGGGACTTCCACACTCTTTTACCCCTTGGGTCCCCCGTTTCTCCACCACTACTGCAGTTCTCTCTGGACCAGTGCTGGTACCGAGCCTATGTGGAGCGAGTAAACCGCTCCGAGCCCATGTACGACGTGTACTTCATCGATTACGGCAACCGTGAGCGTGTTGCCAGCAACAAGGTGCGTGTTTGTGTCTCTTGTGCATGGGGGCCCTTGTCAGGACGTAACAGAACTCATAAACAAATTACCAAAAGGTGGTCGTTCCGGTGTTTAACCTTCTCCGCACTCCTCTTGTCATGAACCAACCTGATGTCTCGCACTGCACAGCGCAAACTTTAGATTCTCTCTATTCTCTCCTATATGGATTGCACTCTTCTTTTATATCCCTCCCCTACTGCCGGCGCCGGTGCCGGTGGCCAACCTCTCCGTCCCCGTCCCCGTACCCGAATCGCCATTTTGCAGGTCCGCACTATCGACGCGGCGTTGTCGGCGGTGCCCCCCCAAGCCATCCCCTGCGCTCTGGCCCACATCAAGGTTCCGGAGACAGGCAGCGACTGGTCGGCGGATGCGCGGGCCTACCTGGCGACGCTGCTGGACGGCGGAAAGCCCTTCCTGGCGCATGTGGTGAGAGAGGATAAAGGGGGTGGAGTAAGGGAGGTGCGTGTGCGTGGGGGGCCCCGAATAGACGAGACCAGGTACTGCTGCTGAGGTTTGTGGATGAGGAGGTGGGTAAGGAGGAGTTCGGGGGTTCTTGTTATCCTCCCAGCGCCACCGCCACCTCGACCACTTCCACCACGATAATATTTTTTTCGCATCGCATATTCACGCCTTAACCCCCCTCACCCCGGGGCTGCCGGACAGGTCTCTCGCGATCGCGCAGACCCCAAGGCGAAGCACCCAAAGAACCGTAACGGCAAAGTCACTGCCGTACTGGTGGAGCCGGAGACGAAGACCAACATCGCGGTGGAGATGTTGCTAGGTGCGACGGACGGGAAGAAAACGGGAGAACGCACAAAACACAAGGGGGCGGATGGGGGAGAAGGGGTGGGAGGGGGTGAAGGCAAGAAATCCACAGGGCAGGAGAGGGAAATAATAAAGAGAGACGCATCATCACGAACGGTGCGGGGAAGGGTTGCGAGGATGTAATAAAATGCGTGAGATACCAGGGCTCAGTCAGAGACTCTAAAAGTAAGAGACGTAGGGCCTTACGGACAGACGCAGGCAGAACAACGGTTGAAACATAATGTATTTTGGACGGGGTTCTTCATGGGGGTCGCTGTTTGTTCCGGGTTTCCGGGGCCCCTCCGAGCCAGGAACATTCTTTTTCGGGAGGCCCCCTGAACCCATCTAGGTAGGCCCTAAAATGTTCGTGGGGGGGAGCCACGAAATACGTGCTAGTATGCATACCTTCCGATGTGTGTTTCTGTCAAAAACGATTTTAATTAAGAACATATTGATGTTTCAGGGTTGCTGTGACCTATGGGTGGGTGGGTTGTCATAACCCCTCCCCCTCCGACCCACCCAGCCACCAACACACACAAATATGCGGACGCACATGCACATTCAAAAATGTACATGCAATAAATTAGAATAACTCGTATTACTTGCTAACCAAAATCAATGCCTTTTCTGTCACTGCAGCCGGCATGGCCCGCCTGCCCAAGCTTCGGAAAGTCAAGGACTCGGCGGCCCGCGAAGCCATCCAGGTGGGAGCGAGAGGCCGGCGAGGGCTGCCTCCACATATGTGCATGCATTTCGCAGGATTGGTTCAGCAAATGGTTCCACCGAAAACGTGGCGTCGATACCGGTGTATCTCACGGACCAATGGGAAGGGGGGAGGGGAGCGTTTTGACATTGCCGATTGAGAAGCGCCAGGATATCATCCCGGTAGCTGAGGTCAAGACCCGGGCGTCGGGTGGAGATTGGGGCCCTCTGCCTGGGTCTGGATTTCCGAACTAATAAAAAAGGTTCCCACGTTTATTGAACGGACTGATGCAATGACGGATTTCTCACTTAGTCAGGTCATCCCTGCGGTGGCACACCCATACACCCCGCGATGATATATGCATAGTGGCACGGATGCCATAACCCAGCTTACCCCTATCATCATAGGGTCTCTTTTTTAATTCTTTTCCTTATCGCATCGCGGCACACTCACATCCTCCCCCATCCCGCTCCCAGTATTCGTCTGTTTGCCGTCAGCCTTAACCTTTTCCCCCTCTCCCTCCGTCGTCCCGCCCCGCAGGCTATGCAGGAATACGAGGATGAGGCCCGCAAGAATCACCGCGGAATGTTCATGTACGGAGACCCGGGCGATTCGGACGATGAGGAGCAGGGCGCGGGTGGGGGCCGCTTCGGGGGTGCGCAGCGGGGCGGAGGACGGTGAGGTGGAGCTGTATTCGCAGTGCTGTAGCATCACGTACAGCACCACCGGTTGAAGCAGCAGCAGCTGTAACTAGCGTCGGCAGGAGCTGCCATTGGAGAGGCAGTTTATTATCCCGCTGAAGATGGATCCCCTCGGCGGCAAAGGCGCAGGCGGAAGTGCAGGCTTTCCCGAACAGGGTAGATGGAAAGGCAATGGTGGCCGAGATGTGACGAAAGAAAATTTGCAGACGCCGGGGTTCCCTCACATGACTTGTAGGATTGCGCGCTGTGTTTTGCGTGACGGCGCGGTGACGAGAGGAGGAGGGAGAAGGCACGGGGAGCATCTCTCCCAAATGCGCAAGTATTTGTGGTGTATGTACGGCATCAATTTCGTACATTAAGAGCATTGTACGTGCTGTAGTACGGTCATTAACTTATCAAAAGGGGGTGTTCCTTTCCATCTACAAGCGTAGGCCGGCAGAATGCAGCCCTTACGTGTGTGTTTTGGCTATTATAGCCGAGCAGAGCGTAGTAGGCGCTTCCGTGTTTTTTTACACGAGATGATCGAGCAGCAGTATCCAACACCAGCCGCCGCCGCCGCAGCGGCAGCAACAGCAACAGCGGTGATGGTGGCGGTGGCTGCAAGTAGAGTTGCACGCAGCCATGGTAGTCTTCGTCGTTAGTGATGATGGCGGCGATGGTGACGCGGCAAGGGACTCGGGGGTTTGATCACGTATACGCTTTTACCTACTTGACTGGCGGCTCGATTGGCTGGTGCGCGCGGCATTGCGGGTTTTGCTACTGGCGAGGAGAAGATGACACTGGGAGGTGGATTTGTGATGACTAAACAAGGTAAAAGGGAAGTGGTGGCGCGTTGCTAAGGCTGCGATACGCTTCTGGATATTTAACAACAGGCGCGGAAATTTTTATTTCTTTCTGATATGATGTGCCTGATGTTACATTTGGGGCCATGGGAGGCCCCAAAGGTATAGGGAATCGTGTAATGTATACGTGGTCTCTCGTTTTGCAAAAACAAAAGATAAGAGCAGCGGTTTTGGCTCCGTTTTACCTCAGGTTTTCTGCTAAATCTCGTTACACACTATTGTGCCCAGTGGGGTAATAAACAAAGGGATGGGTCGAGCCGAATGGGAACACCGATGCAGATGCGACGAAGAATGGCCAGAAGCGCTACGCTTCTGAAAACTGATCAGTTTCATTGACTCGTGGCTCCGACTTGCGCGAAATTCATGCCACAGACGCTTCTGAATTCTTCGGTTTTTGTCGATAAACCAAATTCCTATCGGACGAGGAGTCGTCATCGAATTGGGTCATCCCGTACATCAACAGAAGCCGCCAGCACGGGCAAGCTCTTTATTAACCAAGACGTCTTGGCTTCACAAATAAGAACTGTTACATACAGGACGCTGGAAGTTAGTATCATGTTCCTGCTGTTATAACCCATTGGAAGAAAACTTTAGTCCGGCCCACGGGTCAGTAGGACACATTATGCAGCAAAGAGCGAGTCAGACATGCAGGTGGTGAGGCCCGACCTCTTGCACTTAACTGACAGTAAATCCTCAAGCAGGTGTTAGGAACAGAATTTTCTCGAGTTGCACGGATTTGCAAAAATGTCTTATTGATATCTATCTGATCTTTGTCAGTCGGCGGCAGTACAGCAGAGCTGAATCTTTGTCCCACGTCAGCACCGGTACTTGGCACGCACGGCACGGCAGTCCAAAGATGGGCCACGTTGGCCGGCACAAGCAGCCGCCTTCAAAGGCAAAAAGAACACCGTTCTCATGTACGCACGAAGATGTCATTGGAGCGCACATGTATCTAAGAAATCATGCTTCGAGAGCCGAAACCTTAGAATCGTGGCCAGCAGGGGCAGCGCTTTGAACCGTGGCGTATTCCTTCATTAGACTGCAGGTGCTCATATAGCTCTTAAATACATGTATCCACTAAGACTGCTGTGATCATCAGCTCGTTTGTAAAGCAATAAACATTGTACGTATGTTGGAGCACTGAAGAACCGTACTTCGCGCCTTTCGTGCCCTGCTGTTCTGTGTACGTCGTAAGATGTCCTCACTGCAACAAGCCGAACAGCAGGAATATCTGCTGCATGAACAGCTGCAGGCCCACAGAAGCGCAGCAGTTACGAAAGCTTTTGACAACAGCGAAGACGCAGCCGGCGGGCCAGCATCACCTTTCCTTTCAGGGTCCCAGCCCCAGCCGCACGCAGCTGCGTTCCCGCCTGGTGCTGGATCTGCTTCAATTTCAAGCGGGCTGTCACAGCAGCAAGAGTACTCACAAACAGAGCCAGAGCCCAGACTGCTGCTAGCGCAGCAGCAGAGGACGCAGGCCGCGTTTGGCGCTCAAGCTTCGCACAGATCCCTCAGTCCTGAAAGCTCAACAAGTCACTGGCTGGTAAGCTAAGGCTGGGTTGTGACCGGATCTTCTCAATGGTGACGTCATCACCCTGGTTGGGAACGAAATCTACGACGCAATCTCCTACTATGGGGTGAGATCTCTACTTCCTTTTTTGGCCCTTTCCCGTGCGCGTCCCGTCGCCTTCTTCAGACTGGTTCCTCTGTCTCACAACGCCCGGGAAGTTCCGTCGCTTCCACCGCCACACCAATTCCCACCATCGCCGCCGCTACCGTGTTTCCGACGATGGCTTCGTTGGTGACGACGGCGGCTGCACCGCTGCCTGTGGCAGATCTGTCGACGGCCTCACCGTCCGTATCACTACCGTCCGCCGCGTTCCAAATCTTACGTTCGCAGCAACCGCAGCCTCCGCCACCGCCGGCGCAACAGCAGTCGCAACCTCAAGCGGCGCTGCTGTTCAGCCCGCCGCTGATGTCTATTTCTGAAGCTACACCGGCGACCGTATCCATGCTTGCAAATAGCGCAGCACCTGCGTCAGCAAGCGCGCCTTTTGGCGGCGGCGCCCAACAGGTCACCCTGGCGACGGCGTCAGCGGCGGCACAGCCTACAGATCGCACGGCCGGAGGCGTGGTTTCTCATGACCTCACACCCCAAGCGCTCCTAATCCCGCCGTCGACACCGACGCCGGCGGCGCCAGCGATGCTGTCGCCGCTGACGCCGAGGACGCCGCTGCAACAGCCATGGGAGCACCCGCAGCCTGCACTTCTATTAGGACAGCCCTCACCGGGACAGCATCAGCATCGACCGCTGCTTCAGCAACAGCAGCAACAGCAGCAACAGCAGCAACAGCAGCAGCAACAACATGAGCCGCCTTTTACACACCAATATCAGCAGCAGCCACAGCAGCAGCCACAGGAGCAAGCGCCTAGTGTTATTACCGGCGCACTGGTGGGTCACATCCACGGTGAGATGCGCCTCACGGTTGATGGAAACGTGATGGCGGCGCTGACGGCGGCTGGCGGCGGGCCAGCGGCGGGCAGTGCAACGTCATCGGTGCCGCCGCCGCCGCCGCCGCCGCCACAGCCAGGGCCAGGGCCAGGGCCTGGTACTATACCGGCATCTCCATCAGCTCCGCCGCAGCCCATGGACTTAAAACAACCCGTGCCTTCCCAACCGTCGTCGCAACTGTCGCCGTACCATGCCCTGCATCAACAATTACCGGGCTCCCTGCAGCCGCCGCTGCCGCCGCATCTGGCCCTGCAGCTGCAACAACAACAACAACAACAACAACAACAACAGCAACAACAGCAACAACAACAACAGCAGTTATGCCAACAGGCACTGCGGCTGCAGCCGATGGTACTTGACGCTGCATCAGCAGGTCATACCGGAGCGGCAGCGACAGCGGCGCCGTTGCAGCAAGGTCCCCAGCCTCAAGTTCAACCGTCGGGAAGGGCTGCCGCCGTCAGTGGCGCCACTGCCCCTGAAGCCGCTGTCACCCCCGCGCCAGCGATCACTCAATTTGGGGATGCGGTACCCCAACCGGGTGGTGTTGCACCCCTCCACGCTACACTCCTGCCGGCGACAGCCCTGGGGCCGCCGGCGCAAGTAACCATCCCTTCGGCTGCTACAGCTGCTGCCAGCGCCGCTGCGCCGCTTGTCATATTGCCGAGGCCGCTGATGGCGCCACCGGCGTCAGGTGCCTCCACTGCAACTACCTCTACAGCTGCGCCCGCGACACCAGCGACTACTCTGCCGCCAGCAGCATCGCGCCTGGTCCCCGTTCCACAGAGTGCTGCTGCAACGGGGTCTGTCCTGCAACATTCCTTTGTTCCTGCGGCTACAAACGCCGCCGGCCCCTCCGCCGCCACCGTTACAATCCTTCCTGCCGGTGGCACGACAGCGTCTTCCCCGCCCCTCGTGGCGCTGCCGATGCCAAGTTTGGTCACAGCGCCAGCGTCCGCAGCGGGCGGCCCTGCTGCCGCCGCCGCCGTCACTGCGCTGCAACCGCACGTGCAAGTGTCCCCGAGCGGCGGCCCTGCTGCCGCCTCAGCCGGCATATCACCGTCGAATATGGGACCAACATGTATTATCGGCGGCTCACCTGGCGGGACACTGCTAGCGGCGCCAACCGGAGTAAGAGCAGGTCTATCAGGTCTGTCGGCGCCGCAGCTGGCGGTGGTGCCCGCGGCTCCATTGGCGCTTGCGGTACCGACATCGTCGGCGGCTACGCCGCCAGGCGCCGTCCTTCCCCGCCGTACGACCCTCATTACTCCCGCCAGCGGACTTCTGGCGACGACACCTGCCGTACTGCAACAACCCGGCGGAGGCTGGGGCGTCGCCACAACTGCTGTGCCGCTAACCGCAACCGCTACAGCCGCCGTCGCAGGCCCCATCGTGGTTCCACCTACCGCTGCAGCCATAGCGCTACAGCAGGCCAGTCAACGGCAGCAGGGGCAGCAGCAGGCTCAGGCGGCGGCGCTGGCGCAGTGGCAGCAGGTGCTTGCGGCGCAGCAATTTCAAGCGCAGCAGCAGCAACAACAAATAGATCAACAGCGAAAGGCCATGCAGCAGCAGCAGCAGCCGCGTATTTTCCTCCCTTCCGCGAGCCAGAAGACCGCCGCCGCCGATGGCGGCATCAGCATTGGCATCGGTAGTGGCGCTGGGTTCGGCGGTGGCGGGATCGAGGGGCTGCTACCGAGCCCCGGCGCGGCGCTGCTGGCTGGGCGGGCGCAGGGCGCAGGTCCTTCAGCGCTTGGCGCGGGTCTTGGTTCCCCTGGGGGGCACGAGGTGAGACGGAGCGGAGTGGGTGGCGTTAAGAATACCACATGTTTATGGTGTGGTGGTGGTGGCGGCTGGGGGTGTAGGAGCTGCGGAGGAGCTCGTTCTCTCGGGCTCTTGTTAACTCGCGTTTGCTCCGTACGGCGGCCTGTCCAGGGGAGCGGCGGGGGCTGAATAAGCGCGCGCTTGAACTCCTACTGGGCCTTTTGCTTGGGTTGGCCGTACTTCCGTAATAACGCCATGTAGGGGGCTGGTCCGGTGCGTCCTCTCTGTGTCTCTGTCTCCTTACGCCTCGCTCGTTACGTCTCGCTACGTACGTACCTAATGGAGATACGCAACGAACAACGAACAACGAACAACGGACAACGGACAACGAAGACAGCGTGAACAATTGGCTTGGATTGGGCCTTGGGTGTCTGTATTGTCTCTGTAGGGAGTCGTGAGCGAGGTCCGTTTCCAAACCATTGCGTTCACGCTCTTTGTCTCCTCCTCCTCCTCCTCGCTGCTGCTGCTAAATGCTGCTGCTGCTGCTGCTGAGGTCACCTCCTCGTCGGTGATGATACACCGACAAGCGCTGTCCAGCTGCAAATACAGCAGCAGCAGCAGCTGCTACAGGCCACCCAGGCGCAATTGCAGTTGCAACAACTTGTGACGCAATACAAGCAATCGCTTGCCGCCGCCGCCACCGCCGCCGCTGCCGCCACCACTGCCGCTGCAACCCCGACAATTTCGTCAACCCCGCCATCGCCGTTTGGATTCGGGTCTATTAGCGGCAGCGGCGGTGGAGCCACAGCCTCGGTGCCGCTCAGTGTCGTGGCCCTGGCGGCGCCACCGGCTGCTGCCGTGGCCTCCGCCACCGGCGGCGGTGGTGGCGGCGGCGGCGGCGGTGGAACCACTGCATCTGCTTCGCCGGCGGCGGCGGCGGTGCTGCAGGCAGCACTGGCCGCGTCGCCGCTCGCGGGATCGCCGTTGCTGCTTCCAGCCTTTGGTAGCAGCACCAGTGCTATCGGCGGCATAGATTTGCTGCCGCCGCCGTCGGCCGTCAGCAGCGGCGCCATGTCAGCTACGGCGGCCGGTGGCGGCAGCCTGACATCCCCCTCTCAGCACCAACCGCGCACGGTGTGTAAGAGACTCATGCACCAACGTGCGTTGCGTTGCGCGACTCGTAGCTTTTTGATTGCTCGTACCTATGCCGTATACCATTCGTTGTTGTCGAGCTGTCGTGCGAATGGTGAGTTCCGTTCGAAGATCTTTTACCTCATCTTCCCATCTGTTACTTTCCTTCCCCTTGCCTTCCCGTACCATCTTCCGTATTATCTTCCGTACAGGTGAAGATCTTGTTGTCCTTCGGGGGCATCTTCAGTACGTGTAGAGCAGCCAGTGCGGGTGAGGGCCGTCAGTCGGCACCAGCCAGCCGAGTAGGTAGAACCAACCGCAACAAGATGCATTCGTGTCTTTTAGGACTGCATTTTTGAGCTTTTGCGACCGGATTCGCCCCTCAGCTGCGCACAACTGTGCCCACCCAAAAACCGCTTGGACGGCTGGTATCTCCTCAAGAGCTGTACTCTCCCTGGACCGATGACAAGGCAACCTCTGATGGTCCTTTCATTCCCCACCAGGGCATTGGGAGTACACGGGCGGTGAGACGAGGCTGGTGGCGGTGGAGGAGAGCGACGACTTCCTTGGCTTTAGGTGCGACCGGACCGCACCGGACCACGCAGCACGCAGCGCTTTTCCTCGTTGCGAGTATCATGAGTACCATGGCCTCCCCCCCACCCGTGTCTGCAATAACCCGGGGGAACCCCCCCTGCACGTGTGTATGTGTGTACGTGTGCCCTAAAACAGGCACAGCGTATTCGCAGGCTGCAAGGGCCGGGTCCGGTCGCCTGAGGAGGTGGGTGGACGCCACGTGTGCTTTATATATTAAGGGGTGTTACACAGCGCTGTGGGCGACTCGCCCTGCAAAGACGAGCACCGGGGGTCCTGACCGGACCGAGCCACAGCGCAGGGGAGGGGCACGTGGCTTTGTCATGTATGTATATATTATAAACGCTGAATACTTCCTTTGCTTCTAGGGCTCTCGGAAGCTCGTCTGCTTTGTTGGTATTTGTTAAACGTTGACAAAGACAGCCGAGCCGAGCAGCAGGGCACAAGCAAGGGACCGATCCGCACTTCCACAGGTACCACGTGCTGGTTCCTGTCCGTCGCCCCCCTTCCGGCCCCTCACCAGTCCCCCCCACCAACCAATATCAGGCCTCCATACGTTACGAGCTCCCGGGCTGTCCGGGCACGTTCGTGGATCTGCGCACCGATGACGATGTGGCTAACATGTGGGAGGAGCTGCACGAGTTTACAGCGGTGAGATAAGGCACCTCGGTGTATGTGTATATATATATATTTATGTGTGTGTGTATGCGGGGAAGATGTCCACCACATGTAGAGTTGAATCTCTCTCCGCCGTATACGATGTACATCTTTATGAGTTGTTGAAAGTCGCCGGTTATTGCAGAACCGATGCCGGTGGTGACGGGTACTCACAAAACTACAAAACCATCTATCTGAGGAGCAGATGATTGATGCTCTCATTCTTGGTCACCGTGCGCCTCTGTACGTACTGCAGGCCGCCGGCAAACCGTCGTACAGGTTGCATCTGTACGTCGACCACCACGCGTTACCCTCAGATGCGGGCAGCGGCGCGTCCCACCAAACCGTGTCGGACCACGACCCACCGGGGGCCTTGCCTGGCGGGTCGTTCGCCACGGGGCGCGCTTCCGGCGGCGGCAGTGACGCCCCCGGTGATCACGACGTGGCGCCAGCGATGCTAGAGTCCGAGCAGCGGCGGCAGCGAGGCAGCTTGTAAGTGTGTGGGCCGGGGAGGGGGCTGGCGGGGGATACAGCGAGGCTTGGGGCGGGGCCGGGGGGCCTTCATATGAGCTCATATGAGCAAACACCGTTAGACGTGGTGGTACCTCTGCCAAACCTCTAGAAGTTCGGAAAGGGGGCCCCGAAGAAGAGGCAGGAGGCCACGCAATGTCTCCTATGGTTTGACCATCAGGTCAAATACGAGGCACGGATAACAAACCGGTGTGCCAGTTCGTGTGTGTGCGTGTGTATGAATGTGTATGTGTGTGTGTATGAGTGTGTACGATTATGTGCGTAATAGGATATGGTGAACATAGGATATGGGTGCATGGTCATATGGCTGCGTCTGATCATATGTGGCACGACCGCAGGGGACCTCAGACATCACCTCTGCAGGTTGGTGCGGCAGACAGCGGCTGCGGTTGCGACGGCTCAGGATGTAGCGGTGATGTTAAACTGCCACCGTTGTCGTCGTCATCGGCTATTGGTGCCCGCTTGGCGGGTCCTCGAAGCTCCTTCAGCGGCGGAGGCGCAGGCGGTGGTGGAAACGGCCGTGGCGCGAGCAGTGGCTGGGTCAGTGGTTCCAGCACCATTACGTTGGACCTCACAGGTGCGTGATGGAAGGCGAGTTGGGATATAAGCTTTGGGCTGCGGGATGGGATCGTTACGTGGACATGCGCAGGATGTTCGCTGATGTGGAGCAAAGTGGTTTCGGGACTCGAGGACATGCAACAGTAAGTATTACATGTTTTAGGACTGGCCAACGCTCCGTGGAAGGCTATAACGGAACCAGAGACGAGACATTATCATGAGTTTCGATGGATTGTGAGGATTGAAGCGACTTTTCGGAAGCCGTCTGGTGAAATGGCCGCACGCTCCGTGCCACCGTGCGGGTCCGACAACGTCCTGCCATCGCGCCATATTTACTGCACATGTCTACACATATAACTGATAGAATATTATAATCGAGATGGATTCCGATGTAGCGGGAATTGAAGTAGCCTAAGATTTGGCCAACTGCAAGCCGAACATGCATACGTGAATTTATTCCTGACTTTTACATAAGGACCAGTACACATTAAAACCCATACGGCAGTAAGCGCGACTTTCCCGAAGGTTGACGCTAAGTTGATACATAAGTTCAGCCACCGTGTGCCGTGTGCATCCATACGCGATTCGGCACTGTGCGCGGTCTTTTGCAACGTCTTTCTAGACTTTTAATCAAGTGAACATTAACATGACGGCATAAAATAGACGCAAAAGCAAAGGTAAACGTGCGCAGTGTTCAAAAAGTGCCGACCCACCATCGAGGAAAGGTCTGAAAAGGTAGGTAGCATCTCGGGTGTGGCTCGGAAATTTTCTTGCGATAAGCATACTTACCTGGCCCGCTTCTCGAGGTGGTCAATATGGCCTCGGTTGTATGATTGGTCTTCGCCTTGCACTTTGCGAGGGCCTTTCGTAGTCGGCCCTTCGGGTGTCCGGCAGGGCTAAATTTTTGACAGGCTGAGAATCGCGCACTGCGCGACCTCGGCGCCCATACAATAAATAATGAAATGGAAATCATGAATGTATCACAATTACAGAAACGTGCTTAACATCCTACTCTGTTGACATCATTCCAGTCCTTCCATGCATTAATTTTCTGTCCATTGGCCCTGTTTTGCTGCAGCGCCCACAAGTGCACCCTCCCTTCCGCGTAATGTGGCTCTGGAGCAGTTGAGGGGCCGTGTGGAGGTGCGACAATGCTAGGGAATGAAGACAGAGAAGAGAGAGGATGAGAGGGTACTGGATTACGTGGAACTGGATTGTGCCCTTCGCACCCTGCCTGTGCGCCCTTCCCTTTCGCACAACTGTTGTCGTCAATTTCCATTGTTCATGTGGGCTGTGTAGCCCCACTTTCACACTTTCTTGGAGGGCAATGGTTGGCACCAGCAAAAGAAAACATCCTCGCTCCTTCCCCAAGGTCCTTTCCCCCGATCCTTCCAAGGTCCTGTTTGTTTTTCTGTTCTTCAATGTGTGCGCCATTTTGTCATCAATGCGCCATCGAAACGCTTTCAGATTGTGCGGCCATCTGAGCTGAGCATTGTGCGGTTCTTGGGCTCTGGAGGCAGCGGTGATGTGTTTCACGCGCGATGGCACGGCACCGATGTGGCCGTGAAATGCTTGCACGCTCCCCCGGGCGTGGACGAGGTACGCGTACTCATTATTTGACGCCCCATACGCCACAACCTCTCAGACGTCCTCACTCGTAACACATGCGAAGAAGACACCGTGACACCAGCCAACTCAAGGACCTAGCCGAAGTCCAGAACCGCTTGGGAGCTTTCCGCTCCTTTCAGTATCGATGTATCGGCTCGAAGGACTCCGTGACCGTCAAAGATGGAAAGCAGCTTAAGTGCTCGTTAGTAGTAACAGTAAAAATTATCACAAAATTATCCATAAATGGGTGCGGCAGCGGCAGCTTCGGCCGAAGAACTTCCGAGCACCTCGGAGTATTTTCCTGCTCTTCCCGAACATGTATACGCGACGCCGTATATAAAATGTGCACAAATAACGTTGCGGTTATCCGTTGCATGTTGCGCTGTAATTGCCGGCTCCTGGAACCGTGGACGACGCCGCATTTCCGCGTGGGACACAGATGGCCGTACTGGACGAGCTGTTGGCGCAGTCACGGCTGCTGTGCCGACTCCGCCACCCCAACATCGCGTGCCTGTACGCAGTCGTCATTCCAGACCACCTGCTCGAGCAGGCCACCGGCGTGGCGCCACCTTCGCCGACGCTGCAGCTGCTGCCGGTCATGGAGGCTGAGGTGGTGCCGACGGCCGTCGCCGTCGCCGTCCCCTCATTGCTGCCGGCGCTGTCGTCCGAACCGTCGACGATTTTGCTCAGCGAGTACGTGCCTAGCAGCGGTGCACACGAAGGACTGTCGATGTACGGAAGTCGGACAGTCAGCGCTGTCACGCCAAGTGCCGGGCTTAGCCGAGCAAGCACCCATGCAGGCGGGCTGGGTAGCGCCAGCAGCGGCGGCGGCCTGTCGGCTTCGCAGGAGGCTGGAGGCCTTGACTCGGTGGCGGTGTCTACAGATCGCGGATTAGCAGGCGCGGATTCGGATCCGCATGCTGTGCCTCCCCAACCTGCGTTTCTTGGGTTCACCTTTCTGCCCTTCGCTACCGCAGCTTCGGGTCGAGTGGGCGACCACAAGGAGGTCGAGGAAGCTGATGGCCACGGCGAAGACCTCGCTCGGTCCGTAACACCCGCCATCATGGTTTCGGGACTGCGGCGACTGCCGCTAGGTAGGGCGGAAGAGGCAGTACAGCCGTATTATTATTATTATTATTATTATTATTATTATTATTATTATTATTATTATTATTATTATTATTATTATTATTATTATTATTATTATATATTCCTTGAAGAGAAGGGCCTCGGTGGAGAGGCTGTTGCCAGGAGGCAACTGCAGGCGTCGTATACCTTGTGGTGAGGCAGCCGCGGCTATATACACGCCTGCGGCGGACGCGCCACTGACCCATGGGTCCGTACCGTGATCTGTACCGTGCTCTGTCGCTGCTGCCATTCACAGGTTCCTGGTCAGACGGCGAGCTCCAGGCTCCACACTCGGCGGCACCGCTGCTGCGGGGGGGTGTGAACCGCCGCAACCATCACCGCAATCTCCTCCGGCAGAGCCGGCGTTGTCGTAGCAATGACCAGCATCAGCATCAGCAGCAACAACAACAGGGCCACAGCAGCAGTGCTCAAGAAAGTATCAGCGCAGACACCTCTGCCTCATTCGCCCCTCCTGGAGCCGAGACGGAGAACCCGGACAAGGAACCTGGCATATCATCTTCACCTTCACCCGCACCGACCGACACCGAGGAGGAGTTCGGGGCGGGCATGGTGATGCGGGGTGGGGAGGCGAAGGAGGGGGGAGAGGGAGGCAGCGGCAGCAGCAGCGGGAGGGGCCCCATAATGACCTTCGGAAGCAACAGACCGAGGGCCGCGACGCCATCGATGGCTGGCGGTGGTGGTGGTGGCATAATCGAACGCCATCACGAACGCCACCATCGACCCCATCACAGCCCCCGCCCGGATCTTCTTAATCATCATTACCGCCACTACGACCAGCCCGGGGCACAACCGGCTGGTGGCCTCTCGGTCCGTTTCTCACCACCCGCCGAAAGACAGCCGACTCGACGAACCGAAGCATCGCCGACGACAGGGGGTGTTACCGGGGTAGAGGTGCAGGACCGAGGTGAGCATGGATCTGTTAGTATGGAAGGGGGTGAGAGGATACCGCAGGGGCAGGAATTTAGTGAGGCCGCGGCCGCCGCGGCCGCCGCCGCCGCCACCACGCGCAGCGCCGGCGGCGGCGGCAGCAGGGATCCCTGGAGCGCCTTCTTGGCAGCTGTGGATGATGATGCAGTGGCCGCCGGCGGTGGTGCAGGGACTACGCCGCTCGACGTCTCCAGCGACAATTTTTCGTCGACGGACGAGTACGAACGATTTGACACTGCGCCGGGTTCCTTCGGCGGCGCCGGCGAAAGGAGCCGCATTCGGCGGCAGCTGAACCGCCGCCGTAGCGGCAGAGGTGGCGGCAACGCCACTGCGTTGTCATCTGGCGCCAGCGGCTTCGCCGGCGGCAGCAGTAATAGCGATGGCGACGAGTATTTCGGATCCGACGAGGATTCCGATGCGCTGTACAGTACGGCACACGGTGACGTTATGGAGGCATTGTATTACACGGCCGGGGCGTCAATTCTACCTGGGGTAAGACACAAGCTCTTTCCGATGTTGTGTCGTACATGCGTATTGGAATCTTCCGTGAGTCGCCTCGGTCGTGAAAAAAGGAAGGTTTTCCCTAAGCTCTTCAGCTCTTCAGCTCTTCAGCTCATCCGATGGGGGCCACTGGAACATGCAGTTCGGCGGCCTCCGCTTTCTCCGCGTTGCGCTCTTCGTTGAACGATATGCACCGCACTCCGACCGGCGGGGACGAGTTGCTCGTACGCGTAGCCTGAGGGCCCAGCCTCAGCCTCAGCCTCAGCCTCAGCCTCAGCCTCAGCCTCAGCCTCAGCCTCAGCCTCAGCCTCAGCCTCAGCCTCAGCCTCAGCCTCAGCCTCAGCCTCAGCCTCAGCCTCAGCCTCAGCCTCAGCCTCAGCCTCAGCCTCAGCCTCAGCCTCAGCCTCAGCCTCAGCCTCAGCCTCAGCCTCAGCCTCAGCCTCAGCCCCAGTCTCCGCACTCTCACCTCTGATGCTGATAATAATATAACCACATGGCAATGCCGAAGCTGATCCCCCCTCACCCGCCATTTCACAGATTGGCTTGATCGCAGAGTGGCAGCAGCAGCAGGAGCCATTCACAGCGGCACCAGCGCTGACAGGACCCACGGACTCCCATGGTCTTGACGCTGGAGTTACCGGGGCCGCCGATACTGATGCTGAGGCGGCCGCCACCGCCGCCGCCGCGACGGCAACGGCATCCGCGGAGCCCGCCACCAGTCCCCTGGGTGGCTTCCTGGCCGTCAGCGGCGGTGGTGGCGAGGGCGGCACGGCTGTCGACGTATCCGTAGGGCCCGCGGTATCAGCCGCACCGGCGCAGCAACTGGTTCTGCTGTCGCCACCTCCATCAACCCCCCTGCCGCCGCCGCCGTCGTCGTCGTCGCCGCCGTCGAAGGCGGCGACGGCAGCATGCCAAGCACCGGCCCACGGTTCGTTCCAGTCCCCTTTTGCGCCTCTCAGCCAGCGCCAGCTTACGCCACGGGCTGCCTCCCTGGAGAGCCAACTGCTGCTGCTGCTGGCGCCGGCTGACACACCCTCTCCGGCGCCAGCTGGGCCCGATGCTGGCGCCAATGTGCCCGCTACGGTGCTGGCAGCAGGACGACCTGCGGCCCAATTGCAACCGCGGACAATGCTTCTGTCTCAGCCGACTCGTGGGGCGTCAGACGGGTTGGTCCGGCTGCTGACTCCGACCGACCTCGGCGATGCCGGCGACGTAGGTTTGGGCGCAGCGGTGGTGTTCTCGAAGCTTCCTTCCCACACAGAAGGCGGCCTCAGCGGCGCCTCCACGCAGAAGCCATTGCACTTGCTGTCCCCGCTGCCATCCCCGCAGTCGCACCTGCAACAGCCGCCGCCGCAGCGGCCACCGCAAGCCATCGAACAGCAGGAGGCGCCTCCAGAAGGGCGGCCGCGGGGGCAGGTTACGGACGGGCGTCAGGAAACCCCACCGGTTCCGGAGCGTCCGGAGGAGCTGTTAAAAGAGACCGGGCTCCGGCAGGGCGGTGCTGAAGCCGCCGCTGGCGGCGTCCCCTCACGGGCCCGTGGCGGTCCAAATACGCGGACACTAGGTCCCGCCGCTGCCCTGTGTACGGCACGACTGCAGCCGCTATCGCGGCGCAGCAGCTCCGGGCTGCTCGGCTCGGCGTCAGGAGCTGTCGTACACCGTTTGGGCTCTCAGGCGCTTCTGGCGGCGGCGCCGGGCCTGACGAGGCTGGGCAGTACGGGAGTGGGGACCTCCGCGGGGACGGAGGCGGCGGAGCTGGAGAACAGCAGCAGGTGAGGGCCGCATGACCCGGATCAAATGATGCATCCATCAGGGCGGGAGGGAGGGAGAGGAAAAATCTTATTCCGCATACCGTTACCTAAACCCTAATTCCGTACATCGTAAGCCAAGTAAGTACGGCAGACCCACAGCACGCCCAAGTCGATTGCGCCCCATGTCCTATTGATTGCTGCAGCCCTCCTGCCCTCCTGCTCTCCTCGCTGCTACCTCAGGCTTGTGGCATACCGTGCCATTTCCGGTCCCGCCCTCATGTCGGAGTACCTTGCGGGCAACTCCATCCGGTCGGCCCTCAGGCGGCATTCTGATGTGGTGCGGGGGGGCGAACTGAAGTACGCCTCTTCGGGGTGGTTAGGTGGTTAGGTAGCTAGGTGGTTAGGTGGTTAGGTGGGCGAGAGGAAAATGCAGAACTGCAGGGGTGAGGTGGGCCGACTGTCGGGCTATCAGTTGATGGATGGATCAGTGTCCACTCACTCGCAGAAAAGGACTTCACACGCCAGGTCGTGGAGGGGCCAAAGCTACTGCCACTTCGGACGTCGATGGCTGATGGTTTTGATGTCGTTGCGGCCGCGATACCAACTGCCAACTGACAACCAACCTACTACATCCTGCAGGTCAAATCTCCACTCGCGCGTATCAAGGTCGCACTTGACGCCGCACAGGTAGTAAACGGATGTTCGGTGCTCGCTCCAGCGGGTTTCGGAGCTTTCAGTTCTGTCCAGGATGCGATCTTAAGTTACCCCACAGCGTGCGATGCGATCCATTTGGATGCGTTTGCGGCGGGAGGGGTGGATGGGGGGATGGGGTCAATGGGGGGGGCCTAGTTGTGTTATGTTCCCCGAGTGTGACCAAGTACTACCTAGTGGCAACTGGTTCCGGAGGAGGCCGACCGCCGCTGAATTGATACCCCCCCCCCCGTCGCGCGTCCCGGATCTCGCTACCTAGGGTGCTGTGCTGCGCTGTGTGCGGCGCTTTTTGGCTGAAGGCCCCACAGTGTCGCCAGTTCTTGTAGCTTCTTCCCACCAGCAGTGCACATATGCTCTCACATATCTCTGCGCAGTAACGCCGCCTCCCGCTACACGTCCAAATACACGTCCCGCGCTCGACACGAGTGCCGGGGGGGGGCGGATGAAGCTGAGGGGGAATGTGTGTGGGGGGGCCGGGGCGGAGGTCGCTTGTCCGCAGCTCCAAACATCTGCGTGCTTTTCCGCCGCTTCACTTCCCTTCCCTTCACTTCACGCCTCTCTGCGCCTTTATGCTCTGACCACCGCTGCCAACCAGGGTATGGAGTACCTGCACTCGCGGGGAGTAGCGCACCTCAACCTCAAGACAGGCAACCTGCTGGTCGGCTTTTCGGAGAAGCAGCCGGCCTGCAAGGTACGTGTCGTGCCGCACGGTTGGGGGTGGTTTGCATGCCGTACATGCCGTACATGCAGAGCTAGCAGAATAACAAGCTGGCTCGTGGGAAGGTTCGTAATTGATGATTAGGTGGTCTTTGTGTGTGAGACTCGTGTGTGAGACTCGTGTGTGTATTCTCGCCCCCTCCCCAGGTTTGCGACTTCGGGTTGAGACGGTCCACACTGCTTGCGGCAGTGGGTCGTACAGAGACGTCTGCGCCGGCTTCCGGGACAGCAACGACACGGTCACAGGCCTCGCAGTTGCCGCAGCCGCTACACGCCCATGCCTCTTCCCCCCAACAACCCCAACAACACCATCCCGTTCAGCAGCAGCTGCAGCAGCAGCAAGCCCCCATGGCGCTGCTGGCTCGTAGTCTCCCCTGGACCGCCCCGGAGGTGCTGCGGACGCCGTACGAGGTAACGGAAAAGGTAATGGATATGTCGTGAAGGGTAGATAAGGTGTGTATCCAACCGTAGGAGGCAGCGTGCGTCTGTCTGTGTGTGTCTGTGTGTGGGACGGGGTTTTGGTTGGGGAGAGGGAGGTGACTGTGTTTTTGGATCTTGGAAGGAGCAAAGGGTGTCCGGCGGTACGGTGCAAGGTGCGGGTGGCGGCCTGCTGTTGGGGTCGACCTTGGCAGGTCAGCATGTGAGCCTGCTGGGGCCCTCTGGTGATACGCTTCACGGTAAGGGATTCTGCGCGCCAGCATATGATTGCAAGACAGCAATGGGGGCGAGGTGTGTGTGTGTTGAAAATACAGTTGTGCTATAAACATGAAAAAATATATATTTATTTATCCCAATAATCGTACTGATGATATTTATTTATTTTTATATTCATTTTTATCATTATTACCGGTAAGCGCAGCTGTAATGAAGAAGCTTTGCGTGACACGCATATACTTATATAGAAGTAGAACATGCGTGTGTGTTCGTGTGCGCAGGCTGACGTGTACTCGTACGGTATGATCATGTGGAGTCTGTGGACCCGCGCGGAGCCCTGGGCGAGTGCGAATACGCTGGCGCTGCTGGCGGCAGTGCTGGCGGGCGAGGAGCCGCGCCCGCCCGTGCCGGGTGCGGGGTCATACATAACCGTGCTGGGTGTTGTGTGTGTATGTGCGTGCCCCGCAACTTCTCTCTCTCTCTCTCTTTTCCCCCCTATATATGTTTACATGTACGGTACACACATACTCGTCGCGTGCGGGGGGCTGGGACGAGTCTCCGCCTTTGAGCTCAGCCGGCTGATAGCATACAGTCTATGCGTGCACGCTCGCTGCGGGATCCGGGGTCCGTTACAAACTTGGCTTTGCGCGTTCCGACGTTTCGACCGACAGCGAGGGGAACGTGTGTGTACGGGTGGCTCAGGGGTTCGGGTTGGGGGTCGGCGAGCATTGAATACTTATCCCCCGTAACGCTTATCCCCCCTTTAAGCCCTAAACAAAGCGTGTACAGCTCCTGGGTTTGTTAGAGGACTGGTGCCTCTTGCCACGAATGACCTCCAGGCGATCCCGACTGGCCCGCTTCGGAGCCCCGGCCGCCCGAGCTGGCCCCGGGTTGGGCCAACCTGATGCGCCGCTGCTGGGCCGCCGACCCGTGGGACCGTCCCGCCTTCAGCGAGGTGCTCGAGCGCATGCGGGTGAGGCGGGAGGTGCAGCGGGAAGAAGACGGAACCGTGTTGGGACGCATGTCGGGCTTCTTATCGGGGGCGGCTCAAAACCTCATCAAACGTTGAGGCGTTGCCGGAACTCATCAATGCTAAAGATGTAGACCTTTTTCATTTCCCATTTCCCTGCCTCCATTTATACGGCACTGTACGACGCAGGCCATGTTTCAACAAGTGAAGACCCAACGGAGGGCGGCTAGAGCGGCTGCAGCAACGTCGTCCAGGGACGCCGGCAATAATAAACCCTAGTAGTACACGTATGTGAGTGAGCGAAGACAGCTGGCGGTGTGGCGGCCATGCATGGCGTGGAAGGACATGTAAAGTCAATGATTAAGGTGGTGGAATCCGCAGAAAATGCACTTCGGTTGTATTCCCTGCAGCTGCGCAAGTTCATGTTCGTTGTTCGTTTCCCCGTACTCCCGTAATTCTGTTGCGGTGACACCAGGGCACATCTGTATCATGCTCTTCTTCTTTAGCCATATGGCTGTAGCTCTGCCTTACTGTAGTTGATTGCTACAACCGTGCGATGCGGGTACCCTACCTAACAACAGAATACTCTCTCGCAGCCGCTCATCACAGCTGCTGCTGCTGCTGTTGCATGCCGAGGTTGCCGGTCGCTTGTCCACATGGCAAAAAACGTTCGTTGATGGTTAGTACAACAAGAATAGATGTGATTTTTGCTTGTGCGTGCGTGTTGTGTGTTGCCGCGCACAGATTGGCACGAGCCCAACACAGGAGTTGGCGTTATTTGGATTTTGTTGGATTGTAGTGCCTTTAAAGGCGGTCAATGGGCAAGCAGGAATTACAAATGTCGTACAGCGGGCGGGGTGGCTTGAGATCTGGGCTTCATTTAATTAGTCCCGGCAGCAGCAGCAGGGCGGCCTTCTGAACGGTGGCCCCGCCGGGCTGGCACCAGGCTATATGACGTAGTTAGTTGGTTAGTTGGGTGATGGACGCACGCACGGTCCAGGGGGGGGTATAAAACGCCACTTAGATGCAGCAGGGGGAGAGATGGTTCAGAATTGTCATCTCCCCCCTGCTGCAGCTGCTCTATCTTCTTACCTTAGGGTTGTTTTAGACGGATATTTATTTTATGTGGCACATTGCCGTCATTCCTTGTAACACGGACGATGAGGCTTCCGGGGGACTCTTAACTCGCCGGCAGCAGCTGAGGCGGCCCCCACTGTGACACGCATCGTGGACTTGCCGTGCAGCGGATAAAATGAGAGCGCGCCTGCTTACAGCTTCAGATCATGCACAGTCGCAACCCCCAATGCCCTCAATGAATGACCTCCATCTACGGCGGCCGGCAAAGGTCACCGCCAAATTACAGCGATTCCACCACCCCTTGAGCTGCCCGCCAACCGCCATTTCATGACCACGCTTCCTACCGCCTCCCCCCCTTCATTTCATTTACTCGCCTTCACCTTTTATGCCCCCCCTGGCCTCGATGATTGACCAGTCGCCCCGGGCCCTATCCTTGTTCCGAACTTCCACAATCCTGCGCCACGTCCAATATGAGGGCTGCTGCTCCTCCAGGCCGCTGATACGCCGCTGATCCCTAGGGGTCATTTGGAATTTCGACCTCCACCTCCGCCTTCGCCTTAACCTCCGACTTCACTTGCCATCTAATCCCACCAGGCTAACCGACTTTCTTTTACCAAGCCGCGTGCCACGACGTGCGGTACCCCCGGCCCCCCACCCCCACCCATGCCCCTCCCTTATCTAGTGGGCTAGTGGTGGCTCCTCCCTGGGGCGCTGGGGATATCCTGCAGCCCACTCCGCTCCACAATCCTCCGCTGACTTCTTCCCTTAGGCAGACCCTCCGCCGTTGCGCATGTTCTCCTTGGCTTGACGCAACAAATCTTGCACCTCGCCTTCAAAATCAAGATCACGAGGGCGACATCGTGGCAGGTTTGCAGCTGGAGTTACATACCCATTTGGATATCTTCCAAAGAGCGGGGTACATAGGCATGATATGACTCGCCTTAGTCACACCAGGGCCAGTATTCCCTTTCCCCCACACTCCCGACCTGCGCGAACGGTCCCAAGCACCGTGTTCGGATTTGCATAGATAGAAAGCGGTTGGCCCAGACCCCCAGAACCCTAGACGTCACGCCCCGCTCCTTCACCCCGGCTGTGCAATGATTCGAACCCAACCCGGTCATCTCCAGCTCCTGTTCAACCTCACCACCCATTCGCCTGGTCTGCCACAAACTCCGTCGGTCTTCTGTGTTGGGGACCGATCCGATTTGAACGTATACAAAGGACTGCTTGTAGGCTGGAGCTCGAGCAAAGCTGAGCCCCTTCCAACCTGCTTGGCCGGCTCCCATACCCCAGCCCCCTCACCCGGCTTAAGCTCTCCCGTCTGCATCTTCTGCACCAGCAGGGACGCCTCAGGCTTGCGAAGCAGGCCGCGCACGTTGCGCAGGCCCGTGCCTGGTAAGCGGCAAAATGCGGCGGTAACGGTGAAGGCCCGGAGTGTTCTCATACGCGGCCCGGAGGGCGTTGGCTTTTTGCAAAAAGCACGCCTCACGGCCTCAGGCATGTACGTGCGCATGACCGGGGATAAAATCGTCGGGTGCATATCTACATGTCCGTACGGACGGACACGTTGGCAGCAGGTCTGCAGCTCCAAGATCTGCCCCCCTGAGGAATTCAGATTTGATCGGGATGGATCTTCTAGGGTATCGTGACTGCGGTTACGGGGAGGGAGGGAGTGGGAGGAGTGGGAGGAGGTGCTGGTTGGGGAAGGCTTACTGCGATCCTCAACAGCCTCGCGGATGATGATGATGGGCATTCCCGTACGGTGCACCCCATCTTCGTGCACCCAGATCTCCGGGTGCACAGGGGCGTGGGGCTCTCCACAATCAGCTCAGGTCTGTGCACCAGCACGACGACAATGCTATGGGTTTATTTCACGCACGCCGCGACTACGTGAGCAGATGCGCTCGGTTGCGCCGGTACCCTTCACCCGTAGCCTTCTTGCAGCCTTCTCATTCTTGCAGGATCCAAACCTTCTGTATCCCGGGACACAAAAGGAGGAGAGTATGCTCAATGAATGAATTGCTCTTGTGTGCGCTATCTAACCCGCCTATCACGACCCAGTCAGTATAGCCCTGGTTCATGTGTATACTGCCAAGCCTGGCGAGGCAACGCGGATGCTGCTGGTCGGGCCCTACCGAAGCAACGACCGCAGATGCGCGCCCCCCTGCCATAGCACTGGGGGCATTCCACAAACTCGTACTCGTCCTTGGCACGCTTGCGGCTCAGTGCGCGCCATTTGCCGGTGCCACCGCACATGTCGCCTGACGGCAAACATAGCAGGAGCACGGTTTGATACGGGACGTAAAGACGAGCGTAAGACGGCACTCTTTATCGTACTTGAGTATGAACTTAATTAAATGCTCTCCTCTCCTGACCGCTGGTCGCTAGGTTCCGGTGACATGCTTCGTGCCAGAGTGAATCTACATGTGTATCCTGGGTTGACCATCCCATGGCGCTGTCCACAGCCTCAATGTATGTCACCATGCAGATATGTGTTCATGCATGGCCTCACATGGCGCATGCATGGTTCGGACATCTCGCGCGCTAACTCGTCGGGCTGAGGCCAGGCAAGACGTGAGTGGCGGGGCGTGCATCGCGCCGTACAGAGCGCCGCTAGGAAACTACCACTACCAACTTCCACACGGCTGACGCCAGTGGGATGCATCCGTTACCTCATCGGGTCGCACTTACAAGGAACAATACCGGTCCCGTCGCATTCAAAGCAAGAGTTGGCGGGGTCAGGCATTTCGCCCGCTGTGGCCGACCCAGGCAATGCCGCGGCCGCAGCGGCACAGCACAAGGGCACAAGCACGAAGGTGCGGCGGGTCATGTCAACAAGCTTGGGGGTTGATCCAAGATCCTGCTGATCCATTCGCCGATTGTCGGGGCCATCGCGTGGCTGCGACGCTGCAGATACGATACACGAACGATATTTACCAGGTGGCCGCAGGGACGATGTGATCAGCGAGCAGAACATAGCGCCAATTACCTTGACAAACAATGTTAGGAATACAGCGCCCGCCGCGCACTGCTGTGAAAGGTGTGGCCTGCGAATTGTGTGATTGGCTGCAGGTAAGAGCCTTCATCACGTAGTCGGCTTTGCACTACGAAAAATTTACCCCTTTTTTCATAGAGAAATGTTGCGTCATGCAGTGCATCTTTGGAACTCTATTGTAGTGGTTTCAGAAGCGCAGACACTGCTTTGGACTTAAATGTATTTCCTTTCCAGATTCATCTATATATCTTATAACAATCGACGTTCTCGGATTGGTTATTTCTTCAAGGAGGGATCCAACCGCCTTCTGGCGATGCCGTACTTACAGCCACAGGTTGGGCGAGCGGCGGATTTGGACACGGCACGGCAAACTACTTTCGTCACTAAACGGCAAGATAACTATTTCGAATACCTTACAAATGCAACATCGGATGCAAACGATGTTTGGCCCAGAACATTATTGGCAAGCTTTTTCCTGTCGTACCTAGATCATTAACCGTTCCGAAGAGCATGTCGGACAGCCTTTCCCTTCGGTTAACCGGCTGGTAAACGTTTTACCCGGGAAATACACGTTTCAATAATCGTGCACAGCTGTCAGTCCTCATCCCACACACATAGTGCGCAAAAATGGTCCGGAGTCTCCGAGCCCTAGCATAGTGTTTGGCAGGGTTTGGAACGTGCGTCTAGGCGCACTTTATTCTATCGGAGTCGTTGTTAAGCTTGCCTTGCTTAAGCTTGCCTCGCCCTTTTTATTGCCATACGCAGGGCTTTCTGCCTTCCGTCTCTGCATGATGTATAATATCATCCTCTGACAACCTGCTGGTGTCAGAGGGTACCAATGCCATCGTCATGACCTTGACCTTGGTTAGAGTGAGGGTATTGAATTGCTTTGCGTCTGCGATAGATATGTACTTCCTATACAATAACACCGATGACGCCCGGCGGCCAAGTTCCACCTCTGCCCCCTTCCCCCTTACAGTCCCCCGAATACGACATTTTACATGCGCACAAGTGTACGTGGTTGGGAGTTTGGTTCCGGGTTGGAGTTTTGGTTTTGATCGGTTCTATCTCCACAGTCCTTTAGGGCTGGAAGTGCTCCAATCCGGGCGGCGAAGCCCAATCCAGTTGTGACCAGTAGTGACCGCTTCTGACAGCTTCAACGGATTATCTGGGCGGTCGACATCAGGGCGGTCGGATCGACGAGAACGTGCCAGTCAGAAGCAATCAGTCGGATAATTTTGCAAAAGCAAGATGTTCACGTGCGCCCTTTATAGTTCTACTAGGGACCAATGAATGCTGCAGGGCGTAAAATGGCATCAAATAGACATACCATCGGCGTGGCTCCACCAATGATAGCTGTAGGTAGCCGTGCATCCGCTAAGGTCACAGCGTTCAAAGACGGGACCTTCGGGACCCAAGTCCCTTACGTGCAAACGGCGAATCCAGCCCCTAGGAAAAGTCGGCAAGGACGCAGCCTTAGCCACCCGGCAGTAGGCTTCGGACTATTGGATTGGTTTTCAGTGCGCATGCCATAAGATTTTAAAGCCAAGGCTTGGAGCTGCAGAGTTCTTTCTGAATACTGGAGCGTTAGAAGGGTAATGTGAACTGTAAAGGCTTATTTATGACTTAGTGCTGCAGGCACTGCGCAGCCCTTCACAATTTTTGAGCTGTAAGAGTATACCCCTCGTGCTCATGGCTGGGCGGGTTGTGATAAACGGAAAGATTTAAAGCGGGGATAGACGATCGAGTAGGACACAAATCGACGGTAAGTCTTTGGCTGCCCTAGCCAATGACCCAACTCGCACGCCTAGCCTCTCGCTTCGCCAGCGGATAGACGATTTACCCGGGAAAGAATGAAGCGCCGCGAACCGGACAGGGAGATCCCTGATCCACACGCCCATTATGCAGTGCCGGTCGGAAGTCTCCGAGCGCTAGCACAACGTTTGGCATCCGTCAGAATGCGGAAATGTCAGATAGCTCCAGTCTGTGCTTAGTCAAGATCGCCAAGTCAAAAGCGGGTGCCGCGATGCAACCCAATCCAGCAAGGCCCCAAAAGCAACCTTCGTGCATGTGTCGAGACGAGTTGAACGACACGACTAAGCGGCGCTCCCTCGTCACGTGCCCGTCCATTCAGGATTTCAGGCTCATTATCATGCGTCCCAAGGATCATGCCGTGCGCGAGCCAAGCACAGTAGTTAACCACAACCAAAGCGAAGCGAGGCGACTGCATACGATTATATTTCCGCCCCTCCCCGCTGTGTTCAGATACCGTACCGACAGCGCACGCCCTCGCCTAGGGATCAAGCCACAGTTCGAGACAGTCATGCGGCCCCAAGGCAGTCAGCTCACTATCTTTCTTGTTGACAGGTGCTCTAACGCCGTCCTGAGGCTCGGGAGCATCGCTCGCGTCCGGTCTCCCATACTCTAGCACATCTTGGAGCAGTACACAAGCCGACTAGCACTTGCCGTGGCTGCCATTAAGTGCAGCACAGCGATGTCGGCAGCAACAGAACCCCGCTGGGCGGCGCAACCTTTGCAGTCGCTGCCTGAAATCCTTTTCTCCCTTTCCTCGCATCCAAGGCGCAGTACGGCTCAAACGCCCCTCCATAACTGGGAGATCCAATGGCGGCCGCAGGGCTAATGCACACCAGTGGATCACCGCCGCACCCGTCTCCAGTCGAACCAGCTCCAGAATTGACGCTGGCGACCACATCCTCTCGTACTTTCCACCTGCCAACATCGGCATAACGCACCTTTCCCCAAAACTCCCGCACCTGACAACAGGTGCCTCTCGTAATCCAACCCTCCTCCCCAAATGGCTGGTGCAGCATCGACCTGCCCCTTGGGTAGCCAGTGAAAGCCATCGTTACGCAGCCCCAGGCGATATGTTTGCCGAAGAGAGCTTGCTTGACCTGTCTATAACTGCAGGAATGAGCTAAACACCCTACCAGGTATCGGACATCGGAAATCAAATGCAGCAGCTAACCCCAACCTCCACTGTTGCTTGCGGCTGCCGCCGCCGATGCCACTCGGCGGCCCTGGCAGGAAGTGCGGCCAGCCAACTAGTAAGATATCAACACCCGGCCTGCCTTTGCTATCATGATCTCAAGCCTGTCTTCTGCCGCTACAACAACAAAGAAACTGGCACGCCAGGCGGCCACCTGCGCCAGCTTCCTCCTGCGCCCCTCCTCAGCAAGGCCACTAGCCCCGCCGCATTATACGTTGCAGCAACGGCCACGTAGCTGCTGCCACTACACTCTGCCAGTTGCGGCCCCTGGCTCATTCACGCGTTTTGTACTGGAACTCCGCCATGATAGCAAGATGGTCACTGCTGTACAAAGGATTGGGCAGCAGGTCCTCAGGCCGGGTCTGCACATCGGGCTCAGTGGGAAGCTCCAAAATCGCCGTGGGCTGCGGTGAAAAGGTTTTATGGGAAGGGGATAAGGCAAGACAGTCCGTTAGACACGTCGATAAAGCAACTACCCAAAGCAATACGTCGAAGCGTCGTCATCTCCAATGTTGGAATTTTGTTGAGAGGGCTGGTGCAAAAACAGCTGCCCTCCGCTACACCAGGAAACTCGACGTAAACCGTGCAATTTCCGCCCAAGCCTATATCACCATCGCGCCCTGTCCCTTTCCCTCCTGCCTGCAGACTGCTCGTAGTGTAGAAGATGTAGTCCAGCGTGCCCTTGAAGTCCTTGGTCATGATGGTGAAGAGCGGCTCGTGATGTTTTGCGTCCAGCCTCTGGCGCTGTTTGTACAGCTTACCATCGGCGGACAGTGGCGCATCGTGCATATACGCCACGGCGCTCGATAGGGGCAACTGCGGTGGGCAGCCGGCGGGGACGGTTTCGACCTTAAAAGGGTACTAGACCCTGTGACGGGCAAATAGCCCCAAGGGGTCGTGGACGGGATCGTGAAGCATACGACCAGATGAATTTCCGGGAGGAACGGCCACAATGCCCTTACCTAAGCCAGATTACGAAAAATGCGGCGAATGCATCTTTATGATGCATCAATTAATATCTAGTACTCAAAAGGGTCCCACCCTTTCCCGGCCTACCGAATGCGACATCTTCTGGTCCTTAAGCAGATGCAACGGATCGTTTGCAGCGTCCTGCGGTAGCAGCCACACACAACAACGACACGCGCTTGTTCGACAAAAAAGTGTAGGCAGCGAAAGTCAGGCGGACGGAAAGACATGGCGTCTATAACGGTCATAGACTTGACACGGGTGGAGAAAGCAGTCTCAATGCTCAGCGCCCGATGCTCGCCCTGCGACCCTAAGGTACCCCCGCACGGCAGCATTCCATGTGCTGGCCTGCTCCAGTGTTAGCCTTTATCAAAAAGATGGCGAAAGCCAAACGCCACTTGCTTCCCTTCACAGTTTGTGCCTGCGCCCTGTCACTGGTTCTGTTTTTATCCCTTTTCATCCCGAAAATCCTACAACCCAATCAACCAGGCCTTCCCTGTTCAGCATACAGGCCGACCAGCTTGATGCGCCATCCCAAGTAACCAGCAGTATGTCAGCCGTCTGTTGCCTAGATCCATTCATTCTCGTTGGACCAACCGACTTACCATCATGCTCGCATCAATCTTGCCCTTGACCAAGAGGCAGTGCGCTGGGCTGCCCGGTATGCTGTTAAAGTCTCCCGCGACCAGCATCGGGATATCCGCGCTGCATAGCACGGTCACCAGAGCAATATTTCAGTCAAAGATTGGGCCATGGGATTCACCCACTCCGGTTTGCAGCCGCTGCTTCTCCTGCAGCTTCGCCGTCAAAACACGCTATGCAACTCAGTCGGGACCTGCCTCTACCTATCATGCTACGGTGTGACCAGGGCGAAGCTGCACTCGCCGCAGCTTCAGTCTTTCCTTTGAATTGGCATGCGCAGCTATTCATGGGATATCTTAGGCACAAATAATATGTCATCCTCACAGAACTATCACATTCCTTTATAGGGGGTTCTGCCCAGTCATCAGGACTAAGACAAAACTTTACAAAAATATAGCCGGCTAGCACAAGTTTTCTGGATCAGTCTCCCTCCCCACGTCGTAGCCGATCGACACTAACACGACATCTCTTGGTTAGCGGAGCCTCAGGCATCCAAGGCAACCGAGGCAACATAGGCCAGCTCCCGGTAACGATGCGCACCTGGCGGCGATTTTCTCCAGTCCCTTTAGCAACGTGTGCACCTGCCAGATCTTGACGTCATTGAGCTCGGGGTTGGCGTGGATGTGAGTGTTGGCCACACAGATTAACGTGCGGCGCGTCCCTGCATCCGGCGTCCCTGGCTCGATCGCCTCCAGCACCGCAATTAGCGCCACGTTATCCTGGAAGCACGTTAGCAGCAGCCACCAGAAGACTCGGCAGGAATTATAAAAACATAAAATTTCGTACACGGCACTGGTATGCAAAGCAATCAACCAGCAATACCCATTTCTGGGCCCGCAACTTTAATAATTAGTGCGGGATCACAGGTTAACAGGGCAGACGCAGCAAGAAGAAGCGACGCTGCTGCTGCCCAGGCGACAGCACTTAAGCTGTGGCCACCTCCTGTCCCCTTCAGGACCCGCGCACCGAGTGTGAAATTCACCCATACACACACACGGTCTCTTCTGCATATGCCTAAATAGGTTATCCAGCTACACTACACAGACAGGCTTCCGATTGATGCACGCCTGTTGCGACAAACCAAGGTTACTTCTCCGCGTGCATAGCTTCAAACCGGCCAGGCGCTGGCTGCACATGAATCATCTGCAAACCCACCTAGGGAACCCAATGCCAGCAGCCATACGGAAGTAAGACTACGCTACGGAACGGCATGGGTAATCCCTACTGCTTTTCTCCTGCAAGTTGTCGATGTGAGACTCTGGCTCACTAGATCCATGCTTTCCGACCATGCTCGCTGCTTTATGCACCAAGCCCTTAACATACGCTCAACTCCATCCCGTCCCTGGGCATGTTTTGATACTCCAACACACTCGAACTGGACGCAAGCTGTACATTCAACAAAGCCACAATGTCACCTCGCACCTTAAGCAACCGGTTCAAAGCCGCTTTTTTCTGCTGCGGATTCGTCATACCCTCCGCCAGTGACAGGGCCGCTTTGTTGAACTCGACCTCGTACTTTTTCACCAGCGAAAACCTGGCACCGAATATGGCATCAGGCAACGTATGTGTGCAATCTTCAGAAAGAAATTAGTAATTAGTTGTTGCGCAAGCCAAACATTCGACAAGAGATCCCACCAGCCGCCTCAAACCCAAGCTACATCACGGCTTCATCAGCCGCTCCCAACCTGGCCAACTAATACCCCTTCTATACCCACCGATCACGGCGGAAGAAGGTCGCGCAGCCATCGATGGCGTACTTGTTGTCGATGTATAGCTCCGTGGTTTTCTTCTTGTAGATGGCCACGTACCCCGCGCGCTGCAGCTCGGGTGCCCAAAAGTCGAGGTAGTGGTCGCTTTGTACCTCTTGCAAACATAGAATGTCCGCCTTATGCGAAAGGAGCTCCCGCAGTAGATTACGCTTCCGGTAGTGCCAGTGCAGGCACCAGGCCGGGCACGTGTTCGAGAAGTCAGCCTGATGGCGGGACGCACAGATCGCGGCCAGATAAAGGTTAGCTAATCCCGCACCCGCCAGGCAAGGGAACACAGGCCGCCCAACAGAGCTGAGCCGTTCCGGAGCACTTGGCGATGTGGGTCGCGGAAGACTCAGCTCGGATCCAGCTCACCCAGGATCAGCTTCACGTATGCGCCCCATTAGGTTCCCATAACCGCTCACGAGTCACCTTGGCGTATAGGTCCGCGAGGAGGTTGTAGGTCAAGATGGTGAACCTGCCCGAGCTGGATTGCTGCGAGGGCGGCACCATCTGAACCATCGACCGGACAGGCGGGTTGGGTGCTGGCCGGACGCGTGCGGAGGATACCGACTGGGAGTGCGTCCTGCCCATGTCCGCCACGTAAGGATGCAGCTTGTCGACCACTGTCACCTCAAATTTGAGCACGTAGCCTACGTCGTCGGAGGTCGGCGTGTATGCCCGGCTACGGCCCACCTGTGCGATGTATGCCGAGTATGTTGTGACCGTAGAGGCGTCGACCAGGCAAGACGGTGCTTTCTATGAATAATTACTGTATATTTGATTAAAGTTCAGGTAAGTAAGTGCACTATTGTCAGTGTGCGGGCTTGTCCCACCTCGATCCAGCTTTCCATTCCACTGGCGCTCGTGCCGTGTGCGCCTTTGGCTGCCCCATCAACACCGTTTTCCAGCGCACCTAGAATGGCATTAAATTATGCGCTCAGCATGACAGGCATAAGACAGTAACACTGTAACGTACCCCGCGCCATTGTAAGAACGGAACTCGCGGAAAAAGGCCAAATACGCACCTCCATTTACTTGCGGCTGTTTATGGTACTCTTTATGCAGATGCCAATGGCTTTTCAGGCATTCCACGGTGCAATGGTAGCTCAAGTGGGTTGCTACACGGTACTTTTGGCAGACGACGCACTGCAGTGTGGCCTCCTTGTCCGGGTGTACGCTGCACACGGCCCCGCCGCGAGGCACCGTGCTGCGATACCACCGATGCCGCAGCTGAAACTGGCCTTCAGGCGCGCCCTCCTCTGGCAAGTCCTCCGCATTGAGAGTAGACTCACCACGCTTGACCAGCACATAAGGCTCTAGGGTCACCCCCTGGTAGACGCCGTCCCCAGTCGGGAGCCGCACAGAGACCAGGTAAACTGCCATATCAAGCCCATGCTACATGCCTCTCAACTTTTAGGTGACGTCCGATTTTGGCATTCTCAAACGACTCTGCCGAAGGCTGGGATGTGCGAGCTAATTTGCTATCAGTTGAGCTCGACGAGGAATGTGAAGGAAAATCTTGTGCCATCGACCCGCAAACTCAGAAACTCCCTGTTTGGCCGAGAAGCGTAACCACCCTGGAGCCGGGACCCGCCCCAACGTTTCTCTGTGCTTAACCCCACAATGGTTACATGACATAATGCTATATGCTTAGTTAACTCGTTGCAAGAACATTATTTAAGTTAACTCTGCAATTGAAAGTTCTCGCCCAACACCTTTCCAGGCTGCTGATATTGTCAAAGCGCAAAAGTGGGCACTCTGTGTTAAGAACGGACAGAGGCGTTGGAATTGCGGATAAGTTTACTGTTGCTGCAATCTCTGGTGTTGGGGCGCGTAATCTCGTGCGCCTGCTACTTGGGTATGTGGTGCCATCCACTCTGGTTCTAAGCCTCTGGGGTCAGCGGTGTCGGATGGCCGACTCGGTTGTTGAGTTTTGAGCTCAACTCCGACATCTGTATATGCTCTGTATGCAACAAGACGCCAACCGGGAAACACCGCTTTCCTGTAATTTTTGAGGGTTAACTTAAGAAAACAGTCATTCTAGAGCAGTGCTGAGGGCCCGGCGCTGCCAACTTGAACCGGCAGCAATGCTTGGGGCCGCCTCTGTGCTCTGCTGCTTAACTGGTACGCAGCTCGGCGGAACAGCCGCACGCAGGCCGATTAGTCCTTGCCTGGGGGGGTCAACAAGGATCACATCCTCGCACGTGGGACGCAGACACGCAGTGCGGCCAGCCAAGGTTCTGTCATCTTCGCGGGCATCGCAAGGCGAACAAGCATTAGTGCAGCATGCAGCCCGCTGGCTTGACGCCTAACAACAACTTGCATTTTCGTTCTCTCCACGGGGCCGCGCCGTTTATGCCACCCACCGTAGCGCCAAACGCCGGTGGGGTAGCAGGCCCCATTTGCGCCCCCACTGGGGCGTTGCAGGACAGGTTAAATAGTCACTATTCAGCCTCGACTTCATATTCGGTCCCGCTGCTTTCCTCTGCCGGGCCGGGCGTACGCACGGCAGCAGTTGGGCTCGCAGCGCAGGCAGCGCCCTCCGTTGCAGTGCAGCATCAACAGCAAGGGACGCCTTGGGCTGCGGGGCCGCCCGCTGTCACATCCCCAGCTTTGCTATCGCTGGCGTCGGCACCCTCTCAACCTTCTGCAGCGCCGCTGGTCCTGCTGCCGTCCGCTGCATCGTCCCAGCCGCCTGTGGTTTCTACATCGTCTCAGCCGCCTTTGCAACCACATCAACAGCAGAAACCTCAGAATTATCAGCACTTGCCCCAGCATCACTCGCAACCTCCGCAGCAGCAGCCTGTCAATCAACATCTGCGCCATTTCTGGCCTCCGCCAATCCCACCAGATGTGCCGCCGCCCGGCGTGACTCCGCCGCCACTGGCAACGCAGCACCTTCCCAATGATGTTATCGCGAGCTTCCGTCGCCGTCTTGAACAGAATCGCATGGCTTTGGGCATCGAGGAGGAATCGCTGCGCCGCACCGAGCGTGATCTGCAGGAGGCTACCGCTGTCCTGCGGCGCGCGGAGCAGCTGCCCAAGCTGCATGCCGTTGTGTGGTCATACCTGGATGAAAACGATGTCATCTGCGGACCATACAGCTTGCTACAGCTGACGCAGTTGCTTAAGGGAGCCCCCCAGACGCGCGTGGAGAGCAGTGAAACCGGAGAGAGTGTTCCGTTTATGGAAGCGATCGCTGCAACGCCGTTGCGCAGCTGCGTCCTAGAGCGGAACACGTTGCGGGAGCGGCTGGCGTTGCTGGAGATGGCGGTGTGGAAGTTGCTGGAGGAGGTAAGGGGGCTGGAACACGACTTGGGGCAGGATTGTGGGGAACGGTGTTGGGCGAATAGGGGGATAGGTAACCACGTGCGTAAGTGGGCCCTGTGGTCATGAAAATTGGACGGGCATTCATACCGGATTCTTAAAATGAGGGAAGATGTAGTAATTGCCGCCCTCGTACGGGTTTTATTTCGAAGCGCAAGGTGGCCCCTTATGGGCGACCCCGTCGTCACGCAAACAATTGCACCCATCCGGCATCAAAGGGCGAGAGATGGTACCTAGGGAGTCATAACGATCCACAGCCGTGCGTTTTCGGCATGGGTTCACGTAAAGACGTGAGGCTTGCGCAGTGTACATGCGCTGCTCTCATTGTGGGCAGGTGTGTGGAATGGTGGCGCTGTCACTGCCCTGGACATATTGAGAGGGGTCTTGAGAGTGGGAAGCACTCCGTGCACATCAGTCAGCCTGAGCAGCAGGACCGAAGACACGATCTAAGCCCTAATAGGGTACGTACTCGTCTGATGGTCGTGCCGAACGGACCCACCTCTTACATTAAGTGGCCGAATTAAAAAATGTCTAGGTAGCGTCGACCGCGCAAAGCTTTACTTGTTGCAGACGGCGGCGTCACGGACGGGAAGTGGATTAGGTTGAGCAGTGCACCTGGTAATGCGGCGGCTTAATGAGGCCAGGTGATGAATTTTGACCCCGGTTCCGGACAAGCGTATGGAGTGGTGCAGCACATGTGGTTCTGAGGTTGGACGGCGTATAGCAGTGAGATATGGGGTACGCCGGCCATATGCCAAAGCATCTGATCAGGAATCAAAGCAAGGGATCTAATCTTCCAGCCAGTAGCTCGGATTTGTTGCCCGATCGGGGCATGTGCGGGGTCTTCCTTGTCTTTGTCCACCAGACGGCTTTGGCAATGTCCGCGAGGGTAGATACGGATCGTCTCCATCCACGGACATATGCATGTGTGGTCGCGAATGGAGATAGTGGGGCCATCCTGGTCGTGAGCTACGATCGGGTTGATGCAGCATGTAAGGGCGGGGCGAAGCCAGGTGCGCGGTCTACCGGGATCATCGATGTAGCTAGCGCAAAGGCCTCTAAATGAGAATTGGGAATTGACCCTATGCTAGGGAACACGGTCCTTTGCATATCGTCCAAGGAATATATCATTGGGTCGGGATCTCGTCGTTACGCGATGTCCTGATATGCTCAGTGTTTGTTTGTTTACTTTTTATATTCGTCCGGACGGCCGGGTCCATCGTAAAGGGGGCTGTCTTAGTCTTTTCGATCGAGGTACCGATCGTTCGTTCTCGTGAATATGGTTTGATCTTTACGGGAAGGAGCAGAAAGCACCGCTTTCATAAAGTTATGCCAGCGCGTGGGGGCGAGCGGAGATGATATGGCACGGCAGCGTCGTCGGTGGGTAAACCAGCTAGTCGCTCCGGACATTTGCTCTTAGCTTTTGGTGTAGATGGATAGGTTGTATTGGAGTTTATTGGAGGCATGTCCAGAGGGAGCAGCGGCGTCATGGGGTGGAAGTGGCTTGTAGGCGACATCGGTAAACGATGCCACGACGGCGTCGTGACAGCCATCGGGCAACAGAGACCAGGGTTAGGGTGATCGCGGCTGTGGCAAACGTGTTGTGCCTCTCTGTCCTTCACTACTCCATATGGGTCCGGTCATCCCTTCGTCCTTTCATATGAATCCAATTCATGCATTTGATGGCGTCGCCGTTGTCATAGCAGCACAGCAGTCAGTGCATCCAGGGAGGTTTGTTTAGGCGTCCATGCGTTGGGCCCCTCCCTGGCCCTTCTCCGTGTGTGTGTATTCAATCGGTACAGAATTGCGCAAGAGCTCCATCGCCGCCGCCGGCTATGAAAGGTGCCTTTTCGGGACATGCGATCCACTACGCACTTTGAGCATTTTGCCCCGGTTGATCTGAGCTCAGCTCACAGCGCTTGATGGTCTATCTTGTCCTGGTTCAGGACAAGATGGACTGGCAAGCGCCAACTATATGATCCAAAACCTACTTGCACATGCACCTGAGCCGGCATTACCACGTTTATGTTCCGATGTAGCCCCTTTTTGCGAACCCTCTTACCTACAGCACGCGCACCTCAATTCGTTCCCCGACAACACCATACGCACCGTTCGGGTTTCCTCCCTGCCAGCCCAACTGCTTGCTTGTCTAATTGCCTGCTCGCCTGCCACATCTGACTATCCGCAGGGCCGCTATATCTGCTTGGAGATCCAGGCCGCCGAGCTCGGTGCACTGGCAGACAAGTTGGCGGCCAGGCGCTGGGTGCCGGGGGGGGAAGGATCCACCGCGAAAGTCATCACGGCTGCCGCTGCCGAGGGCGGCCTCACGCCCATGGCGCTGCGCACGCACTTGATTGAGGGCTGGCTGGCCCCTAGCGCGCACCTATTGCCGGCGGCCCTGGCGGGTGTTCCCGTTACGGTGGCGATAACACAGGGCGCTATGATGATGGCAACGGAGGTCGTGGCGGAGTGGGAGAGCGCGGTTCACGAGGCCACTGAGCGACGGCTGGCTATTGCGTTAATGGCTGCGTCGTTGGGTGGTAATAACGGCATTACCGCCGCCGTGAAAAGGACCTCTCTTCAGGGCATGCAGCTGCCAGCGCGAGACGCCGGGGCTTGGAGCTACATTTCTGGTGGCCGACCCATGGGTCCGTTCTCCTTTGAGCAGCTATCGTGCTGGATGGATGCCGGTCAGATTGATAGCTACACATTGATAATGTCCGAGCAGCATCTTGTCCGTTCCGACGCCGCAGGGGCTGGTGAAGACGGCGGCGGCAGTGGTGGCAACGCACCGCGATGGGTACTTTTAGCCGAACTGGTGCGCTTGTACGGCAATATTGCGCCAGCGTCTCCGCAGACGCAGCAGCATGTTGCGCCGATGACGTCCATACCAGACCCTATGTTTGCCCTAGGCGGCTTGAAGCAGCAACAGCAGCACAAGCCTCAGGAACAGCAGCAGCAGCTAGCGCCGCCGCTACCGCCGCCACCCCCGTTGCCGCCACCCCCATTACCGCCACCCCCATTACCGCCACCCCCGTTGCCGCCACCAGCAACCTTGGCCATGGTGGCGGCGGTGGCCGCTGGCGGCGGCACTGTCCCTCAGCATGGCATCCTCCCACCTATGCCTCCGTCATCCCAGGGCCTGCTTCCCGGCATGCACGGGATGCCCGCAGCGCAGTTGCCGGTGGTATTGCCCATGACACCATTACCGGGCCTGGTGCCGCATGCGTCGCTTCAGCTGTCAATCACTGCTTCCGGGCCTAGGACAACTTGGCCGTCTGACGGGGGCAGCGGGATGGCGATGGTGGGTCCAGGGATTGCCGCCGGCGCAGCGCCGGTACTGATGCGGACCGGGTCCTTTCTTGAGGGCATGGGCAGTGCACCCGCGCCCTTCGGCACGGCCGATGAGGTGGGGCCCATCCGGACGGGTCAGGCCGACAGCCTCGCGTCAAGCAACTCAGTACCCCCCGCCCTAAAGCCGTCTCTGCCGCTACCCTCGCCAATGTTCCCTAACCCGAAATTGTATCATAAGCAGCCCAAACAGCCCAAGCAACAAAAGCACCGATCTGCCAGTCCGCCCCCGCCCCAGCAGACGCAACAATACAAGCCATTGGTGCTATCTTCACGACCGCCGGCGCATCAATCGCATCCGCAACAGCAGCAGCCGGCAGACCCGCAGCCAGCTGCATCTACGCCTGGTCTGCACCAGCAGCAGCATACACAGCAGAAAGGCAGGTTTCCAATGCGCGTATGCTCTCAATTGCAGCTGCCACTGCCACCAGCACCCCCCTTGCCGCCACCGCCGCCGTTACCGGCATCAATGCGACAGCAGCAACAGCAAGAGCTACAGCATGCGCCGCAGCAAGTGCTGCCGCTGCCGGCACCGCTACCGCCCGTGCGGCAGCTACAACCGCAGGTGGTGCGCAAAGCTGTCGGCATTGAGCAGGCAGCCGCTGCAACGATCGCTGTTCCGAGCTCGGCAACGGTGCTGGGTACATGTCCTCGGGCGCTTCCGCCTGGCATCAGCACTTCGGTAGTTACGCAAGCCTTGCGCATGACCAACCTGCAGTTCCTGCAGTACATGCGGCCCCATTTATACAAGCTGTTGGCCCCGATGGTGGAGGATGCATACTGCGACTACCGGTTGAAGCAGCTGGAGCTGGAGGATCAGGCGGAGGAGATGAAGCTGAAATTGCAACCGCAGGCGGGGCTGGGACAGCCCTTGGGGCAGGAATGCGATGGAGCGGAGATTGAGGGACGCCACGCACAGGGGTCAGGTCACGTAATAGTTGCAGCAGATGCAGCCGAGCCTATGGATGTGGAGGTTCCAGCAGGGGAAAATCCTTCAGCTGGCTCAGGTACCGCCTTGGGGGCAGAAAAGCTGTCCGGTCCCGCGGAGCCTGCCGGGCCTGCCGTAGCGACCTCGAACGCGGAAGAGGAAGGCGCCGTGAAGTCGGTTCAGGGTAAACGGGCATTGTTGGAGAAAGGAGAGGCGGAGGGGGATCATAAGCCATCATGGTATGAGGAATCCTTGGGAGCCGAGAAGGAAAAGCCGCAGTCGCTGACCCGTGCTGCTGGACTGGTAGTAGTGGAACACCAGCTGCTTTTTGAGGAGCATCGCCGTGCGCCGGGGGCTACAGCAACCACAGACCTGACTACAGCGGGAGTCACAGACATGGAGGCAGAAGGCGCAGTCCCTGTGGCAATGGGGACGAGCTCAAAATCGCCCCGGGGACAGACGTCTGGGGTAAAAGGCGAGCCGGAAGAGGACAAAGAAAAGGAGCAGCCCGAGGAGGGGGTTAAACCTGGGGCTGCCGAAGCTGGCCCGCGAACATCCCCGTGGCGAGGGGAGCAGGATCTTCAACATGAGGTTGCGCTTACTGTTGAGCCCCAATCGCAACTTCAAGTGAAGTCCCCAGTCCGTAAGCTGCAACGAATGGAGCCACCGGGCACGGCTACGACTGGTAGAGGAAGCAGTGACGGCGATGGATATGGGGTTGCGGACGGTGGTGGCTCTGGAACCTCAGGAGCGGGGTCACGGCCGCGCCGCAGCGGCAGGCTCAACAATAGCACAACAGCGCCTGCTGTAGCAGCGGCCTCCGCTCGCAACGCCACTGCTGCTGCTGCTGCTGCTGCTCTTGATTCGGCTGTTCCTCAGGCCGCTGCCACGAGTGTCGCGCCCTGTGATGCCCGCGGCACCGGTAGCAGCCCCGAAACCACATCGATCGTGAAGGACATGTTGGACGAGATCCTAATGCTTGCTTTATTCACAATCGAGGCTCAGTCGTACATGGCACCTACTCGTGCAACGCGCAGTCGGCGTCAGACGGCGGTGGCCACTAGTCCAACCGGGGCCGCTACCGCCACTGCTGCCGACGGCGGTAGCAGTAAGGCGCGGAGGGAAGCCCCAATGGGAACCGATGACATCGCGGCTACAGGGGGGCACCCTACCAAGCGGCAGCGGACAAGTGTGGCCGGCGCTAAGGCAAACAAAGCCAGCGAGGGCGGCAGCGGTGGCGGCTGTACGATGGCTGATGACGATGGTAGCAGCCGTCGGAAGGTTAAGAACAGCGGACGATCTGCATCGCGGGCGGCGATGCCGGAGAGCGACTCGGACGGGGGGCCAGGTAGGGCGGAGGACGACGCGGACACCAGGGTAGACCGCGGGCATGACCGTTGGTCAGGAGGGGCAGGACGAAGGCGGCAGACTCATCATCCTCATCAAGAGCAGCAGCAGCAGCAGCGCAGACGGCCGGTGCTGAAGCGTGCGAGGAAAGAAACTCAAACAAGCCCTGGTTCGCATGCAGATGTAGTGGTGCCACGCGCGGCGGGTGGCCATTCGGAAGCTGCCGACGGCGGCGGTAGTGACGGCATTGCTGCAACCGCTGCCGATCCTCGGCCCGAAAGCTCGGGTTCTCCTGGTAGAAGGGCTACAGCTGGTCCAGACCGCGCTGCTGATGGGGAGGACGACGACGCTGCTACAGCTGCAATGGAAGACCAACCAGCTATTGCCACCGCCGCCGCTGGCAGCAACGATGAGGGGATTGACGGCGAGACGTCGCCTCGTCCTCAGCGCGCGCATCGCCACCGGGGTATTTCCGCCAAGGAGCTCCGATCTCTAGCAGAGGGCGGTGGCGTCCCCGCCGACGACCCGCTCATGATGGGTGGGGATGGGCACGGGCGCCGTACAAGGGCAGCGGCGGCCGCGGCGGCCGTCAATGCCAAGGCAGCCTTGGCGGCGGAGGTACTGGCGTCCATGTGCGACGTCAGCGGCCTCGCCTCCATCGGAGCTATCCACGCTAACGGCAGCCGCGGAACGAAGAAAGAAGCGGTATTCCTGGCCGCTGGCTCTCGGCCGTCGCACCGTCGACAGTCCAGTCGTGGGACGGCGTCGGCGCGGGTGCATCACAGCCCGACCCGCGGGTCGTCGGAGGCGGCTACTGCCGGCGGCAGTGACCTTGCTGACCTTGATGATGCTGAAGCCCTCGACAGCCCCCTTCGCCAAGTCGGCAGTGGTCGCGTCAATGGTGGTAGCGGTGGCGGACTCCTGCCACGCGTGCAGCGTTCCCTGGAGCGCCTGGCGACGGAAGCGGAGTTGGCATCGTGGCAGGCTGCCGCAGCCGCCGGCCGTACTAGTCGTCGCGGCAGCGAAAGCGGTCGCCGGCCTCCCAGCCGGACCAGTAGCTGCACGCAGGAGCACCTGGAGGGTTTGCACAGTGCCATCTTTCCCGGAAAGCCGTACGGCAAAGCCATGCGTCACGACAGCCTGACCATGTTGCTGGAAGCTAGCTTGGTGGCCTTTGGCGGCGGCACTGCGGAGCAGCCGTTGGCGCCGGTTGAGGCCGGTGACGCTGACGCTGACGTCGAAGCCGCTGATGACGTGCCCACGGGGATGGCGGCGATGGTAGAGGATTACGTGGCCGCGGGACTTGACGTGGGAGCCGATGCACCAGATGCCGACACAGCCGCTGACATAGCCGCTGACACAGCCACAGGCGGGACCGATAATGTTAGCGAGCAGCAGGTGGAAGAAGGGGGAGGTCAAAAGGCGGCGGCGGATGGCCTACAGTGCTTTCCCAAGCACGTGCGCAGCCGGCGAAGTGCGCGTGCAGCTGTACCGCGACGCGTCGTAAGTGCTGTACTTCAGGAGGCGGCCGTGGACGAGCAACCTAGTTCGCCGCCTCTGCCACCAATTCCGCCCTTGCAGCCAATCTCGTCATCGCCATGTCAACCACAGGCGTCGCCGTCGCCGCCAGAGTTATCACCTCAATCCCCGCAGCGTCTACCATTCCAACTGCCTCAGTCGCTGGGGCACCAAGATACGGTGCAACTTCTGCAGCAACTTTTGTTGGTCCGGCAACTGCAACAGCTACAGCAGTTGCCTCTGCAGTTGCAGCAGCAGCAACTGAATCAAACGGACTGGAACCTTCCTTCAGCTGCATTTCTGCCGGCCCAGCATCCCAACTGGCAATCCCTTTCACAGCCGAAGCAGGAGCAGCCGAAGCACCCGAATTTACAACAGGTATCTCCGAAACAAGAAGGCCTGTCCTTGGCGCTGTGTCCGTTTCCAAGTCAGCGGCCTCCGTTGCCACGGCAGGAGCCGCATCATCATCTGCGGCGGCAGCAAGAGGAGGAGCAGCAAAGCCCCGAGCCTAACCAATACACCTTTCACCTTTCACAGCTTCTCCAGACGGAAGTTGCAGGTCAGCGGCGTCGGGCAGAGCCCGGTGGCGGCGGCGGGGCCGGCAGCAGCAGCAGCAGCGACATCGTTGGGGCGGCCGCCACGCAGGCGCTCCTCCAGGCCCAAGCGCAGGAACTCGAACAGGAACAGCAGCGGCAGCAACAGGAGCGGGGCCAGGCTGACGAGGTCGCAGCGCGGCCTTGGGCGGAAGGCTCTGGCCGGCTGCGGCGGCGTGGTAACACTGTCGCGCCGCAGCTGTCGCCATTATTGGAGCAGCAGCTGCAGCCGCAGCCGCAGCCCCCGGCAGCCGTGGCAGGGACGGCAACTTTCCGGCGGTGCGTTGGCAGCAATCGTCCCAGCCCACTTGGCGGCATCGGCGATGACGCCGCCATTGCCACGTCCTCGGCCGCCAAGAACGGCGTCAGTACTGCCAGCCGCCATCGAGGAGTCACGCCGGTCTCAGAACGGAGTGTCTCAGAAGCCCAGGAGCAGCAGTTCGGCGCAACGAAGCTACGACACCAGCAGAATCAGCGCCGTGACTTGGTGCTGCGACAGCTGCGAACCGAAGCTGGGTGCAGTCGGGGTCTGCCGCTGCTGGCATTGCTGTCGCTGGCTCCTTCTCGCAACGGCTTGGCAGCAGCGGCGGGGCGGGGCAGCAGCTCCGCCCCTGCCTCTGCCCTGGGGGGCGTCAAAGGTACCATACCTCGGCCCCGTGTGGGCGCCAACGGAGGCACATCAGCGACATCCGATGGTGCGGCGGCGGCGGCAGTGCCGCCGCCGCCGCCCCAACCGCACCCTCGTGCCCGAGCGGCTGCCAGCGAGCACCGTTTCCTGACCATGGCAGCCAGCGGCAGCGGCGGAGTTGGCGCGAGTGCCGAGCAGCGGCAGGTCATGGACATGGCGAAATGGCGGCTGCAGGCGGGGCGGGCTAAGAAGCTCAAGTTTGGCCGCAGCCGCATTGCGGGATGGGGTGAGTTGGCTCTCAGGGCTGTGAGAAAACGACGTTACTTGAATCTGGGAAGGCCCACGTCTGGGAAGTCATACACCATACCATTGTGTTTTGGGTTTATGGGGTCTGATGGGCTGGGCTCTCTCACAGGGTGACTGGGCTTCCGACTGGGCTGTCTGCGCTCCGGGAATTCGAACAGCTGCTGTAAATCGCCTTTGATGTGTTGATGATACGCCTCTGATGTTTCAGCCTCAATTCATTTGGCCCCTTATACGTGTACTTATTTTTTGTGATTTATCCGCCATCCGTGTGGAACTTAATACACAGGAAATGACGGGTTATGTGTAAAGTGAATGGCCCTGGCCGTTCGACAACCGTTCCTGCAGGTCTCTTCGCAGTCGAGCCCATTGAGGCGTCCGAGTTCGTCATCGAGTACTGTGGCCAGCTCATCCGCAAGCCGTTGGACGATGTGCGGCAGCGGCAGTATGACGCGGCAGGCTACGCGGATTACATGTTCGCAATAGATGACAGCTGGGTGGTGGATGCAACTTTGGCGGTGAGCACCAGGGCGGCATGAAGTGGGGTGTGTGCTGTCGGGAACGGCCGTAAGCTGTCACCAGTTTCAGCTTACCCGTAGGTCTTAGGCTTAGCCTTAAGTCCTATTACGGCATGGTGAGCAAAGCCGATGCGGAATGGGAGTGGGGCGGGCTAAGATCCAAAAAAGAACGAAATCAATCATGCATGATGCTCCCGCCAGCGGAATTCCTCCCTGGTGAAATTTGCACCTTGCGCCTGGCTGCACCTTGCGCTCAGGCGTAGCTGTGATGTGAAACATGCAAATGTGGAATAATAATAATAATAATGCGAAAATGCCGTTTCTCGACTTGCCTCATGCTCCCGTTGCCGCTCTCCGCTGCACGCAGGGGAACGCCGCGCGTTTCATCAACCACTGCTGTGACCCCAACTGCGTGGCTCGCATCGTGGAGGTAGGCGGTGAGAAGCGCATCGCCATCTACACGCTGCGCCGCATTGAGGCTGGCGAAGAGCTGCATTACGACTACAAGGTGGGGGCCCTAGGCAATGGCGGGGCGTTGGCCAGTGGCGGTATGCGTGCGGTGGCGTGGCGTAACTGGGAAAGGCATGGCCTCGTGCAAGAACGGGCTGGGTGTGGGATGGTGCACAGATGGCGGCGAATGGATTCATCCTCATGACTAAGCATGATCAACGAAAAGAAAACGGTGAAGTCTTGCTGTGCGTATATGTTATTTTGCTCGATGTTACAACTGAACTGAACCGTTACTCCGTTTTGCACTTTCCGTACTTTGTTTCCCGTATTGGCCTGTATCTCATTAAAACACACACACACACACACTTTCGCCTACACGCATTCCCGTGACACCGCGGCCCACAGCTCTCCAGTGTGCCTGGTGCGGAGCGGATATTTTGCGGCTGTGGAGCCCGCAACTGCAAGGGCTTCATGAACTGAGCTGGAGCGACAGCAATAGTAGGGGAGGGTGTATGAGGCCAGGAGGAGGAGGAGGAGGGGGAAACGTAGTGTGCTGCTGTAGTGTGCGCTTCAGCCGTATCGGGGAATTAGCTGTCCGCGGCCAGCTGTCTCGATGGTTCGCGTGGTGATGTATTCGAAGGGCCCTTGAAGGGGAAATTGCATCTAGTCTATCGGTGTGTCTGTATGTGCCTCTTCTGGGGAGGAGTAATTTTCTTCCGGCAAGCGTGGAACTTGGTGTAGTACGGTGTACCGTCCGGCAGACGTGCAGCAATTGTTGCCATGTGCGGTAAAGTATACAGTTTATCCGTGTACGGTGTACAGCACGGATGGATTGGTAACGTCCACCATGGCGTAGTTTAACGAACAGGCTGCACCGAAACCGGGTGAGCTCCGTCAGATGGTTTGTTGCACGGCCTTACGCATGATGCGCGTATTCGCCAACCCGTCTTTTCATGCTGGCAAACAACACGTGCACAACATATTAGTGCGCTTAGACGGGGGGGATGCGCTTTCATTCGTGTCGTTCCCTCCCAGTAGCATGTCATCCATTGCGGGGCAGACACGCGCTTCAGCCTTGCCTCCGGGCAGTGAGGACGCATGAACAACGCCTCCAGTCAATTCCCATGTGGGTTGACCTCACTTCACTGACCCTCACTTCTCGGCCATTCCCGCAAATGACCGCTGTCGCAATGTACGTATGGTGAAATCCGTGGTTCGTGGAGACGGTGCGGCGCCGAGTGGCATTAGCCTGCTCCTTCCTCTTTGTCGCAGAATAACATTTGAACGGCATTAGAGTTGTCACGTTCCTGCTCTGCAGCAATGCACATTGTTCTGAATCAGTTGCCGCTTGCCGGGCGCCGGCACGGGTCGGATGTCTGTGTCCAGCCGGACATGAACAGTCGCCTAAACGGCGACTTCGGAAAGACTTTTGGCGCGGGGGGAAAGAGTGTCAGCAGGGGAGCTGTCATGCCAAGTCCCGAGATCAAGCCACAAGTACTACAAGGAACTACACACAAAGGTACAATTGGAAAGGGGCCCATGGATGTCACTAGTGCAGGCGCCCTTGCATACTAGGGAGGCACAACGGCAGGACGGGCCGGTGGGTTCCGGCCACATGCGAATGCACGTTTACATCTCTCTCCCTCCCTGCGTTCGCCTCAGCGCCGTGTCTCTCGTGGCCGTGGGCGTAACCGTAGTCTGCCGGGGCGGCGCAAGTGCCTTGTTAAATGGTTGCGGTCCTGCAGTCATTTGCCCAACTTTGAACTATTACCTTCTACCATCGCGGTGGACGAGTGAAAGTCTCCCGCAAGGAGAAGATAAGAGATGTTGAACGTATGCGTTGTTTTGGCGGCATATTATGACTGTGGAATAGGCGGCATGGAGTCCTCTAAGCGCTCCCTGATTTGTCACCTCACGCTGGCACTGTGGGGGAAAACATTTTGGCGGGTGTGCGTTCCCTCCCCTCCTCCACGTTTGGGGGTTTCCTCGTTCCTTTCACATGAAAAGAAAGGAGCATCCGAGACCTCCGGATAGATGTATTTCCTGGTTTTCTAGCCCGTTTTATGGACTTGGGGCGACCGCCCTGTGTAGCATGAGAAGAACATATGTGTGGGTTGTGCAGCGCCTTCGGCCGCTTGACCGTCTTCCCGGGGGAGCTTGCGGGGAGGACGTACAGTTGGTTGTCTCAATGGCACTGTCTCATGGCGCGCTGGCACATGATATCTATCTGTGTTGGCGGTCGTTGCGTTGATGGCCGTAGAATGGTTCTTTTTCTGCTGTGTTTCCACGACATGTGGACTTACTGGTGTTGAACGGAGTTTAGAACTGGTGTAGAACGGTACCCAGAGAGAACGTGTCTTGGGAGGCACGTGCATCGATTGGTGCGTCATTGGACTGTCACGCCTCTTTACATGAAAGCTGGCGTTAAAACTAGGTACCTATCGTATGCTCTTCACACCTCCCCACACAACACAAACCTTTTATGATGGATAGGCGAAATCGCAAACAGCAAACAGGCGACTTCAAAATGAAAAGTAAGAACGCACTAAAGCCAGTCCGCATGAATAACCTTGATGCACTTCGTTGTTTACTGCAGCACCTCATCCTGTTGAAGCCCACACCACACACACACACAACATGCATGGGTGCTTTCTTTTCCTTCCATTCCACTTGCAACACCCATCATGTCTCATCATCACCATCATCACATCATCATCATCATCATCCCATGCCTACACGTGCCAGCACTGTGCCTCCAACCCAGCACCAACCCTTCACTGGCCCGCACGCCGTTCCATAAACCTTCTCCTAGTTCATTACCGCCTCGACTATACAGCTACAAGACGCTATCACGAAGATGCCTGCTGAGAAGCACAGCATCGCGCTGAGGAACTATGGGGCTATCAGTTCACGTTAAAAAAGGATATGCGATCAGCACTCCCAACCTCACCAGTTTACTTTGGAGCGCCGTCGTCTCTTGGCCCAGGCTGTGCAGATGGACACGGCCCTAATGAGTAGGAAGCAGATGTACCTATATCGATATGCGGTAGGTGCTCTCTTGGGGGCAATAAACTTCAAATCCTGGCAATAATAATAGCCAGCCACTGCTGCGAGTCATTTTCCTGCGACGAGAAGTTTTGGCAATCGGTCTCTGTACTGCGCCGCACAACACAAGGTTGTCACATTCAAATGGGGTTTGGATGGTCAGCATGACACCACGTACGAGTAATTCGTTTACGTCACCCGCTACGCCGCGGCCCGTTCTCCATCCACCCTCCGCCCTCCGCCCCATGTCCCCGCCCCTCCCGGAATGTACGAACGTACGAACAAAATGGACGAAGCTTAACTCCTAAGAAGGTTCCCAAACTGCATCCCGTGCCGCCACTGCTGACCATAATGTACGGTTACTTGTACTTCTACCAGGGTCCACTGCGTCATATCATAAGAATCGCGATGCATGGGGCCATTTGGAACCCCAAAGATAGATCCGCACGAGCAAGCTAACTATATAAAAAATATTTCGCTGGTAACGGGCACCAGGGGACACCTCCCCCCGAAGCAAGGGCAGGGATCTGCTGCGTTTCCCGCCAAATGAAGATGTTATATACGTCATACCATCACACAGACAGACAGACAGACAGACAGACAGACCAGCCATGCATCAGACAGTGAAAGGACCACCTACCAGCAGGCGCCAAAGGTACGGAAAACAATTTACCGATACTGAGCCAGAGAGCCGCCGCCTCTTCAGTGCTCGCTTGCTGCGCATCTCACGCACGTTACCTGCTGCTCTTACTTATCTTGTGGTATGTATGCATCACATAGAGCTACGTTACATTCACACAGAACTCCCACCGGCTAGCTCGCTGCCACTAACGGTACATGCATCATCTATCGCCTAACAGTCCTACGTACACATCCCCGAAACTTGCTTACGGCTACCACGCAATGCCTCCACCCTTGCTGCATCAGTTGATGCCACTCGGCTGTTCGCTCAGCAGATAGACCATCGAAATCTAACCTGCAAAGCCCTGTATTATTGTGAATGTTGTTGCTCTGGCAGCTGTTGCTCTTGGAAGTGTTGTAGCTGTTGTAGCTGCTGTAGTTGTTGCAAATGTTGCAGCACGTCCGGGCTGACCTGCAGCATAGGCGGTATGGAGTATGACACCTGCCCCTGCTGGCCCTGGCCCTGGCTCTGCGTCGCCACCGCCTTCTGCGCCGCCGCTGCAAGCTCCAACAACCCGCTCTGCGCAATCATGGTCATGGCGGCGACGAAGGTGCGCTCCTTGGCCGCGAGCCGCCGCTGCATCACGGAGAGTTGCTTCTCTAGCGCAGCCAGTCGCCCTTCCGCCGCGTCTTCACCTATAGCTGCGGCGGCCTCCGCGGCAGCCTCGGCGTCTAGCAGCGTAGGCGACGGCGGCCCTGTTTCTGTGATGGCTGCTTGGTACAGCAGTGTTCCCCGGGGAGACCGCGTGGGTTGTGTGGACGGGAGTGCTGCTGCGGCCGATGAGGGAACCAATGACGCCGCTTCCGCTGCGTCGTCACTAGCCATTCCTGGAGCCGCCGACACACCTGCCGCTGATTCTACCTCGAACTGCACTGCTGTATCTGCTGCTTCTGCTGTAGCGACTGTCGCTGACAATGCTACTGCTTCCGCATTTTTCGGCAACACTACTGATCCTGCTGATGAGACTGCTGTCACTACTGTCATCCCAGCATCCAATACACCTGCTGCTGCAGCTGATACCGATAAGGCCGCTAGCCCAGCAGCTGCTGTGACATCGTCACCTGCTGCTGCTTCAGCCGGCATTCCGGATACTGCTGAGGTCACAATGCTAGGTACTGCTGCTCGTACATCTGCTGAGTATTCCGTCTCTGCTACTGCTGCTGTTGTTGCTGCTGCCGCTGCTGCTACAGCTGCTGTTGTCACGGGCGGTGTTGATTCTACCTGCTGTGCTTCTACTGATGATCCAAATGGCACCTTTAAAATCTGATTATTAGTGTTCACGGGAACAGTTGTCAGTGTTGGATCCACTCCTGTTGCTGCTGCTGCTGCTTCTAACTCTTCCCGATCCGGCCCCAGGACCACCTTATCATCAACCGCCTCCACGGCGGTATGCGCGAACAACCTCTGCTGCTGTTGCTTCCACAACTCCTGCTGCTGCTGCAGCTGCTGCTGTTGCAGTATTGACAGCTCCAGACGTTGCTGGTGCTCCAGCCGTGCAAGGGCAGCTGCATGCTGCGCCACGGCCGCCTGCTGCTGATGCCGCAACTCCACCATCGCCACGGTCTGATCCGCCACCGCCTGCTGCCGCCGCTGCTCTGCCTCCCGAATCTTCACCGCTTCTTGAAGCACCCTTTCCTGCCGCTGGTGCTGCAGGCCCCCCACCACCAATACTTGATTAACCAAATCCAACTGCTGCTGGTGCCGTAGAAGTGCCGTACGGTCCGCTTCGGCAGCTACTGCCAGCTGCCGATGACGCGCCCATTCCCCTGCCTGCTCCGCTTGCGCGACCGCCAGCGCCATCCGTCGCCGGTGCTCCTCCTCCTGAATAGCCGCCTGCACGAGCGCCGCTTCCTGACGTTGCTGGCGCTGCGCATTGACGTGCTCCGCGTGTGTCAAGGCGGAGATTTGTCGCAAGTGCTGCTGTTCTCCAAAGGCAGTGGCATGAGCGTCCGCTGCTGCCTGCCTCCGCTGCCGCTGCTCCCCAACCTGCTCCGCCTGCCTGGCAACCTGCGTTTGGCGTATCTGGCTTTCCGTCGCCACTGCTGCAGCCCGCCGTGCGACCTCCGCTTGCCGCCAGCTATTGGCCTTCTCTACCGCCGCCGCCTGGAGAACCGCATCCCGCTGCCGCTGGTTCCGCAGGTCTCGCCATGCCGCAGCCTGTCCCTCCACCTCCGCCTGACGTCTTCGCTGGTTCTCCACTTGCATCTGAACCGCCGCTACAGCCTGCCGCTCCACCTCCTCTCTTCGTCGCCACTGCAGATCCATTACTGCTGCAGCCAGCCGCTCAGCTTCCTCCCGCCGCTGCTGCCGCGTTCGTTCCTCCTCCTCCTCCACCTCTGCTGCTGCTACGGCCGCGGTTGCCACGGCCGCTGCCGCTGCCTGACGCATCTGTAGCTGTGCTACCGCCGCCACCCCCGAATAGGTGCTGCTTCCCTTGAGGAAACCCTGATGCATCTCCGCTGCCGCGATTGCCCCCAGATGCGCCGCCTCGAGCCGCCGCCGGTACTCCTGCTCACGTGCGGCGGCCTGCTGCTGCAGCGTGACCACCTTGTTCTCAAGCTCCGCCTCCCGCATCGCCGCAGCAGCCTCCACAACAGCCAACTGCTTACGGTGCTGCTCACCTCGCAGCGCCACCGCCGCCTCCGACATCTGCAGGCGTCGGAGCAGCCAGCCCTGCCGCATAGCAGCTGCAGCTTCCTCAGCTGCAACACGCATCTGGTACGGCTCAGGCTGCTGCGGCGGTTCACACGGCAGCGGCGGCGGCCGTGGTTGTGGGATTTGCCGTCGCTGCTGCTGTTCTATTACAATGTTAGCTGGTAATGGCGTTTGATGGTAATAATCCTGTACGTGCTGGTAATGGTGCTGGTGCTGATGGTGGCCAAGTAGCCGTTGTGACCAGCGCCGCGAGTGCCCGACTTCTGGTTCTGAAACGGGCAGGAGGTTCGCGGGGGGCGGCTGCTGTAGCAGTAGCCCAGCGGGCGCCGGTATCGAAGCGCCAACTTCAACCCTATCAACAGCAGCAGTGTTGCCCTGGTTCTGCTGGTTCTGCTGCTCGTTTAGATGCTGGTTTGGGTTCTGCGGAAGGCGCTGCTGTGTAACGTGATGATGGAAACTTTGTGGTTGGTGCGGCTGACGCGGCTTGTAGAGATCATCCGATAGCTGCTTGTGCTCCCGCAGCCACTGGTTACGCACACCACCAGGATTCTGCTGCTGCTGCTGCTGCTGCTCATCGTATAGTTGGTGAGATAGGCCTCTGCCGGCTTCAACCACCTCACCCCCCTCCGCCACATACGCCGGATTTGTCACCAAGGGTGCCGCGGGCCGGAATGCACCCCGCCGGTCATTAGCACCTCCCACTACTGCAGCAGCAGCAGCAGCAGCAGCAGCAGCAGCAGCCGCCGCCGAGGCCAAGCCATCTGCGGAGGTATCCGCATACCTGTTCGCCGTATCGCTGTTGAGCCCTTTATGGATGAAGGATTGCCGAGGCTCATCACTGGCGCCCCCGGGGGGCCTGTAGGCCGGTAGCTCTGCAGATGGCCGCCAGCGGCCCTCGGGCCAGGCCGGCAGCTGGCCCTGCAGGGCCGCCATGAACGAAGGTCGACTCCTGCTGGGGCCTCAGCGTCGTCCAATCCTGATGTCGATGCCGTCAGAGCCCCTTCTTAGAGCTGTGCCAACAACAGGTGGGGGTGGGCTGACATGCCAGGCCAGTTCTGGGCACTACCGGTCCCTGCGCGGCGGGCGGGCACAATCAACAACACAGTTTGGCGGAATGTGGTAGGGAGGTGTCTCTGAGATCATGCGGGACGGGATGGGAACCCTTTCTTGCGTCAGCATGTACATACATACAGCGGCCTCGAATAATGTAAATCCCAGAAGAATCTGATTATCGTATTTAAATTATTCATGTTATTTAGGTAATCATTTATGTACTTACATACGGCATCACAGCAGCAGAATACGTCCAGCAAGATTTAATTATGTGCATAAAATATACGGTTTTTTATTTTTAGAGGTTTTGTCAGACACGGCGGATATGTACACGTATGCACGCCATGCGGGTTGGGTTTGTTTTGTGCTGAGGGTCATCATCTACTGCCGTCGTGACAGTCTGACAGTGTGCAATTCGAATGGGGAGCGAGTATGTACCATCTACATACAGCTTCGAGGAGCGCAGGTACTGCATGTGCAACCAACTAGCCATGCGTAGCTGCGTGATGTCAAGGTTATGGAAGGTGGTATCTCCAGGGTTACGTACGGATGCAGAGGTGTTGTGCCGTGCCTGCTGCCGTGCAGCAGAGGTAGCATCTATCCGATGACAAAATGGCAACAAGACAGGCAAACAAGATGGTGTGTGTTGTGTATTGTATGTAGATGGCATGGAAGGTCAGCTAGATAGGGGGGCCTTGTGCATACAAGGGGCAGCAATAATAATACAATACGGCAATTTCCATACGCGTGCGCGCGCGCGCACACAAATCAGCTTGTATGCATGCGCGTGCATGTGTACTGGTATGCATGCTGCTGTTATCCGTTACAATCCCATTTGGGTCGACTTCTAAACGCACGGCGCAACGGGCCCAAGACTGGTACGCATCTAGCCAGCCAGCAGGATGTGTGTTGGTTCATTCATGCCGTATATTTGTTGTAGATCACAAACCTTGATGCCCAGCAATCAAGTGCCATGATCGAATGCAGCGTCTAAAGCTTCTGAGTCGGGTTGTGACTTTGGCGGGCGGCCACGTACGGTAGGATAGCGGTATCGGCATGTCTCGTGTGGAAACACGGTTAATGATCAACCAGACCTTACAAAAATCCCTTTTATGGACTCCAAGGTGCTCATTCTCAAGGGTGTCATCAAAACGCCAGACCGGCGGTGGACTCCGGGCTGTCCACCGAACGCTAGCGAAAAGGGTCCATAACCAGTTTTATTATGGGAAATCCAAAATAATCTTATGTTATATGACTCCTATGAAACTAATCAAGACCTCCAACTCACCATCACTTGCTTGCCCAAGTGGATGACAGCTTCGGATGGCGTTTAACCTCACGACAGCGCCGAATTAAGTAAAGAGATTCCCCTTGTCAATACAGATATATGAAATGCCGTCTTGTGAATTAGAGACTAGATTTGCCACATGTTCACGCCCCCGGAGCTTGCAACGACCGTTTCTACGAGCCTAGCAGTAATTGTGCAGGCCTAATTTCATCAGATCATGAGTTTATTATTTATTTGTATGGCTTAAGAGCTTCGTTGAACGTTCTACAGCTTGCGAGCACCTCAGCGGAATATATATGTAATCCCACTTGGTAATACGTTATTGAGCCATTATATATCAGTAATACGTTACCTTTCATAAACATTTATACTATTATGGACGTCAGAGACCATTATTTTCAGTGTTTTGCGATGATGGTTTTAGTTACCGGTATTCAGGGTTGTATTAGTGGTTGCTGTAGAACGGCCCCCAAGCTGTTTATCTTACAGTTGTGCTGAGCTAAAATTTTCTTGAAAAATTAGAAGCTCATATAAAACGAGGGAAATAACGAGACCACAGGTAACAGGTCAGAGCGACAAAGGAAGGAAAGTCCGGGAAGCGCTCCGAACAAAACAACCTGCGAGGCAACAGAATTGGCGCGCGGTACACAACTATTTTGCACCTAAATGCGGTTTAAGAGGCGTACATGTTCACTGTATGCCTGCTCAACCTCCAGGCGGACGGCTATGATGTACCTCATCCGCGCCTGCACGGATAAACGCCTGCCTGCCTGTCGCGTGTCCACGTCGCGCTTTACACACAAAGCATGGGCCCTTGTTGGAGATGTTAACTAATTAAGTTTTTTGGGGTAAGCCTACCTCCCTTTCCCCCTCCTCTCTCTCTCTCCCTCACACGAGCTTACACATTGATATGATGGCCATTTCCTGGCTAACCTATGTGCACGACTAGGGCTGGCTTTAATAAATGAAATAAGTACCTTGAACTGCAGGGATACGACACCAACAAACGATGGATTCGACACTTTGGTTATAGCTCTCAAGAATTATACCTTGCTTCTAATGAAGATAATCCAGCTAAACTTTTAGGTGGGAGGAAAAATGTATCAGATACGTCCTATAATTGATCAGTCCGATGAAACATTTAAAACAGCTTTTCCGGCGGGAACGGACGCTTATCTAGCAGAAAACATCCAGGAAGAAGGTGGTAATCGCCGTAATGGTATTACGACAAAAACGGTAAGGAGTCCAGGCGTCCATCAGGGCCTAGCTGGTTCATTTTTCATTTGAAGTAGAGGTTCCTCGAGTCAGGACCGGGAACCTCCTTGATAAGTATCAACCCCGCTGCAACAATTGACACTTCATTTGCCAGTATCGCAGATTTTATTTTGGAGTTACGAGTAAAAGTCGCTTTACTTACAAAAGGACTTTCTTTTGTATCAACTCTTAAAACTCTGATTGTAAAATGCATCGCCCATATTAAAAACGTTTGATACTTCAAACTAGTAACTAAAGGTGTAATACGGTTCATTATAAGTTTAATAAAATCCTTTGTAAAAGATAAAGGCAGATTGATAGCCCTAGGAGCGCAGGAGCCGACCAGGAAGAGAGCGGAGAGCAGCTCGGCCCATTATTTTCAGTTGAGGCCCCCCAACCCGACCAATGCCCACCAACAAGGTCCAGCAGCAAGTTCAGCAAAGGCCAAGCAAGGGTAGACAACACCGGTAGGATCATCTACAATAAATTTATGATGATGTCCCTCATGAAATTTGAGATATGGGTGAACGCCAGATACCCTCTCCAGGAGGAGAGGGTTCAAATCGTGACTTAGGCCGGCTTAGGTGCATACGCTTACAAACGTTGAACCGTGGGACCCAGCTGGCTGGATTCCCTACCGAGCAGTTGCCATGCATGGTACGACTACCGGTCGGTAACAGCGATTAACAGCAATATGTTCAGCTTAATTCGTCATTTTGCTCAGTTGCCTGTTTGATAGTTCAGCTCCGTAATTCTTCTGCTGATATTATTGGTCGTTGCTGTAGCTCAGAACTTGACCGGCTTGCTTACGTCTTACCGACTACGCACATTCCTTGTAACACACACACACACACACACACATACACACACACACAGACCATCCAAATATGGATGAAACTGACTGATATATGCAGGGGTCATGAGCCCTAGATATATGACTCCTGGATATATACAAGGAATATCCCAGAGATATAGCTGTATAAATGATATACATTATCCATATTTTATCATATCTTTTATATGTTGGAACAGCAGTCATCCACCATGTCATGTACGGCCTTTTCAAGCTTTTTAGCACGCTGCGTCCTCGTGGACTGGGCTCCCGTGACCCGTGGGACCCGTGGTATCCCCGAACTTTCCCAAAACTTTTCAGGTGCCAAAAACAGATTATTGGCCGGACTCGCACTCGCTGGACATTACGGCATATCCCACCTTCGCCATGCCTCCATTCCCAGCCGTTCCTGAACAACGGGAACCGTATCTAAATATAGCACGTGCACACACATAGGTTTGCCCAGTAGTTCAATACGCGGTGATACCGTGGTGCCTAAAGAGGCGCATCGAACTCTATCCTCCCATCGGTAATATGGTCACTGTTTCCCTCCTCTCTTGGCCGGCCGAGCACCTGCATGCGTTCTATTCGCATTCTTGCTGCTCGCTAGCCTTAAACTGATGCCTTTAAATACTGATGATACTGATACTGGCAGCGGAACAGCAGTCTCGCTGCTTTTTGTTAACGCATCCGTACAGTAACGAATCCGTTAATCAACCACCAGCTGATCACCGCCTCCTGTGCACTTTGTGCTGTGATTTTTGCGAGCCCTGATCCCCTGCCGCCACCCCCGCCGCGGTGCCACCCCTGCCGGCCCCGCCGCCGCCGCCGCCACCGCTGCTGCTGGTGCTGCCGCCGGTGGCACTGGCAATCAATACCTGTAGCTGCTGTAATGCCTGCTGCAGCGCCCGTGCCTGACCCGCGTCCGCCACCATTCCCGTCAGCAGGAACACTCCGGCGCCCGCTGCCAGCACCAGTACGGCGGCGGGCAGAAGCTGCCGGGCGATGGGGTTCAACGTAAGGCCCATAAATGACATGGCGGGCTCGAAGAAGCATAGTAACATGGCCTTTCGTCCAGGTCCAAGGTTTCAACGTGAGACGAAAGCGAAGGTTCATGCGCGGGGGGGGGGGGGCCCAGCGGGTACGGCGGGGAGGGGGGAGAGTGTAAGAAGGGGTTTGCTTCTCACGTGCAGGATCTTTGTTGCAGGTATCAGGAGAGGGAAGGTGACTACCGCGACTAGATACTAATACCGACATGAGGGGTGCACACGTACCGATGGGGAGGGTGCGTGGATGGGTGTGGGTGGTGTAGGTGGTGGCCGATGTACCTAAGACATGTGTCTAGATGTGCAAGCATTAGGGTTTTGCTGCTTGAGAGGCAGGCATACAGACAGACAGAGAGATTAATAGACAGAGAAGAAGAACGATTAACAGAGGTAGATGGAATATCGATGGAGGTGAGTGCGACGGCATGCGGGAACATATCTGTGCCTCGGCATGGGATGTATGCGATCCGTGGGTCGGTTGAGACGCCTCGCACCTAAGCACCTTAGGTAGGCACCACTCTCCAAACACGACACTTCAAACCCGGTTCGGTTGAGCAACGGTTTATAACTCCAAACGGCATCATAAATAAAACGCTTTCTTTATGGTTATCCTTCTGCCACGTCACATTTGTTTGGCGTGTCGTACCTGTACGGCCATAATGATCGCGAAGAGTACATGGCCTGCCGATGCCTGTCCAGCTTGCTGCACCCCCTCCTGCAAAACGCCCCGGGCCGCCAGAAGCAGCGCAATACGCCTTCCAGCCTCCTCCTCCTCCCTCCCCTCTCCCTCCCCCTTTCCCTTCTTTTGCGGTTGGTGCTGCTCCGACTGCTTCCGATCGGATAATTCAACGGCTCCTGCTCCTCCTCCTGCTTCTGCTCCTGTTCCTGCAGCCGTGTTTGCGATTGTGGAGGTCGGTTCCAGCCGGGCTTGCACGGCGATGTGGTCGGAGAAGGAATGCCCTTCGGGTGTCTTCTGCACATGCAGAACACAAACAGATCCAAAGCAGGCGGGCGATTACGTAATCTGGAAGGAAATCTGGGAAAGGTTGGTGTGCGCAAAACACCCGTGTGTGTGTGTGTGTGTGTGTGTGCGAATTGGATTTACATTAAAACTGATTAAAACTGATACCCAGCAAGAGGAGAGGGGGGGGACCGAAAGGTGCGGGGCGCGCGAAACCCCCATACAGCTCCCGGCGGAGACTCCAGGGAAGGCGAAGGGGGCAGCATCAAGGGGAAAGATCGCGGTTGCTTGGGGTTTTCTCAAACCTAACCCTTGGGGTCTCCGAAACACACAGAATTAATCCCTTCCCCCTCCCCTTCTTCCCACCCCACCCACCGCCCTACGTCATCGTATTCGCCCCTACCTGGAGCGCCAACTCGCAGCCCGCCACCCGAAGAGTGGTCATCACGTAATCGATACGGGAGGGACGTTGCCGCCGCGGCTTGAAGCTGCTGCATTCTGCGTTGCATGTATGGCCCGCCTCCTCTCCATGTGACCCGTGGGTCTCCAGCCATGCATCACGGAGTTGCGGCAGAAGGCTCTGGAACCGGGACGGAACCGGATCGATGACGGGAAATAGCGAAGAAGAAGAAGAAGAAGAAGAGGACATGGGGCAGGTGATAATTGCACGTGGAAATTTTCCTAACGGATGTTAACCTAAGGGCCGTTTCAAAAGATGGGGGTTGGCGCTGGTGCTGGTGCTAATGCTGGTGCTGGTGCTGGTGCGGACCAACCCACTCAAGAGACCTCTCTCGCACAACTCGCAAAAGCAAAAGGAGAGCTGCCTACCCTAAAAGATGGAACGCACGCACGCACGCACCCGCAGCATCGCATTTTCAAGCGTCTCAGGTCCGCTGTTAAGGTCGCCCGCCAGCACCACACCGAGGTTCCTCGAACCCACGCCGCTGCTGACGTGGCGTACGAAGCGAGCCAGCTCGAATACCTGATGACGAGCGGTACAGCAGGTAAAAGGTGGTGGCTTGATTGATAAGGGGATTCTACGACATACAGAGCGAGATCCAATATGTGGACAGGAGGTTTGTAAGCAGGAGGAAGAGGAGGGGGCTGGGTACGGCAGGAAGCTGCGTATAAGATCCGGAATACGCGATCCATGTCATTCTAAACGTCCTGGGGGCGGCGCGGGCTAGTTTGGGTGACCCGGGGAAGAGGACAAGGGGATGGGGAAAACCCAGCGTAGCCTTCAACGCAGGGCCTTAGATTTGTAACGTACAATGAAGTTGAAACTGAGAGGACGGGTCAGCTTCGGTTGTAAATACATGAAATTGAAAATCAGAAATAAGATAATGTACAGCACAAAAGAAGTCCTTATATAAAAGAAGTCCTACGCAACCCGGCCGTGATGATTCTGCTGACCCTCCTCTCCCTCATGCCCTTCTCTTCCCTCTCTTGAGCCACACCGTACGACATAGGCCTTATGGAATCACGGCTGGACTCCAACCCCCCGTCATTCCACCAACGTGTCGTATGTGACGACATGCATGAAACCTCGAACCGATCTGAGTTCGTCCCGCCTAAACCCCTGCCGTACTGAGTCCGCCCCTACCTAGCGCATGAACATACCTGAGCCATTCGGAAGGCCGCGAACTCATCCACTGCAGGCGCCGGGATGTCGAACTGCGCGGCGGCGTTTGTACGGCCGCCATTCTGCCTGCTCGTACTGCTGTACTTATGCGAGTAGTTCGCATGCAGGTGAGTGTTGAATACGTCGAGGTACCCAGAAGGGGTTAAGAGCCGCGTCCATCCCACGCCTGAAAAAGAATGTACGACAGATAATTGCACATGGATTTTTATATCATACGTTTCGGCGCACATATCCCCCTTATCTGCATGTGGTGTGCGGGCAGCTCCACCCCACCCCACCCCACCCCTCCCCCCGCGCTACTCGAGTAATGCGTGGAGTCCGCAGTTCTCAGCCTCAAGACACATACCCTTCGCCGCCAAATAGTCGCCGCAATTTATGGAGAACGGGTCACCTGAGGTGAGGCAGAGTCAAAGGATCAAACGGTTGATTCTGGCGGTTAATTCTGGCGGTTGGTTCTGGCAGATCAGAGCACGCATCAAACGAAACAAGTACTTCCAGACAGCGTGTCGAGCATCGATGCGCAGCAGCACCCGTACACGCATACATACACATGAACACACAAATATGCATATATATATATATGCACATATGCACAGGCCCTTCGCCCCTACAGCTGCACCCTAAGATACGCACTGCGTCACAAACGAAACGTCACCTCCTCTTTCCTAATCAAGCAATCAGATCAACCAATGCTGTCGTACTGTTAAACTATTATACAGCATCCAGTCGCGCCTGACACCGACACCGACGCTGATACTGATTGAGCGCACGTCTCCCGTCTCCCGTCCCCCGTTACCCCCTTTAGAGGAGCTCTGGGTGTTGCCCAGTGTGCTTCCCTCACCGTTTTGTTCAATACCGGACCGACAGTGCCCTCTGTCGTTATCCCGCTGCATCAACGACCCACGTGCATGGACATTCGTGCCCCCACCCCCACCCGCCCTTCCCACCATTTCGGTTATGAGTACGCGCATTCGTATGTGAGTTCCTTTGCCTGGACCCGATGCCTTTCATGTCCCCTTCACAAGCACATGCTCCTACGTGCCGCAGTTACTGCTTTGCGGGATTTTCTTCCTCCGCTTGGCCCGCCACACTGCCCCGGTATCTGCCCCAAACCCTCTGTACGCATTGCCCACTGACCAATAAACACACACCGCACACACATACACACACACATACACACGCGCACACATACACATACATCCACAGTCCACACGCAAGTTCACATCATCCACACGCACATGCTCACGCCCTCCGCACATGCTCACACATCCACACCCGCACGGCCTCCGGTTACGACCACCCTCGCACCTACCCGCACAGTGGTACTGGTGGAATGCGGCCTCCACGATGGGGTACCTGCGACACGAGGCAGGCGGACAGGAGATCTGGGAAGATCTGATAACTGAGAAGATTGTCATCTGGGTCGCGGTTTCGCTGGCTAAGACCCACTGAACTCGCAGCAGCTCCGCCTGGCATCCCCCCGCTGCCCGCACCTAGACAGGGTGAGCAGCCCGCTGCCAAACACCCCTGACCGGAAGTGCATGCAGTGCGTCAGACCGCCCTGCTCTGCGGCGGTCGCCAGGATGCGGGCGTCCGCGTCCACCCACACCTCCTGGAGCAGCACTACGTCCTGGCGGATAGAGGAGAAAGAAGCGGGGAGGTCATAGAGGTCATAGTGGTGGAAGTTATCAAGCAGGAGCTGTACATAGGGCGAGGGAAGTAAGACTGCGGGTGTCTTGTGCTGGGAGGAGGACTCCGGCTAAGGATGGATGAGTAGTGTAGCCGCCTAGAGGGCACGGCGGAAGAAAGAGAGGGTGCGTAACGAACTACAAACGACACGATATGAAGGCCCGAAACCAGAGGTTGCTCGTTTCAGGGTGCGATAACGAATGCGAGAGGAGAAATATCGCGTTGCCCAGTCCCTGCAAACCAGGTAATGAATAAAACATTATGAGAATTTGACAGTTAGCTGGATGGGGTTTGGTGGATTCGCAAGGGCCCCCGGGTACGCGAGGAAGGACTTTCACTAGAAGTGTGCGCTAGATGGTTATGACAAAAACAAACCCGACGCCAGTGACCGCACATATTGTGCGAAATGACGCACATCCCATGCTTTTTGATTGATGATTGTGTTTCAAATGCCCATGGCAAGATGTTCTTGAATCCTTACTAAATACATCCCCGCCAGCTTACCAGCTTGTGCTTTTGGTCGGTATCATTTGCGAGGAACTCCGCTAAGTGAAGAATTCTATTGTATCTTTTCTTAGATACAAGCCATAGGCCCCATGTATTGAGTGTGAGGACTTGCAAATGTGTCATTTTCCTTGTTACATAGATTGTACGCTGTCACTATGATCGTTTCAATCCTGTAGTGTAATTCCCAAATCCTACTTAAAGAACGTATGTATCGGAACGAAAAAGTGCCCAAGAGCCCAGCGGAAAGTCGTTGTACGACAGGCGCGGGAGCTTTGACGCTTGCGGGATATCAAAGCTTGATTGGTTGGAAAATTGCGTCACATCAAAGGCAAATATCAGACTTGAACGCTTCTTTATGTTTTATTTATTGTTTCGGCGTGGACTTCGTGCTTCGGCTCTGTCGTGGTGCGTCCTGTGGTAACATGTTTACCGCTTTACATCTTATGTTAACTTTCTCAATCAGCCGTGCCAATATACCAGACTCTTACGTATCTTTATCTCGAACCGTGACATTATGACCCCTAAACCCCGTCAACGGTAGCTTCAACTGACAGGGCCCGGTCCCGGTCCCCAGCTCCAGCACAGAATTCTTAAGAGGAGAGATCCTCAAGCTATCATTTACTCATGGGGGCTGGGGGTGTTTCACGGGGCAAGGAAATCAATAGTATTCACTTCGTCGACCCCGCTGCCGGCAGCTAGATGAGGCAGTGTAGGCTTGCGTTACTCCTAGTATGCCTAGTATTCTGACCGCACGTTAACTTTTGCAAGCTTGGAACTTCACACGGTACACCCTAAGGAGGACCCCCATCGCTATGTGTCCCCTTGCTATCACACATTGGCCTATGGTTGTACTTGTGCACACAGTATAATCCCGCTCATGTGCAGCACGTTGAGCTCGATAAGAAATACACTGGCTTCTCGATGCGAGAAGGCTGGTTCTTGGACGAAGCATGTAACTAAGTGCATCTTGCTCGTCCTTGCCGTACTGAGGCATAGAGATTAGTCTCAGCTCTCAGGTCCGTCACAACCGTTCCGGTTCTCCTTTTGTACCCGCCCTCACAGTTCCAAGGGCAGTAGGATTCACATTAGCGCGCAGAGAATGTCCAGGGGTTGCTTCCCCATGTTTGTTAAGCCATGCCTGGGTACGGCGCCGTGGTGGATGTTGTATCTCTGTTATATCCACCTACAGCAAAGGCTTGATCGAAAGGATGCCAGACAACTGGCCAACCCGGATATTAGCCATGAGATACCCCAGGATACTACATTGGAAGCTTGGGGCTGCAGTGGACGCGGAAAGCCTAGATTTGTTTGTCCTCAGCAGTTACAAGCAACGTAACACCAAAGTGCCACCGGCAGCAATGCCACCTGCGGCTGACCTGGTGAAACCTGAGAACCGAACCCCATTGCCAAACCAAACCTACCAAGACTCAACTCGCTGACCTGCTCCGTAAGCCACCCTGCTTATTGGCCCGGTACTCCCGCTTGACCCCACCACAACTCCCTACCAAAGCTACCCCATATTTAGTTTCGATCAGTGGCCGGCCGTGACTTAATTGGTAGAACTGCCACACGTATGTTCATACATAAATCAGAAAATTAAGATAAAAGCTAACAAAGCGATAACCCGTTGCCCAAAACCGACAGCACAACTGATGGAATACTTACGAATCGCCTCAGGTTAAGTATGTTTCTAAAGTCATACTATATTAACCAAAGTATAATAAACATTCTTGCACCTTTTAACGGCCTGGAGGGCTAAAATCAAGGACTGCATATGTGAGCAACGTCCGTACCGGAGGCTTATAGGGTTTCTATTGAGTAACTGATATTAACATAACTCTTGTAACTGCCAACTTTGAGGTTTTAAGGTGGATTATATGTCCATTTGGGGGGCATTACGGCTTCCAAGTCCCCTCCGACTTTAACCGAATCTCAGTTAATAATAATATACGCATGTATGCAAACTAAGATCCAAGGCGTGGTGTCCTATACGTATTGAAGAATGACGATTATCTCGGCAATTTAGACGGGAAGTAGGGCGCGGCTCAGCGAACAGCTGATTACCGGTAACATGGAACGGAAATCATTTCAAGACATAAATATGTCATTACAAATGACTGCTCTGTGAGGCAAAAACAGCGGCCCCTTAAGGTCGTCAGAGGATGGACCTAAAAGCTGTGGCGCCGGGGGGCGGGCGTCGTGTGCGATTGAAACTGTTCGTCAAAGAGGAGGCTGAGCCTACAAAGGTTTGTGGGTTTACCCGAATTTACGATTTTTCCCGTTAATCCTGCAGCGCGGGTTGGCGGGCGCGTCGTCAGCACGTTGATCACCCCTCCTTTCGCACCTGAAGCCGTTGCTGATAAGACACTTTTGTGGTTGCGCTCGTCATATGAAATCCCGCAACCGGCACAATAACTGTGATCGACCGCACCGAACAAGCTGCACGGGCAGAAGCTTTCAGGGTTACCTCCATCCAATACACCCTCCCTCTCCTTCCCCCAACCCAATACACACACAATCTTTCTCTCTGTCTCTCTGTCTCTCCGTCTCTCCGTCTCTCTCTCTCTCTCTCTCTCTCTCTCACGCGAATTCAAAGACTTGCATCCACATCTTATCAAAGTCACCACACAACACCACTGACTTACAATGGTCGCAGAATACGCGTTGTTTGTTTCCAGCTCTGTTCGTTTCCAGCTTTGTTTCCACCTCTTCTTCACACCAGTATGCACATTGTGGCTATACCTAGGCCGCACCGCCTGCCCACTCACCACGCTCCATCCGTTCCCTACCCTGACGGCCGTGTCTCCATGCACCTCCCGGGCCCCTTGGGTGACCGCAGACATGCGAGCTGAATGTGCCTTCCGGGTGCGACTTCAAGGAGCTCCACGACCTGTTGTGTGACAACATTTTGGGTGGGTCACCGGAACCGCATCCTGGAGCCACGGCGGAGGGAAATTAGGGGGCCTCGAGTAGTGGAAGCAACGGACCTGGACTTGACTCGGCATCGCACGCACGCTGTACTGTACTGCACTGCACAATTTTGGGGGGATGGAATGGGGGAAACGACGGACCCATGGGCCACAGAAACCCAACCACGGGAGTTGCGCACTTAAAAGTGCCAAAAGTACCAAAAGGCTCTCAATGACCGAATTTCTGCCAGTAGCTGATCGCTGACAAGCAACTGGAGGGATCATGGAGATACTAGGGAAGTCGGTTGGCAACGGCCGCTTAGGGAGGCTCCACCATCCGGGCCGGGTACCAAGCGCACAGCACACAGCGTACAGCCAGCCAGGGTAGGATGACCCCAGGAAGAAACTGTGATGGTAGGGGCTGCGATACAAAGAAGCTAGGTCATCTGCTAATCAGGATTGGGCTTATTAGGGTTGCAGTACTTCCAGGTAAGGGATTCAGCGGCGCTTTAAGAGCGCCGTAACATGGTAATGTAACTGGGGGCGGGGGATGGGAAGGCGAATAGGCTGGTGAGACCAGGTACTGCTGCTGTTGGGAAGCACGCATATCACCAGGCCACCATCACCACCACCATCACCACCATCACCACCACCAACAACAATAACAACCAGTGATGAAGCAACTGGGTGTGCGGGTCTCGTACTTGATGGGACGCTGGGACGGGACGACTTTGAGGGGAAGGACTTTAAGGGGGATATCGGTACCGGAAGGGCACGATCTCGAGAATGAGACCGAGACCGAGAACCCAGGGATGGATTAAAAGGGTGTGGCTGGTGAATGTGCGCGGGGCCCGCTGTCCTGCACGAGGACTTCACCATCCAATGCTGCGCCCTCTCTGTTCCGGGTATTGGAAACTCGCTGGCGGGCTCACGGGCCGGGCCACGGGGGTTCCGCAGGTGGCGAGAATGAGCGGTGGAAGCTGGTCAAGGAGAACCGCACACCGCACTTGGGACCTAACGGCGGGGGGCACATTGAAATATCGCAGGTGGGCTCAGTGCGGGGTATCGTGCCGGGATGGCGTGGGTGTGGAGGGGAGCATGCCTGGGGGATTGGTTGGCGCTACGTCGCAAGCGGACGGCGCAGGGGCCCTGGCGGTAAGAGGGCACGAAGCTGAGCTGGTTAGGTGGATAATGCACCCACAGCCCACAGCCCACAGCCCACAGCCCACAGCCCACAGCCCACAGCCCACAGCCCACAGCCCACAGCCCACAGCCCACAGCCCACAGCCCACGATAGACTCTGTTGGTTCGCGGTGCAAGTCTTTCTCTCACTCTTTCTTTTCCGGAGATTTCGTGAACGTATTTAAAATCTTTTCCGGGAACGTATCTCCGGGGACGTAACGTAACCTCCCCGCATGTTCTGTGGACATTTTGGCGTTTGATTTTATATTCATGGGGCGGGTACCTCCGGAGCCTATACAGGCACCTGTCAGAAACCCCTCCTCTTATATCATCACAATGGCCCGTTTTATGAACATGGTGTCAAACACGCAGGAGTGGCAGAGCAAGGCTGCTGAGCTGTTGACCCATCCCGCGGATGACGCCTGCCCTGTCGTCAGCGTGGACGAATCCGACCTACGAGGTGAGGTGCTGCTACGCTGACGTCGTAGGAGTGGACGATCGGAAAAGAGAGAGAGAGAGAGAGAGAGAGAGAGAGAGAGAGAGAGTGTATTGCCATATCATGGAGAAGCCGCTAGCAACCACCCCTGGCCAGCCCGCGGCTCTTCTTTGCTTTCATGATTGGGCTTTACGCTGGCGCGGCCGTCTTCTTTTTACTATCACAGCTCGGCTCGCTGTGTGGCTGCAGTTGACATCCAGCCGCAATGCCACATCCACGCTTCCGAAGCGTCGTCAAAATATATAACCCACCGTTCTGGTGACACCGGGTCCTCTCAATGCTTCCCAGCGCTGTAGCCTGCTGCCGAGCTATCCGCGGATGTCCCCTGTCTGGACCCTAAGTGGACACTACTTGTTTGAACATTATTACCTGACCTCGAATCATTCAACAACAGCATTCCATTATACGTGCTTTTCTAGCTCCTTTCAAAAATCTTAAAGTCGATCGGAAGTCGATATTCCCCACAGGAGGAGGTTTCAAGGTTTGGTTATTTGTTTCTTTACATCCACATCCACATCCACATCGCACTCTTACCCAGTCTCCACCCCTGAGGCTCTGTAACGTTGGACTGCATGCGCCTGCGACGATTATATGGATCTCTGAATCTCTGCATGATTGAATCTCACAATCGCACGTTCGCACATGCTCCACCTAACCGATCTCTCTCTCTCTCTCTCTCTCTCTCTCTCTCTCACACACACACACACACACACACACACACACACACACACACACACACACACACACACACACACACACACACACACACACACACACACATACACACACATATGCACCACCGCACCACCGAAATTCCGCGCAGGTGGTGTGGATGTCTATTCCATTATGTTGGGCCACGTGGCGAGAGAGCAGATCAACTCCCAGGAGGTATGTGTGTATACGTGTGTATACGTGTGTGTGCGTGTGTGTGTGTATGTGCGTGTGTGCGTGTGTGTGCGTGTATGTGGAATGAAGTGCTTGGTCATGCGGACGAAGGAAAGAGATGACGGGATCCGGCAGCCACACCACCACCCCTTCCTCCGCACCCCTCCCCCCCAGCCGCAATCCCTCTCCCTCCCATGCCTCTCTGCTTGGCTTTTTCAAAGTAGCTATTGCGGCGCTGGTGCAGGGTGTCCAGCACTCCCCAGGGTGATTTGTCAGTCAAGCTACATAGCCTAGCACCAGCGCTACCACTGTAATGATTGCCACCATTTCATGGACCCTCTCCCTGGTCATCCGAATGGTCATCATACCTGATGTCCCTTCTATGTCCCGTACATCAGGATCTGGCCGCATGGTGGGCCTCCCATCCGCGTCCTGGGCCGCCGCTGCTGGCTGCCGCTTGCGCGCGCCTGCTGGCCAAGCTGCGTGTGGCGCCCTCACCGCACGCGCCCGCCGCCACCGCCGCCAAGCTGGTTTCGGAGGGGCTGGCGGGGCTGCGGGAGCTGGCAACGGACCGTTGGTATGGCAACCGCCTTCCCTTAGATCTGTTGGAGAAGGGCCTCCTCACTGCTATGCGGTGAGCGTTGGGAAAATCCTAAGTCCACCTGTTGGATCTGGTGGTCGGAACTAACTGAAGGGGAAGGGACGAATGACTTTGGATGACTCCTCTACGCATGAAATACCTCAAACGTCTTTAGAGTTCGACAAGAGCGGGAGTGGGAAGATCCAGAGGAGGGAGAAGTTGGTTTGGACGTGGGTTTGATACCGTCGTACTTGTAATGTGCCTTCATTCTGTCTCCTTAATGGCATGTACGGGTGGATCCAGAGATCGCGTGGATTTCTTGGGAGAGTTGGGTGCACTTGGGTGCGACGGCGTGTGTGTGCACTGCGAGCTGTCTAAGGACCGACGGCCGAAAAATCAAACCTCATCATGTACGGCGGGAAATACAAAATGCCGCTGTGTTGATGGGAGCCGTTTCTGCCTGGAGAGATGGTGAGCGTTATAGTTATTTTATTTATATATTTTAAACATATTATTATTATTATTATTATTATTATTATTATTATTATTATGCTTTTAGATCCTCCTTGGACTAACGCTTTCCCCGCCCTCCTAGCCCTTAAAGGTACTTTGTGGGGGTACTGGGGCCTGCTGCTGCCCCAGTCATCAGTTTCCCGTGCCTCCACCGTCTTGACGTACAGAAAACCGAAAACGCTGTAAATAGCATAAAGTATATAATTGCAAAAACATAGAATAATGCATCTTAGGTTTTGCAAACCAATCAGTGCATTTTGTCAGCGATGCCGAAAATTTCCAAGGGCCTTACAAGGCTAGAACTCCGTACAGTATGGTAGAAGTGGATGTACGACAAGAATAACAACTAAAAGAGATTTATTATACGATTTTGAAACATACGATTACTATACCAGTTAATTAAATTGGTAGCAATTAAATTGGTAAACTTATTCTTATATTATTTTATATTATTTAATGTCATCCTACTGTTTTTATTTTTATTATGCGTGCAGATGGGAGCAACATGCGCCAGCTGGCAAGCCGGCCATGTTGGCGGGCATTCTTGAAACCGCTGCCGCGGCAGCGTGGGCACTTGTATCGTACGGCGGGCCGCGCAGCGTGCTCGTTGGTGCGGGCGTGGTTACGGAGCTGGTCGCCGCGATGGCAAAGGCGCAGGAGTGGCGAAAGGCAGCCTTGGCACGCGGGGAGGCGGCGGCGGCGGCCGCCGAAGCGGAGCTCATACGGCAGACGGAGGCAGCAGCGGCGGACCTGGCGGCCGCCGCCTCCGCCGCGGCGGCGGCGGAGGCGGCGATAGCGGCCAAGACCGCCATGGGGCCAGAGCTGGATAAAGCGATTGAGGCCGCCAATGCGGCGGCAGATGCTGCGGCAAGAACGCCGCTGCCTAACAGCCGGCCCATCTACCTGGCTGACTGCTACGCCGCGCCGGCGGGCGAGGTGTCGTTAGAAACCGCCAACCGGATTATTTTTAACTGCCTCTGCGCGCTCGCCGTACTGTCGGTCGATGCGCGCGCGAGGTCAGCTTGCCTCGCCGTCGCGCCTCGGCTGGATTTTCTGCTCACCGCCGCCACGACCGATTTTGTCGCGCTCAATGAGGCACAGCATGAGCTAGATGCAATGGCCTGGCAGCGCCGCCAAGATCGGCGCAACGCCGCCGATGCGGCAGGAGCGGAGCGCTTCCGGCGACGGCGGGAGGAAGCGAAGGAGCGGAAAGAGCGCGCAGAGCGGGAGGCGCGTGAACGGGCCGAGCGTGAAGCAGCCGAGGCGGCGGCGGCGGCGGCGCTTGAGGCAGAGCTGGCGGCGGAAGCAGCCGCGCTGGCGGCAGAGGATTCGGAGCTGGCAGCATTGTTTCAATCGCGGTCGCCATCGCCGTCGCCAATGACTGTGAAGCCTCCGTCAACGCCAACGCCGGCGGCGGAAGAAACGGGTGGAGGCAGTGGCGACGGTGACGAAGCTACCGCCGAGTCGACGGAAGCCACCGTCGAGGTGCCTCCAGAGCCAGAGCCAGAGCCGGAGTATCAGCCGCCGCCAGTACCGCAAGATCCGTACCCGGTGCTGGAGTTCATTGCGCCGGAGGACGACGCACGGGTGCATCAAATTGTGGCTGCGGAGGCGCTCTACGCCATGCTTGGTCGTGAGCGCGGTGTACGGCGCGCGTTCGCCTCCGGCGGCGGCATAGCCGCGCTGGAGGCGCTGCTCCGTTCCCCCAACGACAGTGTCGTCTGCGCCGCCATCAGCGCGCTGGCGTCGTACGGCCGTGACGTTGGAACGGATCACACAACAGGGCTGGATATGCTGGCCACGGCGGCGCCACCGGCGGCGAGGGCAGCGGCGGCGTCCGATCCAACGGCCGCAATTTCATCGAAGGCACCCTCGCCAGGGCCTGCAGCCCGGCTTCGGAGCGTGTTGCCGGTGGTTGCAGCACCGCCGCAGCCGAAGAAAGATCCAGTAGTGGAGAACGCGGGTAAGGTAGCGGCGTCATTGGTACGGGTCATCCCCCCGGTGCTGGAGGCGCTGCTGGCTCGCTACGCTGACGGCAACCGGGAGGTGGGCGGAATGGAGCCGCAAGGAGTTTACATTGACGCCGCCACTCGGGCGGCGCAGGCGGCGGCCGAGGCGGCGGCCGCGGCGGCAGCAGCCGATGCCACGTCAGCTGAAGCCGGGGCTGATGGCGCCGGCGTCGCCGGCGGTGCGGGCGGTGGTGAAGGGGCCGACAGTGCCATGAAGGTGCCGCCACCCGCTGCCCCGCTTAGCAGTCACATATCCGGCGTCACGACCGGCGGTGCTGCCTCAATTATGAATACGCCGGCTACGGCCGCACCAGCGGCGGCGCCCATACAAACATCCCTTTCATCACAGCCGATCGCTGCAACGCAGATTTCGGCCGCGTTATCATTGGCGACTCAACCAACCACCACAACGCGTGTTTCAGTAGCTACCACGGCGGCGAGTGGACCGCCGCACATAGTACGATTCGCCCCGCACACGTTGTCGTACACTATTGAGTTGGCGTCGACGGCCTTGTGGGCCGCCATTGCGGCAGAGCAACGGGCAACGGAGATACGCGCGGCGGCCGCCGCCGCCGCCAACGCGGAGGCGACGGCTATGGCAGCAGAAGCGGCGGAGGCCGCCGCCGCGGCGGCGGCAGCGGCCGCCGCGGTGCCCCTGACGGCCTCCTCGTCAGTCTCCAGCATGGACGACTCCTCTATTTTGCCAGGTCAGAAGAACCCCGCGGCGGCACGGGAGGCAGAGACCGCCCAGGCGGCTGGCATCGCCGCCGCCACCGCCGCTGCCCTCGCCGCGATGGTCGAATCTGACGCCTATACGACACCCATCACTACGGCCATACTGCAGCACATCGCCCATCTGGCGGTGGCGGCCGCCAAGCTCGTCCCGGCCGAGGTAGACGATCTGAAGAACGACATCGCTTCGGAGGTGGATGCGACGGCAAAGCAGCGGCAGAGCGACGTTAGTGGCGGCGGCGGCAGCCGGGGCGATGCCCGCGGCAGCAGCACTACTACCACCCGCATTGACGCGCGCGCCAGCGGTGCTCGCACCAGCAGCACCGCGCGCGCCAGCACCCGTGTCAGTGGCAGTCGCACCAACAGCGCCTCTGGTGGCGGTGACGCCGCAGCAGCAGCCACAGCGGCAGACGGCGGCGGCGATGACGGCGCCGCTATGAACCTCCTTGATGGGGCCTCTGGCGAGTCCGAGGACGGTAGCGGAGACGGCGACAGACGGCGCAGTAGCGGCAGTAGCGGCTCCTCGCTGTCGGCGCCGCACAGCCACCTGATGGGCTCCCTTCATGCGTTACTAGGCGCCCTGTGCGTCATCCAGGTGGGATTATGGATTTCGCATGAGGTTGTTGATTTGACCTTCATAACTCACGAAAAAAGAACACAATTTATTAGTAACTTGTTGTATTGTTATTTTTGTATGATATGCACGAATAAAAAATAAAAAATAAATACGATATTGCGGAGCTATGCCGCCGTCGCACAAAGTAGGTGTGTACCATGTACCAAAATGTACCAAAATGTACGGACGTATAAATCGCAATGTTGAGTCACAGCGCGGCTGCCGTGCCGTCTCGTCCCCTACCCCTACCTCTTATCTCCCCTACACGTTCGCAGGGCAACACACGCCTGGTGAGGTCGGAGTTCAAGGCCCTGCTGGCAAAGTGAGTACGAGAGGCTCCATGTATCTGCTTCACCTTGGCTACAGCAATCTCAAATGCTGTTATAAGCTCAGGGTTGGATCTTGGATCTTGGATCTTGGATGGTCAGCTGACGGAGTTCAGCTCAACCCTCCGCATTCATCTTTTGTCCGCATTCCTTTCCTTTTCCGCGAGCATGCATTCCTTCCCCCCCCCCCGCCACACACACACACCACACCACCACTTGTGTTGCTTCCCAACACAGGCATGCGCAACTGCGGCGGCTTCACGTCCAAAAGGAGCTTGCGGAGGATGAGGTGCGTCTGTTGTGTCTGAGCCTCCGGACCTGTATGACGGTTGGAGAATGAAACTGAATGGTTCCAAAAGATCTGAATCGAGCTGTATCAAACAATACAATCGATTTAGAGGAACAAACACGGTGTTGTACGAAGGAAATGAGTGCGGAGATAGGAGCGGTGGCAGCAGAGTACGAGTGTGAAACGGCCGATGAGTGGCTTGCACCTTGGGGAGAAGGGAGGGTTACATGCAAGTAACGGTGTAAGCGAATCCGACATACTGTGTGATACTATGCCTAGGCTCATTTGTCCTTTCCTTTATTAACCCATCCCCCGTCTCCTGCCACCGTCTCCCCCGCCTTGCCGTGCCCTGCCCCGTGCTGCGGCGCTGCAGTACCAAGCGCTTCTGGAGGAGATGGAGGCGGCCCGCAAGCAGCCGGGGCAGTTCTTCTTCGAACACGAGGAAGAAGCCAAGCGGGAGAAGAAGCGCGCGGGCATTCGGAATGTGGAGGTGAGACAGTGTGGTGTGTGTGATGGGGTTGGGTATTGGGGGAAGGGGGTTGGGTTGGGTTGAGTTGGGTTATGTCGTGTGGGGTGTAGGAGAGAGGGAGGGATGTTAAGAATGTGCGACACACGCACGTGATATACCAGCAGGGGAATGAGAAAGAAGTAATTAGTACGGCCGGGGGCCGCGGGGCGCTTTTCTTTCTAACCGGAGATACCTTGCCCAGCTTTGCAGCGCTCAGCACTATGTACGTATGCTGGTCAGTTGGGTGGTTTGTAAATTGGGGCAAAAAGGAGGGAATACCGTACAGGTTTCGTAGTAGGGGCCTTATGTGAACGCTGAGCTGAGCTATCCTGTTTGGGCGGTCCCGTGGGAACCTCCGAAACTACATGAAATCGTACTCAGGCCGAGATGCGACGTGAGCTGCGTGCCATCGCTGACATGGAGGAAGGGCTACAGGCCGCCGCGGACGCCGCCGTACGAGCCGTCAGCGCAACGTTGACACTTTTGCCGTACGGTGGAGCGGCCGGGGCGCCTGTCATGTTGGAGGCACCACTACAGCCATCCCTGGAGAACCAACTGCGCCATTGCCATGTGCTGGCCGCCGGCGTCATACAGGTATTATATTGATGTTTATGTTCTGTATGTACGACACGGGACGGTACAGGTTATTTGGGAGCTCATAGGTATATTTTATATGTGAGTACTTAAGCAGAAATAGTAATAAAGTACAGTAAATAAGTTTGTCAGATATGTCTTTTATCAAACTCATAACAGAGCTGCACAGTGCTCCGGGTCCTGCTGCAGTAACAGGTTTTTTTCATGTTAACGTCGTTAGTATAAGGGGATAACGATGCACGTACAGCGCCCGTGTCAGTTGCCGGACGAACATGGTTTCCTCGGATGATGCGTCGTACAGGTCATGGCAGCAACGCTCCAACCCGGCGCCGTCGACGCGGCGGCGGCGGCGGCAGCGCAGTTACAAGGCAACTGGGAAACGGAGACCTCCATCTCCGCGGCGGCGGCAGCGGCTGACGCAGCCACGCCAGCGGAGGAGCTTGCGGCGGCGACGGCGGCGGCGGCGCTTTACCAAGGACCGTACCGCGACATCATCCTGGCAAGTGGCGTTCTGGAGGCGTTGCTAGCGGCGGCGACAGCAAGGTTTACTGCCGCCGCCACAGCGGCGGCGGCTGCCAACGCCGCACCTCCCACTCCCATGTCGTCCACTGCGCCATCTATTGTTGCAGGCTTGTCCAGCCCTTCCGCCAGCCCGAGCCGACACGGCGGCGTTTCACGGAGCAGCTCCGTCGGGGGCCTTACGCCTCGTGCCAGCATTGGACAGCGCGCCTCCGTCGGAGTGAACGCGTCCGCCAATGGGGCCGCGGCCAGCGGCGGCGGCCCCTCACCGTCCCGTGCCTCGATGGGGCGGTCTACGATGGCCGCCTCCGGCAGCCGACGGCAAAGCTCCACCAGCGGCGAGCCGGGCGGCGGCGCCTCCAGCCGTGTCGCAATTGCTGGCAGCGGCGCCGGCGGCGGGGTCGCCGGCACCGCCCCGGCGGCGGCGCCACCGTCACGGACACGGCTGGCCTCCGCCATTGCCCAACAATCTGTAGATACATCGACCAATGTATTGATGCAGGTAAAGCACTCCAGGAAGGGCCCGGGATGGTTTCTCGCGGAGGCGTGAACGGAGAGCTGGAGGTAGGGGCTAATGGTCGAAGCCAAGGGAGAGCACCATAACTTGTATTATACTAGTGGTGGTGACACTGCAGACAAGCAGTGGCGATGGCGACGACTTATTCCCAAAGCCCTTCGACCCTATCGGACTAGCCTGCCGTTTTCGACTATGCTGCCATGAAGCATAAAATCAACGGGACGATGATATCAAGCCATATCTAACGGCGCAGCTCATGCTGTCGCAGGTTACCTCATGCGTCCTCATGCATCTTGCCTCGACGGAGAACGCCATGCAGCCACCGCAGCTCGTCGCAATCATGTCGTACATGCGTACGGCATGTCACCATTCGGCCAGCACGCCGTACCTCGCGGCGGCGTGCTACAGCCTCGCGCGCCACGTGGCGAACCGGCGGTGTCTGGTCGAGGGCGTACGGGCAGCGCGAAAAGGCCCGCTTGGGATCAGCTCGCCGGCGGTGGCGGCGGGCACGTCGGCACCGGTGGGGACGGCGTTCACCAGCGCCGCTGCAGCTGCGTGTGCCAGCGCCGCCGGCTCCTCCCTCGATGCCGACGTCTGGGTGGAGGTGATTGGAGTACTGCTGAGAGGGGTGTTAACGAAGCTGCGGAAACCGGGCGGCGCGCCGGCGCGTGTGACGTTTCAGCCAACGGACCCAGGGGTCGCTACGGCCGGCGCCGGCGATGCCATTCGGTCGACCTCGCCGCCCGCGGCAGCAACGACCACGGTGCGGCCGTCCGTCGCCGCCGTCGCCACCAACGGCGTAAGGTCCCCGTCACCGCGGCCACCTTCCGCCGGCTCGACTCATGTTGCGTACAGCGTTGCCAATGGTCCCGGCGGAGGCCGAAACGGACCCGTGGGTCAGTCGGGCTCCGCCACCACGACGATGCCGGGCATCCTGCGCAGCGGCCGGTTCTTGGTAATGTCTCTGTGGCTCCTGTTGCGGCAATGGGTGGTGGACAAGGTCAACCCCGTCAACATGATGAGCTCAGCGGATGGGCTGTACGCGGCCGCGGGGTTCACCTGGTGAGGTTGGGGCTCAGTTGGAGAGGCGCGGACCCCGGGACAGTGGGGTATTATGGTTCCCGTCCGAAATCATTTGGCGCAATCGTGTGTGAACCCTGCTGTGTTAACACAGCACGTACAGCACATACAGCACCAATAAACACACAGCACGTACGGCACGTACAGCACCGGTTGACACATGCACCAGTTTATCCTGCCTGCGGTGCCTAGCTCATCGCGCGAAAGAGAACCACACCCTTTTGCGCCGTTCTATGAATCTCAGCCGGGGCTAATAGGACTGCTTTCTGGTCCGTGTGAAGATGTATAGAGATGCAGGTGTGTGTGTACATATGTGAGTGTGTTTTGCTGTGCCTTATGCGGGCATGCACGAAAGGAAGAAAGAACATCCTCTGCCCAGTCGTGAAAAAGCCCATTGCAGTATCCTGATTAGGATATCTACGGGTAGTATCTATCCGGGATAAATGATACCGATACCTGGTCATCTTCCGATCGAGCCTTTGCTGTTGGCGGAATAGATATAGCATTCATGATTTATGTTGGCAAACACAGTCACGGTGAGTTTTCTTGTTGATCTCGGGCTCAGTTTCGGGTTCAGTTCCAGTTCCAGTTCCAGTTCCAGTTCCAGTTCCAGATCCGGTTTCAGTATCGGTTTCGGTGCATTTGGTGGTTTCGGCGTTGATGGCAGCAGTAAGTGACCACTTATAAGATGTGTACCCCGGCAACCAGCATCCGTTGTTCCAGCATCCTTTCGTCCCACCTCATTATTATCTTTTGCGGAAGCCACCCCCGGATGCCACATCCACCTAATCGTCTTCCATCAACACGTCAACCACTCCAACTGCTACTGCACGACAGGTGGAGCGTCCGGTTCGATGCTGATACGCCCCTGACACTCACCAACGAGGTCCTGGACGGGCTGGCGCTCGTCGTGGAGGCTGTGCATGCCACCGCTGCTTCGGCGGCGGCCGGCAGCGCAGGGGGGACCGGAGGTGCCGTTGGCGAGGCGAGCTCTCGCGCCGCAGCTGCCGAAGCGGCGCTGATGTTGCCTTTCGCGCCCGGCGAGGGCGGTGTGCCGGCATTGCGACGACTGGCGTCTCGTTGCGTGTGGAGCCTGAGCTCGACCCACCCGGCGGTTGCGGGAGCGCTGGTGGACCGCGGCTCGGGGGTGTTGGCATTAGGCGCGATGCGAGATCAGAGCAACGCGGCGGATAGTGAGCTGCAGGTGTGTGAAAAAAGGATGGTGGCCGCCTGGAAACTTCATCCCTTCAATCCCTCCACCGCCACAACCCTCTATGGGAGCCCATGAAGTGCTCCCAATGATCTTTCTTACGGCACAGCAGCGACACAAACCTCCCGTTCATTTCCGCTTCTCCGTCCGCTCCCGTCGCCCACTCCCTCACCACTGCTCCCTGCTCCCTGCTTCTCCCCTACCGTCTCACCCGTCCTCTTCAGTCACTTTGCTGCGGCTACATGCTGCTGCTAGCTTCCCGCTGCTCATCGCTGTTGCCGCCGCTGGGGGGTCTGGAGGCGCTGTCCAGTGCCCTGGTGCTGCTGGTGGAGAGGGCGCTGGCATCTGGGGGGTGCTGGCCCAGCAGGTGAGGGAACGGGGCGGCGTAAGAATTGTTTTTCAGGCCGTACAGCAGCAAGCAAGATTTACATGCATACTTACACAAATACCCATAAAATAAAATGGGTAAATACATAATATAATATGTATTGTTAATTATAAATATAATGAATTTATTACATCTCAAATATTGCCTGTTCGTCTAAACCATAGCCCCGCCCTCTTGTGCGCACGAAACCGATGTCGATGGCTCCCTGCGGTCCCCGGTGCCTTGTAGCCCTGCCCATGCTGACCTTGATTCTGCTGGTGCTGGCGGAGGCCGGGGCGTGGACGTGCCGCTGCTGGAGGCAGCAGTGCGGGGTCTGGCCTACCTGGCGGGCAGCGGACCGGAGGGCCGGATGGCAGTAACCGGGTCGCGGGCGGTGCGGCGGCTGGTGGCGGTGGTGCGGACGGACAACGCGGCTCTGGAGACCGTGCGGCAGATGCGGCGGGAGGAAGGTGAGTCGCGTGTGTGTGTGTGTGTGTGTGTGTGTGTGTGTATGTGTGTGCGGGGTAGGTGTGTAAGTGTGTATGCGGCAAGGGTTCTTCTTCTTCTTCTCCTTCTTCTTCTTCTTCTTCTTCAGGGTGCGGATTTTTGAGTTTTAAGATTTTCAGATCAGGATACATGTAGATTAAAACCTAATACGGGTTAGGGTTCAGGGTTGTCGTAGTTGAATGCCGAAAAGGCCTCTCAAGATGTTGACAGGGAGCTTCTTGCATCTTATAACATGGTAGTGTGCGCCGTACATGTACGACTACTATAAGGGTTATGTGCGCCGCAACTTACCCTTGAGGTGTTGAGGTGTGGGAGTTCAGTCGGAAGCTAGCAAGGATTGGCTAAGTAGGAAGATCTGTGCAAAGTCGTCAATATGAGAAGGAAACGTACGTCTGTGGGGCCGAGATGTGGTCACACAAGCAATAGAAATTGCATCCTGAGGTACAATAATGTAGCTCCTAGCTGTAGTTTGACGAGGCTCTAGCCAGGAACTACACCCTAGCTCACACCTCAACTAGGTTTATTTGTCTTACGCGCTTCAGAGGTAGAGGGGGCCTCTGGGGTGGGGTCCGGGTCTGAGGTGGGGAAAAGGACAGTCCCGACTACCGGAGGCCCCGCGGGTGTTTCGCATGGACCAGTCATGCAGCAGGAGGAGGGAACAGAAAGGGGTAGGAAGGCGGGGGAGGTGGGGGAGAAGTGGGGGAGAGGTGGGGGAGAGGTGGGGGAGAGGTGGGGGAGAGGTGGGGGAGAGGGCGGAAGAGCGATTGGCCAGGCGCAAACGCACGTATGTGTGTGTATAAGCTTCTGTCCAAACCTGCTCAACCCTGCATTAACGTCAAGCCTGTAGTAGTTGTGCCGCAATCAAGGGCCTCTCGAGATGCTGAGATGGTGCTTTCTGCACCTTATATTGTGCTTTGTGTGCCGTACATGTACGACTACTACAAAGCCTTTCCCTTGCCACTTCCCCACATCGGGCAGCGACGCAGCGCACGTCTAACTGGCCTATGTACAACAAGCGTATGCGCTCTATCGGCCTTTGCCATCCTCCTCGCCCGCACCCACCCGTACCCTTTCCCTTCCCCCTTCGACCCATGGTTCAATGTGATCTGATCCGTCGTTTCCCCAACCCCCTGAGATCCAGGTGTCCCCGCCTGGTCCCGGCTCGAGGAGCTCATCTGTCCCCTCCGCGCCATCAATGGACTGCCCATGACTGTGCAAGCGGGTCAAGCCGCCTCCCTCGCAGCTCTTCAACACGGCGCTCAGGGCCCTCCCGGACATCCCCAGCCAGGTTACGGCACACCGCAGCCACAGACGCACCTGCAGCAGCCCCGAAACCGGCCACATTCTGGTTTCGTTCCTGGTGGCCCCCAGCAACATGCACAGCAGCAGAATCAGCAACAGCATCAGCCGGGAGCGGCAGGGGGCCCGGGGGCTGCACGGCAGGAATCCTCCAGGAGGATCTCGGCTGTGGTGGCAGCAGGTGGCGGTGGCGGTGGTGGCGGGGGAGTTAATCACCGGGCGCGGTCTTCGGCACGGGCAGGAGGGGGAGGGGGCTCCTCCCGGGCGGTTGGATTCGCTGATGACGGTGAGGGTGGTAGTGGTGGAGGTCGGCGGTCCTCGCCGACCTTCCAACAGCAGCAGGGACAGCGGCAGCAGGGGCAGCAGGGGCAGCAACAGCAGCTTCTAGATGAGGATCTGCTAGTGGCCTCACGACAGAGTGGCGAGGCGGATGTGGGCCTTATGGCGCTGTGGGCGTTGCTGAACCTGTCAGGATACGAGCCGGCGCAGGTGCGTACTTTAGGAAGGATGTGTAACGCGTGGTGTTCACGAGCTCAGGGAGATCTAGCGGTTGGGAGTTGAGCGTTGTGGGTTGGTTAGTCGAATCAATCTAGGATACGTGGTAGGCTGGGAATAGATTTGGTGACAGAATCACCCCTGCAGGGTGTGGAAGGGAGAAGGAAGAGGACGGGAGGGGGTGAGGCGGTTGATGCTAAATGAAATCAGGACGGAGAATGGATTGGCAGAAGAGGTTGTGGTGTTGAGGAAGAAAGCGGCGGCAGTTGCGGCGCAGTCAATGTTTGGACGTGGTGTATGTGTTCCTTCCTCACACCTTCCTCGCACCTTTGCATCCGCACCTCACGTGGTGGTCACGCTAATCAGCACGTCCCTTTAGGAGGCGATCACAAACCTGGCCGTCACAAACCACCTACGATCTTTCTCCTGAACTCCATCGTCCTTCTCCTCTTACTCGTCCTCCCCCTCCTTCCCCTCCTCCTTCCCCTCCCCCTCCTTCCCCTCCTCCTTCCCCTCCTCCTTCCCCTCCTCCTTCCCCTCCTCCTCCTTCCCCTCCCCCTCCTTCCCCTCATCATCATCATCATCATCATCATCATCATCATCATCATCATCACCACCATCAGTGTCATTTTACTAATATAATAAATATATACAACGATTACATGTACAACCCTACGCAGTTTCCTAGGATTCCACTGTGCCTTCCGCCCTTCTGCACCGCCCCCGCCCCCTACCCCGCAAAAACCTCGCTTCTCGCGTTCACACACTTCCATTCAACCCCCCCCCGCATTCCATACAGACTGGTATCTGCCGCCATGGACTCTACACGCTGATGGCAGCTGTGCACGGTTCGGCTGACCCCGCGCGCTCCGCCGCCGCGCGCGCTATCCTGACCAACATACACTACCATCCGGGTAACGCGACGGTGCTTTACAAGGCGGAGTTGAAGCTGAAATACGCAGCCCTGGCGAGGATGCTGGAGCAGGAGCGCAGAGGGAAGGTGCGGCGCGGCGGAGGGAGGGGACAGAGAGAATGGGAGGAGAGCGCGCTTAGGCTGTTCAGCTCAGAGTGTTAGGCTTTGCTTTGCCCGGGGTTCAGCTGGGTTAAGAGAAGTATTGAACAGGCGTGGGTTTCCCTCATGCCGCATTCTAGGAAGCTCGAGAGGCGGCTCTGAGGCGCTTGGCGGCTACAGCGCTTGTTGGTATGAATACCGGCGGCAGTAGCGGCGTCGGAGGGGCCGCTACCAGCGGTGGAGGCGGCGGTACAGGCGCCGGGGCCCCGGCGGCAAGTGTCGACGGCACCACCCGTCCCATGAGCGCCCGCAGTGGCACTACTGGCGTGCAGCGTCCCGTCTCGCGCGGCGCTGGTGGTGGCGGCGGCGGCAGTGGCGGCGGAACCGGTCCCACCCCGCGTCGCGCCGGCGGCGCTGCATCGGAAGTAGCACGGCAACAGCTGAACGCGCTGGCAGTGGCGGCAGCGCGAAGCACCGCCGCCAATGCCGCTGCAGGCGGCATAGACAGTGGTGCGCCATCCCCGACGGGGACGGCGACAGCGGTTCCGCTGCCCATCAGCGGCGGCGCAGCCGCCGGGAGCCCAGGTACGCCTGGCATAGCTGCCGCTGTACGGCCCTTGAACGGCACCACTAACCCGACGGCGTCTGCGAATGCCGCCCTCGCGGCACCTAACGGTGCGGCAGACGCTGGCAGTCCTGCCCGCCGTCAAGTCACCATCAAAGGAGGGACCCCAGGTCTGCCGGCGGTGCCGTCAGCGGCGGTAATGTCGCCAGCGTCAGGACCGCCGATGCTGCAGATGCCTGGTGCCGGGTCCGGGGGCCCGGGTGCCGACGCTGACAGCGCCGTCGCCGAAGCCCCTCTTGACGCTAATACCATCACCGCCCGAGTTCGATTCCTCAAGTGGGTGCTGGATCCGAACGTGACGGGCGGTATTGAAGTGGAGCCTAACAATGCCGGCAGCGGCGGTGGCGGCAGCGGGGCTGACAGCGGCGCGGATACGTGGTTTGCCAACGTCACAGCGGCGTTGGCGGCGGCGTCTGACGGAGCCGGTGGCGACGGTGCCGCCGACATTATGACGACGCTGACGGCGGATCCGGAGGAATCCAACTGGCTAGACATGATCACGAAGTACGACAATTTGGACGAGTATGAGGAGCGCCTTGACGCACGCAGTGAGCAAGGCCGCTTCATGCGTGGCGTCCTCAGTCGCTCCTTGGCGGGCGGAGCTCACAGCTTGTGGCGCGAGCAAAATGATGAAAAAGGTGGCAGCGGTGGCGGAGGTGGGGGCGTCAATGTACGGCGGCAAACCAGCGGGCGGTTACGGCCAGTCAGCGACTCATCGGCCGCCGGTGGCGAGGGCGGTTCCGGAGCGAACCGACCCCGATCCGCATCCGTACAACGGGTTCGGATGGGAGGAGGCTCTGGTGCTGCTCGTCCCGGATCCGCGGCGGCGCCTGGCGGGGCCGGTGGCAGCGGCGATGCTGGCGGCGACGTGCGGCGGCCTGGCTCGGCGCTGCGAGCTTCACCGCCGGTGCCCTCTCTCGCGTGGCCCCATGTTGCGCGTGCGGCGTCGTCAGTGGCGGCACCATCGGCTGTCGGCGGCGGCGGCGGTTCCAGCGCACCGCACCTCGCACACCAGACATCGTCAGCGTCGGCACGTTTCGTCAATTTGTACGGCATTCCCACCGGCGTTAATGCTAGCAGCCGCCAGGCGCCCCAGCCCCACAAGCCACGTGTGACCAGCGCCAGCGCCAGTGCCAGCGGCGGCGGCGGTGGCTCGCAGGGGCGGCAGTCATCAGGATTTGCGCTGCAGGGCAACCCTTGGTCCCCGCACATCCTCCGTTTCGTTCAGGACCCGCCCTCTGCCGGTGGGAGGTTCTCGCCGCGTGGCGTGGCGCGGGTAGAAATGTGTTTTCCCCCTTGATTCCCCCTTGGTGATTTTCGAAAGATCAAAGATACGAAAACAGCGAACCGGGCGTGGGTGTGGGATCTCATCTTATGGCACCGGGCCGCCCCAGGATTGATCGGTACGGATGTCATCGGACGTGTTTTTTTGTCGTGTTTGACTTCATCATCTATGTTGAGACCTCCAGACCTCCACGTCACCCGCGCGACAGTCAGGTTTCTTGTCACGGTTAGCTGCTTCGTGCCATCCTGCCTCGTTCGTGTACGAATCACCGTTGTTTCCAGCTCGATTCAACTAACCCCCCTCACCCCTGTCCTCCCTCCCACCGCCTTCCAACACCCAACCACCATTTATACCGCTCGCTGGCGCTCCGAAACCGAACCCCAGGCGGTCCCACCCTCCGAGGCGACTTGGCCATGAGGATGCTGACGGCGGTGGCGCCGGAGTACGTCGTCGAGGATCTGGCGGGACTTACGGTGAGGGGGAAGGGGAGAGAGAGAGGCCAGGGAGGACAGGGAGGGGCACGGACGAAGGAGGGGGAAGTGGGAGGAAGGGAAGGGATGGGAAGGGAAGGGGGGTTAAAGATTAAATGTTTCGTGTGTGTTTTTCTTTCGGCTACAGCTTTCCATCTTCCCTCGCCATCACACACCATCCCGGTTTCCTAGGCCCAACGAGAGGGGCTCCTTCTTACGGTCATTGACGGCCAATAACCGCTGATAACGACCTGCAAACGACCAACTAACTACCAATTAACCATCAGTTGTTTAACTGTTAATAAAACGTTATTGGGTGAATGCAGGACGTAGTGGATAGTGGATGGCAACCAACACCGCCTGTCAACCAAACCTAGGTTTTCTTTATTTCGTGTTTGTATTTTTTTAATATTAATATTTTTATAATAAGCAAAATATATTATAATCTCTGCCCGCTCCAAAACCCACCCCTGCAGAAGCGACTGATGACCTTGACGGCAGACCAGCGGCGAGAAGAGGAGGAGGCGCGTCGGGCGGCAGAGACGGCGGCGGCGCTGTCCAGGATGTCGGATGACGATACGGCGCGGCGGCAGCGGCTTGGCAACACGCCCTCCATATCGGGGACGCCGAGGGCCGATGGAACCGGCACTGAGGGCGGCCAGGTACGTAGGCTAGAGGCCGCATTGCTTGCGAAGAGTACGGCATTCCGTTAGGTTCGTATTGGGCGAGTTGGGGGATCTGGTGCCCAAGCCGTACTCCGGCGAGAACTCCGGGGCAGTCCTCCTCGGTTCTTGAGTCGTTCGGTAGCGACTGGGTGTATCGTGGCGGTGGCGATGTGATCGTGCGGGCCAGCCGGATGGAAATTACATGAAACCCAAAATATGTTGCTAAGACGTACATTTTTGTTTCATCGTGTTGTACTGTTTGGATCTTGGCGCCATTCATCTTGGAGATGTTTGCTTGACATCGGAAACGGTGTAGGATTCCCCCCAGTACAGATCGTACCATCACCGGTACCATTCGAAATGACGATGGGGGTATGGATCTTGGCAGTGCAAAATCGTTTTGCAAACCGATATCTGTACTGCAGGGTACGACAATTACGAAAGAAGACCGCGCGGATGCGGAGGATATGTCGTACCTGTCCTGCCATGACGCGCCGCCGGTGGGTCCCCGTGGCGCCGCGCCGGCGGGTACCATGTCCGTACGGAACTGGGCCCGGCACCGTCTGACGAAAGCTGATCGGAAACAGAGTCTGTACCGTTCGGGTTCCGTAAGGCCCACCAGGGGCCTGTGGTACAGCGGCGACGACGCTGACGGCGCCGCCGGCAGCCGCACCATCAATCGTAGCCTGCACGGCAGCCGCGTCGAAAAGGGCGAACGCGATGCCACTGACGCATCCGGTGCGTCAGTGGCTACATCTGTGGCGGAGGCCCGCGACGCGCTGATGCAAGCGACCCGCAGCCGTACTGGCGGCAGCAGTATCACCGGCGAAGGTGATGACAAGGGGGAGCCATTGGAGCCAAGAGAAACTCCGCTGCTGGTGTCGCTACTACCGCCGGTGCTCATCGGCGGCGGCGGCGGCGGCGGCGGCGGCGGCGGCGACGGCGCGCCCAGGTTGCCGCCGGCGACTATGGTACCTGATCCCAACGCCGCCGCGACTGGCGCCAGCCCCACCTCCGTCATCTCCGCGCCGCCTACGGTCATTGCCGGCGGCGGCACCCTCACAGCGGTGCCGTCGTCGTACATCAACGGTAGCGGCGGTGTCGCCGCGGCATCGATTCTTTCCGCCTCACTGGCGCCGTCAGGGCTGCCGCAGGATACGGCGTCCATGCTTAAAGGCACCACCTCCAGTGATGCCATCTGCGCGGTCGACTCACGCCTTGCTCGTGCCTTACATAATCCCGCCGATGCCTACCGTAAGCCGCACTCCGGTCTGGCATGTCCTCCGGGGACACAGATTTCCACCCTCCGGTCCACCAAACCCAGCAAGAGCGTGCTGGCGCCGGGCAGCGTCGGGGGCGCCGCCGCCGCGGCTGCCGCCGCGGCCGCTACCGCGGCTCCCGCGGGCTCCGCCATCCCCGGATCGCAACTCACCTCTAACATCGGCGGCGGCATCAGTGCCGCCGGCTCGCTTTTTGGCGGGGGTGGCGGCGGCGGCATCGGCAGTAGCAGTGTTGGATCCCCGGTGTCGCTGCTGGGATCAGCGTCGTACGCCAGTCGCGGATCTCTCGTTAACGGCGCCGCCGGCGCCGCCGGAAGCGAAGTCATGGTGGGTTTGTGTGTGGGGTGCGGGGTGGTCCTTCTAATACGCGGCTCGCGTAGTCGGAAACAAACAAAAGATGATATATATATATATATAAAATATTTTTTATTTATAATTTATAAATATATGGAATACTAACTTTTGCAGATAATAGTGCGATATGTATGTAATACATACATACATCATATATATAACATCAGAGCCTCGGCGCGAATTGCCTACTTCCTGCACGACTGCTTCTCTTGCTGTCACTGCCCCAAGTGTACGGCAGCTTGTACATACCCCTATTTGTTGTACGGCTGACCTCTTCCTCGAAACGTTCTCTGACCTCTGCCCTTTCCATTCACCCGCAACCTACCTTTAGCTTTACCCGTCCTTTAAGCCCTCCCTTTGTTCTTCCCCCGACACATGCACACGTAAACACACACACACACACACATGTACGTATCTCGCGCAGCCACCCGTTGCCGACGACGTACCGCGTCCTGTCACCGTCCTGGCCGGATCCGTCGCGGACTTGCTGGCTGCAAAAGTGGTGGGTACGGACGGGCTGCGTGGAAAACATCTCCAGCTCATTAGGGAACCTAGAAGGGCCTTATCATGTCGAGGAAGAAGAAGAAGAAGTTTATGGGAGGGGTTGCTGATGACCCGAGCACCCTCCACGGAAGGGGGGAGCTGCGCCAGGAAAACACGCGGCTTACTTCTTACCATGCTTTTTCCCGCCGTACCTTAGGACATTTCCTGACGTCCTGACGTTGATGTGACGTATGACGTTAGGTAGCTACTGCTACTGCTACTGCTACGGCTGCCTGGTGATAACAATAAGCCAGCAAGCAAAGGCAACCTAATTTCCTCTGGGGCGTAGTGAATAAGGGTCGCAGATTGCAGGCGCATGGATGGTGATGGTGATGGCGGTGGTGGTGGTGATGGCGGTGGTGGTGGTGATGGCGGTGGTGGTGGCGGTGGTGGTGGTTCGTTTGGTACTGTATTGGACATGTGGGGTTTCTCAGCCCGTCGTACGGGCAATCGTGTGGTGTACGACATCCCCTCCGCCCTTCCCTCCGCCCTCTCCCTGCCTCTCATTCCGCCCGCCGCCCCCTCCGCTCTTTCAGGCCCGAGAAGCCGACGCCGCCAACCGCCTGATGAAGTCGGCCATTGCCGGAGGGACCGGGGCCTCACCCGGACTAGACGACATGTTCGGAACAGGCAATCCCTTCGGCGGCGCAAAAACGACACCTGGCGCCGGTGGCGGCGGCGGCGGCGCCGCCACAACCGGGGCCAGTGGCTCGTCCGTTGGCGCCACTGGCGCCAACGGCAATCGCACGCCGCGCAGCAGTCGTACGTCCATCACCGCCGCCGCGTCCAACTCCGGCGCCTCCGCCACCGCCAGCCCTCACAGCGCCCGGATGTCCTTGAGGAGCTCCACCCAACCCAGGGCCGCATCCGCGTTGCAGTCTCAGACGTCCGGCTCCACGGCTTCATCCCCGCAGCAGGCCCCAACGCAAGGAGCTAACGTAATTGCCGCTGCCGCCGCGGCAGCCGGCGGCGGTGGCGGCAACTCTGACGCCGTCGCCGCCGGCGGCGACCCGGCGCTTGCGATGTTCCGGCCGCAGCCGTTGTCTGTGCTTGTAGCTACGGGTGATGGCGGCACGGACCGGCTGTACCGTTTCCCCCGCCTGCTGCTGACGGCCGCACATCACATGTGTCTGTTCGAGCACGTGGACGGCTGCCGGTTCTGTGAGGCACTGTACGGACACTACCTGCTGCCTAACGGTATGCTGGCGCACTTCTACCTGGGGGATACCGTTGTAAAGGTGAGATGGCGATGCTGAGGGCGGGAAGAGTGGCTGAAAAGTTAAAATTTGAATAACAGTTCTGAAAAGTGACGGAAAACGGAAAACGACGTGGTGGTTACGAGGGAAGAGGGGAGCGGAAGGGGAGCGGGGTGAGACATTACTGAGAGGGGGCGGTCAGATGTCCGGGGGACTCCGAGACGGGTAAAGTATCTCGAGGGGGGGGGGAGAAACCAAAGGGACGTATAACCTCGTGTGTGTGTGTGTGTGTGTGTGTTTTGGGAGAGACACGTTTGTTATAACACGGCCGAAATGTGCAGGTGTTCTAAATCATGTAATGTAGTGCTTCCATCATTTCCGTACCCCCTGCTTTCTTAACCCCCTGATCCGATGCAGCGATGATCACCACCGCCCCAAACCCCCTAAACGAAGGATCTTGAATTCCACAACCTAACGACAACCGAACAACCGGTAACTGAAACTCACTCACCCTCGCCAGTCGCCATGTACCAACCTCTTTCCCAACTCTTCCCGCTCTGCGCACCACAGGGCCACCGGGTGGACCTCACCCCGGCCCCGGATATCCCCTTCGCCCCGTCTGACTGGGTGCCCGACGGATTTCCCGCCTGTACGGCGCTCATGGATTGGGGGGGACCTGTGCCCGCGAGGCTGCTGGTACTACAGCCGCTGCCGTCGGCGCCCCTTGCTGGCCCCGGGTCCGGATCATCCACCGGCAGCGGGAGGGGTCGTGGTGGCGGCGGCGGCGGCGATGGCGGTGGTGGTGGCGGCGGCGGCGTGCTGTTGGACGCGCTGTGGTGTCCGATGCCGCTGACGGCGCCGCCGTTGCGTCCTGAGCAGCGGGTGGTGTTGGAATGGGATGAGGGCGGAGCAGATCTGCAGATGCGAAGGTGGGAGCACAGCAGCCCTTCGTTTGCTCGCTGGAGATATGCTTGGCTTCGTTGGATCTATCTCGCTGGGCACAGCCGTCCCACAACACTCGAGAATTTAGCATAAGACGAAATCATACACCTGTGTCCTGTATTATAATATATATATATATATCACATAAATCATTATATATAATATAATAATGTATATATTATATCTGTCCTCACACGCCCCTTCGCCCCATCTCCCTATAAGTCCGCGCCCCCGACACGCCCCTCCTTCACCCCCTCCGCATCCATGCCTGAGCGTCCCCTCCCTGTGTACCGGCCTCGCCCGGGTGAGGGCCCCTGGCATGATGTCATCTATCGCTCGGTACACCGCCGGGCTCCTCAAGCGTCTCGTTCGTGAGCTCCACTCGCCCATACGCCTCCCCTCCTCTCTCTTCCAGGTAGAAGTTGAAAACCCCAACATTCACTTTTCCCCCTCCCCCGCCCCCCTCCCCTTCCTCCTCCACCTCGACAGTTATGCGCTGGAGGTCCGGCTGCAGACGGTGAGTCGCACGGAGACGCTGCAGGAGGTGGTGGAGCCCCCTCCGCCCCCGGTGACCAAGACCAAGAAGAAGAAGGGCGCTCCAGGGAGAGGGAACGCCAGCAGGGCCACATCCGCGCGGGGTGGGAGTAGGTGGTAAGGGCGAGGGAATGGGGGAATGCCACCGGCAGGTGGTTGTGGAGGTTGTGGTGGTTGGGGTGGATGTGTAAAGGCTGGAACGGAAGAGCTGAATGACGTCTCGTGTCATCTCGTTATGTACGGCGGGTGGTGCGACAAAATACCGTTAAAATACCGTTGAAATTGTTTGGGAAATCATTCTTCAACGCACCCAGGAGCGGAGTGCTGTATCGTCTAAAACTGTTGTTTAGCACTGCTGGCTCGTCTCCGCTGATGAAGTGGACTTCGTGCGGGTGTCGTTGGATCTGTGAGAATGGCCGCTGCCTGATGACAGCGAGTCAAGCAATTGTGTCACTGTGTACAACTTGAAGGAAAGAGGAGATGTGATTGTTTGTGCTGCAGGAGTCAATTGCTGCAGAGCTTACCCACTAAACCTACCACGCTTACCCAATAAACACATGTCACGGGTTCAGGGGCTAGGGCGGGGTCAAACCCCAAAATCCAAGTACGGCAGGGTATGTACGACATCCTTTGCGCGCTCAAGAGAGGATGTGGACACATTTACATATCGCTGTCAGAAAAACACATTTGAGTGCGCTTTGGGAATTGCTTTGACTCTTAGTACGTGGGAGGGTGAACCAGAGAAGTAAGGACTGACGTCATAGAGGAGGCGCGCGCGCAGGGCCCTTTTGGGCGCTGAGCAAGATCGAAGTGAACGGACGGGGTTTCGGAGGTAGGGGTCATGCGTGCTCTCGTACGTGTCGTCTTGATACGGGTTTTTATTCTCAAGCACACCTCCCCCAACATGCGTTTGGAGGATCTGTTGCTTCATAGTAATGTACAATCGGGGGGGGGTGTTTGTGGAGGCAGCAGTACACATCGATCGCTCAAATGCCAGCGGAATCGATCACTGTGTGAGCTGCCAAATCGGACCGCTGCGATGGTGAACGAAAGGGGCTCAGCTGCCCCTGCTGACGACTTGTATGTGAGTGTGTGTGCGTGCACACGCGCTCGCATGTGTCCGCTTTGCCTAAGTATGTAAGGTACACTCTCGCACATCTAAACACATGTTAAGCACGTATCTTACCTCACTCGGGTTTTGCGGCAGGGTGTGGGCGCTTGCAGCACCCATACACACAAACATACACACAAACACATACACATGCACACAGACACAGACAGACACACACACACACACACATGCACACAGACACACACTCTCGCGCGCACACGCGATTGAGAACTGAGATTGAGGTAACGCGCTTCGGAGAGACAAGGAACGGAGAGATAGAGGTGCCGAATAAACCAGACCAGGAGGCAATGCAATGCATGGGTGCGTGGCTGGATTACGGGAGCGAGTAATGGGATTATGCTGATCGTGAAAGCGGTCTGTGTGTGTGTGTGTATGAATGTCTGTGTGTGTGGGGGGGGGGCCGCTGGGGAGCACGGGAACGTTGCTGGGGAAATGCTTTATTTCTCATATCTGTAGTTTTTGAGAATGCCAGTGCGAGGATACGGGTATATGTATCATTATATTAATATATATTACGACACATACCCGGAAAAAAAGTATTTACAGCATCCTCACGCTTATTATATGTGCATTGTGTAATATATATATATATATGTGTGTGTGTGTGTGTGTGTGTGTGTGTGTGTGTGTGTGTGTGTTTGTGTTTGTGTTCGTGTTCGTGTTCGCAGCAGTTTATAACTCCGCAGCTCTGGACGTAGCTTTGCCGAAGCTTGGTTGCCGACCTATAGATTCTTCTGATTGACGACGAGGTGGATCACGTTATCAATCAGCGCTGCGCAGTGCGTGCGATCAAGCCAATGGCCGAATCCCAAGGACTGGCCCTCAAACAAGTTTTGCAGCAGCGATAGCAGGCAAACCAAGGGGCCCAAAAACTCAATCTATCCATCTATCTATCCATCCATCCATCTATATATCTGTCTATCTACCTATCTATCTGTCTGTCTGTCTATTTGATCGTGGTGCGACACGTAACACGTGCAATGAGTGGGGTAGCAAAACGGCAAGTGAAAACTCAAAAAATGTATACGATGTGCGTGGCAATGGCAAGCCCGTGTTAATAATCCTGAGTTGCATGCTTGTGGAATAGTGCACGCACTTGACATATATGGCTAAACGTGTTTTATGTGGTACCACACAGCAGCTGAGCCATGCATGAGAGACGACTGCACCTACCTGCGTACTGTCTTGATTCGCCCGTGGTCACAGCATACAGCATGCATGCATTATCAGCATGCAGGTAATACGGTCCGGAGTTGATGAAGCTAGGTAGAGGCGGCCGGCAGATCGCTGCCGGTGAGGTGGCATACATCCGCGGGATAACGAACATTCACGCACGCAGCCTAGCAATGCCCCAAAGGCCTACTTCAAAGTGGCAACGTGTATGCCTCGCACCATCATGAATGCAATACACGCATTCACCTAATGTGCCTCTGAATAGCTGGGCTAGGCAGGGGCTGGTTAGGTTGTGTGTTCCTGCTTGCGTCAGCGAGGGGAGGGAGCACGTGGCAGGACAGACGGACAAAGCCACGTGCGTGGGGCCCCACCCTTTCGCTGTGGTTCGATCGGCCCGGTCAGGGGCGCAGGGCCCCTTCTGGTGCTCGTCCTTGCAAGGTGAGTCGCCCACAGGGTGGTTGCTACCACCCGTCACACATACACATATACGTGCGTATATATGCTTTTCCACACGCGCTCTGTTTTTGCGCGCCCAGCCAGTGCATGCCGCCGTGATCCACGGCTTGCTTGTTGACAGCACTGTATGCATGAAGGTATCGGTGGTGTGGCACACTAGGCATGTACGGGCCTTTGATATGCATGCAGGGAGGGTACAATTAATTACGTGCTGAGATAAAGGGGTACCTCGCTCGATCCATTATCAAAGTTTTCACTCACTCACAGCTAGAGCTAGAACCTCTTTTATTATTTCGGTTACGTGCTGTGCACACACTGCGTTTTAATGGGGCGTGGCTGGCTTGCTATTGGCTGCATGTATGCAAAGCCGCATCAACCCGTGGTCCATGTATCTACGGACGCTAACCACCGTCATGTCTTAATTATACCCCTTCTCTTCTTCTCGGACATAGCTATCTTTCAACGCCCATTCTCACTGCTCCGCTGACCGGCACCTCGTCATCTATTCCTCCATGCTATTTACGTAGATATCTAATAATAAGCGGCTACCATGACCCCGCCTCCTTCCCTCAAATGTATATCCTACTCCAGAATATATCACGGTTATCTGGTTCATAAATTCACCCATGTCTACGGGCTGATGGACTCGCCGTAGAGGGTTCTTGGATTCTACGTCCATGACGGCGTACGGCGCCTACTATACATCATGCGGGACCTTGCGAAGAAGCTTTAAATGCTCTAAAAATTTTGCACAATAATTTTACTGTGACTTCGGACTGGTTGGGACCAAAGGCAAGATTCTTGACGTGACAGATAAGGAATTGTAATTTTTTAGGGCGGCCGGAGGCTTAGCAACGCTAAAAGGAAAGCTGCTTCAGGTGAGATTTTGATATATTTCTTCTTTTTTATTGCATGACTCTTGCATGATACTGAAAAGCATTCATATAGGTTTGAGTCAAAGCGCAGCTTAGGACGTGTAGAAAAAACGCGCGAGCAACGCCAACACCGGTGCGGGCGCACACACATCGTGTGCTAAGATAATAAAAATAATAGTTCATCATCATAATCTTGGATGTTCATGGGTGTCCATCGTGGCCGGTCTTCCTCCATCGACTTCGCCGTTTGCTGCATTCCAAATCAGGCGCGCATAATTACATGCAATCTTGCATATATTTTTACGGGAGTTTGTCTTGCTGTCCCGCTGCTGCCCGCATTTTTGTGGCCACCCGCCAGTGAAAAGTTGACGGCCTGCGCCGACGTCACGCCCAGTACACGCACGTTACAACAGGACTAAGCCTCCCGGCCTTAATTCTTTTGCGCGAGATCGAGTATCCTCTTCCCCATTTCCATTCGGTTGAGAAGCAGTTTCACAAAGTTTCTTGACCTACCGTGCGGCACCGCAGCTGGCATCAGTCACGGCGAAGACCTTCCCACTGTTAAGTCCGCCAAACAGGACAACGCAAACAGGTACGTGATTGAACCCCCCTACGTGCTTTCGTTTGGGTTTCTTATTCTTCAACCGTGCTACCGTCGGTTTTAATTCAAGACTGGGGTCCACCAGCCACAGGTCCTGGTAATGCGCCAGGGTATGAAAATTGTGCTTAAAGGGTACCATTCCCATTTAATTGAAAGCCTGCAGCGCAGTGCACGCATGCCTGCGTAGGCATCTGCTAACGTTAATGATCCCCCGTGATCTTTCTTTGATGGTGCATGCTGGAGACTATCCTGTTCCGTGCATGCATGTCCATCCATACCACCCTGATCCACTACTGATAAATATTTCATATCGAATTCTCATTTCGTCATTTTTATTCAACCGGTCTGTGTTTGGGGAATATTGTTTATTTTCATTTTTCTGGGCATATCCAATACATGGCGCCGTGCAGGCTGACTACTTGTCCAGCACGACCAGTACTTGTCCATCCATGGAGGATGCCATTGTTGCAGCCGCTGGAGCCATCGCCGGGGAAATGGCGACGAAGACCAATGGCCGCAGGCGGCGGCGTGACAATGACGCAGGCCCAGGGGAAGTCGCTGGCAAGTCCCTTACAAGGGGGTTTGGCAGCGGAAATAATGCAAATGCCGGCGGAAGGGCGCCCCGCCGGGAACGGAGAACGGTAGGAGGTAAAGCGCCTGCTCGGGACGGAGCAGGTGATCCGTCCACGGCTCGGAAGTTGAAGGAAGACCGTCAAGACGAGGGGCTCCAGGCAGAGGAGAAGGAGGAGGGGCAGGAAAAGGTCGGGGAAGGGAGCCTCAGGCACAAGCGCCGGAGGCGCGGCGGCGGCGCTGACCTGACGGCAATGGCCGGCCCCAGTAGTGCTTTGGTGTTTGGCTATGAGGGTGTAAAAGCCGTGCTACGGGATGAGGCGGGGCCGGTGGGTCCTGGTGCCAGCGGAGGCCCCGTGACAGGGGCAACAGGTCGCCAGCGGGGCCGTGGTTTGCGTGGCCGAGGGCGCGGGCGCGGCAGAGGCCAAGGCCGTCGCAGCAATGGCGGCCACAACTCTGAGGGCATGGAAGAAGCAGCTGACGGACTGGTGGCAGCCGCTGCAGCTGAGGAAGCAGGTAATGGTCCATGTGACGTCACTTTACTCAAACGAAACATTGAAACATTTCTTTGGTTGTCCTGTCGATGTTCGGGTGCGATGGGACCTTGCCTGTGGCGCCTCCCTAAGGCCAGTTCCCCGTACAGATCCTAGTATCGTTTTAAAAAATGTGTTATCTCGCTGAAGGCATGATAGTGTACATGGAGGGGGAAGTGTGTGAATCGACGAGTGCTATGTCGTTTAGTTGAATGCTCCTGAGTGAGCTGCCCACGATCCTCTGCCCCTGCAAGTACGCCTCATGATGCAATCATTCTGCGTTGTGATTCCTGCAGTGACTTCCGCTGCAGTGCCTGCTGCCTGCTGTTTTGAGTCCTGGATTGATGCTGAAAGTGAAACGTCCTTGTTCAGGGGCCGTGACGACCCAAGGACGTGGGGCCCGGGGTCGCGGGCGCAGCCGCCGTGGCCGAAACAGCCTGGGTGGCCAGACCCTCGCCGGGCGCGGTCAGGGCCGTGGGCGCGGCCGCGGGAGCAATGTGAATCCCAGCGACCGCGTCCTCCGTTCTACGCCAGCTAGAACTCCTAATGCTGGTGGTAATGCCGGGGAGGAGGGTGAGGACGATGACGAAGATATGGTGACGGCTGAGGAAGATGCCGAAGAGGCGGCGGAGGAGGGAGAGGCAGGGAGACCTGAACCGGAGAGCGATCGGCGTAAAGTTGGCGACAGCGCATGGCAGGTGCGACGGTCCTGTCGCTGTGTGCCACGTTTATACCGGAAGTATCTAGCCGTACGCGATAAGTCCCCCATAGTGCTCGTTATCTGGCGTGCGGCATGCAGGCAGCTGACATTAACACCCACACGTGAGAACGGATACACAGACCCTCTTTTCTTTAAAACCAATTCACAACTAAACACCATTGCAGGCACTGATGCAGCTGCAGAGCTTACATGGGCTGCCAGGGCAGGGTGTGGGCGGGGCCCGCACGCCGCTGGGCCACCAATCCGGCACCACGGCATCGGGATCGGGGATAAACCCGGAAGACCTGCTGATGGCGTGGCAGGTGAGGAGGTGCTTTGCTTCCGTGAGTGACTGGTGATGGGCGCGTGCGCGCGTGGGTTGTTGGGTGGGTGGGGATGAGAATAGCTGACCCGGTTCCAGGAACTCATGGCTGGCTATAAGAAGGGGGGAAGACGAATGTAACGAGTCCGGTTATGAATTTTAGGGCCCGAAGGTTGGACAATATCGGAGACTTTTACCCGGGAGAGAGTCTAAGACGCGGGGAATGGATCTACGTCAATCAGGGATTAAGCGGCGAGAAGATTCGTGGGTGATATTCAGTCAGTTGAGATCACGTCGTAGACACGTTGATGGCTTTGTGCCGGTAGGGTTAAAGAGGAGGTCATCAATGCACAAATGAACCCAGGGTGAACATTGACTTCCGCAAGCGCGGGTCAGGGGTCATAGGTATTGATGCCTTCTCTCGTCATACCCCTCTGTCCTGGCTGCGGTCCCTTGGCATTGCCTTAGAATCTTCCGGGTTTAACTTTGCCAGGTATTGGCAAGCGGGGCTCGCTTCCTCAGCCCCCTCCCTTCGCTCCTGATGCCTCGTTTCCACTCTGCCCTCATACGGCGTGTTTGACTACATCCGGTTTCATCTTTTTCATGGTTCCGTCCCTAATGCCTCCCTATGCCAAATGTCCCTACAATGCCATCAAAACTCAGCGCCATCATAACCTGGTGGAGGCCACTGGCAGAATGCTGTCGCACGTGCTCGACCTGGTGGTAGCCATGGGACCCCAGAAGACGGGGTCCCAGGGTCGGGGCCCAGGCCGGGATAGCCCAGGCCGAGAAGGGATTGACATGGGTCGTGGACGGGACGGCAGGGGTCGCGGGCGGGGTGGCAAACGCGGTGGCCGAGGCGGCAGGGGCAGCGGGCGCGTCGGCAGGGGCTGATCGACCGGCGCCGTGAACACTGATGCCAGCACTGACTACACTTTCAGACCCTTCGGCTACGGTTATGCCGAGGGTTTCGGAGGTCAAGTCGTGGGGCCTGCGGATTTGTATTACCCTTCTCCGGTGAGACTCGTGGATTTATTAGGACATGAGTGTCTGCGGAGAGATATTATGTATTTGTGTTTTGTGGGGTTGGAATGGTCAGAGGCCACTGTATCATTCAGTTTTTCCTTGAAACGAGAACGTTGGTATCTTTTCTTCGCCGCGTGCGTATTTGTTCGCACTTGCACATCTACGTTTGACTCTGATTAGAGATTTTTGGTGGAGAGATGGGATGTGATGACGGACGCGCAGACCCCACTGCAAGGTAACACTATGCCGTTGCTCAAAGCATTCTTGGAGCAATTCCGTTTTCAATCGTGATTTGGAAGTCGAGGCTCAAGGCATCATGAGTTTTGTCGAACTAATGCACAGCCAGGTTGGTGCGTTGACCTTATTTACTTGCTGACCATTCGTTGCCGCATGATGGTCGGGGCTGCATCTCAGGCCGAGGTCCAGCCTGTCGTCTGGGGCCCTTCGACAACCTGTCCGTCAGCCCCAATCCACGGGCTGTCAGCACATACTGCATACATTATCATTGTGTGTTACAGTCGTTCAGTATCATGACGTGAAAATTAGGCATGCCCAAAGCTATCACCGAGCTGCACTAAGGTGCACCAACAGCATGCCCCCAAAAGGTAAGGGAACCCTTCCTGCTCGGGGCATGCACGCTGGTCATCATTGTAGCATATAGCTTGAAGAGGCCACCTGCAAGACTTGGTCTCGATGCCTTGTGCGTGTATATATTATTGCATAAGAGTTTGAATGTGTTGGGGTCGCTTTTCAATGCATGGACACATTGTGCACGCTGTCACGACTGAGCAAATGGAAGTTAGTGATGAAGGGGGAATAGCGTCACGGGCCCCCTTGTGCCGGTGTGTACGTTTGTTTATGTGTATCGCTGACCCCTCACTTTATCTAAACACCTAAGTTGTTCCGCAGCATGCGATTTTGGTTATAGCTCAGGTCCCCGGTAAGTCTGTTATGAGTGGATGGAGGAGGGGCAGCTGACGACATGTCCTGTAATGTTTTTCTGTAATACCTTTCGGCTGTACACAAATAAATGTGCGTGGAGCATGCGTTTATCCCTGGCCGCTGGTACGAATTGTTGATCAGCTTGCTGCTGTTCACCCTCTCAGCTGCGCGGCCCTCTCATGTACTGCTGCTGGTGGATACGGAACGGGTGCGAACCTCATCAGTCGGATGCACAATAGCCCCCAATTTGCTGCCAACAGGATGTGCTGGAGCACGTGCATGAATGGGTTATATACACCCAGCTAGACGCCTACGACCTAGACGCCTCGTAAAAGGTATCTATGTAAGCTGTGCGGTTGTCGAGGGAATGTCGCTTCCATGCAAAGCACAGCGGCCGCAGTCAATTCGGACCATACATACGGATTGACTCAGGGCTATCTCAGTTCGCCTGCGCGGCGGCGACCGGGGCCCACCTGTCGGTGCTGACCTGGCTGGTGGAGGAGCAGGGGTCGCCCTGAATCGCGTCGGAGTGATGACGTGGCTAATGGTACTACAATCATTCGAGCAGACCTTTCCGACGCGGTGCGGGACGGCTGTGAGGCGGCGATGAATCTGCTTCTGGAGCGGGGCTGTTAAACCGGGGGCCATGAGAGAAGGTGGTTTGGTGAGTATGAGGAGGGGGAGTTGGGGTCCTTTCAGATTTCCTCCATTCCTAATTCCTTTCGTGTTGGGGTTTGTATGTGTAAAGGCACGTTGCTCCATTCCGACCCCTTCCCGCTAATTGCGGACTGATGCATATGGCCTCTGGAGTGACTGCGTTTCCGCAGGAATTTAGTTATCCTCTTTGTATAACTAGCCCTTTCACTTGTCTTGAAGATTGCCGAGTGCGTCCAACTGATCACGGTTCACACCTTGACGTCTATGCTCCGTAAAACCCTCCGTCTTGGATGCCGCTGCGCGGGAGATCTCACAGCAGCCACCCGATAGAGGTGGCTGCTGTGAACGGTGACCTGTCCACACTGCGTTGGCTGCAAAACGTGTCGGGTCGACACGGCGGCGTGTTCCCGCAACAAAACGAATGGGGGTAATACTAAAGAAGATGTCAGTAGGGGCTGTATGGACGGCAATGAAGGCCCCTACGTCAGTTCCTGGTGGGAGCAAGTAGTGGTTGGGTGGTAATGGAGGGATGGGAAGATAGCATCACGAGGCGTGCGGAGTTCATGACGGAGACTCAACCATGATGACATGCCGCGCATGCGGCGAGCAGGGAAATGCATAGTCCTCTTCGGCGAAGCGCATGCGGGGGAGAGATGCGAAGACAATTGACCCACATGTGACACTGCCTGCCTTCACCCTGGCAGATACTTGCAACGTCCTCCAGGTCTGCCTTACCCATGCCAATGTCACGAACCGCTTTTTTCGATTTAAATGCTGTGAATGTTCATTGGCATCTCTCACTCGACCGAAGAGAAAACCTACCTATGCGTGAAAAGCCGCTTAAACCTGGCGCCTGTAGGGAGCAACGCCGGCTGGTCTCCGCAACCTAAAACATACAACTGCTTAATTAACGAAGTGAATATGATGATTTGCCCAGGTCTGGAGGACACTGTACCAAAATACACGAACACACAGACACATACAAACGCACTGTATCACATAAGACCACACAGCTGGCGCATTCTTTGTTCGAGCTGCCCAAGGCCACAACCCACTTCTGATCCGGTGCGAAGTGCGAATCGCCCGTGACGACAAGTCGTGTTCACGAGTGTTTTCACGAGAGCGCCCACAGGAAACAACACAAACGTATGCACCCTAACATGGCTTGGGCCCTTTGCTGGCATGCACGCCAACGACATCAGACTCCATTGTGGTCAAGCAGCTCTGCCACGTAGTCAACGACCTCCTGTAACCGACTGAGGGCGGTGAGGCCTGCAACCGGTTCGCTAACAACTGCCACATTCCCCGCGAAACGGTCAGCAGTGTGAACGCCCTCCTCTCCCTGCCGCTGCTGCGTCGACTGCGGCGGTTGGCGTAATGCCGTCACCGATTCAAAAGCGCCAGCTGCCAACGATGACGACGATGGCGGCAGCGGTTGTCGTTGTTGTGGTGGTGGTGTCGGCATCGGCGTTGGCGGCAAGGCCATATCGAATGGACCCTCCTCCAGCTCCACCTGCCGCCGCAAGACCGAAAGTGCTGCCGGTATGGTGCCGGAAAACGGTCGTACCACCGCATCGTATACGGCGGTGAGCACTACACCGCGCGCAGAAAGGACCACACCGAGCTGTGGGGAGGCTGCGCAGTTGTCTGCGAGAATTGGAGAAGTGCAACCCCCGCCCTCGCCTGCCGCCTCTCTGCTTGGCTCTTGCTGCAGCATGCAAATCCCAGTGCCCCTTGCTCCCGTCGAGGCCGTCGTGCCCGCCGCAGCCGCCTCAGCACGCTGGCGAAGTGTCAGAAAACGCAGCACACTGACGGCGGCTGTAGCCGCGTCAGCGTGATGCGTCAGGGTCGCCACTGCCGCCTCCGACGGCTCAGCCTCAACCTGCTGCAGCAATGGCAGCAGCTGCTCCAGGACCAGTAGAAGCACCCATGGCCCGGCGAAGGCAGCACAGTTGACGGGGGCACCGCCGCTGGCGCTACCTCTCGTGCCGTCCGCGACGGACGTTGACACTCCACCGACGGCAAGGGTACGAGCGATCTCGCGTTGTAGTCGTTGCAAGGCCAATGCCGAAATCGCAGGGGAAGGTCCCGCCGCCAGATATTCGAGGCACAAAGCCCGCATGGGTGGCGACAGCGCATCCAACAGCGACTAAGCAGCAGCCGTGGGTCATCACCATGGGTCGAGCGCGTCGTTCACGGGGTTTGTGAGGGCATCCGGGATGTACAATGCATTTGAGTATGCGATCCCAAGCTGAAAGAGAAGCTGGAACGGGGCGTATTAATCCTCGAGTACTCCACTCAGTAATTTGTGTTTCATTACCATCATCATCATCATTATCATCATCATCTAGCAGCAGCAGCAGCAGCAGCAGCAACAACAACAACAACAACAACAACAACAAGATAACATGCGAACTCAAAACGCGGCCCGCGCAGATTCGCACCTGAAGAGCGGTATGTGCCAGCGTCTGAGTGGCATCGGCCCGCGGTCCGGGAGGCCCATGGGCCACGTTGATTGCCACATCCGACGCCAGGCTGTTCGCCAAAGGCTGCAGCACTTCTTCCCGCTCGCCCAGGCGCGGCGTGTACTCGTCCAGTATGTCGATCAGTTCATTGGCAGAGACGAACCCTGACCGACTGCCAAGCTGGTTAGCGACTCCCACCCACGGGTCACTAGTTCGATTTCCTAGTGGCGGTGGCGGTGGCGGTGGCAGTGGCGACGCGCTTATGCCAGTTGGTTCCCCGCTGGGGTCTTCACCTGATTCTCCCGTATAACCAGGCGCGGTAGGCGCTGCATCAGTAAAAAGAGCAGCAGCAGGAGGCGGCACAGCAGCAGGCGGGGCTGCAACGGAGACTTTCGCAGCTCCCGCGGCGGCCATGCGGCGCACCTGGGCGCTTCCGGCCGCCAGCAGCTGTAGCGCTCGGTTCAACTGAACTGCGCTTTCCCCTGCTGAAGCATACCGCAGTAGCACCTTACAAGCTTCCATCAAGACCTGATGGAACGAAAAGAAGGAACGGGGAAAGGGGAAACTGAGGTGAGGAAAAACCCTTCCTTACACCCTGCCAAGGAGTTACTGACACGAAATGGCACTTGCAGGTCCGCAGGTCGTGCAAATCAGGGAAGCCTACTTTCAGGGCTCCATGGGGGTCGCCCTCAGGTGGTTCCGGCGCGGCGGGACAGTTCCACCCATAGGTACTAGCGGCGGTAGCAGAGGCAGCAGCAGCAGTAATGGCAACTGTGGCAGTGGGAGTAGAGGCAGCCGTAGCCAGCCACAGAATTGTGGCTGCGCCTAATAGAGGCAGTTCGAGGTCGGACGCCACCTGCGGGGCAAAAGCGGCGAGGCCATGAAGAACCCCAGAAAAGGGAAGAGGAGGGAAAAAGGGGGTGTGAGGGGATGAGGTCATGGAGACCGGAGATTTGTGGAGCGTTTAGGGAGACGGGTTTGCGAAGCATCAGAATATATGATGGCATGGGCAAAAAGCGATTATGAGGGCACTTGTCTAAAATAGCATGTGCTGCCAGGGACAGTCCTGCCTTCCAGCCCGCCCTGAAGGAAGGTAATGCATAACGTAACATCTTTTCAGTTGTACGGCGGCGAAAGCGCGCGCGAGACGGGCGACAAGTTATTGCTACACAGAGGTTAGTCCCTTACCTGCATCAACAACAACGCACTTCAAAAAAAGCACCGGCAGCTGAGAAGATGCCAGAAGATCTCATGTAATCGGAGTGCTTCATCAAGCGCCACATCGTCAACTTCTGCGAAGCCCTGTCAATATTATGTGTGTGTGTGTGTGTACTGTTGCCGTTATCGCACGCATGGATAACACATGACGGCAGTACCCACCTCCATATCGGGATCAGCCGCCGCTCCCGCCGCCGCCCACAAGTATGACCAGTCCACAGCGCCGCAGCCGCCACCGCCGCATCGTCCTTTACCCATCGCGGGCACACCCCCGGCCGCACGACCGTTTTCCTCGTTTTCCCCAGACCGCGGCTGCTGCTGTTGCTGCTGTTGCTGCTGCCCAATTCGGCTCCGCGACGGCAAATAGATTCCTAGCAGAAGGTTCAACAGCGTCGCCGCTGCTGGCGTTCCACACCAGGATCCGGCGGTGGCGGCACCCTCGGCGCCGCCACCGCCGGCTGACTGTATCGGGCCCCACGCTGGCCATAGGGCGCCGAAAAGTGCCAACAACCACGCAGTGAGTCGTCGGAGGTGCTCGGGGCTGGAAGCGGCGCCTCTGGCGGCGGCGGTGTTAGTGTCTGCAGCGGTGCGTTGGGAGGTGAGCGGGAGGGCTGAGAACTCTGTTGCAAGAACCTGCGAACGGAAGACGGAGTCAAGGAGGGGAAGTCAGGAAAACACAAGGCACCCTGCAGTTTTCCTCCTACCCCGAACGGAAGACGTCTGTCGCCCTCACCTGAAGGCGGCATCTCAAGAGGCCGCTCAGCTCGCAAATTGCTCATCTTTAGTGGTGTTTTTCCTAGTTTGCTTCAGCTCCCCTCGGAACCCACGTACCAGCTCTTGCAGCTGCTGCGCAAACGATACGAAGGGCGCCACAAGCCGCATCTCTTCTTCGCGCCATATGTCCATCACTGCCTCCACCTCCGCCTGATGTCCTTCCCCGCGGAATCTGCCGCGACCACCGTTGCCAGCAACAGCAGCAGCTTGATGAGCCCTGGCCCCGGCCGCCTCCGCCATCCCTCGGACAACTGCAAGGTTCTGTCCTTCCGCCACCGCCAGGTCGGCTACTGCGGCCAGGCAGGACAGCGCCACTGGCAGCCGGCGGCGCTGTACAGCAGCCACCAGGCGAGGGATAAGGCCCAACAGTTGAAGCAGCATGATGTGAGTGGGTGCGTCAGGGTCGGCGCTGCGGTCGAATGAAAGAAGGGATTGAAGTGAAGACGAAGAAGGGACGCCAAGGAGGAAAGGCATCTGGTGGTGAATGGCATCTGGAAGGAATTTATGGAACCATCTGATGTTGAGAGGAGAGGACGAGAACAACAGACGATGAATGGCCAGAGTCTTGGGCTGTTCCCGACTTCACCCCACGGTATTAGAACCTGCTGATTTAAAGCACCTGTCTATGGAGTGTCACCAAATGCCCCAGGCGCCCTAGATCTTAACCACCTGCAACCCCTGTTCATCTACCAAACCCTGTCCCGCAAACGTATGACACACGTATGTACACACGCGCGCGTATGTATAAAAAGCTAAAATCGAGACCTTTGGCTAAAAATACGATGGCGCCCGACACAACTTTATCCTGACACCTTGGAGGCGTGCCTATCGCGTGAGGAAGGCGTGCAAAACATCCCCTTTCTGAATGGAACAGCCGCTCGTGCCAGGGAGAGGTGGCTGCTACATCGGCCTTCGTTAGAAGTCTCTCATACGAACATCAGAAAAGACCGGCTTTCGGCCCTTGATTAGGCCATGCGGCCTTGCTTGTGGCCTTGCTGCCATACATGTGGCCTGGCTTGTTTACAAAGCGTACAGTTACGAGCATGCTGCGGTATAAGGAAGCAGGCTTACTCTTTATGCAAATCGTACACCTCCAGCAGTGCAGTTAGGAGCTCTCGGGGGCTGCAAACTTCCTGTAATGCCGGGCACCAGGGCGACGGCAGGTAAGGGTTGCGTCAGAGGTATGGGCAGCTGGGCACAGGTCATCAGGCCAAGCCATGCAACCAAGGGTACGAATATACGACTGTTCAAGGATGGCGTAAAAGTTTGATGTTAGATTTAAAACGTAGCCTTGTTAACTTTCTGGCGTTGCTTTAGTGTCGATTGATCATCTTTGGGTCACAGCATAGTAGTAGTTCGTTATCAATCCGGCTTGCGATCGGATCCAAGCGGATCGCGGTTTAGGTCTGACTCGGTGCCGGTTTCGAAGCCTTCGAAAATGTGCTGGGCTTCAGAGTGGGGACTTCGTTCCAGTGAGGTGTCAATTTATTAGCTGGGCGAAATGTATGTCGTGTCTAGAAACCCCTGGCTCGTATCGGGCTTTACATAAGCACGTAGCCCAGGCAGGCCTGGCCCATAATGCAATCTCGCATTTTTAGTGTCTGTACTTGCATACAGCGTATGTTCCAGCGTAAGGAAAGATACACACACACACACACACACACACGCACGCACGCACGCACACGCACACACACACCAATGCGTAGGTTGCTATCACCTACCCAGTACCCACCTGGCAATAAGATCCAGCCGAAGGCAGTCCCGGCATTCCCATCGCCAGCAGCTCGACGAGAGCGGCGCCTGAAGTGGCTGCTCGCGGAGAGACTGTCGCTAGCTGCATGAGCCGAGGCAGCACCTCTAGCACACAGTTGCCTAACAGAGACTGCGTGGTGTGAAATGTGGATATGTCATACACGACTTGGGTTATGTGCGATTTGGTTCATCGGTACGATCTGGATCATATAAGATAGGAGCTATATATACATTATTTGGGTCCTGCGGGTCAACTTTAAATTTGGGACGTGTCGCCCTTGGGAAGAAATGTGTAGCGCAAGAAAGAAGGCGCGTAAGTGCGCAGGAGCAGAGGGCGACGAAAGCGCGTAAGAGCTCGCGCACGAGGGCTCGGTTGCATGGGTTGCTTGTATTGATGCCCCTCATAGATAGCAATTTGGAAAGAGGTGCGGGCTCGGGTGCACATGCGCGTGTGTGTGACTTGCACCTTCTTCGTGCAGCAGCACGGCTATACACTACGGAATAAGAGGTTAAGATATAGGCGTCACCATGCTGGGATATGTAATCGCTGTAAATGAAGTACGGAGAATGTAGTGGCAAGCTCCAGACCTCCGAATCATAGTGCCAGCACGGGAAGATGTACCGTCACGATTCAAGAAACGTGCTTCCCCTGCCTCAGGTCCGCATATCCTGTATAGAATGATTTAGCCCTCTGATTATATGATGACGGGCGCTGTCACGTAATGCCCTTCAGGCGCACCCGGATGGACTCTCCCAACGGCGTGGCAGGCGACGCGACTTCCAGGAGAAAACAGAAAAGTAGTTCCGCAGCGTCCTCTCCTAAGGGATGTTAGCACAAATACACAAAAGCGGTAATTATCTGAAGCACGGGTACAAGCGTTGTCGGGGGAACGCCAACGGACGGTCTCGTGACGACAATGACAATTGCCGTAGCTACCCTTACCTTCAACTTCCGATTCATCAAGAAGTCTTAAGAAGAGCGCTGCGCCAGCTGCTATTGCGCCTGGATCACCGGCAGCATTTGCCGCTGCGATGTCCTTAAGGTGGTGATGTGCCACAGCAAAATTTGCGACCATGGCAGGTAAATTGTTATCCCCACGCTAGATTTTATGATCAAGACACGCTTGGATAGTAGATGCACGGTTTTATTTAAAGTCCCCGTTTCGATACATCACCAGCTCACTTCGTATGGACTTCGCATACATGGAGCTGGCTAGTGAAAACGTTTGCTTTTTTATAATAATTGAATTCTAGTGCAGCTATTGCCCTGCAAGTTCCGAAGTGAGCAAGGTGGCCGTTTCCGTTGTTGATCCGTTAGTATGTTAAACATACAACTTCCAATTTCCAAGGATTATAGTTGCCAAACCGGTTATGTCGGCTGCGTCTGGTCACAGTTCGTGCCATAAATGGGGCATTGAAAACGCCCCGCTTCGCGTGCAACGACCCTCTCCCCAAGTAATCAACCGCGTTGCGCTTTGTCAGGGGAGGTGAAGGCTCAGCCTAGGTATTATTACCCCCTTTAGGAACACTAACCCAATTTCGGCTGAATCACTTTTCAGTACGCAAGTTATTGTTTTTCGCAGCCTGTTCCAATAATCTTCGGTAGTTTGCTATATCTGTGAATATGTCCCGCAGCCGTTGCCGATTATCAAATGTTGATGCAACTACTACAGTCTTTAGGTGCAACGATGCCAACCTCTACCAAACATTCGTTTTCATATTGGATTTGCGCTACAATGCGTCCGTCCGCTGGATCAAGCGTACTAAGCTTTGTTTCTGACTATATTACTGCAGACATCCTTGCCACGTTTTCACGTGCTGCCGCATCACAAGGCCTGCACCAAAATTTCGAAAATGAAGGGTGCTAGGATTGGAAACAAGTTGGGCCCCAGTAGAGCTGCTTACATCCGAGTGCCTGAATCAAGTCTACTTGCGCAACATATCTAATGCATGTCCGCATGAGACTCTTGACTCATATCCAAGTGACAGTAAGCCACTGGACTACATGAAATCTAGGCTTGTCTTCTCAACCACCTACGGCATCACCGCGTACGGATCAGCCCGACCCCGCATATGGTACACTCCTCTGCATCCGCTGCACCACACTCGAGCAAAATAACCCTTAGGAGCATCAAGGCCCGTTCCTCAACGCCGAGCTCCAGGGATGGTGTCCAAGCTCAACCCGTATGTGAAAATGCTTACAGCTTCAGGCCGCTGTCGTTGTCCTCGAAGTCGCCGAGGTCTGCGGAATAGCAATGGCGAGACAACGCCAATCGATAACTGTGTCAATAACTAGTTCCAAAAGTGCCACAAATCCTAAGACCTTCAAAGTATAGCACGCTAATAATAGGCATCGCAAGAACAATGGAGAATTCTAAAAATAAGGCTTCCCTATGCAAGCTGAAACGGGTACTAGTCATCATGTAAGCTCTGCGCCAGAACGTTGGCCTCACCGCGCTGGCCGGTGAACCACACAGCCCACATCACGCCGAAAACGATAGTCAGAGCCCAGCCAAGAGCCTGCCGAAGCGGGAAAAGGTAAGCCAGTGCCTTTGAAATAACGAAAAAGACTCAAGAATATACTTACTGGCTCGTTAACGCCAAACGGCAGGCCCGTGCCATCACCGTTGAGGCGCTCGTCGACCTGCAAGATATGGGGATGTGACGTGTAAGCACTGAAGACACAAGAGAACTTCTCGACCAAGCCATGTGGCCACCTAGCTGAGCGGACAGCTTAAATGGCGTGCTCACCAGAGCCCACGCAGGGCTGGAGGCCAGGGTCATGGGCAGAGTGCTCAGCAGGGCAATCTTCTGAGCAACCTGCTCCTTGGCGCTGGTAGCCTTGCAGACCACTGCAAAGCATGATAGAAGATCCATTAACACATATTTGAAACCCAGATCTTTGATAATGGGAAAGGCTGCACAAAGAGGTGTCGAGGAACGCAACTTACCGCGCAGAGGAGCGCGGGCGCCCGAGCGGCACACTGCGGCGTTTCAGAAAGAACAAAACGTGCAAGAAAGTTGAGTCCTAGGAGGAGATTGTCGACTTCGGAGGTTCTAAAGTTGGCCTCAAACGCACCAGGCTTGGCCGCCACGCGGGGAGCACGAGCAGAGATGGCCTGCATTTTCACGTAGGTGCTGTGAAGATAGCGGTGAGCAGCAAACTCGGGCACAACTTAGCTCTTCTGGAGGACAGGGATAAAAGGCTTCATTTGTGATCGGGGGCCCAACGTATACGACGCTCGTACTGTCACCCGAAATTGCTCTAGCAAGGCATGGAGTCCTTATATTAAATAAGGTGAAAATTATTTTGATATCAGCCAGTTTGGTTGATGTATTTCTCTTTCGTGTCCGGGGCTGAAATCTGTCGGTTTCCGCCATTTGCCGACGGTAGCGTGTCAAGTTTGCCCTTGCTTCAATTGAGCGCTTTTATAACGAATTTCAGGTAAATTAATCTGCAGAGGAGCAGAATTTAGTGGACGGACTGAGACAGGACAAGAGGAAACCTATGTGCGCCCAGTTGTCCCGACTAGGGGTTAGAAAACAGCGCTGGTTCGACTTGTATGTGCGTATTACACCACAATTTGCTCAAAGCCAATGTTGCTCAACGTCGGTCCGAAACTGTACGACGCAGACACAGAAATTCGGCTTCAACTGTTGCTGAACTGTCTCATTCCTTCGCCTATGAAGGGGTTATAGGTATAGGGATTCTATCTTACACTAAATTATTTATGGTAAAACAAATTCTGATGGCGAAAGTGTACTGTCTGACACTGGTACCATACCAGGCAATCGCAGAGCAGATGGGGAAGTTGTGCCCTGTGCGCGACTGGAGGGTCACCTGGGCCATAACGTAACAGGGCGTCAGACCAGTGAACTGTGATTATGTCCTCTACAGGTAATACTTTGCCCATAGGACTAATGTCCTCACACGGGGGCTCTGTGCGGAAAGGGTGAAGGGGACTTCCAAACGAACCACAACAAGAGCTACACGAAAAAACAGGTAATGGCCAATACCGCCTGAGACACTGCACAGCAACTGAGGGGGACGTAATGTCTGACGGTCCCTCCTGAAAACAACTCGATGGCCGTGATAATGTGAAACAATTGCTGAGCCACACACAACAGGTGCTTCCTGCCATATGCCGCCGTACAGAGAGCTGCCCATAGCGAACAACGGCTGGGTTACTTGTGGCTGGCTCCAAGGTCATCCCCTGACTTCCAGGGTGGGAGGAAAGCCAACCAAACGTGGCAGCAACCGTAGCAATCGGATGCTATGGGACGTGAGCGTTTAAACGAAGAGAGCCAAGAACCAGGGATCCAGGGAACCAGAGATCCAACTCTGGCAACTCCTACAACTATAACAACTCCTGCAATCTCTGCAACATAAAAATTATTGTCGGGGGTGTACCGCATGTAAACCCAACACACCCTCGGAACGGCCCGCCTGGGACTGCTGAATTAGTTAGGAAACATGCATGGCTTCCCGACATCACTGAAACTTGATAAGTCCAAGTGCCTTGGTCAAGATGCCGGCGACCATGAATTCCGTGGGACAGTAGTTGAGACCAATTTCCCCAGTGTGTACTCGCTCATGAACAAGGTGCTGTTGCGCATTTATGTGTTTAGACCGAGCTGAAGTAACAGGGTTGTTGCTTAGGTTGATAGCTCCCTGGGCGTCTATATGAAGGGTTGTACCACTGGGCTATCGGCGTTTGTAAGTATTAGTAGAGAAGTTTCGTACACCATGGATTCGTTAAAATTCCTTTTGCAGTTCATACAGAAATTCGACCTAAAAGTCTGGACCAGCAACCTTACATAGGAATTTGCCGAACCCTGGTTATCATGCTACACATTATGCGCACCTTGCACATTGTAGCAGCCGTACACCTTTCATGATGGAGCCCTGTACGACACCTTCCTAGCTTCTATTGATAATATGCGTTCAATTTCGCGTTTGTCAGTTTACTTTTTCGCTTGTTACCATATGCTACATTTTCGCTAAGCCCATCTTCTGTTTGCGCGAAGCTGCGTGGAAACGTTGCATCTTGGGAATTTGGAGTATTGATTGTTCCTCGGCATAAAAATGGAATCTGTAGCTTGCTTTGTATCCGGCGGTCTTGCGCCCGGGGCTGCGCTGCAGGCGCTCCTTGAGAAAGAAGCAGTATCGCTGTCATCTATTGACCTTTGCTGTGGCGAGGAGCAGCCAGTTGCACAGAACCTAACGCCGGATAAGAAATACAGCTTGGTCCTGGCTGCGAGCAGCTCCCCACACAACAAAGATGCGCTCGTGCGTATTGCTCACGGGATGGCGCCGGGCGGTCGGCTCTACGTCTATGAAGCCTCTCGCCCGGTATCAGCCACAACCGGAACAGTGGATGCCGCCCGTGTGGAGGCCCTGAAGCACGACTTGTTGCTTTCGGGCTTCACGGGCGCTCAAGCCCTGGACGTCACCGGCCTAAGCGCCAGCGATAGCGTATTGCCCGCTGCCTGGGTGAGTATAAGCGACGGTCTCACGACAGCAGTTCCTTGCAACGGGCAGGAAAACGACCTTTTGCCATCCTCCCAGCCTTTCTTTGACCTTTGCATTAGGCAGAGTCATGAGTATTTTGCCTAGTAGCCTGGGGCCCTTGACGGCGTTTACGGTGTCGGAGGGAGGCATATAGCGGGAGCGGGTTTAAGATCACTTAAATGTCTTGTGGGGAAGACAGGTAAGTGCACTAGACAATGAGGCGCACGCGCTGGGGTAATGGAATGAGGCCCGAACCTGCAGCCTCCACGCTGTTCTTGTTTTGCCGTTTGCGTCACCGAGGTGACCTGAAGAACATCTCTTTCTTCCAACACCTAGGTTTTCGCGCAGCTGCCCTCTTGGGGCCTGGGGGCATCCGCAAAGCTGTCCCTCAAACGGCCGACGGCGGCAACAGCGGCAGCACCTGCCCCCGCCCCCGCCCCGGCTGCTGCTGCTGCTGCCGCTGTCGGCGCCGGAGCCTGGAAGCTCACCGCAGGGGGTCTCGACGGGGAAGAAGAAGACGAGCTGGTGGACGAGGACGAGCTCCTCACGGCAGAAGACAAGAAGGCGACGGCGGGGCCAGCTCCAGGTGGGGCGGTGAGGGAAGGGGAACCTAGAATCATACTGGAGCAGTAAGTTGTCTTAACTTGTCTTCCTTGAGCCTGGCAACAGTGTATAGTGTGGGATGCCTCATATTGCGCGTTTGCACTCCCTGAACTTCTGCCGGATGGGCTGGAGCACCCGGCCCTCTTAACCGCTACTACTCTACCCTACAGGGAGAAGTAATAACTTGTTGTTGGGTGTAAGGGAAACACACTGGACCCACGGGTCACAGGAACCCATGGGAGCTGCTCACTTCAAGAAAAGTTGTCGAGAGATAGATGGAGGTTGGATTTGAATTACATGCTGCCAAGACCTCTTCCCCCCCAGGCTAAGGGGGCCGGGTAGAGGTGATACGGTCTGAGATGAAACGGCACCATATGATGTAGTGAAAGCCGCTTGTGGCACGGGAAGCTGAGCCCCGGATGGCGTTTTTTGGGTGCCACCCGCCGTCGTTTGGCTGTCCGCCGGCGATCAAACGCGCGATCTAAACAGGCCATAGATCTTCTACAGCGAAACGTTGATTGTTCTGTTTTCCTTGGGTTTTGGGCCTACCTGAGCGAAGGAGCGCGTTTCTTCCTCATCGGCAATGCGCCATAGCGCATCCTCTTGGCTGTCTTTCATCGATGTACCTTGACCCACTGGACCTAGGTATCCCGCTGACGGAGCCTTGATTCTCCGTGCATAATGGGTTCTTAACCTGATCTCATCTTCGCCCTGGTCTTCACCCTGCTCGCTGCTGCTTGCGTGTGTGGTGTGTGTGCGTGCGTGTGTCCGAGCTCAGATGACTGCGAGGTGGGACAGTCGGGCCGCAAGGCCTGCAAGAACTGCAGCTGCGGCCGAGCAGAAGCGGAGGCCAAGGAGGCAGCGGGCGTTGGCGGCGGCGTCAAGTTGACGGCGGGAATGCTGGAGAATCCGCAGTCCGCCTGTGGCAACGTAAGCGACTTTGTTCACGCATGTCTTTGCCTGTCTGTCTACCTATCGGTCTGTCGGAGGGCCGATTTGGGTTCTGATATATTCGAACCTGAAATCACTGCATCTCATCACCCGATGTACATGTGATACATCACGGTCTACAATTTATCGATCAAGCATTGCGTCGATGCATCACAAACGGATGTAATGGACTCGGTGCATCCCACGCGTATGCGTACATGCACCTGTATACACACACATATATGACACGTCTGGCACATATCGTGCCTACCACTAAAAACGCAACGCACACCGGTTCATAATCTTCCACCCACACAGTGTTACCTGGGAGACGCGTTCCGCTGTGCCAGTTGCCCCTACCGTGGTCTTCCCGCCTTCCAACCTGGAGAGAAGATCACGCTGGGAGCAAGCCTGCTACAAGCGGACATCTGATATTTTTGAAATGACACAAGAACAGAATACATGGTAGTTACGAACATAGCAATGAATAGGGCAGGGGTTGCGATATGAGGGCTCCGTCGTTATAGTTTTGGTTTGTCGTGGAGTCTGGATTGGAGCGACGTAACGGGATGTATAGGGGGAGGGAGGGGTGAGGAGGAGGTGATACAGGTAAGTCAGCCGACGGGGCCTGATCCGGGCCGGGGGCCGGGAGAACATACGCCGGGGGCTTCAATAATAAGTACGCAGGTCCTCTGCCTCCATTTCGTTCAGGTACTGCTGTAAGAAATGTTATTAGTGCAGGAGGCCGTGTTGCACTTTGGGAATGCAGTTAGGAGTAGGAAAGTTGTACAGGCCTGGATATGTGCATGTGGATGAGGTACAGCCGGTGTAGCGGTGTGAACTGGCCGGCTTGCGGCGGGATGGCGATAGATGCTGCGCGGCGCATTGTCTTGGCTGAGTGTGTCCACAATGGCAGTCGGGTTCCAGTAAGCAGTGGATGGATAGGGAATCAAGGAGGGAGGGAGGGAGGGAGGGATGAGCCATGCTGGGGCAAACCCGAACATTATTTCACCACTTAACATGTGCTGACGTGGGGAAATTACACGGTCGAGGGTTACCTACGTAACCCCGTACCAGTACAATATGCCGTACTTAACGCCATAGACCCCTAAGGCCCAAACCGACAAAGGAAAAATAACCGTCAGGAAGCGCCGCACTTAAATGCAGGCATGGAGATGAAGTAAGGTTGGCGAGGGAGAGCGAAATCGGTGTTGCGGTGATGGGCTGAGTGCATAAGCGCAATCGCTAGCTGTGCAGCGTCCTGTTTGCCTCACCTGCCAGTCATGCAGTGTTCCTGTTCATGGCAGCCTCCATACAGCTAGGAAAGATATTACATGCATCTTGCTTCGTCATAGACACCAGCAAAGGTTTGGAAATCAAGGGACGCGTTCCCCTCATATCCTGTACCTTCCTATATTTGGCGACTAGAGCCATGACAGGCACGGGTCATGTATGCATGTGTTTCCCTAAACGCACAACGCCTGCGTGCTCGTCTACGTGCCCTGGTGGCTGTCAGCGCCCGGCAGGACAGCCTAGATGGTCATAAATTGCCCTCTGTGCGAACCGTAGCAGTAGTGGAAGGCCCCTCGGCAGTGCGTTCCACCGACTGAGCTCAGCGGATTTACACCCAGCCAGACCCAGCAGAGGCCGTTTAAGGCTGTAGGGCTTAAAATGTATTGAAGACACTTGCATGTGTTAACCAGGTAGAAGCGCCGCCATGTGCTCGAAAGATAGGTCCAATGAGTGCATGTCTATTGGACATCTATCTGCGTGTATGCCTTGTGACGCCGGATTGTTGCCCATCCGATTCAGGAATAGCCCTCTGTTGGGATTTGGTCAATATGGGTCTATTGCGTGTGCTCACATATGGCGGTTCATCAGCTGCTCGATTTCTGCCGTCACAACGAGTCCCCGGCCAGGTGCTCTGGTGGACTTAGAACGGAACGCGGCGGAATGGTAAGAGGGGGCTGAGGGCGCTAGTGGGGGGAATGACGAGGGTTATTTCCTCAGTTTTAAGGTTTCCATCACTCACAACTGGGATAAGTACATAATAATGTGCATAGGATTGATAACGAACCTTCAAAATAAAATCCCTTGTCGGTTCGCAAAGTTTACGTCACAGAAACTGATCAATAGAGATCGTATCTACGAACCCTATTCCTAATATATCTTTATTTACCACATAAATACCTGACTTTGGTGCTATGCGTTAGCTAGGTTGGAAGTCTATTTTAACATGATGTCGGTGAAGTAATTATTATTGTGGTATGATGTTACCGTGCCGATTCTATCATACACGAAGGTTCCCGTTGGTGACGTTAAATCCTCGTGCGTGGAACTTTGGCTGGTTTCTGCTTGCGTTGCCATTATAATCTCTATAAAAATCTTAATGATAATATCGATTGTACATACTAAAGCGGAGTTGGTGCCTTGGTTGCGTTCGTAAATGGTTATGTTGCTGGCGGTATCTACCAAGCAAGCAAGATACAGATAGAGGTAAGCGGCCTGCTTTTGGGACGTAGACACCCAGGCCTAAAATTCACCGCATTTAACCCTTTCCAGGTATCCAGGTGATTCAAACGTTTATTTTTCGATGAGCTGCAGGACGTGGAAGGATGTAGTCATCATACCAGTAAGCCCGAAAAAGAATGAACATCGAGAGTCAAGGGAGCCAACTGAAGTGCATTGATAAGTCTCACGGATTACGCTTTCCAAAAGCAAATTGAATTTAATGATGATGATGATGATGATGACGATTACAAACTCGTTCGAGTTCGTAAGGCCCATACGAGCCAGGAGGCCTAAATGACCGCAAAACAAGCAGAAGCAAAAAAAGTCAGTCGAACAGCTAGAGTAAAAGTAGGCCAAACAGGTAGAAACAAAAAACGACAAAAACATGTCATATAGTGCTACCTTGCCTACACGCACTGTACGTACGAGAGGCGGGCGATCCCTTGAATTCAGGTAAATGGTGCGTTTTATAGACGTGTGGTAAACATCTAAAATAAAAACGTAGTTGAAGTACTATAATGCTCAAAATTTTGTCATTGAATAGTTTATTATTTTTATAATAGACAGTCGACGCCGCGAGGCGGCGGCATTGGAAGGCAGCTCCTAGCGGATAACTTATGCCCGTTTTATCCCCATCTTGGTGATAGGAGCATCCCAGGATATAGTTTATTAAGTTTTAGATTGCTGGATACCTCAATATAGACCTGAAATGAATCGCTGGAAGGTGGCCGGAGCACGTCCGCGGAAGTACGGTCTGCTTGTCATCGCAGCGCAGCTGCTGATGGGATTTCTAGCTCCGGCAGCTACATGTAGGGTTTATTTGCCAATGTCATTAAGATGTTTCCACCAATAGTGTTGACCCCATTTCTTCCGGACTGGATGATCGACGAATGTCACCATGTCAGGGGCCCGAAGCACCATGTCACACATGGACAATGATTTTTTAAAGTAGAGGTTTACTTATAGGTCAACCTTATCATCGTCACCAAACCTAGGATTCGTACCGCCGCATGAATGACCTCTGTCCGATAGCACACTGCGCACCTGACTCCAAAACCTCACAATATGCCCTGACTTTACAGACACCATCACGGTATACAGCAACGTTGCCGTAACTGGGAAGCCCGGGGTTGTGGACAGTGTCAATAAGCTGCTGACCGACTTCCCGCGGGCAGCGATTTCCGTAAGCAGTCTCAAACAGAGCAACTCGCAGCCCAGCTCCACCGAGCTCGCCAGTACTAATGCTTTCATTATATACGCCGCCGGATCTCGGTCATACTTTGACACCGAGGGGCTGGCCACAAATCCCGCCAAACTCTCAGCCTTGGCGAGCTGGATCACGGCCGGCGGCTCGCTTATACTGGCAGACGGCGCCGACACCACCAACAGCGTCGCCAGCAACTCCTTCATATCCCTCATTAACGCGCTGCTGGGACCAGGTCAGGAAGCGGGCTGCAAAGCTGCGGCTTTCGACCTCACCACGCGCATCTTCCGCCGCTTCGATCCGCCCTCTGTCTTCGGCTTCTTGCCCGTCAAGAACTTCCGCTACCAGCAAGGCGACACGTTCAGCGCGCTGGCGTGTAGATCGGGACTTCCGATTTACTCATCCAATGCAACTCAGAAGATGTTCAGTCGTGCGGCGGCGCTTACATGGGGCCTGGGGAAGGGCGCCATTACATGGACCGGTGCGAACATACTGACAAATCCGAATGGGCCTATTGCGGTGAGTCGTTCTGTGGCTCCGCATGTCTGTGCATATACTATGTATATGTTTATGTGTGTGTGTGTGTGTGTGTGTACATATCTGTGTATCAGTCTGTGCTGTCATCAACTAACAAGAGGCATTATAACGTACGGTGTTCTTCAGGGGTTTGTTACAACCTGCATTGTACGGCAGCAGGCGCATGCAGATGCCCCTTTGGCAACCTGCTAGTCCCACTTCAGGTTACTCATTACAAACCACCTTCCTTGTGGCGAATGTTGAAAGCCTATAGCCGACGAATGGGCTTTATAGCCGCGTGAAGTTGCGGTATGCACCTTCGCTTCACTCAAAGGAAGTTTTGGACCCATCAATCGATGTCAGCTTATAATCCAATTGATTGCTTTCTTCGGGATTTCTGCTTGCCAATGCTGTTTACCCCCCGCAGCTTGTGGTGGCAGCGGCCGTGATAGTGGAGCCGCTGGCGCTGCCACCACCGCCGCCGCCGCCACCGAGCCCGCAGCGTCCGCCGCCCAGGCGATCTCCACCTCCGTCGCCACCACCGCCGCCGCCACCTGTCCGCTCCCCGCCGCCGCCGCCACCTGTCCGCTCCCCGCCGCCGCCGCCACCTGTCCGCTCCCCGCCGCCACCGCCACCTGTCCGTTTCCCACCGCCACCGCCACCTGTCCGATCCCCACCGCCGCCGCCACCTGTCCGTTTCCCACCGCTGCCGCCACCTGTCCGATCCCCACCGCCGCCGCCACCTGTCCGATCCCCACCGCCGCCGCCACCTGTCCGATCCCCACCGCCATCGCCACCTGTCCGATCCCCACCGCCATCGCCACCTGTCCGATCCCCACCGCCGCTGCCAGTGCGCGCTCCACCACCGCCTTCCATATTTTCCCGGCCGGCCCCTCCGCCGCCGCCGCCGCCACGAGGCCGACTGCCATCCAGCCCCCCAGTTGGGTCGCCGCCGAGCAACAAGCCATCAACAGGTCGCCGGCGACCGCCGCCGCCGCCTTACGAGGCACCTCCTCCCTACATGGACTACGGGCCCCCTCCTTTGATCTAAGTCCCTCCATCCACCGGTGTGGAAGCCCACCTCTATATCGACCATCCAAATACGGCACCCTGGCGAACGAAAACGGAAAACTCAGGAGCGTGTGTTTTGAGCGGCCTTTGTATGGATGGCTAATAAAAACATGTATGCGCGAGAAGCTGAGATCGGACTAATATATGCATAGATTGAGCATCAGTCATGGCGGCTCGCCGTTCACATGAAGGGGTGATAGATGCCCGCATACTGTAGATGTGGCATTTTCCATCGTCTCATCATCATTATCATCATCATCATCATCATCATCATCATCATCATCATCATCATCATCATCATCATCATCATCATCATCATCATCATCATCATCATCATCATCAACAACAACATTATTGTAAACGAGAGGGGGATGATGGTGTATTCAGATCAGTCGGCCCCGCCTAAGCTATATCCGTTGCGACAGTTTCTGTGACGTTTTATTTTGAAGTTTCGTTATCAATCCTAGGCTTTAGATTCGGGCACAATATTTGTTCAAACCAAGATGTAAAAAGTGATTTCGTAGTATTACCCTCATATTCAAAAGGAGCTATAATCTCTTTTGACCCAATATTATAGCCTGCAACAATATTTCTTCTATCACTTGCAAAACCAATTTGTTCGGCATAACTACGCTCTCCTTTTAATGACCATCCATATAGAGTAGTTAGATTATTAGCAACTCCTAGTTCGTCAATATAAATAAGATCTTCACGTCTGATAGACTATATAAATTATTATTGCACATTATTATGTACTTATCCCAGTTGTGAGTGATGTAAGCCTTAAAACTGAGGAAATAACCCTCGTCATTCCCCCCACTAGCGCCCTGAGCCCCCTCTTACCATTCCGTTGCATTCCGTTCTTAGTCCACCAGACCACCTGGCCGGGGACTCGTTGTGACGGCAGAAATCGAGCAGCTGATAGATTTCTACACCCCATGTTCGAGGAGGAGCGCTGCTTTCCCCAAGGCATGATGGGGAAGCTTCCGGCCCCGCCGCTGGCCCCTGGTGTGTCAGCAAGCTTGGAGCGATCGAGATATGAGTAACGCTGCACGATTGAACCAAAGCCCATCATTACAACTCGAATCAACCAAAGAACACTAACACGCTGTCCAAGAAAATGGTCGTATGAAGCCAGCCAGCTCGGCCATCAATAAGAAAGATGAAGAAGATCAGATGTGTATAATACGTTTTCCGTGGGCCCCAAGGCTACAGGCCACCAAGCCTCCTAACAGGAGTGATTCTTGCCAACTGAACACGCGCGGTATGAGCTGCCGAATTCGGTGCGCAGGCCCGGGGGTTGGGATGAATAGGATTACACTTCCAGCAGCAACGAATGGAAGGCTCAGAATGGAAGGCCCCTTCGAAGGGGCAGCAAACCACCGCCGCGGGATGACGCACGACGGAATGTAGCATAACAGTAGTGGCAGGACTTATCCTCCATAAATAAATAATAAATCAACAAGGCACTCTTCGAAGTAGGAAAGCGATAGTTAAATTTAACCTCAAAATGGTCTCAGGTGGAGAAACGTCACGAACATCTGGTGTATGGGTACATCTATCTCATGTGACCCCTCGGGTGAATACCTGCTGCCCATTAGGCGCATCCCGAAGGCTAACAAACGTAACTGACGCAGGTTGCATTCGCGGTCACTGAAGATTACAAAAGTACGACAGTATCGTACTGAGGGAATCAGCCAGGAAGAGACGGAGAGATACCAACTTAGCAATCGAACGCACCATAATAGTAGACGTCAGTCAGTGCAGCTTCGCGGCTCTCCTTATCAAGCAGGCGGAGACTTCGGGTGGCGGCATAACATGCTGGTAAGTCAACTCCTTTCTGGAGTGGTTGGGTTGGGGGTGTTTACTTCAGTATCTCAACTAGGGGGGCGCTTTGTGAACAGAGACGCCTCGTCGGTTAGGCGGACTGAGGGTTAGGCCTCGCACGGTCTCGCTGCGCCTTTAAGTTAGCCGGGCTTCCTTGTCTGCTTGTCGGTTGTTGTCCGCTTGCAGTCAGGGAACCTTTAGCATTGCTGTGAATCGCAGCGCGAATCAGTTTCCCGGTCGGGTGGAGCTATTAAGCTAACCGACTCACAGCCATCCTCAGAGACCTCCCGAGCCATTACAGAATGAAAATCCAATTCATGAATAAGCAAACGCGACACCAAGAGCTTGCAGGCGGGGATAGGAGCGACACACAAGACACCTAACTTTGCTCAGACGGGAGTATCCAAGGCCCACGTCGGTGGCGCTGCGTCCGCGCATAAGACCCACCGCATTGGTAGCGCCGCCTCGTCGAAGTCCACGTCAGTTGACGTCATGCCCGAGACCTGCTGCGGCAGGTGGCGCTGTAACCGCGCCCGAGACCCACAGTGTGGGTGGTGCCGTTCGGTTAGTTGGAGTCCATGTCAGTCGATGCCCCGCCCGAGACCTGCTGTGGCAGGTGGCGCTGTGTCCGCGCATGAGACCCACCATGTGGGTGGCGCCATTTTGCCGAAGTCTTAACTTATTCATATGGTGATCGGCTATTGGCTCGAGATTAATGGGCAAATATAGGTGTTGATAAAAGGCGAGACCCGTGTGATTGGCAACGCAACCTTTAATCAATTATGTAACGAATCGGCTGCCAGGAAGTTCAGCAGTCCGGAGAAGGAGCTTCATGCCGCCCGGCATGCGCTGCATTGGTTGCAGGACGGGTCAACCGCATTGATCAAGAACAAGACAATCCAATATCCAACGGAGTGCCAGTCTGCTTAGATGTGCCTCTTGGGACAGAAAGGAGCCAACAACAGTGTGCATTTGGTGAAAGGCCTCCTCGTGGATAGCTCTCAATTGGGTCGCGAGATGGGTGGGGTAACCACGGACGAGCTCAGTCCATTAGCAAGGAAATAGACACGACTCCGTGGTCTCTGAATGGCGAAATCTACGGCAGAATCCCAACCCGACCCTGTTTATGAGGGAGACAGACAAAGGCGGATTGTTTCGCAGATTTGTCGAACTCGAAGGTACCAGGACGGTTCTACTCGGACACCTGGTCCCAAGGGTGTATCGGAGTGGACGCCTTTGCTCAGGCGTGGGGTTGGTCGGGGGAGCTGCCAAAGCCGCTGTTCAACATCAACCCGCCATTATTGTCACAAGTGGGAAGGGTTACTAGTGGAGGTCCGGGATGAACAGCCGAACTGCGTAACCATCTTGCCAGTATGGCCGAGGTGGTGGGTAGCTTTGCTCAAACAGCTGCCAGTAGCAGACTTGTGGGACCTACCGCTCAGGCCGGTTCTGTTCAAGCTGGGACTCCTAATGAGGCTAATCACCTCACGAGTGCCGAGGTACAAGGTACAAGCATATTACATACCGTGATGACGAGAAGTACGAGAAGAGCTCAGACAGATATGAAACACCGAATATGACTTGGTTGACTTGGTTGTAATGAACAGACTGATTATTACGCTGATGGTCAGAGGGGGACGGAACTACCCTGAGTTATGGCGGGTAGAGGTCTGTTTCAGAAAGGGAGAGCAAGTGTGATGACATGGAAGAAGTACTGCACTGGCACCAACCAAGTATAAAGGAAGTTAGGGAATGAGTTGTTGTACTGCTTATGCAAGTTGCCGGGTAGTGGCAAGGGGAGCCCCAAGAGTTTGGTGATGGAACATGGAGGAAAGGCCGGAGTAAGACAATGGAGATTACAGAAGTACGACAGTATCGTACTGAGGGAACCAGCCAGGAAGAGACGGAGCTACTCCCTGATGTGGTATCAGTTTAATCGTTGTGAGAAAAGTTGCAAAGATGATAACAATCGAGTAGGAGGAAGTAAGGGCAACTACGACGTTACCAATTTCGCGGCCCACCCTCCCACCCCTGCCTTATCTCATCAATCCCCTTCAGCATCCGACGACACCCCTGAACTGCCATCATTCCCCGGAGGCAACCGTGCTTGATGCCGGGTGGGATCCACATAGCGCCACAATGTAGCTATCGAACGGATGTGAGACAACCGCATAAGATCCGCCTCAGAGACCCCCGTCCGAAGAGCATGTTGGAGGGAGCCGCGACGAAAACTATGTAGGTCTCCCCCCCATAAAGACCAGCTGCCTTTAGATGCATATCCAAACGATGCTCCAGGGCTTCGGTGCTCAAAGGAGCCTCACGGTAGCTCCGACTCCGCCGGGTGACAGGCCTGAAGAGATAACCTCGTACAGGCATATCCAGAATACGACAGACATCCATATAGAGGGACAGCGCCCCCAGTGGACAGGCGGCGGGCTCCTGGGTAGGTTGAACCATGATAGCAGGTGCACGACGGCCTTGATGAGTCTTCGTTCCCAACTCTTCAATACGTAGAAGCGTGCCAGCTGGGACCCCCATATCCGGACCGAGGGGCAGTAGCGGCCACCCAGCAGTGTACTCGGACCGCCCATGAGACACCTCCCTGAAGTCCGAGAGCGTTAGTTTGCCGATATTGTGGCCCCGCTGATAGGTATGCCACAGAAGGGTGAAGACAGCTAAATCACGCAGCAACAAGCTGCGCAAGAATTGTTGGGCTTCCGCAGCAGCACCACGACAAAGATGACCACACAAAGCATTGAATTTCCCAATTCCCAACGGGACGGCCCTGCGCTCGCAGTGACGTAACCGACCCGCAGAACGCCGATTACCCTTCGTATAACCCCGAACAATGGTGCTGTCACATCGGTTCCCTCGACCGCTCAAATGGTCGTAAGGATCATCACGGCCGAGGAGCCGAAAGGCAGTTGAGAGATGAGAGGTGACGGCATCGAGAGCACTGGCACTCGGACGACGGTCGACATGTAGACGACCCAGGTGCCGGGTGGCCCAAGACCCCTCGAGATACTCGACTATGAGAGAAGGCTCACACGTGAGGAGAGTAGATGGTAGGTGACGCTCCAATAACCATTCGTGGAACTCTTGGCTGGAATTTTGTATCTTGCGCCAGGTGTCTGGAACCCACTGGCTGCGGTGCAGAGCATATGCCGAGGCTAGTGCCGGAGGTAAAGGAGGTGGTGGGATCTCAGCGCCCACTAAAACATGAAGGTACCTAGCAGTCCAGGGATCTAACGAGGGAGATACCCGGTTAACCAGTGCTTCGGCTGATCCAGCGACGGTGGGGATAGCGCCCACCGCCTCAACTCGATTCAAGGTAGGTTCCTGTTAAGTCATGGTATCATCAAAGGTGAACAATGCATTCAGATAAGACAGAGTCGACTGACCTGACGAACTAAACTGATCAGAGGCCTGGGATGGAGCATTCTTAGACCTGGATAGAGGAACATTCAAACGAGGCGAACAAGTGGTGGAGCAGCGGGCTGATTGTTTTGCATGAAATGATATCAAAGATTAAAAGATTGCGGAATGCATGGGCGCGATCCGGATGACGCCCGCCTTTTTGTTTCAGACCGGTTTCATCAGTGTTCCGCAATTCTGTTCGGGCTCTCCTAAAAAACGTGCATGGTGCGAGGGGCTCACGAGAGTCAGGAAGATTACAACCAGACAGAAGAGAGTTCTTCGTACTATACGATCTATCGCCCAACCATTCCAGCCCCTACAGCACTACGGGCACTTGCTCTGCAGAAATGAATTTGCAGCAGTAACAGCTTAGCTTTGCTCTTGATCTGTAATCTTTCAAACTATATGCTAAATTTCAATAATATTATTCCTTCTATTTTTGTAAGTCATCATATTTATGCTTCTTTAGTGTTTATCTCAGGGCCTAAATACCTCACAATGACATATATCACATTTTATATATACATATATGTTAATCGGTCGTCCGTTAGTTGTAAGCAAGCTTGCATGTTATTATTATATATCCCTCTTGTGTCAGCTCACCGTGTCTTTTACCGCGCACATAAATATCTGACTTTGGTGCTATGCGTTAGCTAGGTTGGAAGTCTATTTTAACATTATGCCGGCTAAGTCATTATTACTGTGGTATGATGTTACCGTGATCAGCAAGTCCGTCGTCCGCCAGTTCTGTCGTACGCGAAGGTTCTCGTGCGGATTTTGGCTGGTTTCTGCTTGCGTTGCCATTATAATCTCTATAAAAATCTTAATGATAATACGATTTTACATACTAAAGCGGAGTTGGTGCCTTGGATGCGTTCGTAAATGGTTTGTTGCTGGCGGTATCTACCAAGCAAGCAAGATACAGATAGAGGTAAGCGGCCTGCTTTTGGGACATAGATACCCAGGCCTAAAAGTCACCGCATTTAACCCTTTCCAGGTATTAGTAATTCAAACGTTTATTTTTCGATGCGCTGCAGGACGTGGAAGGATGTAGTCATCATACCAGTACGTAAGCCCGAAAAAGAATGAACATCGAGAGTCAAGAGAACCAACTGAAGTGCATTGATAAGTCTCACGGATTACGCTTTCCAAGAGCAAATTGAATGTAATGATGATGATGATGATGATGATGATGATGATGATGATGATGATGATGATGATGATGATGATGATGATGATGATGATGATGATGATGATGATGATGATGATGATGATGATGATGATGATGATGATGATGATGATGATGATGATGATTACAAACTCGTTTGAGTTCGCCCCATACGAGACAGGAGGCTTAAATGACCGCAAAACAAGCAGAAGTAAAATACATCAGTCAAACAGCTAGAGTAAAAGTAGGCCAAACAGGTAGCAACAAAAATATTACAAAAAATGTCATATAGTGCTACCTTGCTGACAAGCACTGTACGAGAGGCGGGCGATCCCTTGAATTCAGGTAAATGGTGCGTTTTATAGACGTGTGGTAAACATCTAAAATAAAAACATAGTTGAAGTACTATAATGCTTAAAATTTTGTCATTGAATAGTTATTTAATTTCATAATAGACAGTCGACGCCGCGACGCGGCGGCATTGGAAGGCAGCTCCTAGCGGATAACTGATACCCGTCTTATCCCCATCTTGGTGATAGGTGCATCCCAGGATATAGTTTCTCAAGTTTTAGATTGCTGGATACCTCAATATAGACCTGAAATGAATCGCTGGAAGGTGGCCGGAGCACGTCCGCGGAAGTACGGTCTGCTTGTCATCGCAGCGCAGCTGCTGATGGGATTTATAGCTCCGGCAGCTACATGTAGGGTTTATTTGCCAATGTCATTAAGATGTTTCCACCAATAGTGTTGACCCCATTCCTTCCGGACTGGATGATCGACGAATGTCACCATGTCGTCAGGGGCCCGAAGCACCATGTCACACATGGACAATGCTTTTTTAAAGTAGAGGTTTACTTATAGGTCAACCTTATCATCGTCACCAAACCTAGGATTCGTACCGCCGCATGAATGACCTCTGTCCGATAGCACACTGCGCACCTGACTCCAAAACCTCACAATATGCCCTGACTTTACAGACACCATCACGGTATACAGCAACGTTGCCGTAACTGGGAAGCCCGGGGTTGTGGACAGTGTCAATAAGCTGCTGACCGACTTCCCGCGGGCAGCGATTTCCGTAAGCAGTCTCAAACAGAGCAACTCGCAGCCCAGCTCCACCGAGCTCGCCAGTACTAATGCTTTCATTATATACGCCGCCGGATCTCGGTCATACTTTGACACCGAGGGGCTGGCCACAAATCCCGCCAAACTCTCAGCCTTGGCGAGCTGGATCACGGCCGGCGGCTCGCTTATACTGGCAGACGGCGCCGACACCACCAACAGCGTCGCCAGCAACTCCTTCATATCCCTCATTAACGCGCTGCTGGGACCAGGTCAGGAAGCGGGCTGCAAAGCTGCGGCTTTCGACCTCACCACGCGCATCTTCCGCCGCTTCGATCCGCCCTCTGTCTTCGGCTTCTTGCCCGTCAAGAACTTCCGCTACCAGCAAGGCGACACGTTTAGCGCGCTGGCGTGTAGATCGGGACTTCCGATTTACTCCTCCAATGCAACTCAGAAGATGTTCAGTCGTGCGGCGGCGCTTACATGGGGCCTGGGGAAGGGCGCCATTACATGGACCGGTGCGAACATACTGACAAATCCGAATGGGCCTATTGCGGTGAGTCGTTCTGTGGCTCCGCATGTCTGTGCATGTACTATGTATATGTTTATGTGTGTGTGTGTGTATATATCTGTGTATGAGTCTGTGCGGCCATCAACTAACAAGAGGCATTATAACGTACGGTGTTCTTCAGGGGTTTGTTACAACCTGCATTGTACGGCAGCAGGCGCATGCAGATGCCCCTTTGGCAACCTGCTAGTCCCACTTCAGGTTACTCATTACAAACCACCTTCCTTGTGGCGAATGTTGAAAGCCTATAGCCGACGAATGGGCTATATAGCCGCGTGAAGTTGCGGTATGCACCTTCGCTTCACTCAAAGGAAGTTTTGGACCCATCAATCGATGTCAGCTTATAATCCAATTGATTGCTTTCTTCGGGATTTCTGCTGTTTACCCCCTGCAGCTTGTGGTGGCAGCGGCCGTGATAGTGGAGCCGCTGGCGCTGCCACCACCGCCGCCGCCGCCACCCGTCCGTTCTCCACCGCCGCCGCGACCTGTCCGTTCTCCACCGCCACCGCCACCTGTCCGTTCTCCACCGCCGCCGCCACCTGTCCGTTCTCCACCGCCACCGCCACCTGTCCGTTCTCCACCGCCACCGCCACCTGTCCGTTCTCCACCGCCACCGCCACCTGTCCGTTCTCCACCGCCACCGCCACCTGTCCGTTCTCCACCGCCACCGCCACCTGTCCGTTCTCCACCGCCACCGTTACCTGTCCGTTCTCCACCGCCACCGCGACCTGTCCGTTCTCCACAGCCACCGCGACCTGTCCGTCCTCCACAGCCACCGCGACCAGTCCGTCCTCCACAGCCACCGCGACCTGTCCGTCCTCCACAGCCACCGCGACCTGTCCGTCCTCCACCGCCGCCGCCACCTGTCCGTCCTCCACAGCCACCGCGACCTGTCCGTCCTCCACAGCCACCGCGACCTGTCCGTCCTCCACCGCCGCCGCCACCTGTCCGTCCTCCACAGCCACCGCGACCTGTCCGTCCTCCACCACCACCGCCACCTGTCCGTTCTCCACCGCCACCGCGACCTGTCCGTTCTCCGCCGCCACCGCCACCTGTCCGTTCTCCACCGCCACCGCCACCTGTCCGTTCTCCACCGCCACCGCCACCGCCGCCACCGCCGCCGCCGCCACCTGTCCGTCCTCCACCGCCACCGTCACCTGTCCGTTCTCCACCGCCACCGCCACCGCCGCCACCGCCGCCGCCGCCACCTGTCCGTTCTCCACCGCCACCGTTACCTGTCCGTTCTCCACCACCACGGCGACCTGTCCGTTCTCCACCGCCACCGCCACCTGTCCGTTCTCCACCGCCACCGCCACCTGTCCGTTCTCCACCGCCACCGCCACCGCCGCCACCCCCGCCGCCGCCACCTGTCCGTTCTCCACCGCCACCACCACCTGTCCGTTCTCCACCGCCACCGCCACCTGTCCGTTCTCCACCGCCACCGCCACCGCCGCCACCGCCGCCGCCGCCACCTGTCCGTTCTCCACCGCCACCGTTACCTGTCCGTTCTCCACCACCACGGCGACCTGTCCGTTCTCCACCGCCACCGCCACCTGTCCGTTCTCCACAGCCACCGCCACCTGTCCGTTCTCCACCGCCACCGCCACCGCCGCCACCCCCGCCGCCGCCACCTGTCCGTTCTCCACCGCCACCACCACCTGTCCGTTCTCCACCGCCACCGCCACCTGTCCGTTCTCCACCGCCGCCGCCACCTGTCCGTTCTCCACCGCCACCGCCACCGCCGCCACCGCCGCCGCCACCTGTCCGTTCTCCACCGCCACCGCCACCTGTCCGTTGTCCACCGCCACCGCCACCTGTCCGTTCTCCATCGCCATCGCCACCGCCACCGCCACCGCCACCGCCTCCGCCTCCGCCTCCGCCGAGCAACAAGCCATCAACAGGTCGCCGGCGACCGCCGCCGCCGCCTTACGAGGCACCTCCTCCCTACATGGACTACGGGCCCCCTCCTTTGATCTAAGTCCCTCCATCCACCGGTGTGGAAGCCCACCTCTATACCGACCATCCAAATACGGCACCCTGGCGAACGAAAACGGAAAACCCAGGAGCGTGTGTTTGGAGCGGCCTTTGTATAGATGGCTAATAAAAACATGTATTAGGCGCGAGAAGCTGAGCTCGGACTAATATAGTATGCATAGATTGAGCATCAGTCATGGCGGCTCGCCGTTCACATGAAGGGTGATAGATGCCCGCATACTGTAGATGTGGCATTTTCCATCGTCTCATCATCATTATCATCATCATCATCATCATCATCATCATCATCATCATCATCATCAACATCAACAACATTATTGTAAACGAGAGGGGGATGATGGTGTAGTCAGATCAGTCAGCCCCGCCTAAGCTATGTCCGTTGCGAGCGCATTGAATGCAACCTGCGTCAGTTACGTTTGTTAGCCTTCGGGATGCGCCGAATGGGCAGCAGGTATTCACCCGAGGGGTCACATGAGATGTACCCATACACCAGATGTTCGTGACGTTTCTCCACTTGAGACCATTTTGAGGTTAAATTTAACTGTCGCTTTCCTACTTCGAAGAGTGCCTTGTTGATTTATTATTTATTTATGGAGGATAAGTCCTGCCACTACTGTTATGCTACATTCCGTCGTGCGTCATCCCGCGGCGGTGGTTTGCTGCCCCTTCGAAGGGGCCTTCCATTCTGAGCCTTCCAATCGTTGCTGCTGGAAATGTAATCCTATTCATCCCAACCCCCGGGCCTGCGCACCGAATTCGGCAGCTCATACCGCGCGTGTTCAGTTGGCAAGAATCACTCCTGTTAGGAGGCTTGGTGGCCTGTAGCCTTGGGGCCCACGGAAAACGTATTATGCACATCTGATCTTCTTCATCTTTCTTATTGATGGCCGAGCTGGCTGCGTTCATACGACCATTTTCTTGGACAGCGTGTGTTAGTGTTGTTTGGTTGATTCGAGTTGTAATGATGGGCTTTGGTTCAATCGTGCAGCGTTACTCATATCTCGATCGCTCCAAGCTTGCTGACACACCAGGGGCCAGCGGCGGGGCCGGAAGCTTCCCCATCATGCCCATCGTCCCTCAGGGAGATCGCCTTGGGGAAAGCAGCGCTCCTCCTCGAACATAGGGTGCAGCAATTTATCACCAATCACTTCAATTATCATCTAATGATGATGATGATGATGATGATGATGATGATGATAATCATGATGTTGTCTGCGAGGGCTCCATGACCACCACACTACTGTGCGCACATGGGGTTTTGAATCAGGCTAAAGATTAGGTCGGATACCCGCCAACGGTATATACCGGATCTGATATGGTACCATGTCTTGTTACGGTAACGGTACGGACTATTAACCGCCAACAAATCTGAATACCTAACTTTTGAGCAGAGGTAGGCAAGAAGGCAACAGAGGCACGAAACGCTCTTTCTCAGATTCAGAAGGGGTCAAATGTCTCTCAAGTCTACGGCATTTAGAGGTGGCGTTCCATCGTGGGGCAGGGAACTCTCCCACCCCTCATCCATCTGTTGATCGAGAAAGTTTGGATTTAGCCTTACCAAAATAAAAATAGGAGTTCGCAGGAGTCTTAAGACTGCCTACCAATATCTACTTCGACGAAGATGCCGCTGCATTGCCTTTCCTCATCACGAAGGGACCAGGTGGAGGACCAGCTGAGGTTTGATCCTGCTTTTGCACCCTGTTTACCAAGTCTTCGATGCACAATTCCCACGTGCCACTCGTGCGAATTATTGGTCTTACGCGCAGTATACAATTCCCTCAAGTTACGCACGTCGTGACGGAAAGTCTGACGGCAGGTTTGCTCATCATGCTGCGTGCATGTGCGCACGGGTTTGAATGCCTCTTGTGCAGGAGGTAAAGCCCCCGTTCGGTGCCGCGTTAATCAAGTTGCAAGTCGCGAGTGAAGTGGGCGGCCTCATCTGGATCACGAGCCCAAAGGGGCTAATCCTTTAAAACCCAAACCCTAAAACTCCAAAATCCAAAATAACCATAAAATCCCTGAAGTTCGAAGATGAAGGTAGGACGGAAACCGAATATAATGGGAGAAGACTTGGGAACGATTCCTCAGCAATGAGCACCTCCATCTCGCAACCCTGAGCTGGGTGCGTGGTTTGAACTTGGGAGAATGGTGTCAATCAGAAAGTCGTGTGCAGGAAGCCGTAGTGATCGCCAAGTCTGGGCTGAATCCGGTGCTTAGGACCCGCTGGGACGCATGGCCAGTTACCCTAGTTGGGGAGGCGTGAAGGCAGTCAGCCTGGTGGAAATCGGCATCGGACCAGCTGCGACTTGGAATCAGCAGTAGCCATTGTAGCATGTACCGTGACAAGGAGCTGACGCCACTCACAACCGTTACTCTTTAAATGCGAAGATTAGGATAATTAGGACCCACTTCATGTGGTATAATCCAACATCCCTGTTTGCTCCAACCAGCTCTCAAGCGCTCGTAGCTTTTGACCTTGACCTAAGATATTTCTTGAGACGGCCCGGGGTGGTACTTCCTGTTCAGCCCAGGCCAACCTCTATGCGTGGTTTGTCCGTCTTGCCATTCACCTGCCCTTCTAACTAGCGCCACGGGGCCATGGATTGTGCTTTTCCCTCCCCGCTTTGGTGCCGTTGCAGTACGGGGGACTTGGCATGCAGAGCCATTACAAGGTCTACGAAGACATGTTTACTACCTACTGAGTCAGACACCAAACTCGTACTTAGGTTTCATGCATACAGTGTAGTAGTCGTACACACTCTAGCACAATATATATGTGCAGATACACGCCATCAACATCTCGAGAGGCCTTTGCGGCTCTCAACTACTACATACAGTATACAACCCATAAGATGAGTGTAGTATCCTGGGGTATCTCATGGCTAATATCCAGGTTGGCCAGTTGTCTGGCATCCTTCGATCGAGCCTTTGCTTTAGGCGGATATGACAGAGATACAACAATGAGCAAGCGGCAGTTTGCTCAACGTTCTACATACTACCACTGCGACTACCACTTGCACTCTGCATGACGCTGGGAAAATCCCGCGCACACATGGGCCTCATGACGCGGTGGTCGGCTGACGCGGATGATGGTGACGGCCCTCTGTCCTGATGGTCCTTCAGCCTGGAGCCCTAACCCCCTCGCCTGCTGGAGACCCATCCCACGCTGCAGCTTTCATCGAGTCTGCTAGCGTGGGCAACCATCGGCATCAAACATCGCGTCGAGGGATCACAAAAGGATGCAATGGACCCGGACATCTGATATTTTTGAAATGACACAAGAACAGAAGACATGGTAGTTACGAATGTTGTATCCCTCCTGCCAATCGCCCATGGATTCTGCGGAGAACCAGGCTTAGTGCATCATGCTCGATTATATCAGAACGTACCAATTGAGGCAGCGGAAGTCTTTGATGCCAGGAGTTACAATGTATATTCCAAGACGGGCGTAGATGACGTGATAGGCTATCAGTGCCTAGTCGAGGCAATCATCATCTAACCGATGCAAATCGGTGCTTGGGCTTATCCAAGAAATATGACCATAAGCGATATATAAGGCGTAAGCTCAACCAAAGCACGGTTAGCTTGTCCCAACGTCAACCGTTATGATTGCGTGTGATTTCACTCATATTTCATACTTAGGCCGTCAATGAGCATAGCAGATATACTCGCAGCGACGGCTCACGGTACAAGAGATCTGCAAGTAGTAAGTGTACTACCGTGATCCCGTGTGCGGATATTGCTATATAAGCCGTCATAGCAATAATGCAGTGTTCTTTACTTGCGTAAAGGTGCCGACTACGCCATCACGCTCGCGACCTCAAGATACGCTCGCATTATCGTGCTCGAGCGCACGCGTATGCATAGTGCACGTGTTATCATTAGTGCGCATTGATGTGCGATGCATTATGCATTCTAGGTCGCCCACGACCAAGTCGCCGGACCATGCGCACTTATCGCGATACCGACCACGCAATGTATGTTTGCAGCGTTGTGCACAATGCATTAGGCATTATGCTGTTCGTGGGTTGCTTGTGCCCTTAGCCAATGCGCCTAACGCGTGCGATGCGACGTGCTGCGTGGTGTGCGTGCGGTCGCGTCGCGCCCGCTGCCGTACTGCTCCAAGTGTCCACGTACGACAGGGGTGATGTCATCTGTGTCGTACCGCTCCACGCGCCCACGTATGACAGGTGACGTCATCAGTGCTGTACCGCTCCACGCGCCCACATACGACAGGTGACGTCATCAGTGCCGTACCGCTCCGCGCGCCCACGTACGACAGGTGACGTCATCAGTGCCGTACCACTCCACGCGCCCACGTACGACAGGTGACGTCATCAGTGCCGTACCGCTCCGTGCGCCCACGTACGACAGGTGACGTCATCAGTGCCATACCGCTCCGCGCGTCCACGTACGACAGGTGACGTCATCAGTGTTGTACCACGCTTCACTTTTGCCGAAGCTCTGTGAGGGTTGCACCCACCATCGCTATATCGCGCACCACGTCATCGCACGACACTGATGACGTCAGGCACGCGGAGCGGTACGGCACTGATGACGTCACCTGTCGTACGTGGGCGCGCGGAGCGGTGCGGCACTGATGACGTCACCTGTCATACGTGGGCGCGCGGAGCGGTACGGCACTGATGACGTCACCTGTCGTACGTGGGCGCGCGGAGTGATACGACAGCGATGACGTCACCCCTGTCGTATGCGGACACTTGGAGTAGTACGGCAGCGGGCACGACGTGACACGACACGCACGCCACGCAGCACGTTGCATCGCACGCGCTAGGTGCATTGGCTAAGGGCACAAGCAACCCGCGAACAGCATAATACCTAGTGCATCGTGCACAATGCTGCAAGCATGCATCTCGTGATCAGTATCGCGATAAGTGCGCATGGTCCGGCGACTTGGTCGCGGACGATCCAGAATGCATGAGGTATCCCATATCAATGCGCACTAATGATAACACGTGCACTATGCATACGCGCGCGCTCGAGCACGATAATGCGCGTGTATCTTGAGGTCGCGAGGCAATGGCTCAAGCGATGCGGCACGTCGAATGCAACACTACGCGCGATGGCGTAGTCGGCACCTTTACGCAAGTAAAGAACGTTGCACTATTGCTATGACGGCTTATATAGCAATATCCGCACACGGGATCACGGTAGTACACTTACTACTTGCAGATCTCTTGTACCGTGAGCCGTCGCTGCGAGTATATCTGCTATGCTCATTGACGGCCTAAGTATGAAATATGAACGGTCGACGCTAAGACAAGCTAACCGCGCTTTGGTTACGCCTCATATACCGCTTCTGGTCGTATTTCTTGGATAAGCCCGAGCACCGATTTGCATCGGTTAGATGATGATTGCCTCGGCTAGGCACTGATAGCCTATCACGTCATCTACGTCTGTCTTGGAATATACATTGTAACTCCTGGCATCAAAGACTTCCACTGCCTCGATTGGTACGTTCTGATATAATCGAGCATGATGCACTAAGCCTGGTTCTCCGCAGAATCCATGGGCGATTGGCAGGAGGGATACAACAAATTTGGTATCGAGACGTAAGGTTCGTTCACGGCCTGTTGTCTCACCCTGATCTTTTGCGTAAGTAGGTTACTTACATGGCTGGAGTCAGCGATGGCAATCCTAGTCCTTTGGATACATTCGCGGAGGAGCTTGGCTGAGCTGTGATGGCCACGGCCGCCTCTGGTCTGTAATTGCCTTGCTGCTCTTGCATTGCCATTCGTTTTGCCTGTTCGAAGTATGTGCTTCTGAGCCGCAGGTGAACCGAATCGAGTCTCGCTTGCTGCGGCGTCGACTGATTCGAACTTGAGTCCGGATCAGTTGCAGGCGCTTGACGCTCGCACGCGTGAAGTGGGAGATTCCTTGGACGGATACTTGCTGTATCTGCAGGGAGTGCTATCTGTCGGTAGGCTTAAAAACCATCTGATTTGCGCTCGACCGATACCTGTGTGAGAGTGCCTTTATCGCACGAGGTTGTGACCGGTCAGTCGCCGATTTACCATGGCATCTGGTAGCGGTGATGTAGGGCTAGTAGTGGGGGACGGTCGTGCCGACACGTCCGTCATTCCTGAGACATCTTGGAGGGGCCCATACACGCATGTCGTTGACAGTGTCCGAGATCCCCCTGCGCTACTAGACCCACGGACTCCTATCCATCCGACTGTTTCTGTCACGGCAGCCAAACCAGGCCCCGTTGGACGCGAGGAGCAGAGGGGTCCGTCTGCTGCACCGCCTCGTCAAGGTCGATTCGATGACGATGGAGAGGTGATGAAACTGTCGATTCCTGTCCCGAAATTAGACATCCCGCATGACGCAAAACATAAGAATGCTGAGCGTAGCATTGCTGATACAACTCGTGCATACCTGCGTGATGTTTGCATGTACTTGCAACTGGTCCGTGGTGGTGATCGTGACCCTGTGAAATGTCTGTTCGTCGGTAACACCCTCGTGGGTGTGGTGAAGACATGGTACGATCAGTGGACAATGGCAAGGTGGACATACATGTTTGAGGAGTTGACTGACGCTCTGCTTGCACGCTTTGCTCCTGAGGTTCAACCGCTTAGTGCGGAGGCCCGTAATACGTTGGCCTCTGGCTCGTATCGAATGCGCCACGATGAGACTGTACCAGCGTACCAGTCGCGCTTCGAGGCCCTGATCACGCCTATCAGTAACCTGACGGAGGACGATCGCATCTTTTGGTTTCAGCGTGGATTGTCTGAGGCCCTGGCGACGCAATGTGCCACGGACTTGGCGGGGAAGGACTTTGGGTCCTATGAGGAATTGGTGCGCTTTGCACGCAGGGTCGAGAAGCGTCTCTTGGCTGGTCAGCGTGCTGCTAAACCTGTCCCTCGTGTTAATGCCGTGCGAGTGCAGGATCCGACGTTCGACGCTGCTGCCATGGACCAGGGGGCCGAAACGGAACGTCGAACACCAACAGTAGCAGTGACCACCGTTCGCACGGATCGCGGTCACTGTGTTCGCGGCGCTTCCAGATCGGGTAACCGCAAAGGGTCAACCGGCGCAGGTCAACGCACGGATCCGGCCAAGGGCAAGAGGAAAGGAGGTTCACCGTCTGCTGCGGCTATGCATGAAGCCAAGAACGAGACGAAGCGACAACACACCAACAACGGTTGGCTGAATAAATGGGGTTGCACGCATTCCGAGCTTAAGCGTCGGAAGAGCATGAAGGTTTGCCTGAGATGTGCGTCTGTGGAACATCCTACGAAGGATTGCCCGATGCTACCGCCTTTGGCTCAGCGGCCGAAGTAGGGGATTGCCCAGGATGGTTCGGAGGGGACTCCACCTGTGAAGCCGGAACTAGAGGGTGGGCGGTTGTCGTCAGTGCGGCAAGCTGTGAGGGCATTGTTGCCTTCGGTCCTTGAACAAATCGAGCGCGCGATTGGACGTCAATTGTCGCTCGATGGTCGCTCAGGACGTGTAGGTTTTGACTTGCTGTGTAACCTGTTTGCACCGAGCAAGCCGCTGGCGTCTATCGATTTGTTGGGTCACACCATCTTGTTCCTCCCCTCGTCTCTGCGTGAGCTGCAAGCGCAGCTGGCCTTCTATAGGAGATGTAGGCGTCAACGTCCAGACACTGCCGCTTGCGTCCTTCTACCTGCTTATAGTCGGCGAAAAGCCTCGACTTTGCTAGCGGGTATGCGGAAAGTCTGCCGGTTCGAGCCGGGCACCGTTCTGTATAATGGTGTTGATTTAGCAGGTGCACATGTTCCGTTGTCGGTCCAGGCCTATGCCGTTGGCGTTTGGTACGAATCTCCTGCACCTCATTCTGAGGGTTCTGCCAAATGTTTCGAACCCGCCCTGAGCATACATCTTGCTTTCGTCCGCAGAGTCGGTACCGGCAGACAACCTGGTTCCTTTAATTCAGGTCGATCTTGCTGGTCGCATCCTGAAGGCGCTCGTCGATACTGGCGCCAGTGACGACTTCATCTCATCGGCAGAGGTGAATGCATTGGGTCTGTGCCCATAGTCGTCGGAATGGTCGCAGGTTACCCTCGCGGATGGGGGTAAGCAACCCATATTGGGCAGGGTCACCCTTTGCCTGTGTATAGGTCCTCTGCGTATTACGACCCAACCTTATGTGTTGCGCGAGCTGACTGATGCTGCGATATATATACTGGGGTCCTCAACATTACGGCAGTATGGGGCTGGCATTGACTTAGAGTCTGGAACCCTTCGCCTACGTAAGGGGACTCTGTCGTGCAAAATACCCTTCGTGCCGTTTGCAAGTGTTGAGCCAGAGGGGGGTAAGACTGAAGCGGAGCCTGTGGTTAACTACACTGTGAAAGCCATGGGGCAGCGTGCTGAACCCCAGCCAGTCGGGCGTAAAGAGGCCATCCGGATGATCCGGAAGGGTGCCCACGGACTGCTTGTGAGGCCTAGGTTGCATTTGAATGCGACCACCGCTCAGTCTTCTTTGGATCCTGAGGTTGAGGCCTTGCTCACAGGGTACGCAGACGTTTTTCGTGACGTACCTGGGCTTCCTCCTTTGCGTCCCGTGGACCATACCATCCTACTTATACCTGGCGCTCAGCCTGTTTCACGACCTATGTACAGGTTAAGTCCTCTGGAGTTGGACGAGGTGAAGCGCCAGGTAACTGATCTGCTCACAAAGGGTATGATTCGCCCCAGCACATCTCCGTACTCTGCACCGATTCTGTTTGTCGGTAAAAAGGATGGGAGCTTGCGCATGTGCATTGATTACAGGGGGTTGAATGCAACGACGGTCAAAAAACGTTACCCATTGCCGCGCGTGGACGACCTGCTCGATAAGCTAAAGGACTCGGCTTATTTCAGCTCGATCGACTTACAACAGGGATACAATCAGATTCGCATTTCTGCGTCTGATGTGCCGAAAACAGCTTTTCGGACACCCTTTGGTCACTTCGAGTACACGGTCTTGTCGTTCGGGTTGACTTACGCCCCTGTGACGTTCCAAGCGGTCATGGATCGCATATTTAGACCGTATATTGACAGGTTCGTCGTTTGCTACTTGGACGACATCCTGGTCTATTCCAAGACGCGTGAGGAGCACCTGGAGCATCTTAAGCTTGTGCTTGAGGTGTTGAGGCGGGAGCAATTGTTTGCTAAGCGTGCCAAGTGTTTCTGGGCACAGCCTGGGGCTACATTGTACTTGGGCCACATTGTGTCGGCCACTGGTGTCAAGATGGACCCACGGAAGGTAGCTGTGGTTCGTGATTGGCCAGCGCCTCACAACCTTCAGGAGCTTTGTAGCTTCCTCGGCTTGACCAATTATTTCCGTAAGTTCATCAAGCAGTACTCTGTCCTTGCGGCCCCGCTCACGGATTTCACGCGTAAGGGAGCTTTCGATTCGCCTAGTGCCTGGACGCCCGAGTGTCAGCTGGCGTTCGAAGAGCTGAAACGTGTCGTTGCCGACGACGTTACCCTTGCATTCCCCGACTACTCGTTGCCGTTTCGTGTCGAAGTGTTTTCGGATGCTTCATTGTATGGGAGCGGCACTGTACTATTGCAGGAAGGGCGACCGATCACCTTCACGAGTAAGAAGTTTACGGGTGCAGAAACCCGTTACACCACAGGGGAACAGGAGCTGTTAGCGGTCTTGCACGCGCTTAAGGAATGGCGTTGTTACCTAGAGGGACGACCCTTCACCCTTAAGACTGACCACAAGCCCCTGACGTTTTTGCAAAGCGTCCCTACGTTGAACCGACGACAAGCGAGGTGGATGGAGTACCTCGCACGGTTTGACTGCACCTGGGAGCACGTTGCCGGCCGGATTAACATCGCCGACACTCTCAGTCGACATCCGTCGCTACATGCTGCGATACTGGCGGCACCTGTCCAACGTCCACAGACCCCGGATGTGCCTCTGCCCTCAGACCTCGCGGCTCGACTGAAGGATGCCTATGCCGGTGACTCTTGGTTTGCTTCACCTGGCAATGTTGAGCACCTACACAAGCAGAATGGTCTTTGGCTACGGACGGAAGGATCGACGACTCCGATAGTCATGCCCAACGATGATTCCCTTCGTCGTGATATCCTTTCCTGTTTCCATGAGGACCCGTTGGCAGGACACCCAGGTAGCACACGGCTGGTCGAGTTGGTGCGACGCTCGTTCTGGTGGTCTCGTCTGGCGAGAGATGCCGAGAACTTCGTGCAGACATGCAGTTTGTGCCAGCGCAACAAGGCTTTGTCCGGTAGGGGTCACGGGTTGTTGCAACCATTGCCTGTCCCTGACGCGCCTTGGGAAAGTGTTTCCATGGACTTTGTGGTCGCGCTGCCCAAAACTGAGGGGGGATACGACTCGGTGCTCGTCATGGTAGACCGTTTGACTAAGATGGTTCACCTTGCACCTACCACGTCGACCTGCACTGCAGAGCAAACTGCACGTATGTTCTTCGACAACGTGGTTCGGTTGCATGGTGTTCCTAAAAACGTGGTCTCAGACTGTGGCGGTCAGTTCATGTCTAAGTTTTGGGAAGCGCTCTGCAAGCTAGTCGGCATGCGGGTCAACCTGAGTACGGCATACCACCCGCAGTCTGACGGCCAGACCGAACGCACAAATCGCACACTGGGGGATATGTTGCGTAACTTTGCTGGTCGCACGCCTCTCGTTTGGGATACTTACCTGACTGCGGCAGAGTTTGTGATTAACAATGCTGTTAATCGGTCAACAGGTCAAAGCCCGTTCTTCCTGACTTATGGGTTTCACCCGGCACTACCTGTATGGCGTGAGCTGGAGGTGTATGTCCCTGCGGCTAAGACCTTTGCCAAGACGTTCTTATCCCGAATGACAGACGCGAAGTCGTGTTTGGACGCGGCGCAGCAACGAGCAACGGAGTACTACAAGTCCAAGCGGGACGTGGTCTTTTCGGAAGGACAAATGGTTCTGCTGAGCACTAAGAACTTGCGTTCCTTTGCCGAAGGATCCCATAAGCTTTTGCCCCGTTGGATTGGCCCGTACCCCGTTGTGCGCATGGTAGGGAACGCAGCTGTCGAACTTGCGTTGCCCTCTAACATGAACATCCACCCAACGTTCCATGTGTCACTTGTTCGTCCGTATCGTGGCACGGAGCCCGCGCCTGTTACCACTGATACCCCTGCAGCAGTCGAACCAGGTCCTGAGACTTGGGTCGCAGGAAAGCAGAAGGTATACGATGTGGAGCGTATCTTGGACTACCGCACCCGGCGTGTGGGTAGACATCGACGCAAGCGCACCGTGCATGAGTACTTGGTCAAGTGGACGGACTACTCAAGTGAGCACAACTCGTGGGAACCTGCGCGTAATTTCTCCCCGGAGATGGCGCCCATCCTCGAAGAGGCTAGGTTGCGTGCCACGCAATCTCAGTAGCCTTTGTCGCTTGTGCGGCAGCGAGGACGCTGCCTATGGGGGAGGAATATTTGTTGTACCACGCGTCACTTTGCCGAAGCTCTGCTAGAGTTGCACCCACCATCGCTATATCGCGCAACACGTCATCGGACGTCACCTGTCGTACGTGGGCGCGCGGAGCGGTACGGCACTGATGATGTCACCTGTCGTACGTGGGCGCACGGAGTGGTACGGCACTGATTGTTGTATCCCTCCTGCCAATCGCCCATTGATTCTGCGGAGAACCAGGCTAAGTGCATCATGCTCGATTATATCAGAACGTACCAATCGAGGCAGCGGAAGTCTTTGATGCCAGGAGTTACAATGTATATTCCCAGACGGGCGTAGATGACGTGATAGGCTATTAGTGCCTAGTCGAGGCAATCATCATCTAACCGATGCAAATCGGTGCTCGGGCTTATCCAAGAAATACGACCATAAGCGATATACAAGGCGTAAGCTCAACCAAAGCACGGTTAGCTTGTCCCAACGTCAACCGTTATGATTGGGTGTGATTTCACTCATATTTCATACTTAGGCCGTCAATGAGCATAGCAGATATACTCGCAGCGACGGCTCACGGTACAAGAGATCTGCAAGTAGTAAGTGTACTACCGTGATCCCGTGTGCGGATATTGCTATATAAGCCGTCATAGCAATAGTGCAATGTTCTTTACTTGCGTAAAGGTGCCGACTACGCCATCGCGCGTAGTGTTGCATTCGATGCGCCGCATCGCTCGAGCCATTGCCTCGCGACCTCGGGGTACACTCGCATTATCGTGCTCGAGCGCGCGCGTATGCATAGTGCACGTGTTATCATTAGTGCGCATTGATGTGCGATGCATTATGCATTCTAGGTCGCCCGCGACCAAGTCGCCGGACCATGCGCACTTATCGCGATACCGACCACACGATGTATGTTTGCAGCGTTGTGCACAATGCATTAGGCGTTATGCTGTTCGCGGGTTGCTTGTGCCCTTAGCCAATGCGCCTAACGCGTGCGATGCGACGTGCTGCGTGGTGTGCGTGCGGTCGCGTCGCGCCCGCTGCCGTACTGCTCCAAGCGTCCACATACGACAGGGGTGACGTCATCAGTGTCGTACCACTCCCCGCGTCCACGTACGACAGGGGTGACGTCATCAGTGTTGTACCGCTCCGCGCATCCACGTACGACAGGTGACATCATCAGTGCCGTACCTCTCCGCGCGCCCACATAGGACAGGTGACGTCATCAGTGCCGTACCGCTCCGCGCGCCCACGTACGACAGGTGACGTCCAATGACGTGTTGCGCGATATAGCGATGGTGGGTGCAACTCTAGCAGAGCTTCGGCAAAGTGACGCGTGGTACAACAACGAACATAGCAATGAATAGGGCAGGGGTTCGGATATGGGGGCTCCGTCGTTATAGTTTTGGTTTGTCGTGGAGTCTGGACGGATTGGAACGACGTAACGGGATGTATAGGGGGAGGGAGGGGAGAGGAGGTGATGCAGGGAAGTCAGCCGACAGGGCCTGATCCGGGGCTGGGGACGGGAGAACATACGGGGGGGGCTTCAATAATAAATACACAGGTCCTCTGCCTCCATTTCGTTCAGGTACTGCAGTAAGAAATGTTATTAGTGCAGGAGGCCGTGTTGCACTTTGGGAATGCAGTTAGGAGTAGAAAAGTTGTACAGGCCTGGATATGCGCATGTGGATGAGGTACAGCCGGTGTAGCGGTGTGAACTGGCCGGCTTGCGGCGGGATGGCGATAGATGCTGTGTGGCGCATTGTCTTGGCTGAGTGTGTCCACAATGGCAGTCGGGTTCCAGTAGGCAGTGGATGGATAGGGAATCAAGGAGGGAGGGAGGGAGGGAGGGATGAGCCATGCTGGGGCAAACCCGAACATTATTTCACCACTTAACATGTGCTGACGTGGGGAAATTACACGGTCGAGGGTTACCTACGTAACCCCGTACCAGTACAATATGCCGTACTTAACGCCATGGACCCCTGCGTTCCACCGACTGAGCTCAGCGGATTTACACCCAGCCAGACCCAGCAGAGGCCGTGTAAGGCTGTAGGGCTTAAAATGTATTGAAGACACTTGCATGTGTTAACCAGGTAGAAGCGCCGCCATGTGCTCGAAAGATAGGTCCAATGAGTGCATGTCTATTGGACATCTATCTGCGTGTATGCCTTGTGACGCCGGATTGTTGCCCATCCGATTCAGGAATAGCCCTCTGTTGGGATTTGGTCAATATGGGTCTATTGCGTGTGCTCACATATGGCGGTTCATCAGCTGCTCGTTTTCTGCCGTCCACAACGAGTCCCCGGCCAGGTGGTCTAGTGGACTAAGAACGGAACGCGGTGGAATGGTAAGAGGGGGCTCAGGGCGCTAGTGGGGGGAATGACGAGGGTTATTTCCTCAGTTTCAAGGTTTCCATCACTCACAACTGGGATAAGTATATAATAATGTGCATAGGATTGATAACGAAACTTCAAAACAAAAGAACATGTCGCTTCGCAAACGTCACATTAACTGATGAATAGAGATCGTATCTACGAACCTTATTCACATAAATACCTGACTTTGGTGCTATGCGTTAGCTAGGTTGGAAGTCTATTTTAACACTATGCCGGCTAAGTCATTATTTCTGTGGTATGGTGTTAATGTGATAAGCAAGTCCGTCGTCCGCCAATTCTGTCGTACGCGAAGGTTCCCGCTGGTGACATTGAACCCTCGTGCGGAACTTGGGATGGTTTCAGCTTGTGTTGCCATGATGATTTCTCTTAATGTTAATATCGATCTATACATACTAAAGCGGAGACGATGTCTTGGTTGCGTTTGTAAATGGTTTTCTGCTAAATCTCGTTACAAGTGGGGTAATGAACAAAGGGATGGGTCGAGCCGAACGAATGGGAACACCGATGCAGATGCGACGAAGAATGGCCAGCCAAAGGCCCATCATCCACACCGATGGCTCCACCCACGTACCCGACTCGAAAGTTAACACCAATAACAAACCGCCGCCTACAAACCTTCCCTGCTCCAGAACCACAATTGCTCGTACCTCGAGTGTAGCAGAAAACCGTAGTTTTCTTCGCGATGCTACAGAAAACGGATCAGTTATGTTGCTGGCGGTATCTACCGTGCAAGATACAGCTGCTTTTGGGACGTAGATACCCAGGCCTAAAAGTCACCGCATTTAACCCTTTCCAGGTATCCAGGTGATTCAAACGTTTATTTTTCGATGAGCTGCAGGACGTGGAAGGATGTAGCCATCATACCAGTACGTAAGCCCGAAAAAGAATGAACATCGAGAGTCAAGAGAACCAACTGAAGTGAATTGATAAGTCTCACGGATTACGCTTTCCAAGAGCAAATTGAATTTAATGATGATGATGATTACAAACTCGTTCGAGCTCGTACGGCCCATACGAGCCAGGAGGCTCAAGACAGGGTGGGATGGGGTCCTCTCTCCCACAATTGAGGTCCCTTTGCAAAGACAAAAATTGCTACGTTATATTCACGTAAGTGTAATATTTGGTGACTTGAAATTTAGGAAAGTCAGCATTTACTAAAAATGCACGTGTGTTATGCTGCGGGCTTAGTGTGCTAAGGCGGGTTAACTGAGGGTATAGTTTCGTGGTGGAAATTGCGGTACGGCATTTCGCCACTCAGTCCGAGTTCTCAGGACTGTATTTAGCTTCGCGCTTTGTCCGTTTAGTTATCTTGTTTTTGTTGTTCCTTGCGGAACAACGGCCCGCCCGGCCCTCCCAGTCTTTTTGAGTGATAGTAGCCCGCGTTTTCCTTTCGTGGTCAGCAGTTTCTCTTTTTCTTTCGTCGATGTGACCACGCCTTTCGAGTTGTCGTGTTCACAGCCATGTAACAAAAAATGGCAGTCGTGCTTCCCGACTTCAGTTAACGCAACAATGGACCGTTCGCAGCCCACCTTGATGAGCTCCAAGTTTCTCCAAGTGCCTCATCCTGGCCAAACTTCTCCAGCGTCGTCATGCCTTGTAGATAATTATTTATTTTCCGCCAGATGCTGTCAGCGACATGACCACCTTCAGGCACCATAGATCCGATTGCCATGGAAAGCCACTGTACATCAAAGTAGATATCGTGCTATAGATTTTAGATACCGAAACGTGCAGTTTTCCTTGCGTGCAATCGGGCGTGCATGGGGCCCAAGAGCCTTTTTCATAAATGCTGATTTTTGTTAGGTTTTAATGAACCAAATGATTAGTTTTTAATGTACTTTAATGAATATTGAAGTCAGAAATTTATGTTCTTACAAAGGACCTCATCAATTGTGGGAGCGAGGACCCCATCCCTCACAACCAACCGTCCTGATTGCTACCCGAGGCTCAAAGGACCGCAAAACAAGCAGAAGCAAAAAAAGCAGTCAAACGGTTAGAGTAAAAATAGGCCAAATAGGTAGCAAAAAACGACAAAAACATGTCATATAGTGCTACCTTGCCGACACGCACTGTCCGTACGAGAGGCGGGCGATCCCTTGAATTCAGGTTAATGGTACGTTTTATAGACGTGTGATAAAAATATAAAATAAAAACATGAATGAAGTACTATAATGCTTAAAATTATGACATTTAATCCTTATTTTTTTGTAATAGACAGTTGACAGTCACGAGGCGGCGGCATTGGAAGGCAGCTCCTAGCGGATAACTTATGCCCGTTTTATCCGCATCTTGGTGATAGGTGCATCCCAGGATATAGTTTCTAAAGTTTTAGATTGCTGGATACCTCAATATAGACCTGAAATGAATTGCTGGAAGGTGGCCGGAGCACGTCCGCGGACGTACGGTTTGCTTGTCATCGCAGCGCAGCTGCTGATGGGATTTATAGCTTCGGCAGCTACATGTAGGGTTTATTTGCCATTGTCAGTAAGATGTTTCTGCCAATAGTGTTGACCCCATTCCTTCCGGACTGGATTATCGACGAATGTCACCATGTCGTCAGGGGCCCGAAGCACCATGTCACATCGGCTAAAGCTTATATTACGTACATAAATCATTTGTTTAAAAATAGATGCTTAATTATAAGTCAACCTTATCATCATCGTCATCAAACGTAGGATTCGTACCGCCGCAAGAATGACCTCCGTCCGATAGCACACTGCGCACCTGACTCCAAAACCTCACAATATGCCCTGACTTTACAGACACCATCACGGTATACAGCAACGTTGCCGTAACTGGGAAGCCCGGGGTTGTGGACAGTGTCAATAAGCTGCTGACCGACTTCCCGGAGGCAGCGATTTCCGTAAGCAGTCTCAAACAGAGCAACTCGCAGCCCAGCTCCACCGAGCTCGCCAGTACTAATGCTTTCATTATATACGCCGCCGGATCTCGGTCATACTTTGACACCGAGGGGCTGGCCACAAATCCCGCCAAACTCTCAGCCTTGGCGAGCTGGATCACGGCCGGCGGCTCGCTTATACTGGCAGACGGCGCCGACACCACCAACAGCGTCGCCAGCAACTCCTTCATATCCCTCATTAACGCGCTGCTGGGACCAGGTCAGGAAGCGGGCTGCAAAGCTGCGGCTTTCGACCTCACCACGCGCATCTTCCGCCGCTTCGATCCGCCCTCTGTCTTCGGCTTCTTGCCTGTCAAGAACTTCCGCTACCAGCAAGGCGACACGTTCAGCGCGCTGGCGTGTAGATCGGGACTTCCGATTTACTCCTCCAATGCAACTCAGAAGATGTTCAGTCGTGCGGCGGCGCTTACATGGGGCCTGGGGAAGGGCGCCATTACATGGACCGGTGCGAACATACTGACAAATCCGAATGGGCCTATTGCGGTGAGTCGTTCTGTGGCTCCGCATGTCTGTGCATATACTATGTATATGTTTATGTGTGTGTGTGTGTGTGTGTGTGTGTATCTGTGTGTGTGTGTATATATCTGTGTATGAGTCTGTGCGGCCATCAACTAACAAGAGGCATTATAACGTACGGTGTTCTTCAGGGGTTTGTTACAACCTGCATTGTACGGCAGCAGGCGCATGCAGATGCCCCTTTGGCAACCTGCTAGTCCCACTTCAGGTTACTCATTACAAACCACCTTCCTTGTGGCGAATGTTGAAAGCCTATAGCTGACGAATGGGCTTTATAGCCGCGTGAAGTTGCGGTATGCACCTTCGCTTCACTCAAAGGAAGTTTTGGACCCATCAATCGATGTCAGCTTATAATCCAATTGATTGCTTTCTTCGGATTTCTGCTGTTTACCCCCTGCAGCTTGTGGTGGCAGCGGCCGTGATAGTGGAGCCGCTGGCGCTGCCACCACCACCGCCGCCGCCACCGCTCAGGCGATCTCCACCTCCGTCGCCACCACCGCCGCCTCCACCTGTCCGTTCTCCACCGCCACCGCCACCTGTCCGTTCTCCACCGCCGCCTCCACCTGTCCGTTCTCCACCGCCGCCGCCACCTGTCCGTTCCCCACCGCCGCCGCCACCTGTCCGCTCCCCGCCGCCGCCGCCACCTGTCCGCACTCCACCACCGCCGCCACATGTCCGCTCCCGGCCGCCGCCTCCACCTGTCCGCTCCCCGCCGCCGCCGCCACCTGTCCGTTCCCCGCCGCCGCCGCCACCTGTCCGCTCCCCACCGCCGCCGCCACCTGTCCGCTCCCCACCACCGCCGCCACATGTCCGCTCCCGGCCGCCGCCGCCACCTGTCCGCTCCCCGCCGCCGCCGCCACCTGTCCGCTCCCCGCCGCCGCCGCTACCTGTCCGCTCCCCACCGCCGCCGCCATCTGTCCGCTCCCCACCGCCGCCGCACCCTGACCGCTCCCCGCCGCCGCCGCACCCTGTCCGGCCCCCGCCGCCGCCGCGCCCTGGCCGCCCCCCGCTGCCGCCGCACCCTGTCCGCCTTCCGCCGCCGCCGCACCCTGTCCGGCCCCCGCCGCCGCCGCGCCCTGGCCGCCCCCCGCTGCCGCCGCACCCTGTCCGCCCCCCGCCGCCGCCGCAACCTGTCCGGCCCCCGCCGCCGCCGCGCCCTTTCCGCCCCCCGCTGCCGCCGCACCCTGTCCGCCCCCCGCCGCCGCCGCACCCTGTCCGCCCCCCGCCGCCGCCGCACCCTGTTCGCTCCCCACCGCCGCCACGAGGCCGACTGCCATCAACAGGTCGCCAGCGACCGCCGCCGCAGCCTTACGAGGCACCTCCTCCCTACATGGACTACGGGCCCCCTCCTTTGATCTAAGTCCCTCCATCCACCGGTGTGGAAGCCCACCTCTATACCGACCATCCAAATACGGCACCCTGGCGAACGAAAACGGATAACCCAGGAGCGTGTGTTTGGAGCGGCCTTTGTATAGATGGCTAATAAAAACATGTATTAGGCGCGAGAAGCTGAGCTCGGAATAATATATGCATAGATTGAGCATCAGTCATGGCGGCTCGCCGTTCACATGAAGGGGTGATAGATAGATGCCCGCATACTGTAGATGTGGCATTTTCCATCGTCTCATCATCATTATCATCATCATCATCATCGTCATCATCAACAACAACAACAACAACATTATTGTAAACGAGAGGGGGCTGATGGTGTATTATTCAGATCAGTCGGCCCCGCCTAAGCTATGTCCGTTGCGAGCGCAGTGAATGCAACCTGCGTCCGTTACGTTTGTTAGCCTGCGGGATGCGCCGAATGGGCAGCAGGTGGGGTCACCCGAGGGGTCACATGAGATGTACCCATATACCGGATGTTCGTGACGTTCCCCCACCTGAGACTATTTTGAGGTTAAATTTAACTGTCGCTTTCCTACTTCGAAGAGTGCCTTGTCGATTGCTACCGCTGTAAATAGCTGGTCTAGTAATCGTTATTAGTGAGGTAGTTATTCTTAGGTAGTTATTGCTGCAACTTTACTTAGCTAGCCTGATAATTTTTAGTTGATTTTAGTTCAGTTATGTTAGTTTTCGTGATGTATATTCAGTATGTAAGGCCCCTGGGAATTTTTACAGTCGGGAGTCCCTGTAAGGAGTCCTAGTAGTGTAAGGCCCTCGGGAATTTATGCCGTCGCGAGGTAAATGCACTGATTTCTGTTAGGCAATTCCTAAGCTATTAAAAGCATTTTCTGACCTCGTTTGCTTGGATTTACAGTCTTTTGTATGTTGCATGTAGTAGCTATGTATTCTACTGTGCACTGTCCAGCTCTGCAGGATACATGCTCTAAGGTTTTAATTATGCTCTAGAATATTAAATGTTTCTAGTGAATGGCCTGCTATTATTGGGTCAATCAAGAAATATCCGTACAACATTAGTTGACAGCTAGTTTGAATCATACAGCAATGATTGTCCGGTATTACAGCTCCCTCTTTATTTATACCCACTTCTTTGGGTTCCAATTAATGGAGCTTCAGCAATTTGTTGGATCTTCACTTATGAGGATTGTCAACATTGTGTTTGCCGTCCTGGTCGCGAAAGGTAAGCATTACTCGCCAAGGTAAGTTTTAGAAAGCGAATTTATAATGAAATTTTAGGATGATATCGCACGGTGCCGGTGCCACGATGTGCAGCTGCAGCGTGGGGGCGCCAATTTGGCTGGTCATGCATCCCCCCATCCATCTTTAGCTTGGTAATTCCAGCTCGGCTATGTAAGAGTATGCTTTCCTTCTGGCATCTCTCCTCTGAGGGCCTCTGTCACTCTGGGAAAACCGGGGGGTCATTTTTCCATAAAATTGGGTGGATGTTTTCTGTAAAATGACCCCATTTTATGGAAAATAAATTTCCGTAAAATGATTCCGTAATATGCCCACCGGGTTTATGGAAAACCTTTACGGAAGGAAAACTGTGGTTTGCGAAAAGTTTTATGTATTAAATTTATGGATTTGTATGGTTTTCCAGGATTTTTAACATCCGTTTTTCTAACAAAAACGCTAAGGTTTAGCCACTCAAACGCCTTGTACCAGGCTTAGATGCCTATTGCTATGAAGTACCGGAATAACAGGCAGGAAGGGAGGGACAGGGAGGAGGGAAAGAAGGCACAGAAGGCACCAGGAGGGAGGGAAGCATGGGGAGGAAGGGAGGCAGGCACTGCGAGGGAGAGAGGCACAGGGAGGGAGGGAGGCACAGGGAGGGAGGGAGGCACAGGGAGGAAGGGAGGCAGGCACTGTGAGGGAGAGAGGCACAGGGAGGGAGGGAGGCAGGCACAGGGAGGGAGGGAGGCACTGCCAGCAGGGAGGGAGGCAGGCACTGCGAGGAAGGCAGATACAGGGAGGGAGGCAGGCACAGGGAGGGAGGGATGCACAGGAGGGAGGCAGGCAGCCTGTTTGCAGTCATTATTGAATCGAATTCCTATTGAATACAGCTTAATATCTATGTCATTCATCAAAGCACTTTTTCATCCTTTTCCGAAATAGCAAAGCAAGATGGCATTGAACCAGCAAACATATCTTAGGTCCGCAGACACATATATTCCTGTTATTATCTTCGTAGTCATGCAGTAGGTATGATACTTACATCATTTCCATGGCTCCTGCTGCTTCAATCCATTCAGGCCGCCAAAAGTGCGGCTGACGCTGGTCAACAATCATCCCGACCGATGCCTGAACCTTCTTAATCCTTACAGGTTTGCCGCAATCTGTTGTATTTCTTAATGGCAATGTTAGAATCAGCATTTCCAGGTCTTGGAGCTCAAATTTGTTGTCACACCTATAGCATCGGGATTCCGTTTACCAGCATAGATTATGCCTGTGTTAACATCTTCTATATGCGGTACACCAAGACGGTGGAAGTGCGGAGAACTGGGGTGGCAGGCCCCATCCCAGTCCCCGTACAACCACCATACACTTCTGGGGGTAAACAGCATTGAAAGCGGTAGCCAAATGAATATTTAAAAGCATGATTATTAGTTTTTGTGTCGTATATTCAATATGTAAGGCCCCTGGGAATTTTAATAGTCAGGAGTCCCTGTAAGGAGTCCTAGTAGTGTAAGGCCCTCGGGAATTTATGCCCTTGCGAGGTAAATGCACTGATTTCTGTTAGGCAATTTCTAGGCTATTAAAAGCATTTTCTGACCTCTTTAGCAAGGATTTTTCAGTCTTTTGTTCCATGTACTAGCTATGCATGTATTCTACTGTGCACTGTATGTATGTCCAGCAGCTCTGCAGGATACATGCTCTAAGGCTTTATTAATTGTCTCTAGAATATGATTACTAGACCAGCTATATGCAGCGGTAGCAATTATGATAGGTCGATCGGCGGGGGGATACGCTGGTTAGTATTGCTAGCTGCCGTGGGAACAAGAACACATGGGACCCGGGTAGGGACGTGTTAGGGGTACGGCATGTCCCGCTGGCTTTCAGTTTCCTGTACAAATCAAATAGTCAATGTAACTGGCAACAGGACTAACTTTATTAAAGCCGCTGGTCGAAGCAGAGTCCTGAAAATGACCTTCAACGATTCAAACAATTTGGGCAATCATAGCCTCTCACCTGAGGTCACTATTCGCAAAGGCACGATTGAAGATCTCGAGAAAGTGGTTATGTTTAACTCTGCAATGGCTAAGGTAGCTTTACCTGCTTCAAGCCATTATGACAGTGCCGACCTGACGATTGTAAGCCGCTCTTCATTATGGAAGAGCCATTCCCCAATTCGTATCACAACATGACACAGGAAACGGAAGATATAAATTTACCTCCAGAAACTGCCGAGGCAGGAGCACGTGCAGTTTTAGAAGGCGGCGTTGGGGCGTCGTACTACTTGCTAGAGTTGGGGGGAACGGTTGCGGCCCAGCTCATGATCACACTCGAGTGGTCCGACTGGTAAGGCTGCCTGAGCTACTCCGCTGCGGATACCGTATTTCGCTTTGGGCTCCAACTGGTCAGCACCCGAATTTTCAAATATCTTAAATCGTACTCTGTCACGTAGTCCCGCGTCACAACCGATATTGCTCGCTCTTAAATTTCCCTTTCGCCAACGTTGCTAGCACCACACCGAAATTCATTGCAATGCTCCCTTCTCGGTCTCCTTCCACCGCTTCTCCTCGTATACACCACTGCAGGCGAGCCTCCAACCTCTGGTGGATCCAATCCGTCTATGTGCAGCCGGAACACCGCCGTCGGGGGCTGTTCAAGGCGCTGTACAATCACGTGCGGCGGGAGGCACAGGCGGCAGGGGCTGCGGGTCTTCGGCTATACGCAGACATAACCAACGAGCGGGCCCACGCCGCGGTGAGTGGGGCCAGCCAGTTGGGCTGCTGCGTGCATGTGCGCAGGGGTTTGAATGCCTCTTGTGCAGGAGGTAAAGCTCCCGTTCGGTGCCGCGTTAATCAAGTTGCAAGTCGCGAGTGAAGTGGGCGGCCCCATCTGGATCACGAGCTCAAGGGGGCTAATCCTTTAAAACCCAAACCCTAAAACTCCAAAATCCAAAATAACCATAAAATCCCTGAAGTTCGAAGATGAAGGTAGGACGGAAACCGAATATAATGGGAGAAGACTTGGGAACGATTTCTCAGCAATGAGCACCTCCATCTCGCAACCCTGAGCTGGGTGCGTGGTTTGAACTTGGGAGAATGGTGTCAATCAGAAAGTCGTGTGCAGGAAGCCGTAGTGATCGCCAAGTCTGGGCTGAATCCGGTGCTTAGGACCCGCTGGGACGCATGGCCAGTTACCCTAGTTGGGGAGGCGTGAAGGCAGTCAGCCTGGTGGAAATCGGCATCGGACCAGCTGCGACTTGGAATCAGCAGTAGCCATTGTAGCATGTACCGTGACAAGGAGCTGACGCCACTCACAACCGTTACTCTTTAAATGCGAACATTAGGATAATTAGGACCCACTTCATGCGGTATAATCCAACATCCCTGTTTGCTCCAACCAGCTCTCAAGCGCTCGTAGCTTTTGACCTTGACCTAAGATATTTCTTGAGACGGCCCGAGGTGGTATTTCCTGTTCAGCCCCGGCCAACCTCTATGCGTGGTTTGTCCGTCTTGCCATTCACCTGCCCTTCTAACTAGCGCCACGGGGCCATGGATTGTGCTTTTCCCTCCCCGCTTTGGTGCCGTTGCAGTACGAGGGACTCGGCATGCAGAGCCATTACAAGGTCTACGAAGACATGTTTACTACCTACTGAGTCAGACACCAAACTCGTACTTAGGTTTAACGCATACAGGATACAACCCATAAGATGAACAAGCGGCAGTTTGCTCAACGTTCTACATACTACCACTTGCACTCTGCATGACGCTGGAAAAGTCCCGCGCACACATGGGCCTCATGACGTGGTGGCTGATGGTGACGGCCCTCTGTCCTGATGGTCCTTCAGCCTGGAACCCTAACCCCCTCGCCTGCTGGAGACCCATCCCACGCTGCAGCTTTCATCGAGTCGGCTAGTCTGGCCAACCATCGGCCTGCAGTGCAAGTTCTTTTCATGCAGCGCAGAAACAGTACGTAGCTGGTTGCTGCCGCAGATTGTGGGTCAATCTGCTGAACTTGTGATCTATTGAACTATCTGCCAAAGCAGCTGGATGATAGGATTACGGAATCACTCAGCAGCCCTTATTACACGTCTAGGCCGCCACGCCAGTATTTAAAAGCTGAGCAGGCCGCATCTGCAGTGAACGAGTTGGAATTTGGACAGATGAGGGTGGGCCGTCACGAGATACTTCGGATGAAAGGGGCTGTGTCCGGCATGTGGGCCTGGAGCGAGCGGTGCAGGCTGCCCTGGTGGCTGGATGCAGAAGCCAAGCACAAGGACAATGCCGCGCGTTAAAAAGGCGATGTATCTTTGTGTATGCCACGCTATGTAGCGTGCTATTTGTGAATTGTGTGGTTCCTTAGTTGGAAGTTGTGGGAACAAGGCACGACTACTCTGTAGCTCACACGGCTGACGTGGTAGACGGGATGGAATTGTAGCAATGCATGTTTTTGTTCTCATGATCTCTGTCTAACCGTTACCGTAGCATCCTTAACATGGCTGCACAACGGGTATGAACAAGTAAGTGTCTGCGGATCCTTTTGATTCATCGACCAGAATTTGACGTAGTTCTGATTGCATGTGGAAGACCGTCGGCGTACGTGCACGGATAATGCTTCGCTGTGATGTCGAGGGTGCGGTATAGCATTTAGGACTCAAGTTTGACGCACTGAAACTCGTTATGCTGTATGCGGACCCTTACCTCACCAATCGGAGCATGTTCGCGTGATTTCATGCTTCCACCCGTGGTTCCTCACATGTTTCTGAATCCTCCTAGCGTGGGCATATCTTACTGGTTAAATGGAGCACCCGGATTCAGGGAGGGAGGTGAGGGAAGGAGGTGAGGGCAGGCCTTTCTTTTCATGGGATTGCCGAGCTTGTGGAGCACCTCTTGCGTCACGGGATGAAATAGCGCCTTTTTCCGGCACGGCCCGATAGAAAATACCGCAACCGGCGCTTGACAGTACCACCCTCCTTGGCGTGGCCGCGTGAGGGTATTTTGCATTCAGGAAAATTATATTCTGCAGGTGCTGGTACCCCCCTCAGAATCCCGTGAAGTAGTGAACAGTTACCAAGCCACCTCGCAACTGAATACCAGCAGTTATCTCAACGCCTAATCCGATGTCCAGAGTACTCTTTGCATCCATCATCTTGGGTGGTATGTGCATACAAGAAACATATCCGGTCCCTGATAAATCGACGGACTAACGCTGACACGGCTCAGCGATTGTGTTACTCCCCAAGAAAATAGGATCAGGTTAACCTCATATCCCCCCGGCGGCTCGTTTTGCCTATTGACAACATGTCGACACCCAAGTGCAACTGGACGCAGACGTACAATTACCGCACCGTTAACTATGCACGGACCCTGGTACCCTAGTTAAGTTCAAATTAGAGAATAGGTTCGTTAACACTCTTCGGCAATACTCTAGCACAAAACAATTGGGATAAGGTTCGAGCAACCCAGATAGCGCATGAGACCTTGGCGCAACCCACCCAAAAACGCTTCGCCAATGAAGCTCACTGGGTTTCACTGTAAGGCTTAATCTTAATGCAGATGAGCCAATGCCAAGACAACACCCGTTCGTTCGGCCTGCCATTTGCACATCATTTCAGCCACCAAGCCACGCCAGCCTGTGTCTGCCTCTGACGCGCACCGTTTGCACAGCCAGCCAATTCTCCACTTCTTAATCTTCATTCGTTACACAGGCCGCGCGCCACTACAAGCCCACCCGGCACTTCAGTTCTCGTCCTCGCCGCCTTCCTAGTATTATTTATGACGATACTGGCACATCGCAGCTGGCGTCGCCGCATCGCCTCACCACCACCAAGGAGGACAGTAACTGCTGGCGACTCCTACACGCAAGACCCATCACTACATGGTAACAGCCGTCAAGAATGCCTGGGCGTCCCGCTCTGTGAGACTTAGTCCCACCAGCACCCGCCCATCCGCGCGCCCCGACCCGGGGCCTGCCGTGCTGGGCCCGGCACCAGCTCCGGCGGACCCACCGGCCGCGTTATCGCCAGCGTCGGCGCCATTTCCATCCGCGGCGCCTTGCTGCTGCTTGGCACCCCGCTGCCGCCGCTGGTGCTGGGTCGACTCGCCCTCCTTTTCCTTGATGAGGACCCTCGCAACCCGTGGCACGGCCTTTCGGGTCGAGCTGCTGCGGAGCACCGTGTCGAAGAGCTTCCGCAGCACGGGAAGCAGAGCACCTTGGAAAGGAGGGAAGACAGAACGGATAGCAGGAGGTCCGTACTCAAACGAAGGGAAAGGGAGAGGCTTCGATGTGCAGGGACCACAGAGTAAGGGGCACATTTCCCTGTGTAGCTGGTTTCGAGAAAGTTCAGAAAAGAAACACATCGCTGATCCGCAACAGGGGCAAGGCAGTGGATATACTAGAGGTGGTTGGAGGCTGGAGATCGGGGAAACCAGTGCCGAAGCGCCCAGCTCGCAAGCTCGACCGTAGTTAACTCCCCAGTAGCAGGCCCCCCTCTCTGTGGCACGTACACCGGAGGGAGGTCGACCTTCTTAAAACAATTTGCTTATTAGCAACTGAACCCCACTCTAAACCTGATGGCACCTGAAACGATGTGTAGGGAATAGAAGCGGGAGCCGTAATTGCATTTGCCGTCGCGCTTCCGGCGCACACAGTCGCTACCGTGGAGGCAGCCACGGTCCAGGTAGTGATACCAGAACTTCCAGTGCTTCTCTCCCTCCTGCTTCAGTGCAGATGCGCGTGGGGGAAGAGGAAATGGGGACGGGTGTACCATTATCAGGTGAGGATCAGGTGAGGTAAGAACGCCCAAGAGAAGACTTGTCCTGCAACGCCGTCAGCTGCAAATGCAAAGGAAGCTTTTCAAAAGGGTCCTAAGATTTCCGGCCCGGTTATACCACCCAGAACATCAAACAAAGTTTTCGACGGCACGAATTCATTCTTGCCCTGATCCTTGGAGCTCAGGATAGGCGGGCAGAACCTCGCAACACTCCGCCGCCCTCTAACCATTAATAAGCGGCTGGCCTTATATGACATAGCGTTAAACCTGGCAGTATTTGTCGGGCCTCAACCCTGGCCATATTATTAGGATTCCCCGACTGTAGTGACGATTACCCCTTGTGCTTACCCCGAGGTCCACCTTGCGATACTTCTCGTCCAGCTCGTACTGCGTAAAGATGTGTCCCTTGACCTGAGGTGAAGTAACGTGAAAGTGTGGCGGTGCGCAGGTGCTACTAACACAAACAATCCATTCCCAATACATAAGCCTGACATGGCGAAGACGTGATAAGACCTGCCCCGGTTTCATGCATACGTGCATGAAATATAGGTGCAAACCAACGTGCATATCTTCCCGCTTACACCCCCCAGGCACCCAAGGATCGATCCCCGAACAACCTCCGCGCCCTGCCCCGCCGTTATCTCCTCTCTCCCTGATTCCACCCTATCATTTCCTTCCCGGCAGCAAAATTCCCAAGCAACAGACCAGGCAATCTTACCTGATTGGGCCGCTGGATGCGGTAATGCAGCGCGAGTCGTGAGGACAAAGTCGTACGGCGCAGTGCCGTGGCCAAGATCACCAGTGGGTGGCCTGTGCCGCCCACGTTAGGGTTTCGACGACTTACGTAGAAGCCCACCTGACGGATAGAAGGGTATGAGAACATCGGACCCGTGGTGGATATGCTAAAAGCAGGGCTAGTTTCTGGCAACGGGAGGGAGACAGCAACGGGTCCATGTGCATCGGAGCAGCTAAGGGAGGACGGAGGACGTGCCTTCTAGACAGGTACAGGAGAGATAGAGCGGCCAGGGGGGAAAGAGGGGAAGCGAGGTCTAGTGAGGCGCTCAGGAATGACCGTCTAATAGCGCATGAATACAAGGCCAGAGTTCAAGAGCGGTTCAAACATGTAAGGGCAACGACATCCAGCTTTTGGCCATAATCCAATCTCCGCTCAAGCCCCTTGGTGCGGCCCAACTCACCCGTTTAATTGCTTCAGGTGGTGCGTTCTCCGACTTCATGTCCGCCAGCGCCAACTCCATCGCTTGGCAGGCCTGCTCAAACGACAGCCCGTCGTCCACATCCAGCTCGATGTACGTCGTTGCAGCGCCTGCCGCGCACGATTGCCATGATAAGCGACAATGAAGGTAAACGTGTGCGCAAGAACCACAATATTTCAACCGTCGTCAGCTGGGTGCTTGCCTTGGTTTTTCAGCTGTAGAAGGTTCTTATTTTTCCACGCAGGAAACCTTTCTGCCTTCTTTCCCTGCCGGAAACTTTTAAACCAGATCTAATCCTTCTTGGGCCAATATCACCATAACCCACCAGTGGCCGCGTCCACGTGAATGGCTTGTTCTTGTACAACTTCTACACTGCTATTAGCCAAATTGAGCACGCCCTCCTCGTACTCGCCCGCGGAACGAGCCTGGAAACATGGGAAAACAGTTTAAGGGTTTCAAAAGGAGAATACTTTGACGGGTATAGATGTGAGCAAAAGCGAAGTACGTAGCGGCGCTGCTTTTATTTGCTCACTGACGTGTTGCTCGCCCTATTAAAACCCTAAGTCACGACCACCGTGCAGGACGCTCCATCTGATGTCGGGTTCCCATTACCATGACGCTCAACCTATCCTTTTGCAAAAGTTTGTTTTGCAATGTCCTCCTGGCATTTGGTCCTTTTCCGCTTGCATATGCATCTTCATCAATGCGGCAACAGACCTGCTTGATAAGGCTCTCCATAATGCCGAAGAAGTACTGAAACATAAGGTCCTGGTCCCGCAGCTGCAGCCCCAGCAGCCGGTTCAAGAACTTTACCACCGACGTGTTGGTGTCCTTCTTCTCCACCATTCGTATGCCCCTGACGGTGAATGCAATGGAGGATGAGGGGCCAGTGGCTGCGTCAAGGAGGGGCAGGCCTCACACATTCCAGAGCGTAAACCATCATCTCCACGGCCCCATGGCAGCACTGCACATTCCCCCGAGCACTGGACCCTCGTCTGCTCCCTTTGCCCTCCTCCGCGCCATTAGCCCAGCTCCCCACGCACTCACCCCACATCCGTTAGCAGGCCCATGGTCTTGAGGCAGGTTTGCATGTGCTGCAAGAACGCCATGATGCGCGCGTTGCTGCCGGGCGGTGTTGCGGCGGCCGCCGGTGGCAATAGGTCGTGTGGCAGCTCGCCAACCTTGGCGCCCGCGACGTTGTGGGCGCCTGACGACACGCATTCCAGCACTCGGCCCACCGCTTGCTCACCGTACCTTTCAAGGAAGCAAGGACGATATGTGTACGATGTGATTAGTTAAGCCGTAGAGGAACATGCGAGATGCGAGGCATGCGTTGCAGTATCATAGGCCCAAGGCGATGCACCGTTAGGGCGCTTCAGACTAGCACAAGCACATTGGCGATGCTCAAAGGGCAGCCTGCTCATTCCCTGCGTGCCACAAAACGCACTCCCGACTCCCGACATCATGGCATCCATGAATTCCTGACGGCAACGCTTTACAGACCTTGCCGCTGACACAGCTCGCCTAGCTTTCACGGCACAGGTAGCGACTTATGCTACAAAGTTCTACTCCCTCCCTTCCTCTTTTGCCAGCAACAGCACCAGTTTATTTGCCCTCCCTCCCTTCTCGGCCTTGTGCGCACGCCTTCATTCCCAACCCTCCGTTACGTACTTGTTATCTACATCGTATGGCTTGAGATCGGAAGAGGCGCCTAGCGCCCGGCGGTCGCCACGCAGCAGCGCCCCCAGGGAGGTCAGCCGCTTAGCCACAGCGCCGGCAAACCTAACCGCGCGGTTAGTGGGGTGGCATAAGCAGCATAGGGAGGAAGCTTGACCTAAGCAGCGATCTGATGATAGATTTCAATGGCGCTAGGTGGCGGATCTGTAGTATTGTGCCGTCCAGAAGGAGACTGCCTACGGCCTACATGAAGGATTTCAATGGCCTCTCGCCGTCTGGATATGCAAGTTAGAGATAAGGAGATGGACTACCGACTACCAATTGCCAACTTGCAGCTCGCATACGCAACGAAGCCCTAAGTTACCGAGTCCCTGCGTATTCCTACAAATTTGCGCGGCTTTCGATGTAGCAGTACTAGAACGCCGTGGCCGTGTCGGCTGCAGCACTTGGTACATTACAGCGGTGGCCTTCGGCTGTGAGTTTTAGTGTACTCGCCTACCCCCTTACCTGTACTCGCCCCCGCACTTTGTCACCAGCAAGCAATACTCTGGCGCCGAGGTCTGGTTGGAGCGATGGCTGCGACCGAATTGCTAAATATGGCCACAAGCATGCAAGGGTCAGAATAGGATGCGGGCGAAGGACGAGGGAGCGTACGAAAAGCAAGCATTGCAAGAGCGTCAAGAAGGTGATGAGAACAATTGACATTTGGATTTCCGCTTGGAATATCTTCCTTAGGGGTGGAGATAAGGCATCTGGTCCTGCTAAGGCTTACATTCATCAATTATAACGCAGATCACACCCGCGGACCGTCCCCATCTAGTAGCGCGCTTCTGGAAGCCTCCCCGGTTACCGCTCTGACACCACCATCCGAAACCCCAGATTTCCACCGTTCCTGACTCAGTGCGCAGTACCCTACACAGGGTTATTGCTATGCATACGCAGGACACACACGGACACGCACCTGGATAGCCTTGTCTGCCGACCAGGGTAGCTCCAATGTGATATGGAAGCGTCGCCGCTGGTTGGTGACCCTAGCGTAGGAGAAAGCGAGGGAGCAAATGGATCAGCGACGAACATCGGAGTGATAACCACGGAATATGGAAAACCATTTGCGCAAAGGTTCGGCATGCTTTCATTGCACAAGTCTGTGTCCACACCAGCCACCTTCTCATTAAAATGTTCTTCCCTGTAACAGCTACCCACAGTTCTCTGATGGAACCAAGGTTCTTACCATCCTGCGTCCCTGGGGGCGTTCCGCTTCGGGTCCTTATCTGGACACGCGCTCTCACCTTCTGTCTGCTTGCAAGCTAATTCCGGTGGATGCTGCGTCGCTGATTATGGCCACTAGCTTGCGGCCGTTCATGAAGTCGTTCTTTTCGGCCATGTTAACCATCTTCTGAGCCTCGTCGTCACGGCGTTGCTGTAGCGTTAGGAAATATTCGGCGGGTGAGACCGCAAATGTGACGAGGCGGGGCCGGGGGCTGGGGAGATGGGGATTTTCACGAAAAGCTCACGTGCGGCAGGACGGCACGAATAAACCTGGGAACTCATTATGCAGTGTCACGCAGTCACGCAGGTACTTATTACCCTAACAACGCCGAACCTCTGTGCCCTAACCAGCCTGCACGGCATCCCTCTCACCTTGCACACGATACGCCCCTCGTCAGTTCGGACCTGTAGCACCTTACGCCCCGTCATCTCTGCCACTTTGCTTTCGCCCCCCATCAGCTCAGTAAGCTGATCCAGCGGATTGAGTGGCAGCTGTTATGGAGAGGATGGAGGTCCGTGATCGCGGACGCAAGGTAGTGTGGAGGAGAGAGGAAAAGTTAAGACGCGAATGGAGGGCGGAAGTGGGAAGTAAGGCATGTATGACCAGGTCAACGTCGCAGCACGCACCTCCTGTGCCTCCAGGAGCCGTAACAGCATTGCCCGACATTTCCGCAGCTCTGAAGGCAGAGCACTGCCTCCCACTTCCTGGCCCCCTCCACGCCTCCGGCCAAGGCCGTCCTCCTCCACCAGCTCCACTTCTTCGCCGTCGCTACTGTCATCCTCATCCTCCAGGGTCACTCCGCTGCTACTGCCGTTATCATCATCGCTATCACTGAACATATAGAAGAGAAGGTAGGCAACGGCATCAGGGGCACATGTAGACATGTGTGACTTTGTGGCCAGGTGGCTTTGCTTCATGGACGGCAAGATGAGCGAAACAAAAATCAGGCGGCACGTGAAGTTGAAAGGCAGGGCGGTCAACGCGTTAACCGAAACACCAGCCTAACTTATATGACAAGCGTTTTGGCTCATGCACACACGCCTGCCACCTTGCTTCGATGCGGTGGGATCTGGACCGCGGGACTGGCAGCTCGGAACTTAAGTCAGCCTCATTCATGGCCCCGGGATGTTCATATAGCTTGACTACATTGTTCAATAATTTATTGGATGACCATATACATAAGCAAGTCGGCTTAACAAGCCTTCAACATTCCCTACCTGTCGTCATCGTCGGAGTCAGCGCTTCGCCTTCTACCTTCACTGCCCTTGACTTTCCCTGCTTTCCAGCTTTTGGGGATCTTGTCCAAAGGCTTGCTCTTGGCTGCATGACGGTACACGGCAGGAGGCCCAACGCCGCCGCGGGCTTCCCTCATTTCTTGTGCACCGGCATTACCATCGTCATCGCTGCTGCTGCTGCTGCTATCGCTGTTGCTGTTAATGACGACTTGGCCACCTCCAGCGGTTCCACCGTTCGTTCTGCGATTAGCTGCCACTGCGCGTTCATGATCTGCCAGGTTGCGCTGGGCAGTAGCCAGCCGCCGCTCCGCCTCTTTGAGACGCTGCTGGGCAGCACGAAGCTGCATTCGGATCTGCAATGCCGAGGAGAATGAAAGGGGAGAGATGCTTCACATATCGCTCAGGATGCGAGCCCAGAGCGCAGAATATGGCGACGGCGAACATAGTGTAAGTCGCCACTACGCAATCTTTCCACCCAGAAAACGCCCCTTAGCAACGGGCATGTGACTAAGGAGGCCCAAGACAACATGGAAGCCTTTGATATCATGGTTCAAGTGATTCGACCGCCTGTGCATGAACGAATACTAGGGAGTGTTTAAAAGGTGCACATACACGGCGAGTCACACCTTGAACACGTTGGCCGGGCCTCCACGGTCACCACAGCCAGCGACGTCATCTTTGTCGTCCTCCTCACTGTCGCTTTCGGGCCAGGCAGCTGCTCCCCGGGCAGGCCTACCACGGCCGCCCCGCGGTGGTGCTGTTCGCTGCAGCCGGCCGCGCCGTTTTGGGCCTCCCCGGTGCCCCTCTGTAGGAACAGAGCGATTTCGGAGCCAAGGCAGAAACATAAAGCAATGCATGCTATTTTGGAAGGATTGAAACGTGAGCACTTTGGATTTGTTTGCCAACACTAAAATGCTTTAAAACGATCCGGAAACGTCTTTTCCATAGAACGGCAGAACACCGTGAATTGGAAACCCCACCACGTACCAACCTGCTATAAAGTCGTCATCGTCGGAGTCGTCCACACTTTCCGCCGACTCCTCGCTTAGCTCCTCGTCTGATGACTCGTCCTCGTCCGAGCCCTCATCCTCGTCATCGTCGACGGCTGCCCGCCGCCGGCCCTTGCCCACCGCCGCAACCTTGGCAAATTTCGCGCCTGCCTTGGCAGGAGCTGCTGCATCAGCAGCGGCCCCTTTCTTATCGCTCTTAGCCCCAGTCGTCGCTGCCACAGCCGCCTTGCCGTTAGCGGATATCTTTCGCCGTTTCGCATCATGGCCTGGAACCTCCTCGTCACAATCCTCGTCCTCGCCTGTCTGATCTTCCAGATCCTCCGAGCTAGGCTTTGAAGCCTTACACGCCTTGGTCGATCTGGATGAGGCCCCGCCAGCGGCCTTGCGGCCCGAGTCCTCAGGCGCCTTCCGCTTTTGGCCTGCCTCCCCTAGGTTGGAAATGATGGGTGGCGAACTTGTTCAATGAACGGTCATATGGTTGCATTTCAACCTAGCAAAGCATCATACCCTAACGTCGATCATGCTGACGACCGGCCACAGCAAATTTATCCAGGGATGCAAACAGCCCATCCTTGGAGGTGAGATTAGCAAAAGTGCCTCCGCATTCTTAACCATGGTGGCAATTTATTTCCTGCCTGTGGCAAAATCGTCGTGGCAGTTCCTTTCACCTGGTACAAAAGCCATGTGGTGGTGGCTATTATCATATCACCTACCAGCCGCAGCGCCGTTGCCGTGGATCTTGGCAGCTTTTGCGGTGGTGCATTTGGGGCAGTGCCAGTCACCTTCAGGCACCACCTGGGGCCAGAGCAAGATAAAATGGTGGAGAGTCCGAGTCGGGATGCATTCGATGATGGTCGATGGACTACCGTTTAAGTGCCAAATACAAGAGGAAGCCGGGGCATGAACGGGGAAGGCTTTCCGAGAGGAATTGGAACCCGCGTCATCGCTGCCAATTATCCAAAAGAATTGACGACGGCTATCTGAAGACATGTCCATGACGATACATCGAAACAATGGACGACCGATAGTGTTAGGAGGCTGAAAACAGAGAAAGGGTCCAGCGGACGGTATTGTGCCGTCAATAAAGGTAACAACATTGGGGAAGGACGCGTCACCTATTGGTGGAACCAGACGCCATCTCATTCCTCACCTTAAGCGGGGGTTTCAAGCACGCCATATGATAACCTTCGTCGCAGACGTCACAGAGCAGGATGGTATCGGGCAAGTCGCCACCGCCACATTTTGCGCACATCGTGTCATCGTAGCCCTCGCTCTCGTCATCATCTTCGCCTTCTTCTTCATCCGAAGCTTCCGTGTCCTCCTCTTCCTCTGTCTCCTCCGCTGGCTCCCCCTTATTTGCCTGCTTAGCTTTACTGCTCTTGCGGCTATCCTTCCGCGGACAGTCATCCTCCTCTGCTTGCCGTTCCTCCTTGACAGTGGGCTTCCCAGCTGCGGCGCCCGTAGTGTGGGTCTTCGCTTGTATGCCAGGCATTGCCCTACTGCTGCTGGCGCCCTTCTGCTGTTTCATCGGCGGGGGCTCTTCCACCTGTAAGAAAGGACGGGAAATATGGTAAGGAAACCGAGTTTTTAACAGGGAACGCAAACAGTGCCAAAACCAATTGGTAACGTCCCGTCAGGTAGCCAGCTGCAATTTCACAATTGATGATTTGCTGCTCGAGACACTGACAAATCAACCCGAGCGATGCTGTTGCTGACTGCAGAGGAACCTGTATCCACATGCTTGCCATACCCCGACCGTTTTTAAAGTACGCACCTCGTCGCTATCAGAGATAACGATCACGTCATCGCTGCTGTCAGGAACTACCGGCTTGCTGCCCTTCGCCCTCTTGGGGCCTGCGGCGCCACCCCCGGTGGTCCCGGGCTCTACCTTGATGCCCACTGTCCCTGACCTGTGGGACCAGATTCAAACACGGTTTGGGTGCATGGTGCATATAGGTTGGGTATACAGACCACAGGATAGTCTATTCGTTTGCCAGACTAATCGGTACGAGATACAACTCTCTGAATGAGAATCATCTCCCGACCCTTTTCCTTCTGAAAGGCAGTTTATCCCAGCTTTCTAGATGATCGCCATGAACACACGGAAGTTCATTACTCAATTCGACATGCGACCGGATGTCTCGCTGTCTTACTTGGCCCCGGCAACCTTATCCGCAGCTCCTGGGGGTGCGGATGGTCCTTTGGGGGGTTTAGATGGCTTGTGGCCACTGGCTGAAGCGGCGATTTTGGCTGCAGCTTTGAGCGCTGCACCGCGCGATGGACGTATTGGTGAGGACAAGACTTCCTCCTGGTAGGTGCCCGTGGTACCAGTGCTTCCGCCAGCAGGCGTACCGCTTCGGGAACGCTTCTTTGACATACCTGAAGATTAGTCAACGGAATTACGAGGTGCAATAATCCAGAAAAAGACGCAAGGGGAAAGGCCGCTCGATGAATCGCTTATTCTGTGGACATTATGGATCACAAGCAGGACAAACGCCCTTCACAAATATCGGTAGCAGGTAAAGCGACAACTTCGGATCTGCAGGGATTTAGCATTTGCACCCACTTTGTCGCTGCTCCTCAGCCGCAGAGCTACCCGATGGTGCGCATTTATCGATACTGCCGCCCAGGCACCTCTGTTGTGCTCCAACCGATGCCGTCGCTGCACGACTGCCGCCGTTGCGCCGCTGCTTAGCGACCAGCTCGTTCTTCCCATCATCAGTTTTGGCTTCGTCGGCGCCGGCAACATCCTGCTGTTCCTCTTCACCATCTTGCTGTTGCGGTTCATCGCCCGCAGTACCCGCAGCAACATCCTCCATCGGCTCATCCGCGTCGTCATCATCATCAAGCAATGCAACACCGCGGCGTCTGCACGGCAAACCACCGGCTTTCAACATCATTTTGCAATTATGAAAGCCGACGTCCAAGGTAACAGACCATCTTTTACACCGATACTGGGGCCGAATCGTCTGGCTTTAAAAAAGGAATCCAATTTGTTGGGCCATGAGCTGTCCTTTGTACATGCGCCACATCGCATCACCACATCGCTTATCAGACAACGTGCTGCAGCTCGCATGCAGCTCCTAACAGGCACATCGTCAATGTGCTATGTTGCTGGCGCTAGGGTGCCTAAGGAACTCAGGAACTGAATGGCGATCTGATCGCAACGAACCCCTTTGTAATATGCTTGAGTTATGCAGGGCGGGGAGTTATGGGCGGAGCGCGGGCGGGTACCTACCGGCTGCGTCCAGTTGAACCCCGCCGTGCTGGCGCTGTGATGGGTGGATTGTCCTCTTCTTCACCGTCCGACGATGCCATGGCAGCCACCGGTCTCCGACTGGTTCCCGAGGGCTTGGAACCAACAGCCGCTGCTGTGGTGCGAGCTGCACCCGCAGCAAGTTCAACTGCGGTCAAAGTAGCCGGAGCCACGACAAACCATTGACAGGTGCGCATCATCAAGCACCATGCAAAATAACATGATCAAGGGTTGGGCTAACATGACGACATGTTCATTCCTTCTACCCAGTACATAAGGAGCATCGTCAGCGCGGTAGAAGCAAAACAGCTAACACAGTGCATAGGAACGGAAAATGCTTTTAAGATCATGCCGAGGCAAGCAGCAGTTGCTTTGATATCATGCTGTTTTGCACCCATCCTTCGCGTTTTAACATGGAATGGCGCAAGATCCCACGTCCAGTTTCAACTCGCAGCTCTTGCGCCGCAAATCTCGAAATCATATGGACAAAACATCGATATGTAAGATATAACCTGCCTACTCACACCCGCCATCGCTGGACCTATACATCTTCACCGCATTCTCCAGCTGGCCGCACCTGCATTTTCCTTGTCGCAGTCCGCGTCTTCCAGAAGCCCCTCATCCGTGACGTCGGCAGGCACCTTTTGGCTGCTATTCTCCACACCGCCAACAGCAGGCATCACCCCACGTCGCCCCGTAGCTGGAGGAGCAGCAGCGCTACCGTATGCGCCGCCTCCAACGACAAAGGCAGCGGTGTTAATCCCGTTATTAGTCAAGCCTTTCTCCGCTTGCTCCAAACGCTGCACGTCATTGCGAGCTTTGTCCGCGTCCTCCCGCGCTTCAGCCTTCAGGGTTTGGGGATTTAAGGTTTGGATGGTTTCGGCTCGAAGACGGTAGTGCACGGCCAAACATCTCCGGGTCCATCGCGCCTGCCGTACCGCTTACGAATAACCCCCATAAACACGTTTCCGAAGCACATCCACAACACATCTAATATCTATACGAGCATCGTCTGCACTGCCAGGAACCCCGTTATTTGATGGAGAGCGCAATTGGACTGCCTTACAACCTCAGCTTCATACCTCGACTCTCCAACATTCCCCCTCCCTATCCGTACCAGCGCCGCCACGAGCTTGGCCCGCCGCTCCTCCCGCTTACGCTGCGCCGCAGCCTCTGCCTCAGCCGCTTCCTCTGCGTCCGCCTGTGCTAGTAGCTGCGTGCGTTCCGCATCCTTCTCCGAGTTTATCGAGTCGCAGTCCCCATCTGCCAGATCGATCAGCTCGCCAGCGAGAACAGCGCAACGCCGTCGCTCCTAGAAAAACAGATGGGGTCAGTGTGTTATACCCACTTCGTTTCGAGAGTTAAGAAGACGTATCGCTTACAACGACTCTCTTTTTTTAGGATGCCTTCCCATATTTATAATTTCATACGGAAATGTCATCTGGTTACGAGGTTATTGGCCGACGGATGATTTGTGCTGTAAACGCCGGACGGCGTGTGAGGGCTAGGGTGGGAAAGCTAGGATACAAGGGATCAAAGAGGCTCCCCGTTTTTGAAGACAACAATGAGGACTGATCTTCTGCTGCTAGCCAACTTCAAGCATTTGCACATCGTAGCCAAGCAATGTCTAAATCGATTAAGTAAACACCATAGTGCAGCCCCGATAGACGCTTCTTCATTAATGCAAGCCTCAACCCCACGGATCAGCCTCACCGCCAGGACCTCCTCCAACGTGCGCTCCTTGACGACCTCCAGCTCATCACCGCTATCGCTTCTCGACGCCCCTTGGGCAGGGGACGTCCCAGCTCCGGCTCCAGCAGCACCACCGGCAGGGGCAGTAGCTCCGGCGCCATTGACAATTTCCCCCCCTTCCTCGTCTGAAAAAGGAATCTCTACACCAATGCTATCGTCGTCTTCGTCGTCCAGTTCATCGTATCGCGGTGCCGGCTTAGCTGCCTGTGAAGTGCCATACGCCGATGGGGCTGCAGAGGAACCCTCGGCCTGCAAGGCGCCGGTGGCAGCGGCGCTTCTGCCAGCAGCGGCGGCGGCGCGCGCAGCGGCGCTAGCCTCCTGTGCGGCCTCCCGCTTCTTTAGGCGCATGATGGTGTCCGCCTCCTCTGCAGCGGAGGGCTGCTTCTTCCACTCTCGGCACGCACGGTATATCTGCAGGGTGGTCCAGGAGGATGGCTTTAGCACAGATAGCATCAGAGGAGTGATCACACGCCTGACTACGGACCACCAATCGCTAAGACGCGTTTTGGAGGTTGGCTTGAGATTGACCAGGCTCAACACTGGTACCCGAGGCGAATTCCACCAACGGGTCAAGCCACCAGAGACGGTGGATAACCTGTCCCAAAGGAAATTCGTCTTGGCCACGTTGTGAGGTGGTGTTGCAAGGTAGAATGCGTCCAGTCTCTTAAAGACCATCGCACGCAAATCCGCAAGAAACGAAGGACTTACAGAAAGAACACCGGGGACCGTACCTCGCTCTGAAGGTGCTGCATTTTCTTCTTGCTCATCAGCGAATGGACAGGCTCCGTGAAGTGAAACAGCCACTGTGCGATGAAGTTCTGTATATCAGGAGAAGGCAGAAACGATTGGACGGGAGAGAAAAATCCTTAGGAGATGCAGTAGAACCCATAAATAAAAGCCCAGCCCCTCCCGCTTTCGACCAGTTGTGTCTAGTATTGCTACCAATCAACCTTTAAACCTCAATCTATGAAATCAGACACAAACACACTCAGCTGTCTGGTCCCTCACGCACATGGAGGATCATTCTGGGTGCCGACACAAAGTCGTCCATGCTGTCATCGTTTCCGTTTCCGACCGTCCCTGCCGCTGCCTCACGCGCGCTGTTGAGGCTGGCCTCTCCCGTCGATTGCAGCCCAATAACCACGCACATACCACGCTCCAGCGCGTCTTGAGCCAGCTCAGCACAGCGGCGAACCTGGTTTACACGGTGGTATGGACCGATGGATTCGAAATTTCAAATGATTTCGTAGACCAGAGACAGACTAGAAGGAAAGCGACACGGAATGTAAAGGCAGGGAATGGACGGGGCATCATGGAGAGGTCATGTCCGAACCGGTGACCCTAAATTGGGTGTGTACGCTTAAATCATACTGTACAAGGTAATGCTGACGAACGCTGTCAGACCGACCACAAATACAAAAGCTGCAGCGCTACTTGAGGCCAATTTTAGCACCTTCGACGCGATCAGCATCTGCCGAAAAAAGCGCTGGTGCGCGCCCCAAAACAGGCCACTCTTCACGTCACGGCCGCGGACGTTCTTGGCCTTTGGCAGAGCGCGCATCACGTTGTGCACTAGGCTCCATATTGCACAGGCTCGATCATACATAACGCTGTAGGGCGGAGGTACGACAATAGACACGACACTCGTTAGGTTGATGGAAATATTACACACAGGCAAGAATAGATGCAGTAGAAACCACCATTGCATCACAGGCTCGTCAAACTGTATATCGCTCGTCTGTGGAAAAATTTCACATTAAGTGTCGAGAGCGCAGAGGTAAATGCGGGCGATGGGTCATGAGTGACAAGCGAGACGAAACATCGAGGACCCAGCTTATCGCCAGGCACCTAACACAGAGCATCTGCTTAATAACAACGAACCGACGATCGTTTGCAACTGCTGAACAACGGTGCACAGGCAATTATTTGTGCCGCTGCTTAACAGCAATCCTCAAACTCTCAATGTAAGGCACATAGATATTTCACTACCTAAAGGATTACTACCGGTCAGGATGTCGGCACCTGGAGGGCCCAGCTGGGAGAAACCATACGTAGGCACTTCCAGGTAATCATCATTGGAGCAAAGCCAATCTGAAGAACTGAAGCCATTACCGCTATCCCCTGTCACAAACAAGTTCACTCACTTCATGTGCGTAAATCGCGTACCTGAAGATAGGGTCGATCTGAAGCTCCTCCGTTTTGAACTCAGCACCCTTGTATGATAGCGTGCGGGAGACGTACGTGCCAGTGGCCTTGAGGCCCATGGAGAACATCTCCAGGGCGCCCAGACCAGACCTGTCCGCAGGCCAGGGATGGCGAGCTGCGAAATGAGTGCGCATGGGAAAGCGAAGAACCAAAACTGCGACCACGGTAATTAGGAGTCCCCAGCCTCAACACACGTCTTGGGACCAAGACAAAAGTTGGCGGAAGAGAGGGGGATTGGGTTGCGAGGGAGAATAGTGGTGGCGGAGATTGGCTGCAGACTCACCTCACTGCATCGGGTTGAAGGTGACCTTCGAGCACTACCGAATCCATACGGCCCCCAACCACCCATTTGCCCGTTTACCACCCTTCTCCTGCCCGCCCACTGAACCCACCCACCTGTTGAGTGAGTTGATCATATCGCCAATGTGCGGATAGCCAAAAGAGCCTAGCCGCACCTGTTGAAATATTGGACATGCGCAAAATGAGGGAGACGAGCAAACGGGTTCGCCATAAGCACACGGGAGGAGAATACGAATTGGGTTTAATCGATGGAGCAAAGGTCAAATCTTGGCGGGCTTAGGGTTTCAAGATTCAACTTATTATTATATACTCTTAATGTATGTAAATTTTTATAGTAGATATATAGAACTTGCATGATGGGCAACCGTCGCCTTGGGACACAATGATGATATACGTTGGGACCGCTTAGAGATGTTATGTGGGTGCGACGATTTGCAACGCGCGGGTGTTTGGCCCCACATAGTTTACCTAGCTGCCGAGAACACACCCACCATGTATCGGAGGTTGTTGGGCTCTGAGGCGCCGGTTGCGGAGCTGTACAGCACCCGGGCATTGGGCAGCTGGTCCTGCAGGGACTCCACCGCTAGACCCGTCTGGCTGGAGTCTGCAACAATTGGACAAACACGGACGGGGCGTCGGGTTTATTCATCGACAAAGAGTTAGTAAGGACGGATGAAAAAACGTGTTTTGGAACTTGTGAACTCGGACAGGGTTGGTTAAGTGAAGTGATAGGAATTCCCCTTCCTGCTTGTGCCTCCATACTCAATTGTCATCAGCATAGAGGCACTCTCAGTTAGCAATTATGTTTTCTACCGGTGGCATACTTGGCTCGTACTCTATATTATGCCTGCTCTTGGGGCCGCCTCATTAGTCAGCTACCTTCCTATGTTGTTCCCAGTTCCTACCGGCCTTCTAGTGGCCAGCCCTTCAACTTACTTCCTGCGGCATCCAGCAGGTTCTTGGCCTTGTGGCACTCGTCCAGAACGATAAGGCACTCGCCGTCCCCTTTTGGCCCACCCAGCCAATTGACGATCTGGTGGAGCCTAGAGCCCACACCAAACAGCCGCCGCACTTCAGCACGCTTGTAATCTAAGGCACCTACAGTGTGAGAAAAGTGGGGCTAAGCGTGTCAACAGATCCGAGTGCAAGCGCTTGTGGGGGGGAAGAATGCCTTTGTTCAAAGTCCAAGGTGTCCGGACGACTGCTACCTTGGGCAAAGTGAGGCACGAATTCAGCAAGGCCCGCAAGTAGTCTGCAGTGGTAATAAAAGGTGCATCCACCAGTAGGATGTCACTGAGTGCCTTGCATCAAGGCTGGGAACGAACAAGCAATTTCTGTGTAATACGGTCTTAGAAATGTTGCGTAGTGCAGAGATGCAGGGGTGCATGAGCAAGATTTTCGGAAAGGCAAAGTGATGAACCTTGCAGCATGACTCAGCCACTCACGAAGGATTATCCGTAATTTCGGACCCAGGTTCAACTCCAGGCACCTCGACTCCCTCACAAGACCCAATCTCACAGCCGGCGTGAGTACTCACGCAGCATTGTCTCATCATCAACAACCTCTCCAACTCGGCTCCGGCCCCGACCGCTGGCAGTCCCAGCCACTGCATCGCTTCCACCGCTGTTGCGGCCTTTCTTGCCTCCACCGGAAGCGGCTGGTGGCTTGTAGGAGCCCTTGGACACCAGCAGCTGGTAAGTTATGAACAGCACGCCGCCTTTGGGGTAGATACGTTCAAGGTTGCCTGAAGGTACGTTGTCCTTGCGCTGCATGGCGTAGCAATCATTCATATGACATTACTAAAGTATGAAGCATGATGCCTTAATAAAGTAGTACACGAAAGCATTGTGCACTACAACAATGGATGACAACAGTTGACAATAACAACAGAGAAGTGATAATGCAGCGGAGGCTACAACACGACCTGACATCACCATGAAAGAGCGACCAAACAAACTCGTGCGTTCATAGTTCGTTTGGAAGGCACTTCAGGGCCACGCGAGTAAGCAAACAGGGTGCGGATGGAGCAACACCTTCCCAGACAATAAACGGGATCAACCAAGGGGCCTAAGGCTGGATGTGAGCGAAGGCTCCTGCTGACATTGAACACCCCCATGCATGACCGGGGCCTCTAGCTAATATGCACGCCACGACCTTTCTGGCTGACAACTTTCATGGACCTTGTGAGGAAAGCCTCTGCTTCTTTCTGTTACCCCCTTAACTAAATAAGTGCGTGGGATCACCGGCGTTCACTCAGTTCCATTTAGTTAGCTCCTTAAGCCCTGTCCCGACGTTCCGATGGACACTGAATAGACACCGCACAATCCAAGAAGCACCTACCGGTGGGTACACCGGAATCTTGTCATCCGCTACGCCCAGGTCCGAAAGGTCGCGGCGCGCATCATACCGGAGGTCGTTGGAGGTAGACACCCACAATACCCGCCGTCCCCCCGTGGCCCAAAACTCTTTAATCACGGCCGCAATCTGCCTGCCTTTGCCCACGCCTGCGCCATCGCCCAAAAAGAAACCTGCACGGTTGCCTGTTCGGAGGAGACCGGGTTAGAGGTGGGCGGAGTTGGAATGGGTTGTTGTGCTCTCCATAATGTGGACCTGTTGCGAATACAACTCCGATCCTGACGAGCCTTTGGCACATTAAACTCACGCATGGGTATCTCTGCCCCCCGCGTCATCTCCTACATCGTCACCGAAAAGTAAACCCAGGGAATAATTAGAAGACTACTCTAGCGCCCCTCTGTCAGTCGAATATCTGGCGTTGCCTTACGTCAACTCAGGCATTGACCTTGGTATATATCTATACGAGGCCCTGAAAATCCTTTCCTCCTCACCATCTGGCAGCCTTGTTTGGAAGCGCTGGAAGGCGTACAGCACCGTCTCCAGCTGAGCATTCGATAATTCATTACGCTTCAAGTTCTCCTGCAGGCCACCGATCAGGCGGAAGAGGATGGATTGTTGCGAGAATAAGTCAGATGATGTCGATATACAAACACAAAGTCAACGTGGGCACGGTGGGGAACAGCGGAGCATACATCTCGTGCTCCAAGGCACTGTAGCTAAAATCATGGGAGGTGTCAGACCTTTATGTCGCCAGGTGTTAGAACCTAAAAGCTAATACCTGCCCAAGCTCGGCTGCCTACGGGGTCCTGGGGTAGGCCTTCACATGGCTACCCTTCCAAGCACTTACCTGCAAATGATGTTTATACGTGATGTCAGGCGGCGTGACTGAGGCCAGCGAGGCAGTCTCTACGATGGCATCTGGATGCGGCGGGCCTTCCGTCACCTTGGCTGGCCTGTTGCAATGGCCAGGCACGAATGCAAGCGCTTTAGGAAACCCCATTTCAGCATGCATAAGACAAGGCGCATGGAATAGTAAACGGCAGTACCTGAACGAGTCAGAAGTTTATGATGGAACTCCGTACCCAAGATGCCCATTGAGGGGCCTTTTTTGACAGTGAGTACAAATGATATGCAAGCCCATGGAACCTAGGAAACCCTAAGATGGTTTTTTAGCGTAAGTGTAAGTTCTCAATACACAAAAGAACGCACGGTTGCAAAAGTTCATGGACACATCCCGATTATCGCACGCCCAAACACCGAATGCAGAAGCCACTCGTGTACCTGTATTGTTCATAAATTTCAACGTGCGCCTCGCCTTCCTGGAATTATGTCGACCATTGCAGCAGCGGACACCACCATAGGTGGGGATACGGCACAGTCACGATTGGTAAGAAGACACGGCAGAGGGTGCGGCACGAGGCAGGTGAAATAAGTCAAGAAAGTTGAGATCGGTGGGCTTAACCCGCACGTGCATGCATGTGGCTGGGGCCATAGGGCGGGTGGTTGCCTGGAAGCCTGACACTGAGCACGTGCTACGTAACACCAAGAGACTAACGCGATTTCAGATCTGATTGAACTGATCTTTAAATAAGCTGCAAGAAGACGTGGGGCTAATAGCTGATGCCGTCCAGCAGGTGTGCAGCACCCGGCCGGTTTGCAAGCCACTGCCGGAGACGTCGGCAGAGGGGGACACGTAGCGGGTCCATATTGCGCCGTTGCTAGCATGCACCATCATAAGCGCTGTTACAAGGCACGTAACGGTGACCCGGTGTACCCCCCCCCCAACCTATCCGTCTTGCGCATGCATATGCGAACGAAACAGCAACCTTGAGAATGCAGTATATGAAGTCGTTGCAACGTTTTCTATCAAAGTTAGAGAGCACGCAGTGGCTGCGGAGGGTCAACTTGGGATGCATAGATGCTATTCGGCAGTTATCGTGTTGGTGCGTCGGGTTCTCGCGGATAGGGTCACATTGCCCCACCACTTATTGGAAGTTCTGCAGCATACTTGTGATGTTCACATCCGCAGCCGAAGTTGCCCGTACCTCTTCACCTCCTTCATCGTTGGCTTGGGCAGCCTCTTGATGTTGCTGCTGTTCTCTTCGCCGTTCCTGCTCCCGCCGAAGACGCTGCTCCTGCTCTCGTCGATAACGCTCTTGTTGTTCCTGATTATATGCATTTTGAGTGGCCGACGCCTGACCTGCATTCATTGCCCTGCCGACGCGCTGCAAGAGCGCCTTGTTGACTTCTGCATTTGCACGCAACCTTGCTTCCTCATCTGAAAGCCCTGCTTCCTTGAAAGCTGCAAACAACATTTGCCACCCCCGAGCAAATTGTCTTGCGTCGTCCATGTCTTGCGGGGCGCAGAACAACGGCTCAGTTAGTTACATGAATAAATCCATAAGTTTCGAGGTTTGATTATTGATAGGTAATGACGCAGACTTTAACCCAAGGCAGTTTTCGTTTCGACTAGAACTGACCAGACACAAGACTACCTACCCAGCTGTTAGATATTAATAAGGCATCTTAGTGCTCTGGATGTGTGTGTTGAGCAATCGTTGACCGAGGTCGCGCCTTTTTCAAGCGCCGTGCATGGCGTGAGTGGCTGAATGAGGGCATCCAAAGCACGACAGCACGACGCGAGATTTCTTGCAAGAGCCGGAGGTACTCCGGTAATTACTTAGGCAATCCAGAAGCGCACATATTATGGATGTATCCTTACAGAACTTAGTTCGGCCTGAACATATCGCAGCGCACTCGTCCTGCATCATTTCCGCCATGGAGGCCAAGCAACTTCACTAAGGGAAGGAATCAATTCGGGATCAACTTCTATTTTCAGGCTTGCTTCACTCGCGAGTTTGCTCTGAAATCCTGCTAAGTTAGGGTCTTCGCTTACGGCGTTGAGAAGCTTGAAGTCGTTGCCGCTTGGAGGCATTAACCGCCTTCCACCGGCGCCTGTTGGTTTGTCCGACACACGGTAATCCCCCCAGCCGTATCCTGTGTGAATCTCATCCTCCCACCCAGCCTGGACGTTGCAACCATCGGTTTAGTGAATGTGACCCGGTATCTTCTGCCCTCTAGTTGTGCGGGTTTTCTCTTTTTTTTCCTTTTCCTTGCTCCCTCGCTCGCCATTCCTCCGGCTTGGTGAGGAGACAGCGACTTGGACAACGGCACTAGGAGCCGCGAATCCCGCCGCAATACTGCAGCGACAGGGCCGTATAGCACCGTATATGCCGAATTCCCTAACGTTGCAAAGTGCAGCACTGTATTTGTAGACTGATAAGGCAAATTACTTGAAATCTCCAGACAAAGGTAACTCCACTCCATCAGCGTCAGCCGGCTTTCACAGCACGACCCACACCGGGCACAGCAAAAGTTTTACCTGCAGGTGCACACACTTGGCAGCTCATAATGGCTGTGCCCCTATATTGACAGGTAATTGGGTGCAAGGTGTCATGACGGCCGTGATGGCATGAACTGTGATAGCAATGGCTGCGTTCCACGCGGCAGGACGCGAAAAAACCCTGCTTCTTGATGTATCGAAGATGTGTTTGGCGACTCCATTCTCGAGGCATCAACACGTCTTTGCTTTTCCACGCACCCCAACCCACTTGACACACACCACGACCCCAATCCGCCATCCCAGTGATCCAAACCCAGGTGCTCCCCACATTGTGCCATATTCCCAAGTTCCTTCCCCACATGGTTGACTCAATCCCCAACCCACCTTCCACCCGACCTCAGCCCCATGCCCCATTCCCCGCACGGGGGCCCTGTCTTGCACCTTGGTGTTTGAATACACTGCTGCTTCCTTTCCACGTGCCTTGACCCTAGCTGCCCCAGGACCTACCATTGCTGCCCACCGCGTTTGGCATTCCAGGGATGGCCAGCTTCCGAATGGTAAAGTCCACCTGTTACACCCCTGGATGCCGCTGCAATACCGATAGATCCTTGGGCTCTCCAACTTGCAGACGAGCTTTTGGGGCCCAATGGTACGGCAATGGTAGTCAGGGCTCTGTTTACTTTCCAGAAGTCTGCATCCTTTCTGCCTTTAATTTTGTTGTCTATCTTTGTTCCCCTTTGCAATTACCAGTCGAGTCTGTTCCAATGCTGGTTTCTAGCATCTGCTGGTTGGAGAGCTGTTTCAGCGTGGTTCTTGGTGCTAGGTCCTGTTTCATTTCTCTTTCAGTTTATTTCTGGTTCTTGGCATGATAGCTGCCGTGCACCGTACCCGATCAGCAGGATGGCCGTCGACCACCTCCGGTCAATCGTTGACTGCAGCCGCGAACTGACCTGAACTGACTACTTTAAGGCGCGCGTTGTCGGCACACGAATTCACTTATTTGTAGAAATGTGACGACGATCTCCTGGCTTCAGATAACCAAGAACAGTCTAAGCTCGTGGAGCAGGAGGCTCCCAGTGCCCGTGCGACTAAGTTCGTCCGTGATGCGTAATCCAACCAAGTGGCGCTAGCTCAGCGCAGCTTTGACGCTCGCCGCCGCGCCCTCAGGTAATGAGAACCAGACTTTTTCGAGCTTAGAGCGCTATTTGAGTTGCGGGATGCAATTGTCAATCACAAGCTTAGGCTGCTTGGAAGCCTGCCCGTCCCTGACGGCGCCCGCCGGCGGTGATACGAACGTTGTGCAGGGACTACTCTGGTGTTGGGGCCGCGGCACTGGCGGCAGCACCAGCGAGGCGCCAAACTAAACACTTCGCTGGGCGGCATGCAGGATGCGAATCCTGGGCCAGCAGGCACTACTGCGTGGAGCAGCATCTGAAGCGTTGGCATCAACTCCATGGGCCAAAGCACTCCTGCCAATCTCCGTGCTCCTACAGCTCCTATTGAGCTGGTTGTATGTGGAGCGAAGGTTTGGAGCAGCCGGAATGGGAAGTTGAGTGCATGCAGAATGCGTGCTGGCCGGTCGTCTAAGGTTTCGGTGGAGTGAGTTCACAGGGCTGAAGGTGGGGCGCGTAGTTCCGCTATACACAGGACATATTCAACAAGGAATAACCCATCTTAATATTTTGATTAACATTAACATTAACATACATATATACATACCGAATAACAGTTGCCTGTGCAGCGTACAATAATTCCCTCCCCGACATACGCAAGCCCCCGTAGTTCATTCGTCATAGTTATAAAAGTAAGAGCTTGACACGCATGGTTATTAGGACAGGTCGCCGTCTAGCCGCCTACATGCCAGCAGCATGCTAACACAATCTATCAGCCTGTTCTCTACCAAACATAAGTGCATACGTCTATATATCCGGCAAGGACAGCATTAAACAAGCGCAAATAAAGAGTCGACATTCAAATGTCTATATATCTTGCAAGTTTCCATCATGGTGCCATATATACTTGCGGGAAATATTCATATATACATATACACACGTGCAGCTATCAGTCTACTCCATACGTGTCCTCACATGCTGGGACCACTGCTGTCGTACATGCTGGGACCAATCAACAGAACAACTCTTGTAAAAAGGTATCTTACCATGCTTCATGGTACGTGTTTGCTTTGTTTGTGCTGTCCTTAGAGCACGTACACGTGCAAGCGAATGCACCTCCACGTACATGCGCCATGTCTATCTATCAAGATCTATCAGTCTCCAATTGATGCATGCATGTGAGCAATAATCATCAACAGCAGAAGGTAGGGAGAAGACCTATCATAACTCCTGTCACTACGGGCTATTCTAGTTTTCTGCCGCGTACAGTCAAGCAATCCATGATAGCTAGCAGTCAGAGCCCTCTCGCTCCCCATCGAATGCATTGCACATGTACGTATGGGCACGCAGCTGTGTCGATCGTGGTGGATGGGAGGAGGCCGGGATGGTTGTGCCTTCTCTCCCTTTATTTATTTATTTATCAACAAGTGCAGCAGATGGATAGAGTTCGTTTTCAGTCGTTCGTTAACACCGTCAGTTGCCAAAGTCCTTCGATCGCGAAGCAAGCTTCATTCGTCCCATCAATTAAATATAAATTATTAAGCGCTGGTTAACTTTAAATGCTTCCAACACCACCATTTGATGAGGGCCTTCTCGTGCTGGGTGCGGCGGCATGCCGACATGGGCGACGGTGAAGGCAGTCAGAGCTACCTCCGGTGCGCACCGGAGGTAGCTCTTCTGCCAATGTCTTCTTCCACAACATTTTCCTCAGGTCCGCCAACAGCTCCGTCACGCACCATTTCCTGGCTCTCTGGGATGCTGGTGTAGCTACCTCCAGTATTTATACCATGCTCCATTTTCTGGGACGAGCTGGAGTTGCAAGTGGTAGCACCGCTAATCTTGGCCACCTGTATGGAGCCCTGGGAAGCGGAGGCACTGCTCTGGTTGCCCGGTTTCTGCTGATTTGGGGTTTCAGAAGTAAGGATATCATTACTGCATCCGTGATTTTGCTCCATATCCTGCTGCCCCCCAACATTGACAGCAGCTTCTTCGTCACCCAATTGCTTTGCCTCCAGTTGCGCTCTCCTGTCTTGTGGGGGCTCCTCGCCATTTCCCGAGAGGCAGCGTTGAAAGAAACGGCCCCAAGTCAGCTTTCCTTTCGTCTCAAGCAGCTTCTGAAGTTTTTCCCAGATATCCATGATGATATGCACCATGTGCCATATTTGGTAGGCAACGACTGTGAGTGAGGTGATGAGAAAGCAAACTGTACAGGGGTCAAACAAAGGGATTGGGGGCTTAGGGTTTCGAGGGGCATGATGTACAGTTTAAATAATATATCTCTAATTATCTACAATTATTATCGTACAATTCTATCCATCTATCTATAAACCCTATACTGTAGATGTATGCTTATGTACATGCATGTACATAGATGTCGCACAGAAGCGACGCGAAGCTGGCATCTTCCATAGTTTGTAGAACAACCATCCATGCATACAACAGGGGAACGTTAGCATTTACTAAAAGGTGTCGAGGAAGAACCATATGCATATATAAATTGGAATGTCGGCGTTAGTCATGGCTCGCTTTCTTACCAATCATCAGGTAGCTCGTGGGTGCAGCATTGTCTGGTGTGGAGTTCACCAGCGCCAAGGCACAGGTGAACAATATCATCTCCAATACATGACACAGAAGCTCCATGACCTGCCTCTGCCATTCAATAAATGGCCGGAACATCACCAAGTATACGACAATGGAGGTCTGAGGCAGCCACAGCAGCACCAGCTGCGCAACGCTACGTATGCGGTGGCTAAGGATACCAAAAGCCATTGAACACCAAACTTTGTGTGTCACATTTACAGCCGCGCTGGCCAGGATCACTTTTGTCTCCCGGCCAATTTGTTCGAAGCCCTCCTGTGTATTTATACATGGCCAGGCACGCACGCAGGGGTTCAATAGTTAATAATTGGACCGAGAGAAATTATGAGGCAGAAGGACATTCTTTGAGGAAATGTTTTATGAGGAATGAAGGCGCGCATAATAATTGTGCGCAATAAATGCGCAAAATTATAACGACGTGCGAAGTTAGTTGTTGCAGGGGTACTTCGTGTTATGCTTAAGGTTTATAGCAGTAGGTATGCCCTGTATATATATCTGGTGACTATGCTAAAATGATGGAAGGAAAAGTTGCATTCATACATTTTATTATGTATGATGATGATGATGATGATGATGATGATGATGATGATGATACAAACTCAGGAAGAGCTCGTAAGGCCCATACGAGCCAGGAGGCTCAAAGGACCGCAAGAACGAGCAGTGAAAAAGAAAGAAAAATGATAGTAAAAAGATAGCGAAATGATACACTAGTGAAAGAGAAACATACTGCAGGACAAGGTCAAGTCCTGCCAATATGCGACACGCGCTTTTGACGGATGCTATGAATAATCCGAGCAAGGTGTAATTGATCCTGTATTGACATAACCTCAAGCATTGTCGAGTTCTGTCCCACTCCTAAGCTAGCAAAATCGGCACGGATTTCATCATAAGCAGGACATTCCATCATCACATGGTACTCATCTTCCACAGCATTATTATGTATAGATTTGAGTATCCTGGTTAGGGTATCTACGGGGAGTAGCCGCCGGGCGGGATGACACCTGGTCATCTTCTGATCGGGCCCTTGTTGTAAGCGGATCTAACAGATAGAGATACAATACGTAGATACCCTAATCAGGATAGTACACTCGCTCTCCATCCGTGGTTTAGTTCCCGTATATATTATATATGTTGGTCCCAAGTCAATACTGTGACTCACACCAATCGCCTCCTCGAACAGGCACTCAAAATGCGCCAGGAAATGCACAGATGGTGTTATGTGTAGCTGCGATGGCCAGCAGCCAGGCCTGTAGCGCATCATGTACATGGGCGCATGCTTGCCTGCAATAAATGATAGATAATAATGGGCGGTTGCACGCATCAAGAAGCAAATAAATAAGTGTATGTTGGATGGCGGTCGCATGCCGGCGGCAGAGACATCTATCATATATAAAAATAAAATATCGTGTAGTAGATGATAAATGTAAGGATGCAATGAATGGCTGATGAAGGGTTAGGGAATTAATCTTGTAACTTGTATACTGCGTACTAGAATAAGTTAAACTAGTGCACGTGCCCCCGCGCGGCCCATCCATACATGCCATCTCTCCCCTACCTGCCGCTATCTACGTTTTCCTATATATCGTCCTGAACTAATATCCCTGCACACAATCGATAAACAGTGAAGTTTAATATTTAAATAGGTTTGGATAATATATAATGAGTTTTTATTAGTATTTATTACAAATGAGCATTGCATGCATCCCCAGAGCCATTATTCGTTTAAAACCCCTTATTTATTAACTTTTATTATCACCTGGGTACAAAAGCCGCAACCGCTCCTCAACGTCAGGCGGTGCTGAAGCCACAAAAGCGTCCTCCCCAAGCTTAAACATGGCTTGTGTTTGACGCCTTACTACCGTTGCAGGTTTTTGTACACGTGACTCCCTCTGAAGCACTGGTGTGGGGCCGGCGGCTGGAGCAGTATCGTGTGGCCCCTCATCAGCTGACGGGACCTTGCTCGTGTCCACATCACGATCACCATCATCATTGCCTAGTCCACCAGCTGACTCATTTTTGATATTGTTCGGCAAGGTGCCTGTGGCAAGCTGCTTCCAGCTGGGTTTGTGTGCACTTATGTAACTGTCGAAAGGTGTCTGGCGGCTTACTATCTTCACCTGCTGCTGGGGCAACAGGTTCTGGGGCTGCTGCAACGGCTGCTGGACCAATCCACTAATAGTACTAATGGCAGCAGTCGATGATGATGTCTGAGGATCTGCTGGCCTGGTGAGGACGTTGCGAAGCATTAGTTGATCCTGCTGGGTCCCAAGAACGTTGCTTTCTTCGTTGGTGCTATGCCTTTGATTGGCTGTAGCAGGGCGAGGAGCAATGGGGGGTAGAGAGGCCTTAAGCTGCCGCTGCCACTTCGTGCTGCTGCTGTCCTTGGGTTCAGCTGTGGTTGGGTAAGCCTCTTCAGTCTTGACGGTGGGCGTCCCTCCATCACTCAACTCAGTTGCCTCTGCCACTGGCTCTCCTGTCACTCTCAACCCATTTGTGCTATCATAGGCACTACCACCAACGCTGCCTAAAACCTCATCATCAGACAACCTTGATGGTAAGTCGGCCTTCTGATTACGTGGAGATAATGGCCGGGTTGAAGTCTGTGCTATGTTTAAAGTATCATGGGCTGACCCACTGCTGGTGCCGGGTTGAGTCTTCTGCCATGTTGGATCGTTCGACATAGTAATTATTGGCGGTGGCAGTGGGAGCCCCACAGATGGGGTAGGTTGTGTCACTGCTGTTGCTGCAACTGTTTCTTTTGCTGCATCATTCCAAGCGTTAATCTGAGAGGAGCCCGGCCTCGGTGAAGCCGGTGGAGTCGTGTCTCTTCTGGCACCAGGAACTGCATCAGCAGTGGTTGGCTTGACGTAAGATGACATGAACGAAAACCTCTGGAAGATTCGTTTGCTGCTACGGTCATCATCCTTATTCTTGATTACGTGGCCGTGCGTGATGGACAATAGGGTTTGGGACGGTGTAACAAAATAAAGGTGTAAGGTCAATGATGAAGGATGGCCGGGCTGGACGGACATGCATACCTGCTATCTATCTATGGAGCGAAATATTATTTGTGCATGCACACGGATATAGAATAAAACATATATTGTCATATATATATATAGTATACTATATGTGGAAAAGAGGAAAAATATGAATGGCTGGGAAAGAGCAAGGTATAATAAGGCTCAATGCAATTTTGTACTGCAATAAATGCAGTACACAATCAAGATGTACGGCGTCATGCGCCATGCGCAAGTTTGCGTGCACTGTATTGGCCTAGCTATAAATAATAACTACTCCCATCTCACCATTTCTGTCGATCTCTTCGAGTCAGTTGGCATCTTGGTAGAAGCTGTATTCAGTGAGCTGAGTGGACGTGACCTGGGACGCTGCTGCTGTTGAATTGTCTGTTCTGAAGGCATATAAACTTCCCGACCAGGAAGCTCTGAAGGTCGCCAACCGCAATCTGCAGCAGATATACTTTTGTCGCCTGTTAGTTCTTGAAACGCGTCTTGAGGTTGAACGTCACCCACTGTTGCCATTGACCTGATGTTCGTGTCTCTGATTTTACTGAAGATACTGCTGGGCCGAAGCACCTTGCTTGGCCTAATTAGTGGGCTAGGTGAAAGCTGTGATGCCCTCGGCACAAGTGAGACTCTACTTAACCTTGCCACGGGATGTAAGAGCTGTTCAAGGTCTTGGATAGGCGGTGCTTGACCCCGCTGCTGATTATTTGAGACCACGCCAGAGGTGTCTTTTCCGTTGGAGGGTACCTCGCCATCTATAGCCGTTGGATATACGGTGATGCTTGCCTCTCCTGCAAGCAGGTGGGTAAATCATCATGTGCATGCAGCAGATCGGCGCAGCCAAGGATTAACATGTGATATACACACATATATATATGTAGGTAGGTACAAACATATTATTTGGATAGGTACATATATAGTATTGATGTATATATGTATATATGTGTATGGGGTGTTACACTGTGGGCGACTCGCCCTGCAAAGACGAGCACCAGGCGGGGCCCCTGACCGGACCGAACCACAGCGCAGGGGAGGGGCACGTGGCTTTGTCTGTCTGTCCAGCTACGTGCTACGTATATGTGTGTGTACTTACAAAAGGGCAAAAATGCAAAACATAAACATTATGTCATGGAGATATGAGCCAGTCTTCAATTACAGCCATTCATTTGAACAGTTTTATAATCCTCTTATCAGAATGACTAGATATAGTTGATTGTTCGGACGAGACCAGCAACATACATAAAATTAGTCTTGTATTTAAAGGGCGTGACTTCATTCAGGGGCCCCGCCCGCGTCCCCCCCCAGTCCATGTGCCAGCAGGGTTCACGCAGACATCGTTTATCCCGCCTCACTCTTCTCCCGTAGGCAGGCTTCTGTGACCCATGCATGAGTATCCAACCCCCATCCCTGCCTGGTGGGTTGTTTCTGCTGTGCCCGCCGGTGGGTCCCTTCCTAGCTATCTATCCTATCTGTCCCGCCGTTTCCCTGCCTGCTGCGCAGCAGCTACCTCTGTACGTGTTAATTACAGCCACGTCAGGCTGTTCCAGAACAGAATCAGTCGGTACCAATGCTGGGTTCATCCCCGCATCTTGAATCATGTTTATATCCTCATCCTCAGCTAGGGTGGAGCTCCGCAGTGTTGTGGATGGACCACCGTTAGTAAGGGCTGCTATCGGCAATGCCATAGCATTTGCTGACATGTACGTCTGGGAGTTTGGCCTGTCTGCTGACAGGGTCACCGGATCATCGTTAGCCTCATGGTTACGATGAGTCCGGAGGCCAAGAGATTGCATCAGTACGGGTAGGGCACTGTCAGCTGCTGGGACGTCTGACTTGTGCTCATGCAGGCCGTTATTATCACAATCCTCCCGCGCACTGTTCAGTATTGCCACTGGACTGCAAGAATCCCTGGAACCATCCGGAAGAATCTCTAACTGCCTTTGAGTCAGCTCCAATCTAGGGACGCTGCTGCCCCTGGGGCCAGCAACTGCTATGATACTGCATGCCGTATGCCGCTTTGTTATAGGTGGCAGGAGTACGGCCTTAGGGGACCCAGCTGCTTGCACGACATCAACCTTCTCGGCCTGCTGCTCTTCGGATGCGTCTGATTTTCGATGACTTCTGATATCGGAGACGGCACCTGGTTCCCCTGCTGACTGACGCAAAGGTCTGGGGTCCAGCTGATGATAATGGGAATTGACGGAGCTTTGTAGATTGCCATACGATGTCGATCTCATAGCTTCTGGGCCATCCTGCTGGGGTTGCTGACCCTGTTGGTGACGGCTTGCAGATGTGCAAAAGTCAGCAGCTCCCTGCTGCTGAGCGTCAGCCAATTGACTTAATGTGTTTGCAGCCACTGATATTCGTAGTGTGCTGCTCAGTGGCCGGCGGCGTGGACTCTGACCACTTTGTGCACGGGGTGAGTTCGATGTGCTAGCCTGCTGGCCATCGCAGAATAAGCCAGGCATGCCGAGAGGCCCCCACAAGGATTCCCTGCCACTTGTACGGATGACGCTTTCGACTGAGACAGTTGATGATTCGGCACGGCCAGGTTGTAGCCGACTTGACAGAAATTGTTTACTGCGCCCAACAAAAACACCGGAGCCGTTGCGTCCCTGCCTGCTGGTGTTGCTGCTGGAGTTCTCTGTACCCGCCGTTCCTTGTGATTCGCCCTTCTTGTCTCCTTGGGCGCCTTCAGCAGGGAATGCTACACGATAGATGAAACAAGCGGCATATATAGCATAAGTACACACATATCATATCGAAAGCTATTTGATGTTAGCAGCATTAGCGTTAATAAGGTGTCTGGATGGAGCGGTGAACAGTTCAAAATCACTCCAAGGAAATCCCTTCCATCAATAAATGTCCGTCCGTCCCTGGTTGATAGTGGACTTACGTACGGCTGTCCGTCAGGCGGCAGTGATGAATTCGATGGATGGATATAGCATAGAGCGATATGCATGTCAGACAATCCACGTGACGTGTAAATCGTTATTGTTAATGTACCCATCTGATGTGAGCGAGCCCGCTGTGTGTGTATATATATATATATATATATATATATATATGATGTGAGCCCACCGGTGCATAATGTACATAATAAGAATACTCCGTCCCTGTATGTAGTAATATATATATATAGTATATAGTATATAGTATATATATTGTACAGCACACAAGCCCCATCTCAGCATCTTGAGAGGTCGTTTCGGCACTTAACTACTACACTCCCCATAGATGTTGTATCATGCATGTCCTTAATAATATATAGCGCAAGGGATCGCGAGGTAACGACAGTTCTTAATCATTTTCATAATAGTAGCTACACGCACCCTACCGCTCAATACCAGCACTGTTTTTGTGACCAAGCGATCAAAGCTCACCACCACTGGCAACAGACACCAGGGCCCAATGTGGTCCAATCATAACGCTGCTACTGCCTTCATTTTGGATGGCAGCAGCAGTATTATCTGCTGGTTGTGGTTTGATAACTGCTTCAGGTGGTCCTTGGCGGTGGTGTGGGAGTGTCCAATCCTCAGCAGCAGCCGATTTGCCATCCACAACGTTATCAGCAGTTTTCTACATCATCATCATCATTATCATACAGCAGCAGGTTAAACTAGGCAGGAGGAACTCTAGAGTAATTTTCCAGATCTGTAAAATTAAACGTTGCAAGTCACGGGAAAATGAATGCAAGAAAAAATATGACGGCAGGTTGAATTGCAGCAAGGTAACCGCCGGCTAGGTTAATTCATATCATGCCATGCATGGAAGAGTACGTAGTGCACAACTGGCCATCCGTACAGTACAATAGATGTAAGCTGCATATGTATGCAGTGTATCTCTTACTTGGCCACTACTTGCTGCCGAGTAAAGTGGCAATTGCTTGTGAGTGGATGGCTGCTGGATAGATATATGTATATTTATGTGTACGTAAGTATGCATACTTCGTGGCTGCTGAGTGTATCCAGTACTACAGACATTACTGGGGATCAGCATAGTCAGCACTAGCACTCTCCACAAAGTATTATATTGTGATATACCAACTTCATCAAGAAACTCGATCGCCTGCTGGCCTGTAGTATCCTGGGGTATCTACGGGTAGTATCCGAGATGGCCAGTTGTCTGGCACCTATTAAATCCGCCTACAGGACAGGTCGGCCAGGTCGGACGATGCCCATGCATCCACATGTACAGCTGACATACAGGATACTAGCTACCCGTGCGTAGCTACCCCAGCAGTCAGGATATATAGATAGATGCATCCCAGCGCAACAGTCATGAAGCGCCTGGCATGTACACTACCTGAATCATCGTACCATCCATCCCTCACTGCTAAATTTGGTTGATAGCTATCCGCACTGCCAGCAGCACCCCGCCACTAACTATCGATCTATCGACCGATCAATTAATCGATATATGTATAGAAAGATATGCCCTCACCTCCTCTTCCTCCAGGTACCATCGGCACACCGTCACCCACCAAAGGAGCAAGACGTACGGTACCACCATGAATACCAGCACCACTACTGCCATGACTTTGGTACTGTGCCTCTGGGTAGCTGGAGGGGCACCCAGTGTCTCGCAAGAGTAGAAGGTGATGGCCACCGTTAGCGGACCTGAGATAAACGGTTGGCATGAAGCGAAGCAAACAAGGGTTGTAAATATCAGCATCGGCAACCAATCAATCATCAATCAATCACGGGTAAGTCCATATATATACATATAATATATACACACATCATGATCCAGCATAATTCATGGCAAACCACTCTGTAGTGGTTAAAGAGCTGCTGAGATTGTGCTTGCTTTATGCACCTTATATTGTGTTTGTGTGTGCCGTACAGTTGTACGACTACTATGACATAAGAGGGACACACCCTCTTATGATATGGTGGTTGCATCCGTTCAAGTTTCAATGCTGGAGGTTTTAACCAGCCAACCAGCAGTATTTGTAACAGCCTATCTGACGATTTATGGGCTGACTATCTGACGGCTTGTAGATGGGCTCTATCTTTCTGCAGCTGGGCTCTAAGAATGAAGGGGTATCTGGCAAATACTGATATTGAATAGGAAACCTACATGCATATGATTTATACTGAGTAAAGGTAATTAAAAATTTATGGTATGTATTATTATGTATGTCTACCTGGCTGCATCATTTGTTGTGCATTTACATATTTTGCACACATGGCGGGAGGGCGCAATGTAGGTAGGACTTAAAAATTCTTACCTATAAACGTGATTTCGAGGCGAGGAAAATGAAGGGCAGTGGGCAAGGTCGGATCGACATATGTCCGATAGAGCCAAACCATAATTGCATGACCAATTATCACTATGCTGAGGAGTATTGCAGCAGTTGTGAGAGTGTACATGAGGTCTTGATCAGCAGTTTGCACCGTGGTCTTCATTGTGGATTTGCTGACCGGGCCACTCATGGGTGACGGCGGCTGTGCAAAACCCTTTCCACTATCATCATTGATCTTATTAAGCCGGCCGCTAGGGTCCAAAGCAATCGCAGTTCTGTTGCCAGCAGCAGCACCACCGATGACATACAAGCTAGTTGCGGAACTACCGCTGCCAGTATTGCTGTCACTGCTGCTGTTAGCATTGATAAATTCTGACAGGCTTCTCAACCATGAGATCAGCACATCCCGGCTTGTGGCCAGATCCAAGTCAGATGTGTTGTCATGGTTGGTGTGTGAAAGTGGTGATGGTGGCGGTGTTGGGGATAGGGCTCCCAAGGCGGCGGCTGATGCAGACACCTCGATAAACGACGCCCCGCCGGTAAGTGATCTGTGGTAACGGCGACTAATGGGCTCAGGGCGGGCGGCAATTGGGCTTTGTGCTTGGGGCCCTGTTGGTATTGTGCCATTACTAGTTGCTGGTGTCTGGGTAATGGTTCGGGAATCATTTGAATTGTTGGGCCACAGATTAATGCCTAAACCCATGCTGGCTGGGTCTGGAACGGTCGTGTTTTTGGAACTTCCGAAAGCCCGGTCCAGTACTGGGAGGTTACCCTTGATGCTCATTACGGACCAGCGCAGGTTGCCAGCCACTTGGCGGTACCGGGAACTGACACCAGGGGAGGCGAGACTAGCTGACATTGCCAGCACCTTCGTTGATGGGCAAATTGTAAAAGGTGCAGATAGATAGGAAGGCAGGACAGAAAGGAGGGTTGTATGTTGGGTTTATGGACTTATAATTATTAGGAGTGGATTATTGGAACATGGTGATATATTATATATTACTACTACGACTGCTGGTGCAACATCTGATATTGTTGCATTAAGCAAGCGGCAGTAAATTCCCTAAACACGGATATATAAAAACGTATGTGCATGGCTGTATGTACGTCTATGGCCTTGCTTCTCCTGTATCTGATGTTGTCATAGCAAGGACGGAGGGCTATTGTCAGTTGGTCACTATTAGCAGGATCAGCATGCATGGCACCAAAACACTTAATATATATGTGCATAAATATATATAAATATATATAATGCACATATATCCCGCTGAGGCATGTGACATACCTAGCAAGTGTGCAAGTGGTTCATATTTATAAGTATTAGATAGGATCGGCCTTACATACATGGCTAGCACTCGCTCCGTACAGTAGAAGTGGATGTACGATACAAAGATACAGGACAGACAGACAAAGCCACGTGCCCTTCCCCTGCGCTGTGGCTCGGTCCGGTCCGGACTCCCGGTGCTCGTCTTTGCAGGGCGAGTCGCCCACAGTGTAACACCCCAGAGCAGTAACAACTAAAAAAGGTAATTGAAATAGGCGATTACTACACCAGCTAATCAAAGTGGTAGCAATATGTAAGAACATTTTATGTAAGTTTAGGACATTGCTTACCTGGATATGGTACGCGCTTTGAAGCATGGACATACGTGAGGAGAAGACTGAGAAGGAGGATGCCGAAGCAGTAGCAGCTGTGGCGCCTGCCAGGATACTGCCCACAAAGCGTCCCGTTGGCCCGGTCATGTCAGCAGTGGATGACGAGCCTAACGTCTTACCACTGAGCTCAGCCTCTAGGACCAACGACCTGATGATGAATGACAAACAGGTAAATGGTTTTACAGGTTTTCAAAAACAACACAAAATGTGAAAATATATAACATATCAATAAGCAAGGGGCGAATGAGAGGGTGTCCTCGCAGGGGTGTATTATGATAAGGAGTGTGTACACAATCTTACCTATCCGAGACACATTACTTATTTAACCGTCTGAAGTTGATGTGTGTCTATGTATCCTTTCGAGCGAACATTTACGGGTATAAGTACATCTGTACGTTACTTGCTTACTTGGAACTTGGGATCTCAGCCAGGTCCTTTACGGCGCCCTCTGGCAGAATGATGCGTGGCTTGCTGCCCTCAAAAGCGTACATCACTGCCAAGCAAGATCGCACGTATGGTATACCAGCTGCCGCGGCGAAGTCGATATCGCCCATCCCGATATCCACATGGCTGGATGGAGCAGATGTTGTTGGGCCGCCGCTGCCAGCCATCGCTGCGGTGTACCCTCCCTCGGTTGCTACCACAAGTATCGGTGCAGCCTTCATCATCTCTGCTGCAGTGGTTGCAGATTCGAAGCAATCTGTGCTGAGGAGCTTTGTGCTATGATCTAGCTGCAGAGCTGCCGCCATGTCGAATCGCCGTACAGGCTCGGAAATATTTATTTGAAGGATCAGATACCGAAGTGTTGGTGCCTTGCTGGAGGTCACAGTGTCAGCGAGCACCACTGAGGTCTTGGATACAGATAGCTGGCCGGAGATGCGAGGAGGCTCTATGTCAACCACCACCCACCGCCACCAGACACTGTCCGCAACCTGATATCCAGCAATAATAATGGCATGGAAATAGAGGGGTATAAAATTGAAATTATACCTATGATAATATTAAACAGGACTTATTATATAATTAATGCAACCGCGCGCAGGCGTATTATTATTAATATGTATATCAGGTACTGAACGGACTAGTTGTTAAAATTAGTGAACATATAATATATACTTCGGTTTAATTAGTTTCTGGACAAAGACCACTCCGCATTACAAAGTACGCACGGGGCCCTGCCTGGATCTACCGAGCTATAGATAGGGGCTCCAGGACTCGAATGGACCAGAGCGCACGGTCTGCAGCTTGTTAGTTGCATGCACATATACTTGGGGGGAAATCGCATATGGGCCCAACAAGTAATCAACACGCACGCACGTGCGTTTGACTGACAACAATTGTTGTAACTAACTCTGTGCAGAGCTAGTTAGAGACATAAAAAGGTTAGGACATAATTTATTATGGCCGTCTTGGGAAATAAATCTTTCCGGAGATAGGGGTCCGCTGCCTACACACACACACACATCGGAAGTCGGATCATTTTAATGTATGTTTATTTGCGTGCCTGTAGTTCCTGAGATGGAGCTTATGCACATAATACATTTTTTTGTATGCCGTACTATGTACAACTGCAACAGTTTCGCCGCCTGTGCAGCATAGATTCGTCAGGCCCCTGCCACCCTGCCAAACCATTTGGGTAAGGTTCACGCCTTTGCCTATCTACTGCCCTGCAAATGCTATATTGCACATGTTCACCTGATGTCTTTATTTGTGGTATAATCTTGACATGATCATGATCATTATCAGTATTCATGATATTACTTATCATATCCATATATGATGTATTCGTACTCACATCCATATATATATATATATATATTCACATTTACGCATACTCATAGTCGTACTCACATGCATCGTCATATTCTGCTATCATATAATTAATTGATTGATTTATGTATTCATACTCATACGTATGAACGCGCACAAATAATTCAGATTCGTATGCATATGCATTTTAAGATTCAAGTTGTACATTCATGTTCATATCCACATTCGTCCTCATTTTTTATCATTATTGTCATCGTCATCCTCATCTATCTCTTCTTGCCCCAATTTACTTCGTTGAAACAGGGTAGAGCTCTGTTTATTTCCAATCTGGATGTTAGCTCCATCCGCCAGACCACACATAAGCCAACCAAAATATTAAACAGACAGACAGACAGACAGACAGATAGAGCTAGCGAGCCACTCCGGAGACATCCATGTAATACTATCTTACCGCCCAGCCCCGCCGGCAGTAATGAAAATCTCCTGTAGAAGTGAGGTAGCCTAAATAATTTGGAATGCCCGACCGTACCCCTTACTTGGATCCTAAACAGGTAATCTCCGCTGTCCTCAGGGCGCATAAGCCAGGCTGCCGCGGGACGGTCTTCTCCCTGGCCATTGCTTTCAGATCCACCACTGCTGCTGGCATTCACTTCTGGTTGCTGTTGTTGTGGTGGTGGCGGCAGCGCACCGTTTATATCTATGACCTGTATTGATATATGTAGGGCACGAACGAACATGGACGGCTGTGAAGATACCGTACATACAAGAAGCGAAGAATTCACGTTCATTCCACATCCACATCCATATATATATATATATATATCCATGTATGTGATGTAATAAATACCATTCCCAGCGAATGTGCATCCCATTCATTGAAGCGGGGTTACTTACATACTGCAACATGTACGTAGTAGTTGTATGCAGAAGGTTTTGAAGGCCTCTCAAGATGCTGAGACGGTGCTCTATGCACCTTATGTTTGTGTGCAGTACTTTGTACGACTACTACACAACATGCATGCTTCATGGTCGGTGCCTATTTCAGTCGTTTGTTTCCAATCGCCAACAAAATAACACATCACATCACAATATATGTATATAGATACACACACATGCAGCAAACGCAATAATCCCTAATGATTCGAGGTTTAGGTTCCGTTTGCGTTTCCTAGATAGCTCACATTATGTGTAATAATGCAAGTTAGAGGTCTTCCTAGGAGTTGGCCTACGTTTTGCCACGAGTACGCGCATTCCATCCTCACGAGTTCCATCATCACGCACGACTAAGTTCCACTATGATATATACCTGCAGCACTTCACCTCCGGATGAGGAGTTGTTTGTTTGTTTCGCAGCCATCATAATCAGATCTTCCAAAGAAGGCAGGTGCCGATTAACCTCGGCTGCTGTTGCCCGGCGATGAGAACTGTCAACCGCCGACACCAGGTGAGCTAGCTTCTCCTCGCTGTGCTCTTCCGAGGGATGCGTCGGTTGATGGTCGCCGTCGTTGCCATCGTCCGCTGGGTAGTTGCCACCCATAATGATAACAGAAGCTTGCGGAGGGATGACACGCTGCTGCTGCTGCTGCTGCTGCTGCTGCTGCTGCTCCTGGGTGCTGCCTCTGGAATCTGCTGGTGAGCCGACAGTGCCTAACCTGCTGGGGCTGCTGGGGCTGCTCATCACGTCCGAGCTGCTTACGTCATCATTGGCTTCTTTTGCCTGTGCCTGGGTTCCTGACAGGGTTCCTGACAGGGTTCCTGACAGGGACGATTGGGCGTAAAGGGAGGAAGCCCCACGAGCGAGCGATGCGTATGAAATCTGACAGCCACAAATTTTGCAGTACGTTGCCGATGATCGTAGCACTGAAATTGCAATGTAAAAAGGCCCTCGAGAGATGGAGGGAATGGCAAAGCTGGCTTGCCTGGCAGAGAGAGAGCAGTCCACCGAGAATGATAGGGGTGGTGAGGGTGGCGAAGGTGGCGGGGTTGGAGGGGGCGGATACGGAGAGGGCGGAAACGGGGGAGGTGGTGGGGGTGGACGCGGAGGAAGTATGGGCCTCCAGGCCCATGCTCCGCTCCACTTTCCGGGGAAGTTGGGGGCCATCGGTGGTTGAGAGGGCATCTGAGGAAGAGTGGGTGCATTTTTGGGCAATGGAGGGAACATCGGCGGGCGACGCGGCGGCGACATGCTGGTGGTAATCATGTCCTGCCTTGCTGGAGGGAAAGGCGGTACGTTAGGTGCGTCCGGCGGTTTCGGTGCTACCGGAGGCATTGGAGGTCTCGGGCCTGTCGCTCGGGGCATGAAGGGCGCAGCTCTCTCGCAGTAGTTGTCTCGCTCGTACCTCAGACCGGCGTAGTCCCCTGGCCCATCTGTTCCCGACGGACCTGTGATGGTATAATTTCGCGCCGCAAATTCTTCGCTGTAGATGTCCCAACAGCATCTGCTGTCCGGCGCAATAACGTTCGTGTAACCTGCTGGATATCCGGATATGTTTACAGGTGTTGCAAAAAAGTGCGGCCGGCACAAAGTCAGATTATTGGACAGCAGCATAGGATAAGTAAACGGTCTCAAGAGCGCGGCCACCCCATAAGTTCATTGCTACCTAGCGAGGCATGCATACATTTCCATTTACCAACGCTGCACGCGTAGGCAAAGCATCCAGTCACCCGTCTCCAGCAGCTCAAGTTAGTGCATGCGTTGCTTGCCCTTACACACACACACACACACACACACATTTTAAGGGAGGTGTTACACTTTGGGCGACACGCCCTGCAAAGACGAGCACCGGGGGCCCTGACGACCGGACCGAGCCACAGTCCGAGTGGCAGTCCACCGGATCCACAGATCCACAGTCCACCGGACCGAGCCGGTCATATATATATATATATATATATATATATATATATATATATATATATATAATATCGCCAATATCAATATGCAGATAGGTAGTATTAAGTGCGAACCAACTATTGAACCAACCAACCAACAGAAGCTTTATAAGCAGGTAATAAACAATATTCCCACTATAGCATAAACTGCATTTTATTCATGCATGCATTTTGGCGCTCGATCGGTAGGTGATCACCTACCTACCTAAAATCTACGATATGCCAATTTGGCAATTTGGCTCGTCATCCCCCCCCCTGCCTTTAGCTGGGTTCTTCCTCCTTGGCTGTGTTTGAGTGTGCTCTCCTGTTGGCGCCTCTCACCTGAGGGCTTCTGTGTGTCTTTTTCAGGCTCTTGCTAGTTCAGTTTTGTGTTGGAGGAGAGTGGTCCCTTTCTTTGTGCAGTTAGTCGCCCCCTGTTTTCTTTTGTTCCCTCCTCGTTTTCGTGGTGCTCCTCAGTGCTCTGTTAGTGGCCAGGCTAGAGCCTCTGAGTCTTTCTTTGCTCTAGCTGGTCTTAGTGAGAGGGGGAGCACGTGGCAGGACAGACAGACAAAGCCACGTGCCCCTCCCCTGCGCTGTGGCTCGGTCCGGTCAGGCCCCTTGGTGCTCGCCCTTGTAGGGCGAGTCGCCCACAGTGTAACACCCCAAAGATATGCGCTCTGGCATTACCATCCACATATTTAAGGAGCGATGCAGGGATATGAAGCGTTGGTACATACACAGGTAGCTGTATGTGTGTGCTATAATTATTATTGGCACGCACGTACCTTCGCCAGTGTTCCTGTCGAACCATTGCCAACCAACTCCATCCATGTCGAAGACTGTGATATTCCATTGTGCGGCTCTGTTCGCAGGATTGATAGAGCCATAATAGCGCCTCCGGAGACCCCATGCCGGCCCGTACGGAGTTTGTAGGATGAATTCTTGTATCTGGTACGAGACAATTCTGCACGTACGTACGGCACGAAATGCAAGCAAGCCGCAACTTGCAACCTTAGTTAGATTCACTCTGGGAAAACGGGGGGATTCCAGCTTCCATGAGGATGATTGTATTTATGCGTAATCGAAGCAAGGAATGGAATGATGACCCTAATGCAATGCATGTGCGTGCCCGAGAAGTAGCGCGCGTAGCCTTGCTTACAGTATTTTTCATTTTCTGTTACACATTGTATATATAAGCAAATAGTGTCGCTCATTCTCACCACCCTAGCTACCAGAGAATGGAAAACCAGCCAGCGAATGCATCATCACATCGTACCTGTGCCAGTCTTTGCAGAATTTCGGATGCCCAGTTAAGTTGCTGTACGGAAGGGAATGAAAGTACGGCAGGTTTCATTCCGATGCATGCTATATATACGATATATATGTTGTACCTGCCTTGAATGATAGCCATCTCAGCACGCATATACGAACCGAACAAACATGCATGACTACCATGACATATATAACAGCAGTAATTAATAACGCCATTTTGGGCCAGCAGCAGGTCACGCGTGCACTTCTGATGATGTATGCATCGCAGCAACTACCATCCATTTATCAATGGCAGCAGCAGTAATTAAAAGGATGTTACACTGTGGGCGACTCGCATTACACAGTGGTATATATGTAAGGCAACGTTATAAGGATAGCTCGTTGTGGATGTAATTATAATACTGCGTCTGATGTACATATGAAATATAGCAAAAATGGTACATATATATAGATAAGCTATAAGATAGATATCGTGAGAGGGGGAGCACGTGGCAGGACAGACAGACAAAGCCACGTGCCCCTCCCCTGCGCTGTGGCTCGGTCCGGTCAGGCCCCTTGGTGCTCGCCCTTGTAGGGCGAGTCGCCCACAGTGTAACACCCCAAAATATAGATAAGCTAGCTCATGCCAAATAAACAGCAATGAATCCAAGTGCAAAATTTGCTTGATAAATAACGTCTCACGTACGGCAGTTCCAAATTTTATATCATTGTTACTCACACGGTCCTCAACCTCGACATCATAAGCCAGGTGCTGGGAATGGGACCTTCCAATTGACCTTGGCCCATATCATCACTGAGGTCCCTAGTGGCGCGGCAATAGAGGTGTACGTGCGGTTGTGGTAGACCGCACACGCGGGTGCAGGAGTTATATTGCGTATGCATGTACGCATCTGTATATTGCAGAAAGTGGATTTAATAGCGACCCGTGTTCACCCACCTGTCTCTGAAACAAAGAATAATTACATAATATGTATGATGTATGGAATATTTAATTTAAATTTAATATGCTTTTAAAATCTTCCTGGGACTACTGCTGTCCCCGCGCGCCCTCCTAGCACGCAGAATTTTCTTTGCGTTCGTGCGATGGGTCGTAACCCTGACGCAGGGTTCAGCCCGGGTATCCACCTTAGGGGGCAGAAGCATTTTGGCGTGAATTAGCAAACCAGTATATGCTAGTTGGGGTTCGATCCAAGGACCTTGGGTTAGCCCGAGCAGTTGGCACCAATGTAGCACTGGTGCAAATAGGGCGTGCCATTGCGGTTGGAGCAAATTCCTCCTTACCGTACCATAATGGTAACATTGCCTAGCGAGGTCGGACGACTTAATGCCCACGGACACACAGCAGTTCTTCGATGCCCCCTACGCTGTGTACCTTTTCCATATGTAGTATAACTACATACATATATCCTGTATGAAACATGTACAATAATTGCTATATATTTTTGCTCTATGCAAATACATAAAACGTTATTAGTTGTAGACACATATAAATATACATAAACAAGCATACAGCAGCATCAGCATGATAAAACGGTGTGAGCATATATATGCCAGGGCGGGTACCATGCATAACATGACGTTTCCGATGGCCCGATCAATACACACACACACACACACACATATATATATATAGCCCTATGCTTTATATACCAAAACGTTCATCGCACGGCATGCGTACGTACAAGTGCTCCAAGTTTTCCATGTATGCCCATGTCGGGGGCAGGACACCGACAATTGCTGGTCGGCCTTTCCACGATGATGAGGGGTGGCTGCCATCGTTCGTGCGCTTGATTGTGATACGTTTAATGGTGTCGGCCAGAAAGGGCCGGGCGGCCACAGGGTCTGCTGCGGACCGCCAACCCTTAACATAGGTCTGGTTGCCGAAAATAATAAAAGATCTGGCCTGGGCGATTTGCTGGCCTGCTGATGAGCTAATAATTGCTCTGCTCGTCCACCTGGACGGATCAAATTGGGGTTAAATTAACATTTCAAAGGGGGTAAAATTAAAAGTAGATGAGAGCCAAATAAACAAGAAAGCTCAATATTCAATGAGCATCAGGAATTCATCCTGCCCGCTGAGTCTGCTATGATAACTTTAATGGACAAGCAAGTCTGGTCTAGTCTGCTGGTTTCGTCTTGTCAGCAGGTACGGTACGATATGGTGCATTGCAGGGGGTGGGGTGGGGATCACCTCATGGCGTTTAGCTCCGTTATTGGCGAGAAATAACAAGAACTCATTGCCGTGGTGCGTAATGCTATATCTGGATTGAGGCTGGAACGGACACCTTGTGCCATCGCTCGCCCCACTCCGCAGGGATCTGATCGGGGAACGTAATAGAGGGGACAATAAGGTTCAATAATAATTAGTTCGCTAGTTACGTAATCCCGTATCCAAATACGTACTTAGCCATGCAAGTAATCAAGCAAATGGTATCCTGCTGATGTATGTCTTGCGATGGTGCTGCGTGGGCGATCTTTCTGATCTGATCTGGTCAGAGATTAGCTGATCTGAGTGCCAGCTATACAATACGTAACAAGGAACGTACGGCATGGATCCATCTTTGGCCAGTAATGAATGTGCTGAAACAGATGAACCGCCGCTAAATCCTCTTGCGAGCTGAGCGAGGCATCTAGGGCGCAGCCCAACAACGAAATAAACCAACGCCGGTATGTATGCTTGTGTATGTTGCAGCATCTATCGCCAAGACCTGGAAATGGTGATTCTAAAATTGTCATGCTGTCGTTTATTCACGAGCCCTTTATTTATCAAGGGCATATTACATCAATGATAACAATAAAGTAATTGCCTCTACATATAACATTGACCCCACACCTTAAATTCATCTTTGATTGACTCACCAAGCATCATCGAAAAATAACTGGTTTTGTTGTTTCTCCCCATTCTTTCAGGAAATCCCTTATCGGTCATATTGAATAATTTGCCATCTTTCAGGTCACAATTCCAGGTCGTGTAGTTCCACCTGTTGATGTGCATGTATGTGTATTCGGCGGGCACCAGCAGCAAAAAGCAGGCGTGTGAGTAGTAGTTGCGTGACGAATGAAAAGGCCTCTGGAGCGAGATGCCGAGTGAGTACATATTTTTTATTTATATATGTGCATTATTATTATATTGTGCTTGTGTGTGTGTGACCAACACTGTACGCACGACTACTGAGCTTTCTCCCCTCTGGAGGACATATAGTAGTTCTTCTGCATAGATAGGCAAGGATGTATACTTTATGTATTCGCATTATTAAACGCCATCTCTCGCTAAATAAGACTTACAGGTTAAAATCTGTGCCGTTGGGCCCTCTTCGAGCAGGTAGCGCAGCGTACGATAAGGATCCGGTGGCGGCCAGGGTGATGTCTTCAAAATAGCTGGGATATTGAGGGGTATGGAAGGCGCAAGATGCGTATGTAATAACAGGACGAAAAGGATCTCACATGTAATCATTACACGCATGCCTTGGGGCGAACAAGCACAAACAATTTTATGCATGTTAAGTTATTATCTAGCCAGCAGTAGCTATCTAGTACATAATAAAGTAGATAGCGAGAGAGCGTTCGTAATGTAAGATTGATGCAGATTGATTTTAGGAGAGCACGTGGCAGGACAGACAGACAAAGCCACGTGCCCCTCCCCTGCGATGTGGCTCGGTCCGGTCAGGACCCCCCGGTGCTCATCTTTGCAAGGCGATTCGCCCACAGTGTAACACCCCTCATATACCCCTCATACGTACATACGTACAAACACACGCGCACGCACACACACACACACACATGTACATATATATGCAGGTTGGCATACAGATAATATATACACTGACATCGCGACGACCACTGCTGATATATTAACAGCGGCATTGGTAATCTTCAGGTCCTCCCGCCGTGACGACGTCATCCTTACATTTCCTCCAGGGGCAGGCATGCAAGTTCATATATCATCGTAAACTGCGGAGGTTCGCTGATGTTAACAGCGGGGTGGTGCCATGCAGCCGTGTGTCTTAGGGAACTGCACGCATACATGGTGCACGCAAGGTGGGGGGCCGGGGGGCGATAAACCATATCAAAAGCATAGGGTCAGAGATATAGACAGTAGTGGAGTTTTTTACAGCTAAGAAGGAGGTTGTTTGCATACAATATAGATAGATAGATAGATAGATAGATAGATAGATAGATAGATAGATAGATAGATAGATAGATAGATAGATAGATAGATAGGTAGGTAGGTAGATAGATGGCCAACCCGGTTTGTAGGTTGCTGTCTGGGGGGATGCTCGGTGCGGACCATCCGACTGAGGGCTTCGCAGCTTCCCGGTAGGTGGCGCCCCTCGTCGTCCAGCGACCGATGCACCTGCGTGCTCACTCGGGTTTGCCATGCAGGAGCGAGGCCGCTGTTGCCAGGACCCAACTCCGATTAAAATCCCCCCTTAGTTTGTAGCCCGAGCGTCTATCTGTTTATCTTCCCTTTCCGTGCATGCTCGTGAGCCTGGAGCGGCGATATATATATTTATATATATAGTAATTTTAATAAGTAATTTTCACTATCAATCAGGTCGATATAGAGGGATCGATGGGAGGGATAGCTAGATCGAGCCCACTTCGTTATCTAACCTTAGTTGTAAAATACAAACACATTTAAGACGCATTCTATCTCAGCAGGTAATTTTATGTCACGTGTTTGATCCAGCTTTTAATTGAAATCCAGGGATAATGCAACAGCCAGATGCTGCCGTACGTTTGCTTGCGGTCCCAACCAAACACCACCCCCAATAATTACAGGGAAATACACAATGGATTAGTAGATGTTAGTATGAAGTCTTCGAGCGCCTATATCTTCAATTTCAACGTTAAAGTTTGAAGCATGGTGTGCTATCTCTTCAATTGCATCTTGAGAAAAGGTGAGATTCACTTTTTCAGTAGCAATTAAAGCTGTTATAAGACATATATAAGAGGATGATACATTTTCATACCCAACGCTGACCACGTCAGCAACGGGGGAGCCAAATAAACAAACGGTACACACATTCGAGTGACAATATTACGCGGGGCATCGATGCGCTTGATCTCCTTGTCGAACATAATCCGCCTGGCCGTGTCTCTCCGGTAAAGCTTGCCGCTTATATGTAAGGTGGGTGTGTTGTTGACTCTCTTGCATGAGACGGCGAGAAGGGGATCATCTGCTCCCAACGGCGGTGAGATGCCTCGCGCGGCATACACGTTAAAATCACAAACACTGGGCCGCAGTCCTGGTCCCCTGCATGCATGAGGGTCCGATCAGTCGGCGGCATGCATAGCAAATAAAGCGTGGCTGCTGGGCACTTGACGGATTGACTGATGGTGCGTGCGTGCGTGCATGGGCGCGATACATCCTCATATCATATCATATCATATCGAAGGATAATGGTCCTTAGTGTTGAAATGACAAAACGTTAGGATAAGGGTAAGTGCGTGGCCGCTGATGATCGAGGGGACACAGGTACGTAGGGTGCCCGGTTTGCCTGCTGGGGGCATACATACAGCAACATGGGGGTGGGTGCTGAACCAGTGCGGGGAAAATCACTGATTCCGCGTGGGTGAGAGGATGAGGGTGCCCCGAAATATTGGGGAAGGTAGGGACTGCCAGGTAGTGGCCACGGGTGAAGCAAAACCCCCCTATCCTACATACAAAGTAACATATATAACCTATCTGAGGCGGTGCCGTGCGGAAAAAATCGTCAGATTGATGCATGCGTGTTGGAGCTAAAAATAACTTACCACGACGGGTATATGTTGCACCAGGTCGCATTAATTTTGAAAGGAGTGAAATCATGCGACTGCTGTTGGATGTTGAGCTGACAGCATGGGGTTAAATAGTCGTAACTGACTACACCTGTACGAACGCGGTACGGACGGAAACATAGGAACAAATGAAGTCAGAAAGATTATTATTACACTGACCAGGCCCCTTGCGCGCCTGCTGCTGATCGTTTGACGCAAAGATGCATCTATCGCATACGGGTGGGGTGCTTCTTCATTTTCGTCATACTAATTATGTCCCAGTACGTAGTACTAGTAGTAGTAGTAGTAGTAGTAGTAGTAGTAGTACCTACTACTACTACTACTACTAGTTGTTGTAGTAGTACGCACGAGACATGCATTCGCGGTAAATGCCTTCTGGATGGGACCCACACGCGCGAGCATATCCCATAATGTCGGCGGTGCTCCCGGCCTTGCCAGTGGTTTCCGGATTATCTCCTTCTTTGATTTCTTGGTGCCCCTCTGTGCTCTGTTTATTGGCCAGGCTAGAGCCTCTGAATTTTGTCTTCGCTCTGGCTGGTCCGAGTGAGAGGGGGAGCATGTGGCAGGACAGACAGACAAAGTCACGTGCCCCTCCCTTGCGCTGTGGCTCGGGCCCGTCAGGGCCCCCAGTGCTCATCTTTGCAGGGCGAGTCGCCCACAGTGTAACACCCCATACATATAATATTAAATCTATACAAGCAAGCAATGCAAATCTATGCAATGCAATACGATGCAATCCATCGCTATGTGCACCGACTTAGGCCGTGTTTGTGATCGATGAAGCACATTTGGTGTGCTCTGGATGTCATGGACGCGTACGGATCTCCTGCCTGTTCCTGATCCGGATCTCCTGCTCTTCACAAATCTAATTAGTTACGTAGTTACATGATGACGGAAGACAGGAACGCACGGCGGAACTTTAGGACTAGAATAGGAGAATAGATAGACTATAATAGGATAGAGCTCTATAGATATAGATATAGATCAGCCTATTTCACCCTGGGCGGGACCCGGAAATGTTTTGTATTTTAGGAAAACGCCCGTAAAAGTGCTGGCTCTGCTCCATCCGGGGATCCCCCGGAATTTCAGGACGTATGAAATACTGCTTTCCGGGGGCAGAAAAAAGTGCCCCGTGAAGAAAGACCGTTTCTTCCGGGTGTACCCCGAGATATTTTGCGGGAAGCAAGGTCAAGTTCGGGGGGTGACTGGCTCCAGAACCAGTATGATTTGACCTACGCTTTACAGTTAAAGCTTAGGAAAAGCTGAAAAGACTTCATGATACTAATCTGTAAGCGGTTTTGGAAAACGAAATTTTCAACAGAATTTAAAGCAGTCACACTTCTGCCTTGAACAAGGTAGTACCTACAACTACGCACCAAGCCTATGCCTGATGACAAAACTGAAAAGCATGTTTGTTGGGGATAGGTGGCTCTATTTAAGGGAGAGGTGGAAATGGAATAAAGTGAAAATATCGGACGTAGAGGAGAAGGAAGCAGATGTAGGAAGAGATAGCTAGGGAAGCTGGTTTCCAAGCCACGGAGCTGCTCATGCAGGGTATCAGGTAGCAAAAACACGACAGCTTTCAAAAAGGCAAGCCATAATTAAAGTTTATTTATTTATTGTATCTATATTTAGAAGAAGACGTATACAGAATAAGTATTTACCAGACAACAACAAACACGGGTTTCTGTGCCCCGAGAAACTTTTATGTAAGTTCGGGGTAGCCCCGGAAATGTTTAGGGCCGGGAAGAGTTCATTCCGGGGCGGGTAGGTGGCTCCCGAACAAGAATGTTTAGGGCTCCGGGGAAACCCGGGACAATCCGCAACACCCTTGAAGAACCCTGATGTGTGTATAAATTGCGCTGTGGCTCGGTCCGGTCAGGACCCCCCATGCTCGTCTTTGCAGGGTGAGTCGCCCACAGTGTAACACCCCTTAATTTTATCATCTGTGCTTTATGACATGACGTGCAAGGTTGCTTATTACTTTTATGTACGCACAAACCTTTACGGAAAAAGGGCGGCGATTACCCCTTCCTCGGCAGCCTCAGCCCTATTGCATTGATTGTTCCAGCAGACTCCATTACCATAATACGCAATAATACATACACTATTTTATATAATAGTTATATATATATATATTGCTTTATAAACGGCATCGACTCTTTATCATCCTGATGAGCAAAACGCCTGTACGTACCTCCTGCAGGGCATGCTTCTTGGGTCGTACAATCCGGCCAACATTCTTCTGGAGAAGAGAAGTAGATCGTACGGCATTGATTAATGCAACGCCAAGGTGCCGTACCGAATCCAATTCTCGTGGCCACCTCGGGGCGGCTCCAAAAGGATGAGTTACCAGAGAGGATGAAGTTCAAAATCGCCTTATCTGCATGGGTTGATGAATAAGAGGTTCAGGATAGGGTGGAGACGCAGTTAAAATTCTCCATGCATACCTGCCGTCCAGCAGCCAGTCCATGCATGTGTATTATTGATAGGTGTGTACGTAACTGACGTACGGGTGGGGCGATCTAACAAGTTGCCGGCGTACACATTTATTCCCCCGCGCGTATGTACGTACATTCCCCAAATGTGCCCCCGATCGATCCCCGATCAAATTGTAAAAATGTAACGTTACGTTATTTTGAATCTACCTACCTATCTGGATGGCGGACCTGGCGGCTAAGCAAGCAACGAAATGATAGATATAGGTGTCATCAAACATCGATAGCCTATTAATATTTAATTATGTCAAACAGGCCCTACCAGACACTGTTTGAAAGTAAGCCTTGGCAATTTCAGCATGCGCAACCAGCTGCTCCCACGCAGGCCCGAGCCGAACCCCGCGGCTTGTCAGAAGCGCGTTTCGTCATTTTTTTGGATAGCAGGGCGGGATGGATTGCAAACCTACATACAGACCTACGTGTACGTATCAAGGCTGGCACTGTAAAAACATCAACCCCAGCAGGAATAGTTTTAATAAAAAAATCTAATGAAATAAATATCCGACGTCAAATAGATGAAGGCTTGGCTGACGGCGTGCGTACGTACAGCTAGCCCTGCTGAGCGAACGTGCGCTGCCGTACGTGTTATTAGCGCTAAATATTCGAATAAAGGCCGCTGCTGCAGCAAGCAGCTCTTGCATATCCGAATCCGTGCTTGGGAAATCAGACACCTGGACAAATCTTACTCACGCTGCTCGTTCAGGTCCTCCAACGGGTTCCAGGGACCATAGGGCGACGCGGCAGGCTGCTGCTGCTGCTGCATCTGGGCGAGGGAGCTGCCGTGCAACAGTAGTGCGGCCAAGCAGCAGCACCAGAAGAACAGCGGCGGCGGAACGAGAGTAGGAAGCGAGTTTCCCCTCCATCGGATGAAGCGGGATCTGAGAACATGTTCCTGATGTCGTCGGGTGCATAATGAAATGTCCATTCTGAGGAAGACGCGCCAGCGTCATACCGCCGCTTCCGCCAAATGCACAAACGAATATGTAATCTCCGAGCTCTCATCAATCTGAAATTTCTTAGGGTTCATTAACTTGGTATTTGCCATCAGATCATTCATTAATCTACGTACAGGCACGGTCGTCTATCTACGGAGAGATGGCTGGAACGCACGGACTACTATCGTATTGAGTACGGCCTTTACAACAGAATTTAGCACTACCGTTTGTCACCAAAATTGACGCTAAATTAGATTATATATTTTGCGGCGCAAGTCTGCGTAAAATGTTTCATGTTGCGGCATTGACTAAGATCTGCTGGGTGCATGCACTGTAGCTAAACCGAGCCATGAATTGGATTTTAAAACAAGAATAGAATGATATTAAGCTGCCCAAGTCTTGTATGTGGATGGATTGATACATCGCATCACGAAATGTCAGTCTGTCACATGTCCCGGCTGTGGATCTTCCGCCGTGATTGTCGATTCGTCGGGCACAATCTGGCAGGTCGGGCCCATTAAGCAAATACATGCGTGTTTTCAAAGGCTTGATGTCAGAACTGTCCTGTAAATACATCAATGTGTTGTAGTACCTACCATGTATACTCTTTAGTGTAAAAACATTTTCAGAAGGAGTTCCGCGAGGGGATGTGTACATCATCTGTACATCATGGAATAGTTTGCTTTATATCCAATTCATTCCGGCAGTAAGTGATAATTCCTTTCATGTTTACATGCAGGATTAAATGAATAGCACGGGCTATGTACGGCGGCATTGATGAATAATAATTTAGCCGAAGGAAGAAGGTTTACCGTTTGTTCTTTTTTCTTGTCCTAATTATCTACTTTTTTCTGATGTTAGTTTTCATCTCTTTTATTTTTCTTCTTTGTCTTTTGTTATTTGTGCTTTGCGGTCCGTGAGCCTCCTGGCTCGTACCGGGCCTTACGAGCTCAGGGTAACTTGTAATCAATCAATCAATCAGAGGAGTTTGTTTCCTGGTCGGGGGAAGGTATTTAGTTAACCGAATCGCAGCCCGTTTCAGAGTCTTTCCGATCCAAGACAGAAAATGAACGCATTCCGCCTAGACTCTGGAACGCAACCGCGAGGCCAAGAGCTCCCCAGGATGGGGGCTCGAGGGCAGCACACCAGTGCTCTTCAAGGTGGTAGCGGTTTGTTACGGGGTTCCCCGGAGCCCTAAAAATTCTTTTCCGGGAGGGTCCCCGGAACTCTACCTAGTTACGCCAAAAAACACGGGAAGCTGCGCCTCACACTGGAAAATTTCCCGGGATCCCCGAAGCAGCCCCCCAACATTTTTCCGGGCATTTTCCTAAAAACGAAAACTTTCCGGGTCCCGTCCGGGGTGAAGAACGCTGCAGCACACCGTAGACCTGCCTTGCTAAAGACAATAGTGCTCAAGGTCTAAGACGGTAATATAATCGACCAGTAAGGACAACGGACCCGGCTCAACAAAGAGTCTAGATCCCATCGTGGTAGTAGTCAGAAGCCTGATAACACCAACGATCTGGAGACAGGTCGTCGATGCAGTAGGCATCGACGGTAACCAGTCGTGCACAAGCCCGCGGCGGTGGGTTTCGTAGATGAACTGTTGCATCCAGTAACCCACAGGGGCGAAGAATGCAAGACTCGGTAAAGTCCGCAGTGGCAGCAGGAATATCCCTGGGCACACGCGCGCCTGGGGACTCTATCTGCAGCGTCGGTCCCCGCATCCCTGGGGAAGCCGCTGCGCTGGTGTTAGGGTTTTACTCAGGGTTTTTACTGCTGCGGCGGTGCAACGTCGCGCCTAAGACCTGCTGCGGCAGGTAGCGCTGTGCGCTGCGCTTGAGATCTGAGTGGGCGGGTGGTGGCCCGAGATAAAGAACCCTGATGTGTGTATAAATTGCGCTGTGGCTCGGTCCGGTCAGGACCCCCCATGCTCGTCTTTGCAGGGTGAGTCGCCCACAGTGTAACACCCCTTAATTTTATCATCTGTGCTTTATGACATGACGTGCAAGGTTGCTTATTACTTTTATGTACGCACAAACCTTTACGGAAAAAGGGCGGCGATTACCCCTTCCTCGGCAGCCTCAGCCCTATTGCATTGATTGTTCCAGCAGACTCCATTACCATAATACGCAATAATACATACACTATTTTATATAATAGTTATATATATATATATTGCTTTATAAACGGCATCGACTCTTTATCATCCTGATGAGCAAAACGCCTGTACGTACCTCCTGCAGGGCATGCTTCTTGGGTCGTACAATCCGGCCAACATTCTTCTGGAGAAGAGAAGTAGATCGTACGGCATTGATTAATGCAACGCCAAGGTGCCGTACCGAATCCAATTCTCGTGGCCACCTCGGGGCGGCTCCAAAAGGATGAGTTACCAGAGAGGATGAAGTTCAAAATCGCCTTATCTGCATGGGTTGATGAATAAGAGGTTCAGGATAGGGTGGAGACGCAGTTAAAATTCTCCATGCATACCTGCCGTCCAGCAGCCAGTCCATGCATGTGTATTATTGATAGGTGTGTACGTAACTGACGTACGGGTGGGGCGATCTAACAAGTTGCCGGCGTACACATTTATTCCCCCGCGCGTATGTACGTACATTCCCCAAATGTGCCCCCGATCGATCCCCGATCAAATTGTAAAAATGTAACGTTACGTTATTTTGAATCTACCTACCTATCTGGATGGCGGACCTGGCGGCTAAGCAAGCAACGAAATGATAGATATAGGTGTCATCAAACATCGATAGCCTATTAATATTTAATTATGTCAAACAGGCCCTACCAGACACTGTTTGAAAGTAAGCCTTGGCAATTTCAGCATGCGCAACCAGCTGCTCCCACGCAGGCCCGAGCCGAACCCCGCGGCTTGTCAGAAGCGCGTTTCGTCATTTTTTTGGATAGCAGGGCGGGATGGATTGCAAACCTACATACAGACCTACGTGTACGTATCAAGGCTGGCACTGTAAAAACATCAACCCCAGCAGGAATAGTTTTAATAAAAAAATCTAATGAAATAAATATCCGACGTCAAATAGATGAAGGCTTGGCTGACGGCGTGCGTACGTACAGCTAGCCCTGCTGAGCGAACGTGCGCTGCCGTACGTGTTATTAGCGCTAAATATTCGAATAAAGGCCGCTGCTGCAGCAAGCAGCTCTTGCATATCCGAATCCGTGCTTGGGAAATCAGACACCTGGACAAATCTTACTCACGCTGCTCGTTCAGGTCCTCCAACGGGTTCCAGGGACCATAGGGCGACGCGGCAGGCTGCTGCTGCTGCTGCATCTGGGCGAGGGAGCTGCCGTGCAACAGTAGTGCGGCCAAGCAGCAGCACCAGAAGAACAGCGGCGGCGGAACGAGAGTAGGAAGCGAGTTTCCCCTCCATCGGATGAAGCGGGATCTGAGAACATGTTCCTGATGTCGTCGGGTGCATAATGAAATGTCCATTCTGAGGAAGACGCGCCAGCGTCATACCGCCGCTTCCGCCAAATGCACAAACGAATATGTAATCTCCGAGCTCTCATCAATCTGAAATTTCTTAGGGTTCATTAACTTGGTATTTGCCATCAGATCATTCATTAATCTACGTACAGGCACGGTCGTCTATCTACGGAGAGATGGCTGGAACGCACGGACTACTATCGTATTGAGTACGGCCTTTACAACAGAATTTAGCACTACCGTTTGTCACCAAAATTGACGCTAAATTAGATTATATATTTTGCGGCGCAAGTCTGCGTAAAATGTTTCATGTTGCGGCATTGACTAAGATCTGCTGGGTGCATGCACTGTAGCTAAACCGAGCCATGAATTGGATTTTAAAACAAGAATAGAATGATATTAAGCTGCCCAAGTCTTGTATGTGGATGGATTGATACATCGCATCACGAAATGTCAGTCTGTCACATGTCCCGGCTGTGGATCTTCCGCCGTGATTGTCGATTCGTCGGGCACAATCTGGCAGGTCGGGCCCATTAAGCAAATACATGCGTGTTTTCAAAGGCTTGATGTCAGAACTGTCCTGTAAATACATCAATGTGTTGTAGTACCTACCATGTATACTCTTTAGTGTAAAAACATTTTCAGAAGGAGTTCCGCGAGGGGATGTGTACATCATCTGTACATCATGGAATAGTTTGCTTTATATCCAATTCATTCCGGCAGTAAGTGATAATTCCTTTCATGTTTACATGCAGGATTAAATGAATAGCACGGGCTATGTACGGCGGCATTGATGAATAATAATTTAGCCGAAGGAAGAAGGTTTACCGTTTGTTCTTTTTTCTTGTCCTAATTATCTACTTTTTTCTGATGTTAGTTTTCATCTCTTTTATTTTTCTTCTTTGTCTTTTGTTATTTGTGCTTTGCGGTCCGTGAGCCTCCTGGCTCGTACCGGGCCTTACGAGCTCAGGGTAACTTGTAATCAATCAATCAATCAGAGGAGTTTGTTTCCTGGTCGGGGGAAGGTATTTAGTTAACCGAATCGCAGCCCGTTTCAGAGTCTTTCCGATCCAAGACAGAAAATGAACGCATTCCGCCTAGACTCTGGAACGCAACCGCGAGGCCAAGAGCTCCCCAGGATGGGGGCTCGAGGGCAGCACACCAGTGCTCTTCAAGGTGGTAGCGGTTTGTTACGGGGTTCCCCGGAGCCCTAAAAATTCTTTTCCGGGAGGGTCCCCGGAACTCTACCTAGTTACGCCAAAAAACACGGGAAGCTGCGCCTCACACTGGAAAATTTCCCGGGATCCCCGAAGCAGCCCCCCAACATTTTTCCGGGCATTTTCCTAAAAACGAAAACTTTCCGGGTCCCGTCCGGGGTGAAGAACGCTGCAGCACACCGTAGACCTGCCTTGCTAAAGACAATAGTGCTCAAGGTCTAAGACGGTAATATAATCGACCAGTAAGGACAACGGACCCGGCTCAACAAAGAGTCTAGATCCCATCGTGGTAGTAGTCAGAAGCCTGATAACACCAACGATCTGGAGACAGGTCGTCGATGCAGTAGGCATCGACGGTAACCAGTCGTGCACAAGCCCGCGGCGGTGGGTTTCGTAGATGAACTGTTGCATCCAGTAACCCACAGGGGCGAAGAATGCAAGACTCGGTAAAGTCCGCAGTGGCAGCAGGAATATCCCTGGGCACACGCGCGCCTGGGGACTCTATCTGCAGCGTCGGTCCCCGCATCCCTGGGGAAGCCGCTGCGCTGGTGTTAGGGTTTTACTCAGGGTTTTTACTGCTGCGGCGGTGCAACGTCGCGCCTAAGACCTGCTGCGGCAGGTAGCGCTGTGCGCTGCGCTTGAGATCTGAGTGGGCGGGTGGTGGCCCGAGATAAAGTTATGCGAGATTTACCCTGAATCCTGCATGCCCAGAACTCCTGAGTCACGATTGCACAAGTCGTGGGCAACTGGCACACCAGGCGGCTCTGAGAGCAACGTTACGCATTTTGAAAAATGAATCGACACCGCAAACAGATTGCTACATGTGCAAGCGGAAGATCGAGGGAGAACCTGGCGACGGATCACCCCAGCAGGGTTGGATGCGGACGCCCTCGCTTCAAGTGGACCGAGCAGAGCCCAGCAGCAGTTCAAGACACTTGCGGTGCCAGAATCATTCTCGGCGCTTAAGGATGAACGCCTTCACCCAATGGGGGGATATGAGTGGACGCCATTGCACAGGCGTGGGGTTGGTTTGACGGGCAGTCCAAGCTGTTGCCATCCATTAACCCACCATTCTCCCACAAGAGGGAAGCGCCCTGGCCAAGGTCTGTGATGAACAACCGGACTGTAATATTATCTTGCCAGTCTGGCCCAGATGGTGGTTAGCCTTGCTCAAACAGATACTGGTGGTAGACTCATGTGACCTACCACTCAGGCCAGATCTACACAGGCCTGCCTACTCATGCATGGGGCTGACCACCACGGAGTACACAGGTGCAAGATCCGAGTGTACTACATATCGTTGTGACAGAGGCGTGATAGGATGCTCGGGCTGGTATAGTTGATGCTAGCAACAAGGCACAGCACCGAAGGAGTTCTGATTAGCTTGGTTGCAACAAATAAAGGATGTGTGGTGCCGATGGTCAGAGTTGGGCTGAACTAACCTGAGTTATTGTTGGGTTACCGGCCGGACCCGGAAGGGAGGAAGCAGGCGTGAGGAAAATGGAGGACACCGCAATAGCAAATCAGGTGTATAGAAGTTACTGGCGGCAGAGTTGCTGCAAGGCTTGGGCAAGTTATTGGGCGGTGGTATGGCGAGGCTCAAGGGCTGATAGCGAGATTGATTTGGTGTCCCCCCAACCAATCCAGCCCCTACAGCTACCTACAGCATACGGGCAATAGCTCTGCAGAAATATTCTTTGCTTCATGTTCACGTTTCAGACACGACTTATACAATGTGTTGCATAACTATTCCTACTTATATGAGATGTTGTAAAACATAATTTGCGACCGTGAAAGGGATGTTATCGCAGCCATGACCAACGTGCGCACCCCCCCCCCCGAACTTATAGCTCCTACCCTGAGCTATTAGTTCGGAACCCAATGTAAGTATACCCAATGAGCTGAGCGAGGCTCTCATGATATGTGCATCTGTGCAAACTGATGCCCCTGTCTAATCGAGCCAGGAGAGGTTACCTTGTTCTGACGGGTCAGGAGCCAGAAGCTGACTGGTCACGGAAGAGAATGGGGTGGGGATGCGGTGTATGGCATCGGCGGAAGCGGAGCAACGGTGTATTGATCAGGCCATCTGGAGTCGGGGGAAGAGACTGAGGAAAGAATCCGAAACCGCAGAAGGTGCGTGTGGTTTGGGGTTAGGATTGGGGGGGATTGCATGGTGCGAGGGGCTCACGGGAGTCAGGCAGCTTTAGGGTTTTAAGTCAAGCAGCTTACAACCGGTTTGTCATACTACACATTTGCTCGCCCCAGCTGAACTAACTCCTACAGCATTCGGGCATTGGATTGCAAAAAATGCAACATTACGTCGCATTTGGCCGTTACGTACACATGTACAGTGTAACCCCCGTGCGTATCCGTCCGTCCGTCCGTCCGGATAACGGACGCCAGTTTATGAGCGTACGTACGGGCGGGACAAGGACACCGCATTTAAAACAACTGCACCAACTCTCCATTTTCCCTTCTCATTTCAACACCGTTCGCAAACCTGCCTTGCAGTTCCACCGAACGGGGAACATGCGTATAGAAGAAGATCATCAATCGAGACGGATGATATAAGCAAAAATAAATAAATGTCCATGAAAAAATTTCCCTGGAAAACGTTCGACACCAAACCGTTCTCATTCGCCCGCTTACCCAGAGAGGATGTGAGCAATTTTCAACCCTATCAGATCCCCATTGCCGTCCCCATTGCCCTCTTCCGTCCTCCTCTTTTCTGGAATGGACTATTCGGAAGCGCACGCATCGAACGCCGTATGCACGATTTTTAGAAACAGCATACGATTGCTGATGCACTAAAATACCTACTGCAAACGAAAAAGATAAGCATCCAAATTTGAGCATGCACGTGCACCATAGCCGCCATCAGTCATCCATCACAATCTTACAGCACAGCCTCTCACCGCTTATTTCCTCTCCTATTCTCAAACCTTCACTTTCTTCCGTGACACCTCGCGGCTATAATCCGTTGAGACCTTCCGTCCCCCTGCCAATGCTGATGTCGATGATATGCACCAGGCTGCTGCAGCTGCAGGTACTACTGCACCAACATCTACTGCGGCAGCTGGAACTCCCTGCCACTGCCGGTGCTTGAGGTGCCGGTGGTGGTGCTGAGGCTGCCAAGGCTGCGGTGATTCGTGTTCAGCCAGCCCAGGAGACCCGGCCAGTCCGTGCTGAGACCCGCCACCTGCCAATCCACGGCGCAGCCTGCCTCATCCACCAGCCACTCAATGGCAGGGCGAGGACACACTGCTCGCTCACATTGCGCCACAAACCCCTCAGGCAGGGGGCCTGGCAGCTGCCGACGCAGCCATAGAAGAATCTTCAGGTCACCGTTCCGGGCAGCTTGGAAGTACAACTTACTTGGATCCTATGAAAAACAGAGCAGGTACGGGGTTTAGCCCATTTTAAAAAGAATTTAAAATGATGAAGAGGAGCGGGGAGAGAGGGATGGAGAGAGGTAAAGTCCAGTGTGTGCACATGAATGGTGAGTGGCACGGAAGATAAAGGGGAGAGGCACGCGGGGGGGGGCGGGTCACCTTCCCATGGGTTCCATTTCGAAGGGCAGTACCGCAAAGCCAGGCACTCAAGATTTGTAGCGATCGAAGGATGAACACGGACAGGAAAAAGGGAACGCGTACATGTGGCGGTGAATGTATGCGTCAAGACGGTGATCTTCCCGCGTATACATCACCCTCTCGGCATTCTGCTGTTCGTTCTCAGAGCGTAGAGATTGATGCATACCATGTAACATGTACGACTCGGTATAATATCTCGCAAGCCTCACGTTAACGTACAGCACCGTACGGGGACTGTTCACCCTGCAGAACCCTCGGTCGAGCGTGATGGGGCACCCTTGCGGCACCGTTTACGTCCCTAGGTGCTTAGGGTTGGGTTTTGCTAGCCATCCTATGAGAATAGGGCATGCTGCCCCTGGTCAACGTCAGACCCAACTAAACATGTAACATACATACACACACGCTGTTCCTATCTACCGCCATCCGCCCTGCGCTGAGATATTCACCACTCGTCGCACTGTGACCAGGTTGATCCATTGGCTTCTTTCGGCCCTTTCCCCATTGCGGCGGACTCGGAAGACGAGGCGTACCTGCGATGACCCAGCCAGGAAATTGTGCTCCTTCATCCAGTCCAGCGCCTCCTCACATCCCCCATCCACTGCATTCAGCATGCTCTCTGAAGAATAGATCATGTTCCGCCGCCACACCCAGTCCATCATCTCCGCACTTCCAGATTGCGCCGCTGCGGGGAACACCTCCGAGTCATCTCCGATGGCAAACCCCATCTCCACCGCCCACTTCAACACCATATGTTGGGCGCTGCGGGCTGCCTGTAACGCCACAGCCCGCACGATACCCTCGTCCATTGGCGACATGTCCTTCAGCGCAATGAGAAAGTCAAGTTGGCCTGCCTCGGCGGCTGCTTCCGCGGCGTCCCGGAGGAAGAGGCCCTGCTGGCCTCCGGATAATATGGTCCGCATCAGTGAGATGCGGCCGTGGCGGCCAGCGAGTTGAAAGTTAGTCCGTTCGAACTCCATGGGATAGCCCCGCTCTTGAAGCCACCGCAGACGCGCGACTGCATTTTGACAGATAGCAGCCCGGGAGGCTGCGTTGAGGCTTCGAGTAACGATAGGCTTCTTGCTGGCTGGTTGCGGCGGCTTCAAATCGTTGTCGCAGTCCTGATCTTCAATCCACTTCACTTTGGCCTGCCAGTCAGTGCCCGGGCTGCCAGCGGCAGCCGCAATAAGGAGATCCTGCTGCATCGGGCTTAGCCTCCGTGGCTGCTGCTGTAGCTGTCTCTGGGGCAGCAGGTCACCATTGAACAGGTCGCGATATAATTGCTTAAAGGTGTTCAGATCGAATCCCTCAACCGCCGCTGCCAGGAGCTCCTCCATCCGCACATCGCTGCCGTGGTCAGTGGTGCGCTGCTGTAACAACCACTCCATAAGGACCCGATGGCCGCCCCGCGCTGCGGCATAGACCGCGTCGCGTGTCCAAGTGCAGCCATTGCCCAGTAGCCACTCGCAGAGCTCCAAGTGCCCCGCACTAGCGGCCATAGAGAGGGCCTTACCCCAGGGACACCCGCGTTTGTGCAGCCACATGCAAGACTCCAGCTTTCCGGCAGAAGCCGCGGCTTCCATGGTCTCGCCGGTGGGGACGGTTCCGGCAGCCTTCAATGCCGTCTCAAAATTTGCGACAACGCCGCTTGCGCCAACTAGCGCAAGTAGGTGGCGGCGTTTTGAAAGCGTACAGGATCGTGTGACGTCTGGGACGCTCCAATACGCCGCGAACACGTCGCTAGGGCAAGGCTCGGACAAAAGGATTGGGAAAGCCAAAACCACAGCAGTGACAGGGTTTACACAACGAACGTTGCATGCAACTTCGGCACGGGGCAAGAAGCTTGCAATTCGTTCCAACAACAACGGGGTTGACCATACTTCCTCCACACTGCTGGAAAATGGCTCAATTGGAATTTGCTGATCATGTTTTTTGTTCAGACCAAGCGCCATAAATATTTTGTCGCGGCGTCGCGGCCTAGGATGCACAGCCGGCAAATTTGGAGTGCTCATCTTTTTGCGAATAAAGGATTGTTAAACAAAATTGTTTTTCATATCACGTTAAACAGTAAACGAAAGTTGGGCAATCTACGTGCTATCAAGACGTCGCGAATGGTGCTTTTAACCCGTAAAAGTGCGCCTTCGTGCAATTTGTCACGAAGCTGCCCGTTTTGGGCATGTACCTCAATCAAAATCCCACGAAGGAGATGCCGTTACAGCTTAAAATCTAGTCTATATATTATTTTCAAGCACGTGTAAGACCTTTCCTGCTTCTTCGCGCCCGTGGGATGAATAGACGCAGGTTCCGGGGCGGGGCCCTGACATCGAATATTTGACATCATACTTATAAAGAAATAGCTTGCACGCTTCGGATTTCTTTGAAGCTAATTTACAATAATTCTTATTGTACCGATAAGAATCTTGAGCAGGTAGCTTTCAGACAGCACGGTTATCCAGTTAGAAACCATATCCGTACTGTTACAATGCTTGAAGGTGGGAAAACTGGTCAAGAATAAATACTTCTACTTGTAGTTCGAACACGCATAATTTTCTACCTGTGAAGGCGCCAGGAAATGCCCTCACTTAACACCTCTTTCAGAACTGGCATCTACAAGCCTTGTCAAAGCCTTTACTCCTGTCTCCTTTCTATATTCATAATAATCCGAATCCGGATCGTTTTCTGGACAATCTCTATCGGCGATGTCGCGGATGATGTCACGATGAATTGGGATCCCTACCTAATCTAGAACCTATTCACCCAATATTTGCCGGACAACTTTCAAAGGACTATGAACCCGTAAGCGAATACCCAAAAACATTCCCCAAAGAAAGGGAGAAGAACATTGGCAGCTGCAAAGAGATAAGCTAAAACGAAATGATGAACAAACGTGGCTAGAGTACGCTTCCTTTAGTCAAATTAGTATTCATCTACTGAAAATAACGACAATAATAAATAAAAAAATAACACACACAATAAAAAATAAAAAAATAACACACACCAGACCTCCGGGTATCATACACAAACTTCCCTACCTGCTGCTGGGTTGGCTTGCCCACCTATCTAAAAGGTGGGCAAAGCCTATTTTGGACAGGTTACAGACGAGACCGTACTTGAGAAAAAGTCACATTTTTGCCGCACGACGAGCAGATAGTGCAGTGCTGATACCTGCATGCAATTTGATACCAAAGTGAAAGGAGCACCATACGAACAAGGTGCATGTGTTTGCAGTTGAAATGAACTGCGAGATAAGAAAGCCGGAATGCGGTTCAGAAGGTTGGCACATACAATACATCAATATGAAAGGTGAACACAAGGTTTTTTAAGACTGGAGAGAGCAGCGTTATATAAGGATAAATCTGCATGCAGTAGCAGTTAAAAGCAGCAGAGCACAAACGGAGTGCGAGCTTGAAAGAAAGTCACACTTTAGCCGCATGTATGACGAGCAGACCGACAGGTGGTGTGGATAACTGCATGCCTGTTGCTTGGTGATAGGGTGGAATGAGCACAATGCGAATGTCAGTTGTCTTATTGCAGTGACAGGCATGAACAGATACGAGTGAGACAATATAGCAGGAATGTGGCCCAAGTGCCGGCTTGATGAAATAAATGGCTAGAAACGAAATTTCAGGGCGGTCTGTACATTTAATGAAAGGGGCAGGAATATGAACCGGTGGTCATACGTACGGAAGACGTTGTAGGATGGCGTGGTTGTCGAAAGGAAAGCGGGTGATGACGGCACGACTAGGATGATGACCAAAGTGATGAAAGAAATAGGGAAACACTCTGGGAAAGGTTTTTTTCCGTAAATGTTTTTTTGTCCGTAATATGCAGCTTTCCTTCCATAAAGTCTGGTTTGCTACTTTTACGGAAATTTTGACCTACCAAAATCCACTAAGTTTCTTTTGCAATATTTACAGTTAAAACTTTCATAAGTGTTGAAATGTAAGCTTCTTGACACCCTGTGAGACATAGTTGCCGTTTCCCATGACATTTTCCGTAAAAATTTTACGGAAACTTTTAGGTGGTCATCAGGACAAGGCAAAAGCCCTAAATTATCTTCTACTTAACATTATTAGCTCTTTGTTTCAATATCAGCGAACTTTTTTAATGCGAAAAGTACCGAATAAGAGGCAAAGTGCAAAGTTAGGACAACTAGTTCAAGCCTTCAAGTATGGGAACTTATAAAAGAAATAGGGAAGTAAATGTCGGTTATGAAAGCAAAAAACAACTTGAGGCGTCAAGAAGTCCTATTGAGGTCGTACATGACAGTTTGTAAAGTACGACCAAAGCATATTTCGTTTAGGCAAGCTACAATCATAGGATTTCCTGTATTAGTCTCTAATTACTAAACAGCCTAGAAGATATTGATTCAAACGCAATCAGTCCTGGTAAAAGGAATCCCAATGCAATAAAGATGTGACAAAATAAAGCTCCAAAACCTGGAAAAAGCTGATTCAAAATTACCCTTATTATACAAATAAAACAGATTTCTGCAAATTTGGAAACAATAAGAAGGTTTGGGCGTCAGTCGGGATGATTGTTGACCAGCGTCAGCAGCCGCACTTTTGGCGGCCCAAATGGATTGAAGCAGCAGGAGCCGTGGAAATTATGTAAGTCTCATATCTAATGCATGACTATGAAGGTAATAGCAGGAATTTGCGTGTTTGCTGATATGTTTGCTAGCTCAATGCCATCTTGCTTCGGTACTTAGGAAAAGGATGGAAATGCTGCTTGGATGAATCACGTAGATATAAAGCAAATTGTGTTCAATAAGAATCCGATTTAGTAAGGACTGTAATCAGGTGGCAGTCTCATAATATTGTCTTCTTTCCTTCCTGCTGTGCCTCCCTCCATCGCAGTGCCTCCCTTCCTCGCAGTGCCTGCCTCCCTCCCTGTGCCTCCCTCTCCCTGTGCCTCCCTCCCTGCCTGTGCCTCCCTCCCTGTGCCTCCCTCCCTCCCTGTGCCTCCCTCCCTCCCTGTGCCTCCCTCCCTCCGTGTGCCTCCCTCCCTCCCTGTAGGATGTGCCTCCCTCCCTCCTTGTGCCACATGTGCCTCCCTCCCTCCCTGTGCCTTTTTCCCTTCCTGTGCCTCCCTTCCCCCCTCCCTGTCCCTCCCTTCCTGCCTGTTCTTCTTTCCTTCTTTCCCTTCTGATTTGCCTAGGCATCTAGGCCTGGTATAAGGCTTTTGGGTGGCTAAACCTTAGTGTTTTTGTTAAAAACCTGATGTTATAATCCTGGAAATCAGTAAAATTTCATACAAAAAACTTTCCGTAAAGTGCTGTTTTCCGTCCGTCAAGGTTTTCCATAAACCCGGTGGGCATATTACGGAATCATTTTACGGAAACTTATTTTCCGTAAAATGACCCCATTTTACGGAAAACATCCACCCCATTTCACGGAAAAATGACCCCCCGGTTTTCCCAGAGTGAAAGTAGAGCAAATATATAGATTCTTCAAAGTATAGATGCTTCGAGAATTTCCAAGGCAAGAGGGCAGCATTCATTCAGCAACAGTCGGTAAGTGTTGCCACTGCTTTGACGATTATATTATCTATTATTGGCATCGGTTATTATAAATGAAGGCACTGAAGCAACCAGGCATCCACGCAGCCAGGCGCCCACGCAGGTGTTTGCCCACGCACCCAAGCAATCAGGCAACCAGGCGCTCAGGTGCCCGCCCAGGCAACCAGGCAACCAGGTAAGAAGCACATAACCAGGCGCTTAGGCAAGAAGCACGCATCCAAGCACCCAGGCAACCAGGCGCTCAGGCGCCCACCCAGGCACCCAAGCAACCAGGCACCCAAGCAGCCAGGCACCCAAGCAATCAGGCACCCAAGCAATCAGGCACCCAGGCAACCAGGCACCCAGGCAACCAGGCACCCAAGCAATCAGGCACCCAAGCAATCAGGCACCCAAGCAATCAGGCACCCAGGCAACCAGGCACCCAGGCAACCAGGCACCCAAGCAAACAGGCAAGAAGCACACTATCAGGCACCCGGAACGAACGGAAGGAACCATCAGGCACCCAGGCAGGTGGAAGGTTGGTACTACTTGCAGTAGGATTGATTGGAAAGACAGAGTGTAGCATCAATGAAGCGGACATACATGGAAGCATGTGCAGGGAGCATGTGTTCCATTGATCAAGGACGATCCCACATTGATGTTGTGTAGACTGCAGAGGGGTACCAACCGGGAATAGAGTTACAAACACATCCACACTTTATCCTTATGACATAGTGTAGGATCCTGGCGAAGCAATGGAAGAGTATGAAATTCTGCAACGGCAGTTCCAGCAAGCAGCTGTTGAATTAATGGGGCAGGTACTGACAGATGAGGAGGTATATCTGCAGATGATGAACAGTGGAAATGAGCGGGCAATATCAATAGCTGTCAGTATAGATAGCAAGCTAGCATTGAAAATGCAAATCGCATTCGGAGTGCAAGACCTGGGGGGATACATGACATGTGTAAAAGTGCATCAGAGGGAGGATTATGGGCAGATGCGCTAATTTTCCCATGAGTTGCACTGTAGTAGTCGTAGACGTAGGGCAACACACTATCACAATATAAGGTGCAAGAAGCACCCTGTCAACATCTCGAGAGGCCTTTGCGGCATTCAACTACTACATGCACGCACACTAAATATCAACCTAGTAGCATGGGAGAGTCGCAGTGCACAGCCTATAGAAGCACACATACATGCAATCAGAAAATGGGATTTTCGTGGAAGTGGCTCATGATGGTGAACATTATGAGCCGGTAATGCCTTTGATGCTCTGCAACAAGGCAAGTCACAACATCAACATACCAAAGGTGTGATCACAGAACATGTGCATGGCCAGCTAGTAGACAAGCAGACAGCAGCAATGCATGATGAGGTACCAGTCTAACATGGCACCGGGCACCGGGCACCAGTCTAACATATGGCACCGGGCATTGGGCACCAGTCTAACATGGCACTGGGCACTGGGCTCCAGTCTAACATGATATTCAGTCTAGTGAAAATGTTGCGTGTGAGGTAGCAAGTGCAGCATTAGAGTGCATGCGACAGAATGCAGCATTATTCACGCACGTTCCTTGAGCTGAACTTGCAAGCAAGAGCAGTTCAACACAAGATTATAGAACGTCGTTGCATACTGCCACCATCATTGCCTGACATAATGCAATGGTTGCAAGCACCCTTTAAGATGCCATTGAATGCAGGGCAGAGGCCAAAGGAGGGAACTGCTGAATGCACCGATGTTGATGAAAGCGCAGGTATGGATGGTTATGAAGACAACGATGTAGCTAGAAAATGAGGACGTTGCCAAGGTCTTGGACTTGTACATTTTTGCCAGACGGATTAAATCATGCAACGTGGCAATTATGTACGACATGCTATACTGACTTGGGTTGCCCAAGCGTGCTGACGACAATAATATGGGGTTTCCAGTGCTGCAACGGCGGGCATGTTTTGAAGGCCTTCGGGAAATAGAGCGGAGATCATTGCATTACATAATCCATATGCGCAGTATGTTAATGATCCTGGTGGAAAACCAGCACAGTTGCATGGGGGAATTGTGAACGTACCTGTGGACCTCCATCAAGTAATGTCAGCATTGCCTCAACCAATATCAGAGCTGGACAGGGTAAATATTAGCATAAAACGAATGATGAAATACAAGGGAGCAGTTTGGAAAGGTGTAGTCCGCATAGGAAAAGTGTTGGAATGCCTAGACTACCTGAAGAATACACCGTTATATCAGGAGGCTGGAATAAAGGTAGATGAAACAGCATTGGATGAGCTCAAAGGCGGAGATTCAGATAATACAGACGACGAAGAGGTTAGATGCCTAGAGAGTGCACATCAGGCTGGCGATGATGAACAGGGGTTTGTTGACAAAACAAAGAAAGCAGGAACGAACGGGTGCAAATGATGATGTGAGCGGCATCATGGAAGGCAATATGGAGCCGTTAGTTCTTATATGATGAATGTCACGACAGTGAAGATGACTCCCAATGCAGCGTGTGGAGTGAAACATCAGATTAAGAAGATAGAGCCAGATGGCATTGGAGTAAAGCTTGAAAGAGATTGTGTCTTGGACCCAGCTGATGCGTTGCATACATTAGCTAAGCAAATTGATCCAGTTCAAGCAAGGAACGCAGAGCCTAATGCAGTCAATGTTGCGCCTGGAGAAGGCCATCACCCACTGAGCTGCTGGTTTTAGTGCCCGTTTAGTGAAGAGAAAGCTTGCCCAAGTGTGTTTTTAGGCAGGGCATGGCCGTCAGTGGCCGTGAGGAAGCACATGCACGTGCTGTGACATACCAAGATATTTCGAAGCATGAGCTCCTTCACAATGACAGACTGCCGTGCACGTGAGGATACAACAGGCATTTTTGTGCGGTTGGTGTAAATTCCGGCACAGGCAGGAGCGGATGTCGCAGCAACATCTGCCGACGATGTGGATAGCGGAGATCTTTTGTACAGCGACGCCACGGACTCCTTAGAGTGGATGTTTTCGTTCCTGGCCCTCTTGGCCGCAATAGACCTTCTTACTTGTTCGCAGTAGTGGATGGCGGTGGCCGTTATTGTAGTAGTCGTACACACTCTAGCACAATATAGATGTGCAGATACACGCCATCAACATCTCAAGAGGCCTTTGCGGCTCTCAACTACTACAGTTATTATGGAAACACCATGCAACGTAACGGAATTTCCATCTTAGCTCCTTTACCGTTACTGCACCGGACCCGATGGGAACTCAGAGGAACAGCAGTACTGTAGTAGTTGAGAGCCGCAAAGGCCTCTCGAGATGCTGATGGCGTGTATCTGCACATTTATATTGTGCTAGAGTGTGTACGACTACTACAAGTACTGTAATAGGAAGGTGGAAACGTAAGATGGTTACAGTACGTACTGTTGTTCCTTTAAGTTCATACGGATGACAAGCTATTTTGTGGGCAAGCCCCACTTAAGCGTAGCTTTAGATTTAGAATGCAAGGGACCCGTCCGGGATGTAGTATCCTGGGGTATCTCATGGCTAATATCCAGGTTGGCCAGTTGTCTGGCATCCTTCGATCGAGCCTTTGCTTTAGGCGGATATGACAGAGATACAACACGGGACTCGAATAACCGACATACCATGCATGCGCCCCGCCCAAAAGTGATAGATCTTGCGTCTGTATCCTCCTTTAGGTCACAGGTGTAAATGGAAAGCGACTAGGACATTTACTTCGTCTTCAATACCCCCGGAAAGGTGCACAGCAACCGGACGGTATCATCACAACCCCGCCGCATCTCGCAACTGGCCGGCATCTAGCTTGCAGCCGCATCTAGATATTGTTCCAGTCATATCTAGGTACCTTAAGACCCCCCCTTCTTCACATCTAGATACCGCCATATATAGCCGCATCTAGATGTTATATTTGGAACCCCCCTTTAGCCGCATCTAGATACAGTCCTAGCCGCATCTAGACACCTTAGTACCCCCTTTTATTTGGATCTAGATATCCACTTGCTGCTGTACTTTCATGCATGCTCTCTGGCTCAGGTACCTAAAGCAAAAGCTAGGGCTAAACATGAACATCATAAAATATTATTTAACTTTCATTATTGAAATTAGCAACAAAATATGCAATGTATCTGAGTGTCAACAAAAAGCATCTAAATAATTGTTGTATCCTTAAGCATTTCCGTGCATGCTTAAGAGATATTTAGCACTCTGTTAATCGTTGTTATTACCTGTCTAACGAACTAACATACTAACTAACGGTAACCAATTCGTAACCAGGATTACGGATTAGTTAACTGCCGCCCGCCATTTACTAACCAACCCTTCCAAGTGTCCGTACTTGACAGAAGTCCAGAACCTGTCTGGATTGGGCTATTTACCGACTGAATGGTAAATAGTGGAACGCCTGGTTCCTGGTTCACTGATTTTCCGGTTGTTGGAGTGACCTCTGGCCGTCACGCCTGATTCGAGACCCTACGACATCACCCAAGTACGACTTGGATCTCCAGCTCTGTGATGCTTTATAATCGGGCTCTGGCCCAACAACCGGTATCTTTCGATGCCACCATCAATTGGATTATAATACAACAATGAAGACTCCCCTTTTTAGCCGCATCTAAATACCAAAAAACGCTATTTAGATACCGATATGGGCCCCCATTTAACATATTTAAATGCAAGTAAAAATGATATCTACAGCCAGCAGGTGCTTTATTACCGCATGCATCTGAGGCCCGCTGATACCCTCCTCAGCAACCCAGCAGGGCAGATAGAGGCACACGGCAGCAGTGCACGGCAGCAGGGCGCTGCTACCAAGCCAACCGTACTGTACAGTGATAATTGAATCCCATTGCACGGATATCATTTCCTTTTAACTGCTCTTCCTCACGGTCCTTTGAGCCTCCTTTGGCTCGTACGGGCCCTTACGAGCTCTTTCTTTCTGAGTTTGCACGGATGACCCTTTAATCTAGTGCGATTCAGTTCATTCCCTGCCTGCGTGCCGGGCATCTTCCGTACCATTGTTACGAATGAAATAACAGTGAACATCAATGGCAGCTAACGAACAGAACGGCAAGCAGGGAGGGCAAATGAGCATACGATGGCCGAAACACGAGAAACAACGAAACACCGGAGACATGGTCGCCATCACTCACTCTCCAGAATTAGCAACACGCAAACCTCCTAGATAGGCCTTGTACCCCATGCATGTACGGGATTAGAAAGCCATGCCGGACTCTCCCCGACTACCTGCCTGCGGTCATACTACTCTCCTGCTGATCCACGCAGATGCGACACAGTTACGAACTCAGCCAATCCAAAATAATCCCAACAGCAACAGTGTAACAGTGGTTGCATGACAGTGGTGACACCATTTGCGTGCATTTCAATTTCCAAAACATATTTAGGCGAGCGCGGGGTGGTGTGGCGCGCGCGCGCGTCATCAGGCGAATAATTCGTTTGCCTTGTTTACCGCACTGCGCCAGTCTGTCCAGCAGCCAAGCAAGGCGTTGCGGTGTAAAAACCCTCCTGTTCACACCTAAGGATGTGCTACACACAGATAGACATCGTACTATATATCGTTGGGCAGGTAAGAAGCCCAGCAGCCTGGGGCACTTGGACATAAAAGCCGGCAAGACCCCAGGCTGCTATGCAGACGGAGTACTCATCACTTTGACTAATGCAAAGGTCAAAGGAAAGCTCGCTGGGAGGATGGCAGAAGTCCATGCATTTCCCTGCCTGTTGCATGGAATCCTGAAATGGTCTCTATCTTCCATGGATCAAAGCCAGTTGAAGGCCGGCACTGCCCACTGCCATTTCGCTCGGCCGGTGGCATTCTGAAATCTTTGGAAACATAGCATAAAGCCCGATGTAACAGATCAGAGTGCTCTATCCGTGCAGCACCCGAACATAGCGGATTTCCATGGGGTACTCCGTAGGTATCCTTCCACATGAATGTTTATGCTATGTCGTAGCGTCGCCTTGGCTATGTGCGTGGGGATGAAGGTGTTCGCAGCAAGGACTATGTTATACTTGATATCCTTACATGTGCCTATCGTATGTGAATTGCTAAAAGGTCGTGCCATTCAAGGAATGCGCTAGATCATGACCCGGACTTCCCGCCACGTGGCCCTTGTGGCCATGGGAACCAAACAGAACCTGAACAACAAGTGGCAGATTTGGATGCAATTATGTAGAAGTGCAACTGTGGCTCCATTTGCGACGTGTGTTGCTGCGTGCGTCAAGATGTAGGATTATGTGGGTGGTTACGGGAATGCATAACGGTACACCGACATACAGCAAAGCAGAATACGGTAGACCCGTGGGTCAGCCAGCCAAATTAGGCAAAAATATCTTTTTGCTGATGCATGACGTGCAGTGGACTGTACCCCTGTCACTACTCACACGCGGTATGCCTTCCAACGAACCATGCGTGGACGACAATTTGTGTAGGGTACAGAAGGCCGAGCATCCTGTAAATGGCCAGGAATAAGATGTTGATTTATCTGAGAATTTTGCGCGCCAAAATATTACCAACAGACTTATAGATGGCGGTGCAGCTTCTTTGCGGTCGTCTGCAAACCCTCGTGGCGCGACAACCTAAACGCATGTGGTCACCAGTCTTTGCGCAACCACACACAAAGGATAAAATGTCAAACCATTCGCCCATAACTACTTCACAGAAGGGCGAATATGTCGCGCGACAGGTCAGCAACGACTGCATCGACTTCAGTGTTGGACAGGTAAATATTTTCTCAAAACGTACTGAAGATTCTTGTGTGTGCTAAGAAATATTTCGTGCACGGTTGCAGCCAAGCCCTGCGTTGCTACCTCTGCAAGCCTTAGTTACCGCCGCCTCACATCGGCTTGGTTCACCTGACGCTGAACTTCTATTGCAGTAAGTGCGGTGTCTAACAAGAATCTTACTTGATTGAGTCTTGGGCACCGAGTGTTCGTAAAGAGTGTTTAGTGGGAGATCAAACCGCGGTTTAGCGGGAGTCCAAAGTTCGGAGATTGCGAAAACTTAGGTTTGCAGGTCAGCGTACTACACTTATGCACTAAGGCGAATCATTGGTGAAAGATCGACCTCTTTTTTTAATTCTAAAAGCACTTGACTCCTTAACGAGAAACAACGAGAATCACGGAATTTTGATTTGGTTCCAGGATTGCTGGATCGCTCTTGCTGAAAGCTGTCGTGTATGCACCAATTCACATCGCTGTCACTACAAACTATCCTAGATATGCACATAGCATGTAGTTTCGCTCACGGAAGGCATCCAAACCCAGCCCTCGTAAGAGGTATCACCCAACGCACATGTTGGCGAACCGAAACCGATGAATCCCATAGTAATGAGATGCGAAAAAACACCATCTTAATGAGCATGCCAGGCCATTTCCCCTCCACGTCATCAGGCAGGAAGGGTCTCTGTGGAAGCAGGGTCCGCAGCGTCCCCACCTTCATAGGGCCTCCCGAGCTGAATCCAATCCGTATTGGCCGTCGACAGGTACGGTCCCCGTCAAGGCTACCGGTCCTTTCGGCAAAGCCTTTCTAACTTCCTGTCCGAAAGGTATGGAGTTGCCGTACACCCCGAGCACCTGATGGTCACAGCAGGTATGTGTCGTGTAACCGAAGTGTAAGGTACGAATTTACAATGTGGAGGAGATGAACCTATCGACTTATGGGGTGCCTCATGCTGGTGGCCACTAACCCCGTGAGGCATCTCGCGCCACTTCTGCACCCCGCGGCTTTTCACATCATCGTCTAATCCACATCACACCCAAAGACGTTTGCCAGAGTCACACGGGAACGTGACATGTTAGAAAAGGCAACGGCGTGCTCCAGATAGAGCATGCAAGGCTAAACCCTTAAAAGTATTGTGCAATGAATTTTCTGTCGCTTCCAAGTGTTTCAACGTATTGGATGTATCACTGTTAGATGTTTGCCGTTTTCGCCTTCCTTCCCTTAGGAGGTATTATAAATGTTTGACTTGTTGTCCTGGCGTACGGCTAAACCAATCACAAACCAATGACTTACAAGATCACGTTTCCAGGTGCAGCTCGGTGATCCCCCGCTATCTTAGGGTTAGGGTTTTACGGATTTTTAGGGTTTTGCGTTTTTGGGTTTTACGATTTTGGGGGGTTTCAATCCATCACCCCATCTCGCCCCCACCAACACTCCATCGCTCTTTTGTCAACTTTTCCACTTCCTATCTTCTTCTACTTCTGATGTCGCAAAGGGGTATCGCACGGGTTAGGCCTGGCGGTGAGCCGGCTGTCTCAGCCCGGCGATATCATAGTGGTGGAGCAACCCACCTACTTCCTGGTCACGCCCATCTTTCGGGACAACCACTTGACCGTTGTGCCCGTGCGAACGGACGAGAACGGCATGGTGGTGGACGAGCTTGAGGGCTGGCTTCAGGAGCACCCGTCACATCGGTGCGTGCATCATAACGTATTCGGGTGGTTGGAAAGGTTGACATAGATACAAAACACATAGATAGGCACTCTCTCCCTCGTCCTTCTCGCTACTCCGATATAAACATGAACGCAAACAAAATCACGTCTTCGAGCTTCTTCCCGCAATCCAATCCCTGATAGCGCTTCCCCGCCTTAGGGAAAACACACACGCACACACACACATACACACATACATACACACATACATACACACATACATACACACATACATACACACGGGGTAGGCAATCTAGTGTTTGAGGAGGGGCAGGGAGAGGGTGGAGGGTCTCGTGGCTGGAGGAGCCTGAGTCCAGGCACCGGGTTCTGAGGGTTTTGGGGGAGGCGGTGAGAGAGGTCTTTCCCTCTCGTGCAGTGCAGGAGTTTGAGGGGCCAGCTGTGGGTGGGGCCGGGAGGCTTTCTAGGGGGGCGCCAATTTGGCTCGTCATCCCCCCCTCTGTCTTTAGCTGGGTTCTTCCTTCTTGGCTGTGTTTGAGTGTGCTCTCCTGTTGGCGTCTCTCCTCTGAGGGCTTCTGTGTGTCTTTGCCAGGCTCTTGCTAGGTCAGTTTTGTGTTGGAGGAGAGTGGTCCCCTTCTTTGTGCAGTTAGTTGCCCCCTGTTTTCTTTAGTTCCCTCCTTGTTTTTGTGGTGCTCCTCAGTGCTCTGTTAGTGGCCAGGCTAGAGCCTCTGAGTCTTTCTTTGCTCTAGCTGGTCCGAGTGAGAGGGGGAGCACGTGGCAGGACAGACAGACAAAGCCATGTGCCCCTCCCCTGCGTTGTGGCTCAGTCCGGTCAGGCCCCTTGGTGCTCGCCCTTGTAGGGCGAGTCGCCCACAGTGTAACACCCCAACACACACGCACACACCAGTATCTACAGAACTGAGGCGCACGTGCATGCCCTCGGTCGAGCTCAAGGGGGGAGCCTGTGGCCCCGGATACCCCTCTCCCCCATTGCGGGGTGGGGAGAGCGCTTCAGCGGCCTATTCGTTGGGGCAGGGTCAGGTGCTCTTGGCCAGATCCAGGCCCTGCTAGATATGTAACACGTACACACAAACACACCTTGGCCTGCCCTGTGGCCTGCCCATATGCATTTCCATGGCTTGCGTTGGTCTTGTCTGATATCGTGAGCCTCCTTTTCAAAACACGGAGTAGCAGCTGAGAGGAGCATGTGATTGGAGAGGGAGAGGGGTCATGCTTGGAGAGGGAGAGGGGGGAAGCCAGGTGTGTGTAAGGCCCTTTTGAGCCCTAAACCACGTCCTAGCCTTCCAACTGACAAGTAAGGCAGGATGCACGCGATGGGGTGTAATGCTGGAGGAGTGAAATTGCGGTAACACCTGCACTCTCCTATAGCACATGTCGGCCATCCGCACACGTCCCCAATGCCCCATACCACATCGCTGAGCTTCAGCTCCCATATTCGTCTACTCTTCTTATATATATACTTATATCTAAATGTTTATATTCGTCTATTCTTCTTCTTCCCATCTCACTTTCCTGCCCATCCGCCAGTCCCCGCCTGGTGTACACTATCCCCGTGCACAACAACCCACGGGGCACCACTCTCCCTCCTGCCCGCCGCCGCCACCTCATGAGGCTCGCAGCAGAGTACGACTTCTACGTTTTAGCGGACGAGGTGTATCAGGTGAGCGGGGGCAAGGGAGCGCGGGAAGGGGTGGTGAGGTGGGTGAGGGGTAGGCGGTGTTGTATCTCTGTTATATCTGCCTACAGCAAAGGCTCGATCGAAAGGATGCCAGACAACTGGCCAACCCGGATATTAGCCATGAGATACCCCAGGATACTACAGGCGGCGCGGCTCGTGATGCACTGATCCATACGACACTGATCACGGCAAGTGAAATTGAACAGACGCGGCACAGGATGTTTGAGAAGCTTCCGCGTCACAGCGTTTGTACGGCAGTGGAAGGCAATTTCCTGGGATTGATCCAACTTTTACGATTCCCGGAAATACCGTCCGTTTCAATATTTTATCCCTCCTTCCCCATCACCCGTCCTTCCTCTCCTCAGTCCCGTTCCACCCACTCACCCTCTCACCAAATCACCAACTTATTCTCCATTTGACATCTGTCCGTAGCTCCTAACCTTTGCGCACCACGGTAGTGGCGATCGAAGGAGAGGCGGTGAAGACCACGACAGTGCTGAAGGGACTAAAGACAGGACCTCGAAATCCATATCCGTGCCAGATGCCGTTCCTCCTTTGTCCAGCGGGAGTGCAGTGGACGACGACGATGCCTCACCGTCCACCGCGGCTCCAGAGCCGATCCCTGGTCCTTTGCGTTGTTACGAGGATTGTGACCCACGGGTCAGCCGGGTGGTGTCCTTGGGGTCTTTCTCTAAAATGCTTGCGCCCGCTCTGAGGCTGGGGTAAGCACGGCAGGGCGTGTGGCTGGGGCTGCACAGCTGGGTGGGATTGAGAACCGTCCTCTGCGCGGAGCAGATGGAGTGGGAGGATACGTGGATACATCGGATGGGTGGGAGGAAGGGATTTTGCCTAAATTTGCCTATTTAGTCTTCGTTGAGTGTTGTACGGTGGTCCTAATTACCCACACACATAGGGTCTTCCCCCACCACACCCAATTACAGGTGGCTGGAGTGCAGCAATCCCGACGTCATGGAGCGATGTCGGGCGGATGGGGTGATTAGCAGCGGGGGTTGCATCGCACAGCTGGCGACGGGTGGGTGGTGGGTATTAGGTATCTGTGTTGGAATGATCGGGTTTGAGCTCCTCTCAATGAGAAGTGTGGGTGAGGTGGGGGTTGGGTGAGCGGGCGGGATGGACGGTCAGGGTGAGCGGTGATGGGGTCTTAGGTGTTATGGGCCTCGGTGTCCAGCAGGATCCACAGGCAGAAAACAATTATATGATCCAGAATTTTGTATTCCCCACTGGGGAAGCGGCAGCGGGCGGGTTCGGAACTAAGTTCGTGGTTTTCAAAGTACCTGTGGTGGAATCAGGAAACAACATGCCAAGAGCCTCGAAAAGCATGTGGGAGAGCAAAATTGAGGGTCGGGCGAACCCGACCAGGACACACGAGACAACCCCTGCGTAAGCAGGTTAAGTTATGGATAAGGCGCAAATGCACTGTCTTTTGCTCTTGGGTATACAAACTCTTTGCTTTAGACATCGTGGGAGCGATCCGCTGCAGCAACTCCTCTTCTCCACACCAAACTGCGGCTGCATGCGCATCTTGGGCGGTGACCCGTGGGTCACTGTGACCGGTTGTAGCCCGCTGTTTTGTCGCTGATATCCTTTCTCTCCCTCCCCCCCCCTCGCCATACACTTCACCTCCCTCCATCCCCCGGGCGATCAGGTCTAGCGCATAGTGCTCTGGAGCTGGGGTTGCAGGTAATTGGTAATCGGAGAGGCGGTTGGACAGGGGGACTGGAGCCTGCATGAGCACATATGTAAGACTGCATGTACTGAATTCGGCTACGTTCGGCAGCCGTATGAGTATCAGTCATGTTGTTGGCTGCCTCTTATTTTCTCTGCATGTCGATACCGAACGGTGCACACCCCTTGACCTGTATTGGAGGCTATCATATTCAACCACCAACAGAATCGTACCGCACCAATATAGAAATGTAGCAGCACTCATGCACTGTGAACAAGATAAACCGCAATCCGGACCACGCTGCGGACTTATAACATTTTTGCTTGGGGCGTTTCCGTGCGTAATGCGTGCCGCCACCAGGCTTCGCATCTTGACGGCACGGTACGACCACAGTTGGCGGCACGTTGTACGGCTCTGGTTTCGGGGCTGAAGCGGCACCTTCCACCCGGCTGCTGGTCCCCCAGCTCACTGGTGGAGCCACGCGGGGGGTATTTCGTGTGGCTCGAGCTGTTGGACGGAGTAAGCATAAGGGTGAATGGAACTAGCGAAGGAGGGGTTAAGGTGGATTGACGAGACCTGCTGCTGCTGCTGCTGCTGCTAGCGCGCAGGCGGGTTAAGGCCAGGAGGGGTGGCGGCCTAATGGGTGAAAAGGCATACTATATAATTCGTCCTTGTAGGGACGGGAAGGCGAAGGGCACAGCAGGACTGCGTCAATGAAATCTGCACGCGCTGGGGCGATGGAGTTTCGAGGGTGAAAAAGACACGCGATCTGTTGTGGGGGAGGCGAGATCTGGTGGGTGATAGGGGTAGTTATAGAGTAAAAGCATGTATCTCTGCTTCTTACTGTTGTCGCATTGCTGCGCACTCCGGGGGGGAACCCCCCCAAGCCCGCAGCCTGAAGCCTATTTGGATATTGCCCTGGGTCTCTTGGAAGTTTCTCCCCAATCACATACTCGGAACCCACCCCCCTGAGCACCACCACCACCACCACCACCGATCATGTTGTGCTTCATTCCCGCTCTTACCGCGACCTCAAACCCGATGAAGATCTCTCCCCCTGGAGCGCAGATTGACTCCCGGCAGCTACTTTCTCTGGCGGAACAGAACCAGGGGGTTCGCTTCACCCCAGGGCCAGTGTGCGGAGGAGGTGTTGCCAACTGCCTGCGACTGGCCTTCTCCTTCTACAACGAGCAGGTGGGTCGTTAGGGATGTAGGATTCGGCCTGAGGTGGCAGAGGTACAAGGGGGAACGGGAAGTTTGCGATCCCGCTGCCCTGTGCTGAAACCCCGAACACCCCAAGGGTTGCTGTGGGTGTGTCACTTTTGCCATTGGTGCAGTTGTGTCCACATGCGTGCGCTGCCGAGGGCATGGCATGAAACCCTTCCACGTGAGTTTTGGTGGGGTGAAGCCCCCAGGTCCTAGCCAGCAACGCACAGCCCCCGTAAGTGTGGAAGTATCTTTGTCCCTCGCCCTCGCCCTCCCAATCCCCCTCCCTATAAATCCCCTTCCCCCTCACCAGCTCCCCTCTCTGCCACCTCTCTGCCGCCTTCTGATGCCCTCCCCTTCCCAAAACCCATCCCAAAGGTACTTCCCCTGGTTTGATCCTTAGCTTGATTGCATGAATTGCATTGATTCCTCCCCCACCACGCACAAAACCTCCCGTGCATGGCCCGGGCGAGCAGGAGCTCGAGGAAGGGGCCAGGAGACTGGGTGCGGCAGTCCGAGAGTACATTGGGCTGCAGCAACGGCAGCAGCAACAGCTGCAGCAGTAGCAGCAGACACGACAAAAGCAGGAGACTTAGGTGCAGGTAGAATCGTACAAGTAATCGTGATAAGAGCAGATTGAATACGGCAAGGCAGGAGATGCGGAGGAAAACTAGGCAACAGCGAAAGCTTGCAGGAAAGGATGGTGCAGCACATGCAGGAACGAGTGCACGGCTATATCATATATGTAATACCTCACTTGCATCACTTGTAAATTTATTTGAGGCAGAATCTTTCGAAATCAGGGAGGCGGATTGGCGGGATTTAGTACCAAAATTTCCGCGGCTTGGAGATCGCACCGGTGGATGGTGAGGGAATGAGGTGGCTGAAGGTGGCAGTGATTGCAATTGCTTGTATCCGCAGGGACGCACAGAACAGTATACGGCACATAATGCTGTCTGGTGTACTTCTATGCTTAGATGTGCCTGGTTTATGAAGTACTGCTGTAGGGCGGCTCTGGTACATGGCAAATGCGACGTTCTAAGCTATGGCTTTCGGATGCCTTCAGGACAGTCGCAAATACATTCCGTGGATCGTAACTGTCGTTCACTGTGCAGGGCATGAAGTCCGAAAGTACGTACAAGTGTACGGCAAAGGTCATGCTGTCCGCTCAACCACGGCGGATTATTGGTCGAGAAGTACAGATGCCGGCATCCGAGCACAAGGAACGGCTGCAGATCATGGAAGAGATAGGTCGTGCTCTGCCCACAAAAATTATATTTTTGGCTCTCAGCCAAAATGTGTGGTTTCCGGACGAGTCCATTTTGCGCTCAGCACAGTCTGGGAAGAGCCATCCTCCATATTGTTCGTTGGATCCATAAAAGTCCATATGGAAGGCAAGAGTACCGTGTGACCGTGGCGGGCAGGGTTCCGGCTCTTGGTCAGAGATTGGCTTCCTCCCTGCCTCCAGCTTTTGCCTTCTGCTGTTTTCGCAACCAGCCTGTTGCAACCAGCCCGTGCCTTTGCTGGTCTCAGTATTTCTGCAGTCCGACGAGGTGCTTCGGTGTGGCTCTCTGCGCCCAGCTGGTCTATTTCCTTTTCCCGCCCTCCTTCCCTATTGCGTTGTTTTCTCATTCTGGTTTAGTTGTCGGTGTGGGGTTAGCCTTTTGTGTAGAGTCTCTCTAGACTGGGGGGGGGGGTATTCGTGCAGGCCGCGCGAGCTAGTTGTGTCTCGCTGGGTTGGGCCGTACGACGTCTGAAGAAAACTATCGCCCAAGTCTCCGGAGTGCCTTGTCATGCCGCTCACGGATCCTTGATGCAATTTCTGGGTAAGATGATCAAGCATGTGCATGTTTAGTAGTATTCGGTTGCATCATGAATGGCGATGCCTATCCAGCGCCGACCGTATTGCGCCGAAATGAGCTCCGAAGCCCAATCGTAACCATTAACCAGACCCCAACAACGGATTAGTGAGCATGTTAACTTGGTATTTTTTTATATAACATGAACTTTGGGCCTGGCTTACAGATCTACTTGCAGATGCCAACATCACAGTTGAATTTCATACTTGCGGCATAATACCAAAAGCTCGATGCACGTAGATAAAGTTTTTACGTTATGAGTTTCTTTGATTTTCTTCGTCCATGCATCTTAGTGAATTTTCACGTCATACTCGCCTTGTTGCCATATGTCGCCGAGCTGGTAAATGGCATTGAAGGGTCTTCAGTTGGGAATCCTGCATCACCACATCCACAGGATATCGATGGTCCAACTCGCCTGGGGGTCAGCGTCGTCAGGCCGGTATATGCAATCATTCCGCGTACGAGAGATGGCCATCGAAACGTTACAGTGGTGCTGACCATCTGGCTACGACGAGTGGGAGCAACTCAGGGGCCATATGACATGTCGCATCAGTCGAAGGTATAAAAGGATATATGTTGGAAGGCCCACATGCGGTAACTCACACTGAGGCGGGAAAACTCGTCCAAGCTCCGAAGATATCTTACTCCGCGACTTCCCAAGCCTGCTGGCCCAAACGATGCTGCTCATCACTCTATAAATAATGAAAAACACCCGCGTTGGGCCAGCCGTGTCCATCTTGAACTGAAGCTGACACCCCTGTCGTCCAGTCGCGTAGCACACGCATGAATTTGAGGAAATACCTACTGAGCAGCAAAAGATCTCTTCGCGCATGTTTAAATTCCGTCTGCGGGTGAATCGCACGTTTCCTCCGGTGCCCGCTACCATATTGTCCTGTGCTAGTCCCAGCGTCACCTTATCCTGCGCCGCTACTTGGGACCCCATCCGACACCCTGCCCACGGGGCACGCGCCTACGCACTACTTACAACCTCCACGTAAACACCTCCATTTCTTGGGCCCCCTGCAGGACTCCATCCGCATGTTGGTCTGGGTGGACTCTCCCCGTAACCTACATATGCGCGTGTATGGCCACTTAAACCTACCTACAGAGCATTCCCACTGGCAGCCTCGTTTGTTATTGGAGACCGCGCTGCCGGGGCCGGTGCTAACGGCCGCTCTAGAGCCAACTTCCCTACAGTACGGCGCCGTGTGGGGCCAGTCGCCACGGCCGTACTCTTTTTATGTCGAGCTTCCTGCCGGAACGAGCGACTGCTTCAAAGTGGGGTGGGCGGGTCTGGATTCGCTGTATACAAGGTATCGTGCCCCCGTGACGCCAGTGCGTCTTGTTCGGTTACAGGGTTGTTGGGTCACATACACATACACATACACATACACATACACATACACATACACATACACATACACATACACATACACATACACATACACATACACATACACATACACATACACATACACATACACATACACATACACATACACATACACATACACGTCTTCTCATCGTAGCACACGTACGCACATGGAATGTACGCATATGATTACGTCATGGATACCATACAGTGGAAGTTCCGAATATGATGATTATCGATCAAGACCTCAGCCACACAAGACAACACGTACCTGACACAACTAATGGCAGGCTCGGACGTCCCGAGGGTCCCCGAGGGCGAGTGAGGCAGCGCGCGCCAGGCCGGTTCCCGGACGCGGGTCGCCTCTTTCCACATTCCATCCCATACATCCCCTTACCCCACAGCCCATGCATTTACATTTATCATCCATCATTCACCTGTTGTTGTCTCCAATCACTTCGCCTCATATCATCCCGTTCGATCTTCAGGCTCCCAAATTGAATTCGTCCTTCTCATCGACCCTTCAAACACTTTCCCTTCGTCCTGGTGACCATTACCTACAGATTATAGAAGACAGCTTTCCAAAGCATAAGGCCTCTGTATGTCTGCCGCCCGCGGCGTCCGACGGCGTCTGCGACTCACTGGCGCCGCCGGACATCTTTAACTCGACCAAGCCGGCGCTGTACACAGCCATAGGCCCTGTACGGCACAGCGAATCCACCAGGGACTGGAACACCCACATGTCCGGGGTTTCGGGAAGATTGATCAACTACGTGTCGTACCACGTGGCGATGGGTGTGACGGGGCTGCTGCAGTACACGGACGTTTTGATGCGCTCGTACTTGATGCAGAACCCTCGGATTGTGGAGCTCGTACGGCAAGGTCACCTCCGGTGAGAGCTTTGTATGGGCTATATGGGGATGGGAAGCGTTCATATTGATTGGTGCCAGTGCGTGTTGTTTTACTCATGCCCTTTGTTACGGTTTGCATACAGAAAGGGGACTCCGGGAGGATGAAGGGCTGTTTTGGATGCAAAGACAAAACTACATCAAGCCACCCCAGCATCTTGCAAGATGACCTCCATCAAAGACACTCTTTTCCGCTTTTCCAAATTTGTTTCCTGACCCGGTGGTGGGGAGCCCCACACGGACCCGGACCCATTACCTCACCCCAAAAGGGCAACACATAGAGATATGGAGTTCTGCAGAAGACGGCTCCTATAGTCTTGTGGCATGGCTCGCCCCGGGGGCATAATGCGTGTAGCATGCGTATGAAGGATTAGGTACGGAAGGCGGTGACTTTCCCTTCTCGATTAAACACGCCAAGTGAGGTCGTCGCAATCGTTGAGGCCGCACTCGCCATGTATCCTCCTCCGTGCCAGGACCTGCCTAACAGTCGCTAATGGGCTCGCGAGTGAGCAGGTGCTCGGGTATCTCCGCTAATCGTGAGGAACAATTATGCGTGTGGCTGCAGGCTGGTCAAGTGGGACATGCCGGAGCGAGCACACGATAATACCGATGGCGCGGGCCGGCCCCTGGGGTGGGTGACAGAAGTCCGTTTGGGTGATGGGTTGGAAAGCAATGGCCTGCTGAGGGTCTTTTTGAAAGCGTGCTACTGTTGGCCTGGACGTCTCATCGTATACCACTACCACTGCTACCACCATCATGACTATCATCATCATCATAATCATAATCATCATAATCATCGTCCTCCTCCTCCTCGCCATCATCATCATCGCCATCATCATCGTCATTGCCATCATTATGGCCGAACCATTTGGATTACTCCCTTATCTCTTCGTCAACATCCGCCTGAGACCCGACCTGCGATCCCATGCTGGCGGTTCATGGCCGTGCACCCCATCCTTCATCTTGTCAAGAATCTGGGGATTCTTGACACGTGCTGCCTTTGCGCTCTAGCCCACAGCGAGGCTATATAAACCCACCCCAGCCCACCCCATGGATTCATCATTTTGATAGCCCTGAGACATGTCCTAGCCTACACGCACATTTTTTGTTTGGTGAAATGCAATCTTGCCACCCACGTCCCACCCCACCACGCCCCACCCCGCCACGCCCCACTCCCCCACGCCCCACCCAGCCACGCCCCACCCAGCCACGCCCCACCCAGCCACGCACTGCTCCCCAGCCTGCTCCGCCCCGCCTCATGCTGCCGCGCCTCATACACTCTTATTCCCCGGCTCCCACCCTGGTTGGCTGCGGCTTTCCTCTTTCCCTTACCCCCTCCAGCTACAACTACGACCAGGCCCTATTTGCCAGTCACGCATTGCTAGGCTTGTCCGCCTGCGGAGCCAACCTGGTGCTGCTGGTCACTGACCTGGACGAGTACCTCTATTTCCCTAAGCCGGGCAGTCGCTGGCCAGAGCCATGGGGCAACTGCATGGGTCCCACAAACAGCGCCGCAGACAGCGGCCGCACACAGCCGCCCATCACGGTGTTTCAGATACAACGGTACGACCTCGTAACATCGAACGTGGCTTCGAAGGATGAATCCCAGTTGTGGGCCACTCCCGGTACCTTGGCCATAACCGGAGATGGAAGTGGATGGCGTGCAGTTGGCAATAGGGACGACATGAATCAGCTGCAGCACCCTATGTCCCGGTACGACCTGCTCTCCACTGAACGTATGAATCGCATATTTGTGAAGCAGGCTCAGCTGCCGGCGGCACGCGTGGTGCTTTTTTTCGTGCATGAGGGTGCATCGATGATTGGCCGCCCGCAACTCGTGCACCACCGTTGCATGGCGTTGCTGCATCTACCCAACTTCTTTCGCAGCCGCCGTAACGCCAACAGCAACGGTGATAGTACTATGAAGCAGAACAGGCGGGAGTGGCGGCCATTTCGGCACTGGATGTTTCTGGAGCCGGGGGACGCGATGACTGTGTCGGAATTATAGAACAGCAGCGGTGTTTGGAAAGGAGTGGATCCAAGCAAGGCACAACAGCAGGTGATACAGAAGTAACGTTAACGTGCGTTCGAAGGACCGAATCGGAGCGGCAGCTGTTGTTTTCGCGGTGGCGGCAGTGGCGGCTGTAGCAGTGATGGTAATATTGGCGGTGGAGGCGGTAGTATACCTCATGTTGAGTCTAGAAGAACTAATCGGAACCTATCTATGAAGAGGCAGGATGAATAACCGACGAAGGACGTGATGAAAGGTATGTGTGTGGGGGGTGCGGGGATGGCAGGGAAAGGGAGCACTCATCAACGTTCTTATCTGCTAGGCATTCACCACCATGCATGCTGTTATACAAGACTTGACCGTGACAGTTGTACCATTAGACACATAATGTAACCACTTGCCTGCGATTCTTTGGTAAAATGCATGGTAAAGAGCAGATGTGTGGCTGATTTTGACAAAATAAAGGTTCGGTGCCGGTGGCTGCTTGGTGGTATTGGAGTTGATTACCTGCTACAGACTCAACGGTCCCAGCTAGGTCATGCCAGGCTCTGGGAAGGCCGTGCACTTGACCACCGCTAGCTATGGGCCAGCAAGTATGGTGGGGATTATCGATGCATGGTCAATTCCGTTATTCTTTCGCCAACTTTGCGCACATGTGTGTGTGTGCGAAAAGAGGCCGGTCAGGAAGTAAATATGAGGCCGTAATAGGGTGAGGCTGTCCAGATTACTCAATGGAATTTGGTTATGGATCCCGTTCTGGATCTTAATTGTTTCCAAGATATCGTGATGATTCATGCAGCAGGAAGGTAGATAGTCGGCAGGCAAATAAGCCAACAGACCACGATCTGCTGGCACATGCAGATGTCCGCACATACCACCTCTGCCCTGCACCACCATTACTTTAAAACGCATTCGGCAACGCACCACAAATCAAGGACTGCGAAGTAGTCAGTCTGCCTTGCAGCCACAAAACAGAGTACTTACGTGACCACGATGTAATGGTGCATATTCCAATGCAGCGCGACAAGAGCCCAGCATCATCAACCCAGCCAAGCACCCCAGCCAACCCCACAAGCCTCTCTGGATTATGCGTTCGTCCACCTCGTTATCAACATGCTACGGTGCGCACGCTTAACGGCACCATAGTAACGTTGCTGATGCCTGCCTGTGTCTTCACCTCCCGGAACTCCGAGGCGGAATGTACCGACCACCAGGAGACATGATGTTAGGATGTGCGCCATGTGCAGAATCTTGCGTCGCGCGCATTCCTGCTGGCTCCAGTCCGCTTAAGAGCACAGGCCACGATCAGTAATGGTGGGAGCTCTCACTGCTGCCCTGCCAGCGATGCCTCAATCGCTGGCGCCATCCCTGCCGCCGTCCCTACTGCTGGCCCTGCCCCCCTCCCTGTTGCATGCCCTGCCACCATCGTTTCCAGTTGTGCCACCTGATCCCTCAGCTGCCGCTCCTGTACTCGCTGCTGGGACACCAGTGTTGCCATAGACATAAGAGCGGGACGCAGGGAAGTCTCCACAAGGCGGACCATGTGGGCCTGATGATAATCAATGATAGCGAAAGACAGCAGATGGCATCAGGTAGCTTTCTGATACAAGTCCTGAAGTATCGTTTCAGAAATGCTTGAGGTCATTCCAAACCCTCAGGGAGAAATGTAAATAATGTGCAATGTGCAGGGTTATAGAGGGGGAGGAAAGCGGGACGTCTCAGCCGTGGATCGACGATTTGCTGTTAGCCACAGTGCGTGGGGCATAGGTACGTGCCACGTGGGCGGCTTCATTCATGGCTTATTATAAATGAGCTGCTGAATGCACGCGGCCTTCCAACAGGCGACACGACGCGTGCAGAATATAGGTGCTTGGAATTACGTGGGCTGCAAAAATTAATGGCACTGGTAGTAGTTGAGTGGTTGCAGTGTGAGTGCGGGTGCGAGTAATACAGAAGTGGGGCTTCCTCCAAGATGAGAAGTCTATCTAATCGGTGTCAGCAGTTATTAATTCGTTTTTAGGCTCGTACGAAGGCTCGTACGAATGTCGTCCTGTCGTGTGGAAAAGCCTCCAACACGTGTCCAAATTAGGCCATATCCGCCCCCCTCGGAAGTTTCAGCCCCCTTCTGCCCCTCCTCCATCCTTTTTGTTGGGAGGAGTTGGCACATGCTATTTTCTAATTTTCCAACTCTTTAATAAAGCCATATGCATGCAATAACTTGTCAATGTGGTTGCAGGAGGACTACAGTGAAGGGTCCTGATGCGAGCAGGGCTCGAGGGATGAGGGATGCTTCGATTCCTGGCATGACGGACCTTCACTCACCACATACACTCCCGCATGGTGCACCTCAGTCAACTCCAGGGATGGACCGGATAATGTCATGGCAGTAGCAGTGGTGGTGGCGACAGAACTGCATTGGAATTGGAGACGCGGCCGGCGAGTGCGGCAGCACAGCACCACCATGGTGCGCAACAGCCAAAGGAGGATGAAGGGCAAGGTAAGACAGCGAGGCGGAGGCAGGGGTACAAATACGTGAGGTCTCCAGCCCGAACCCCGGCGCTGGTTAGCTGCCACATAACAAGTAAACTTACAGCTCATTTTTATTTTCATTGCTACGCGGCCGTGGGTTCTTGATCAATGCCAGGTCTGCTGCTTATGCTAAACCGTGTCCCGGGTAAGTATACATGTCAGGTCAGGTGTTTGTCGTGAACTCGAGCCCCATGTCACGTACCTTCCGCCACCGGTAGCTGAAGCAGTTGCCGCCGCGAGCGCCAGCGCCTTCTTATAAACCTGTGTGAAAAGCAGGCATGTGCTTGCTTCCGTGCTTAGGTACCTTTACTTGCCCGGATATAGTTGTGTGCGTGCTGCACCCGCACAGTCAAATGTGACACACCGGAGACAACAAGGAACGGACGATTGAAGAAGCAACGAATGGACGAAGATATGCCTTCCAGTTGGAAACCGTTGGAAACACTGGTCCTCCGTACCGCCCCCCTCCTCTTTTCCATCATTACCTAGTGATCTACACGTGGCAACCTTCTACCTGACGCTACCTATATATTCAGAGTATCGGGGACTTCAAATTTAAACAATTCGAATAGACATCCGCCGTTCCGTCCCGCTTTTTCCGATCCCCAGCTTGTGTACTTCTCGCCGCCCCGCTCTCCTCCCCCCCCCCCCGCCCGCCCGCCCAACATGAAAGCGCAGTTTTCCTCTTGGCACCCCGCCTCGCTCCTCTCGCCAATTCAGATTTATTGCCCTGGGCTTTCTAACCTCGGTTTCCTCCATCAGCAGGATTCTCTGCACCGCCAGGAAGTCAGAGAAGGACTTCTCTAGGGAGGTCACCGATGGAACCACGGACACACGGATCTCCTTACGGACCGACGGGGCCATGGGCTCGCCCGCACCGCCAAAAGCCCCAGCAGCTCCGGTGGTCCCCACTCCTGATGAAGTGCAGCAGCAACAACCATACAGCAGGAGAAATCAATCCATATATATGTCTTTTGATGCAAACATATATGCTGTGACATGTAAACATCAATCCATATTTACGTATATATTTTCCAAAGATACACCATGCTTGTGAACACTGATGTGTTAAGGGCAGCAGCAAAACCCAGTTGTTTGATGTGCGTGTAGAGCAAGCGGCATGCATGCAGATGTACGGACCCATAACGAGGATTACCTGTCATTCTTGGCACGTTCACACATGTGTATATATATTATATTATATATGTAACGGGATCGATTCAGAAAACATCAACTGATCTGAAGTAACTAGCCTAGTAAAGCTACTGGCACGATGCAACGAATGCAGCGGAGGCGGATGGAAATAGATAGCAATGTTGTTTGGCTTAGCTTAGCTTAGCTTGCGATGGATGTATGGAGACCTGAAAGGAAAGCTGATGCGGCGCTTCATCTGCATTCTTCATAGCATGTATGTATGTTCGTTCTCTAACCCTAACCCGAACCCTCGTGCGTGTCCGTCTGCCTGCTTCCTCCACGACTACCTACCTACCTACCTACCTAACTAACTAACGCCTAATCGACCACCATGCATTCGCATTCGCGTCTCCAAAGAGACATTTTTCTTGCCAAATTCCGGCAGAGGTGCATCCAAACACTGTTTTGACAAAATACAAGTGGATTTAACTTATCTGGGTATCGCGGGTCCCTATCTTCATAATATTCATATAGGGCAATTACGCGCCGCTGTGTGCCTCCATCCTAAGCATAAGCACGAGGCGCAGGATGTGAAAGGAGCAATCGCTTACCGTCCGGTAGGGATTGGAAGGCCGTCATCTGCGTGCCAAATAAACGTCGATCGCACGGGGGATTGCACAACGGACGCAGGCGGGCGGCGACATGAAGCAGATATTAAAGGCTGGGAAGCTCCGAAGTGGCAATTGACCATGGAAACACCGAAGGAAGATGTGTTATGTGACGGAAAGGTGTGGAACCCGTTAACCTCTCAGAATATATTCGTTCCGTCCTTGGGTCTTGGTTGATTTGCATCCTTTTGTACACCCACGCACCTCGTCACGTACATCATGTACATCGTCTCCTGGCTCTTGGATTTGTGCTTTTAGGATTGTTGGTTAAACGAAGTAAAGCTAGGGAGAGGTCTGATCGACCCAACCAGTTGGCAAATTTTCCCGTGAAAATTGATCCAACCCGCCACCCGATCGGATCATTTTTGATTTGTGCAATTCATCCCTGAGGACAGAATCCGTCCAAAATAGAACTCCTCTCACCTGCACGGTGCTCGCCTGCGAGGCGGCATCACGGTTGAACGTAGAAACGATAAGGCCCACGAAACCGGGATCCAGTAGCTGATACATCGCCTAAGAGGATGGAGGCGGAAGTCGGGCAATACACAAGTCGGGGTACAAAATTGAGTATCATTTGGGAATCACTAGATTGCGTACGGAAATCCCGCAGGATAAGTTATTTCAGATGGGGATTTTATTGCAGTTCACAACCGATCATCATCAAAAACCCCGTTGCGCATTCACCACAGACAGACAGATGGACATGCAAACCAACCTAAAACCTAAAACCTAAAACCTAATGCCAAACTCCCATCAGACCAGCACCAGACCCTCAAGAGCAACCAGCTCTGACCGACCGCCTGCGGCTCCTTACGTTGATTGGCCTAACCATGACAAGGATATGTACGGCCGGCCAGCGGCTGAGCAACTGTGAATACAGAACCGGTACGACCGATACACACAGACCCCGTGGGAGCCCCTCGACTGCATTTTGATCCCCACAAGACCACACACACCTCCCAAGGTATGCACCCAGAACGCTCACTTAATCCAGCTCGTCCATCCCCGCACGCACGCACGCACGCACGCACACACACACACACACACACACACACACACACACACACACACCATCGAGAGCCCCAATCAGTCCCTGGGGTAGGGGACGCTGTGTGGTCGTATCCAAGGATGACAGTTTCCAAAAATGAAGCAATCTGCCTGGGCATCGTTTCTTTATTCGCGCGGCTTTTAATTTTGAAAGGCTGGATCTAAAAACACGACAACGCCGACAGCAGAAGACGTCCGCGCTCACCTGAGTCCTCACGTCCACATGCGAAGGGAGCACGGTGATGTGCGGGTGGCTGTGATACCAGCCCACCACCCGGATACGCAGCCCGGTCTCCCGACTGAGTCGCTCGGCATGGGCAGAGCAGCGGGCCATCTGCTCGGCGGAAGTCTCTACGCGGTCCTGCATGCGCAGCAAACCGTAAACAGCAACGGACTGCCCGTCGGTAACAGTAGTATTTACGTTAAACACCGACAGTTACAATAAAGGAAAAAGTGGTGACAAGGTTTGGGTTGATTGGGGGAAAGGCTTTGCGGAGGGGCGATCAGGTGAATGCCAACGGCATGGAGCTCGGGGGCATAGCCTAGGCAAGCAGGACGCAATCATGCACGGAGCTCTAACCCAACAACGGACATCAGCTAGCACCCTACAAGTCTGCAATTCGGCTCGCCGCACCTAGGCATTTACACGCCAACACTGGCAAGCTCTCGCCCTGTCGCTCTGATGAAGGCGGATACCCCAGCCCTGATCCCCATGCATTGATAGAAACCTCCGGCTACATCCACATGTAACTGTATATACACACATATAGATAGATAGATAGATAGATAGATAGATAGATAGATAGATAGATAGATGTGTATATGTATATAAGTGGAACACCCTTCACGCATGCTTGTACACAAGACACGTACCTTCCGCCTGTCGGTGCGGATCTGCGGGAAGGTCAGGGACACCCTGCAAACTGCTCCCCCACCCGAGGAAACATCACCCTGAATGTATGGGAGACAGACGGCGGAGCTTTCAAACGGAAAAGAACTAGGGGACAGGTGGTTTTACTCTCCCTCTCCCTCCCCTCAGGCATTGGCCATCACTATAGGTCAGCGACGTCACTCTTGCTTTCCTATTAAGGTTACATCATTCTTATATTATTGCCCCATTCATGCTAGGACAACATAAAAAGTACGAGCAATTTCATATAAACTTGATATAAAGAACTAAAAAGCATCTTTTAGTGGATTTGATTACACTATAGCCCCATACGAAAAAGGTACCGCCTTCGCCGCGACTGAGAGCCTCTGGAAAAATCTGCCTTCGCTTGAAGCAGCTCCCCCTCACTACGTCACCTGAGTAAGCAATCTCTCACTGCCCCTTCCGATCGTTTTCTCACCAGTACATCCCCAAGTAAGAGTCCCATGACCTCTTCCGACTCCGTCGAGTGTGCGTGGGCCAGCACCGCCAGGAGAACTTCTGTGTGCAGAGAAACGAACGGGACACATTGATGATAGTGATGGCGATGACTGTGGTAGTGATGATGGTGACGGTGATGGTGATGATGGTGATGATAATGGTGATGATAATGGTGATGATGACGAGGAGGAGAAGGAGGAGATGATGATGATAATCATGATGATGATGATGATGATGATGATGATGATGATGATGAGTTTGCCCTTACTTGCATCGTTCTGTTTAGGAGGCTTCCAGGACGGCGCGCATAGATGCGGAGCAGGCAGAGGACTAATCGACGCGGTGTCACACCTAGCTGACAGCCGAAAAAACCCTTAGAAAACCCTCCAAGGCAAATAAATAAGCCATCATTCGTAAGTCATCGTTCGTGCACTGTAAATTGTGCGTGGCGGCTGCGGATATTCCACCGGGGATCCATCCATGGTTGCATCTAAATCGCGCTAAAGCGCCCAATCGATTATGGTAGGCGACATCAAACACCTGCTCACACTCACCCTGCGTTACCTCTACTCGCTCAAGGCTCATCCTTGGAAATGGCTCAACACGGTGTATATATGTTGTCTTGATTCTGTACAATCTGCTAAGTCTTAAGTCTAATCGCTGCTGCTCCTCGCCGCTGCAGCCTCTGCTTCACGTAGAGTAGCGTAGCGTTGCTCAGCTATGTGATGCCGCCGTGCAACAATATGCCCCACGGCGCTTGAGCCGTCAATCCTGCAGTAACCTCTGCCACGCCGCTGTCGCTTGTCAGTTGTTGCTGCGCCGGCTCTGCACTGCACTGGATCACGCCGCCGACACCGCCGCCAGCAACCAGTTGCTCATAGCAGTTATAGATTAATCACATACGCTATCTTCTTAATCCGGAGCTTCGGAAAGTCCAAGTTGTACTCACTCCGTCTTCTGGTGTGGCCGTACCCGTCGGAATCGTCGTCGTCACCTCCTTCAAACTCGTCGTCACCGAAACGACGACTGCTGGGAAACACGATTTCAAGGGGCGCCTGCGAAAAGGCATCCAGGGTTTTAGATATTTTAGATATAACGTGATTAATTAGTAAATGCACGCGCACATGCACGCGTACATGCGTGTAAGTATACGCAACGAGCTACTGTTCGGAAAAAAACGTGAGAAGAGCCACCGGAAGCGGGCGGATGGGAACAAATCAATTGCCGTCTTGCATTCTACAACAGATAGCCGACGGAATTCGAATGTCTTCGTGCTCCCTGCCAAAAAATGTCTTCACCTGTCGCCCTACATGTAATCCCCCCCTATCCATCTTATCTTCATGTTAGGTTGCGGAGTCCTCGGAAATATTTGATGCATCAGCTACACCTCGTGTAACCCACATCCCCTCCTCAAGGTCCCACAATTGGATTGAAAAGCTCTATATGGACATGTCCCGCCTCGGACCCACGTGCTTGTGCCTCTCCTGGCATAATGGTAACCCCACTTACCGTCCATCACCGTGTCTACCACACCGTTTGTTTTTCCCCTTCCCCTTCCTGCCTATTAATCGTGTAACCTTGCTTTCGTCAGAGACTCTCATCAGACTACCAACTCCTTCAAATTAGTCGATAGCACTTTTTGTTTCTCAACAACAATACTAAGGGTTTCATCTTTTACGTCTATTTACACCTTCAATCCCTCGCTCTCCAACGGTCCCTTCCCATTCATTACGCCCCTCTACCGTCTTTGCGCATCTTATTATCTGCCACCCTCCAGTCCACCTGTCTGACGTTTACCAAGGATATCGGGTTATACTGTCTTCATGTGATTTAATTTCCCGTTGCTCATTCCCAAACAGCACTTCCAGGTCTTCCCTCTCCTGTCCCATCCCTTCCCTTCGTGTCAGCATCCCGGACCTTAACCCTTAACCATCTGGCCAGGCCCAAGCTCGGCTTGAATGAATAGGTTAGTGGTCCCGCTCGCAACAGTGCCCCAGCCGTGCGCAGACCGCCACCGAATAACAGCAGTGCAGGACCTTCACCGCCCAGGCCAAACTCGATGCGAGGTTGCCAAGCGGGGCTGGAAGTGTGAAGTGGGTTGGAGAACCGACGAAGGTCCCAACGCGCCAAAGCAGTCACCGGTACGCCCAATATGTCTAATCGCTTGCTGCAGGGTTGGGAGAAACAAAGTATTCGAGGGATTGTAAGGGTGTAAATGCAGAAAAAATAAACAATCGCAGAACAACTAATCCAAGGGAACGCGTGGGATATGAGTACATCGAGATCATTGGTATCAAAACAAATGCGCCGCGAGGGCGCGAGGGGAATGGGTCGACAGGGCCGAAGGAAGCGGGCTGGGAAACGATGTCAGAATTCGGCATTTCGGCCGAAAAAATTGTGCTAATGCTCGTGATCATATCCCCGACGCGGGTTTTCATAGCTATCGATTCTGAGCTTAAGCCGTATCGTATGTGTGTGTGTGTGCGGGGATGGAGAGTGGGCTCCTTGGAGTTAACGCCGTTTCTTGCCCAAAGGGCCAAAACTAATTTCCGGGCGGAACTCTTACCGATATTCAAGCTCCTGCTGGCCCGGCAGGTACCGAATCGTCCCGTTAAGAAGGCGCTCCTGCGAAATCGAGCTCGAACCATTGAAACCTAAATTCTTGCTGAGTCCTTTCCCATATCCCTGATCAGCATTTACATACATCTCGCAGCGGCAATACCTGTCTCACCTTTATGGATATTTTCGTGCGCACTGCAAGTGAATCAAAGTCCAAAATTACTCCGAAGCGCACCCGAAAGGGCAGAAAGTGGTATGTCTTTTGGACTTTAATATCAAGTGAAAGCATGTCTATCTATTCAGACGGCGGTGGTCGGCCTCCGACATGCGAAGTCCGGTTCTCTACACTTGATGTTTAGGCCAATCACCACGGTATCTAATGTAACTGCCGGCGAAAAACCCAATACCATCAGATTTGTCGTGTTTCCGTTAGGATCATGCAGTGCCGCTCCGGTACCCTTCGTAAGTCCCAACATGGGTTAATTTGCTGCAACTGTGACTTGTCCATGGTGTGTTCAGGTAAAGGGATCCAATCGTGTCCAGAATAATATATGCGTTCTTGCACTTTGTGGTAGCCATGCTGTATCACGAAAAACAGGTGGCAGCGCTTTGCGGCGTCCACTGCCTGAACACGCTACTTCAGGGACCTTACTTCAGTGAAATAGAGTTGGCCCAGATTGCTCAAGGCCTAGATGAGCTGGAGCGCGCACTGGTCGGCGAAGGCGCGCTAGGCGAGGGGTCCGGCAACGTAGCCTTGGACGGCATGTTCTCCATCCAGGTAGGCAGTGCATATTCAAGGGAGGTTAGAACAGCTGCCGGGGGTGTAAGGGGCTATGGAATTGTGTCGATGGCATCGTCTGCATAATGTCAACTCCAGCGCACCTAGCACTCCACTCGGTCTAGCTCTTGTCACAGGGTCTTAGCTCTGCATACTTCAAAATATGCACTCGTGTTATGTCCCAGGTTTTATCCGCCTAATTCCACAACAATTGGGCAAGCATGGTCACGGCTTAGTAGTGGTTACGGCTTATCGCTCCATATGAGAACGTCCATCTCTCTCTCCCCTACTCTCCTCCCACCTTTTCCCCTATTGGCCCCTCTGTCTTCCACTTCCTGCAGCTTTCCGACCCGTTTACACACACTTTTTACATCATGGTTCGGTACAACCTCTGCCGTGCCTGTTTGTTTTTCCCACATCATTATCGCTGTCTCTTCGTTCGGCAAATATCCTTTAGGCTTGATATTTTCTAAGCCCACTGATTTTATGAGCTGTCTTGGAAATGTGTGGAAACTGGAAATGTCCTGTCGCCTTATGTCCGCGCACAGGTGCTTAGCCGCGCCCTGGAGTCCTGGGGTCTGCAGGTACGCAAGGAAACCCTCTAGGACGAACGGACTTGAGGCCATGCCGGAGCAGGTCGGAATCCATGCGAGAAGAAAAACGCTCCAGGCGAACGAGACAGAGAAAAGAAACGGGGATCTGATTTTAGGATAAGATTGAACCTTCTTAGGGTTTGTTACTCCTTGGGCTCGCTTCCCTTCGTTTCCCCCCCCCCCGCCATCTTAATCTGATGATGAATAAAACGTTGGTTCCATGACCTCGTGTCTCCGTGTCGCGGTGCTCTGTGTGTTGTGTGTCCAAATTCTGAAAGGTTGTGTCGCTGGAGTCGGAGGAGGCGCGGGAGTTCAAGGCCGCTCCCACAACTGCAGCCGCCTTCATTTGCAACCTGCATGTGAGGTTTAGATGTTGGGGTTCATGTAGGTGACAAGGTGGGGCGGGATGAGGTGCGGTGGGTGGGTGTTGTGTAATGTTACACTTGACGTCCAATTCGGGACCGAGGGAGGAGTAGGTCCCGTTCGTACATGGTTGCATACACACAAGCCCCCCCCCACACACACGCTCTCTCTCTCTCTCGGATACTTGGGAAACTCGTACACACGCGTGCACACAGATACATTAAACACACACGGGCACTGTGCACCGTGATGTTTGGCTTCACACGTCCCTCGTCGGTACGACTGCTTTCATACATCGCGTCATAGCGCAGCTTTTAGCTTCGTCGTTCCACCTTATGCGGCCTCTCTCGTCCCCCCGCCGCCTTACCGGTATCGTTCCGACCTCGGCAGGAGCACTGGTTTACGCTGCGGCGGGTGGCACATGGAGAGTGGTGGAACTTTAACTCATTGTGAGGAGGGCGGGGGCGAGGGGAGGGGCAGGGGCGGGGCCAGTCTCGGGCGCGTGGCAGCCTTGCGCTGGCCGCTTCCTTGCTCTCATGCCTCCACCCCATGCTGATGGCCGAAAAACTATCTTGCATCCGAAAGATACCTTCACCCCATCCCGCCAGGTATCCAGCGCCGCAGCCGCTGTCCACCTTCTATCTTCAAGCATTCCTGGACACCTTGAGAGGGGAAGGTTGGACCATTTTTGTGGTAGGCTCCCTCTTGGCGCGAGCGGCTGGGAAGAGATTTCTTCGGAACCGGTACTGCGATAGCGGTTGAGCGTGCCAGTGTGTTTTTTGTCTGTTGGATTCGGAAGCGCCGGCCCTCGCGGGAAACTACTTTCCCGCCGCTGTCGAGTGAGTACCAGGTCTCCGGGTCTCGTCTGTTCGCCCTCCCGCCACTCACTTTACACTGAAGAAAAAATCAGCGCAGCTAGCACATTGACGTTCGCATCAGGAAGCCTGCGTGGCTGCAATTGGTCTTCTTGATACTTGGTAGTGTTGTGTCCCCGGTCCCGTCCGGGGGAGGGGTTTTAGGGTTTGCCCCCGGGAGGCGAAGTACGCCCTGCCCTTCACCTCGTGCGGGTTTTGCAATTCGCCTCCCCTTCCTCCCCACCCATTTACCCGTCGCGTCCCGCCCGCTCCACGCAATTACAGGTGACGGGTCCCCTGCCCGCCGCTCAGCCGGGCTCCCTGGACCAACTACCCAACGCCACCGGGAGATGGTGGAGCCCCGATGAGGTGTGTATGTGTGTGTATGTATATGTGTAGGCGTTCGTACTAGGCCATGGCTAACATAGATAACGCCGGAAAGCAAGTAGCGGGTGCACACGCAACCAATGATTAAGGACCCAGACGCTGCCGGCGTGGAGGGGCTTTCTGAACGCGCTTCTTATCGGATTACGCGCTTATGTCACTCACACTGATTAGCGCCCAGAAACGTGGGTGATCCTGGTCTTGCGACGAACCCACAAATTTATACACGCACAGACGCATGCCGTCTGGATCCCCTCTTCTCTAACCCCTCCTAGGCCAGGGCCGCCACCGACGAAGCTGAGCGAGCTCGCAAACGGGGCAGGTTGGCGAACGCACTCGAGGAGGCGTTGGAACGGGCGGCACAGCAAGGCGGCCAGCTGCAACTGAGGACGCGGGGAGGGGGAGGGGTCCCAGGTGGATATGGGAGAGGCACGCGTATGCATGTTGTGAAGGAGTAATGGGCAGGGGAAGTTACAACATGAACATCAAGCTAAAACTCCGTGTGTGCATGTGCATGTGTATGCGTGTATGTGTATGTATGTATGTATGGTGCCGGCCTGTTGCTGGCACAGAGAGTTGCAGGCATGTTGGGAACTTGGGATCAAGTCCGCCTTGCCAGTAGACCGTACTTTAAGAACCAAACCGTCGGTGCCGACACGTAGCAAATAGCCTTAAAAAGGCAACCAGTTGGTTGCAACAGCATCATGGTTTCGGAGCAAAGCCTTGGCGTGGTGCTGTGTGAAGCAGAACACCCCTCGAATCGGACAGGACAAACCAGACGTGGCTGATCACATCGGCCCAAAGCTCCAGGCAGGGATCCGTGACCATCTTGCCGCCTGCATGCTGGCCAGTCCCCATGCCCGACCCCGTGTCCACCCGCCGCAATACCTGCCTGCCTGCCTGTATGTATGTCTGTCTGTCTGTCTATGCTGTGTTTTTATTTCTAGTGTCCAAATGTCCAACCATATGCCCCTGCGGCCACCTGTCGACTGTCATCCTCCACACAGGCAGTGCCACCCTAGGTGAGGAGGACGAAGACGAGGACGCAGATCTAGCAGCAGCCATCGCTGCCAGCTTGCAATCCCAGCAGCCATCGCAGCAGGCGCACCTGGAACACCAGCCGGAAGAAGGGGGACAAGGTGGCTCCCATGCCTGGCCTGGCCATGGAGGTGGAGGCGGAGGCGGAGGCCAGGGGCCTTATGAAGGGATATACGGCGATGAGTACGAGGATGATCCTGAGCTTGCTATGGCCATTGCGGCGAGCTTGGCAGAGGTGGGGCCGGGGCAGATAAGAGGAAGTCGGTCGGGGCGCTGAATTAAAACATGAACAGGGTAAGATGAGGAAGGGTGAATGGTGATAATGGTGGTGGTGGTGGTGACGGCGGCGGTGGTGATGGTGATGGTGATAGCGGTGATGGCGGTGGCCGAAGTGCGTCGCGCTGGGCTTATGCTGCTGCTCGTTTGCTCCTTTCCCCCTCACAAATGAATCCCCCATCATCTCATTATGCCCTCGCCCCTTACTCCTGGTTCGATTGGATTGGAGCTCGTCCACCTGACCAACTCCTTCGCTGCTTGCTCGCCAACCCGCCCGCCCACGCAAACACCCAGCCAACCACTCACCCACATATCTATTCACTCACCAACTACCCACCCATGCCTAGTCTACATGTCTTTACGTGGACACCGATCCTTGGGGGATCTGTCCAGAACGCAAGGATATAATGTTCAGCACCAGAATCTGCCGTAACCACCACCACAATCACCACCACAACTATTACACAACTAAACTCGCAGGCGGGGCAAACTGGAGGGGAACAACCACCGCCGGTACCGGGACAGCAGCAGGCGCCAACCCCACAGGAAGAGGAGGAAGATCCTCTGGAGCCCGAGCCGGAGGCGGAAGGGGAAGGAGTGATTGAAGTCGCGTTCAGGTGCGTTCGAGAGGGCAACCCTCTTCTGCGACTGTTTTAGCGATCCCTCATCGCCTGTCCCAGTACCGCGGTTCCCTGCAAACCAGCTACTGGCTTCGCGGCATCTGCAATCCTATTCCTCAACAATAACCGGGTAAAGCTTTTTAATAGGCTTGGAACGTAACGCGCCCTCCGGTTCTCCCACGTTCACCAGTACCTGAGACCCAAGGGGTCTCAGCATTTGGTTATCTTAGCATTGACACGTGTATTCCTCCTTCTTCCCCTCCTTCCCCTCCTCCTCCTCCTCCCCTTCCGCACGCGACGGCTGGCCCCTCCCGTCAGGCTACCGACCGGCACTCGCTGCAGCCGCCGCTTCACCCTGACCAGCCCATCCTCGGCTCTCTTCACCTACGTGGGGCCGTTGCTATGCCTACCAGCCGCAAGAATCGCCCTGTCCACGGCCTTCCCTAAAAAGGTGCGCCATTCCAGGACATCTTGTACTTCACACTTGCAATCTACCTGTCGATTTCGTTATCCTGTTTCCCCACTGAAAATCCGATATGGAGCTAATGCCAGGGTATTATAAACCCTAGTATAACCCTAGCCGTTATTATTATTATTATTATTATTATTATCATCATCATCATAAACCCTAGTATAACCCTAGCCGTTAGAGCCTTGAGGATCAGGATGTGCGTGTGCGTGTGTATCTGAGTAGCTCCTTCACCCCCCCTCCACCCCGATAACCTTCCCACCCTTCTTTTATCGTTCCTGTCATGGCCATAGGAGCTGGAACGCAGTCGCACCACGACCCTCGGTGACCTAGGCCTTACACACCGGACCATGCTGGTGGCAGAGCCCAAGCGATAGTCCGCTGGCCGGAAGAACGCCTGCTGGTTATGTCGGGCAGCGCGCAAGGTGGTGTTGCTCGTAGGCAACATCGTGCCATGACGGTGATGATGGTGATGGTGATGGTGATGGCAGTGATATATGGGTTGCATCATACTTCACAGGGTGCTTGCTACATGCAGCTGCGATGTAGCTGCGCGCAGTGGCATGCTTGTGATCCTGTGAGCATGTTTTCCGAATGGGGCATGGGAATCTGTTTTCGGCACGGAATGCAGGAAGCGAATGACGGATAACTGTATTCTTCCCCAGTACACGGCTATTAGGTTTCAGCAGCCTATTAGGTTTCAGATAATTGTGTCAGGGCAACGGCCTGCAAATATAGTTTTCGTACAGTCGTACATGCAAAATCAGGGCGGCAAAGTGGCCTCATCGAGCCACCTTTTGATAAGGCCTTGATAATGTATATTGAATTGAGCACGAATGGCAACGGGGTACATGGGTCACAAATGAAGCGTATGCACAGATTACCACTTTACGCGTGTTATCATTTTAGACATTGTATGCGATTGTGACATGTCTGGCTGGTGCTAACACAATGGCATACACGTCTAAAATGATGGGCCGTATAACAAAGAAATAATGGTGCATGCTTTGATGAACGCGGAAGACCGTAAGGGGACCTTTTACTCTAAACCCTAAACCTAAAACCCTTAAACCCTTAAAACCCTTAAATCGGTCTGCGCCCCTTGGATGACGTGGTGCTATTGGAGGGTGGACAGGCACATTTAGCTAGTAGTGTGAGATCGTTTAATTAAGAATCGCCAAGAAATAACAAATGATTGCGATCAATGGTCAACATAGATGTTGCAATGGAACAATATGCCAGGCTCCACCTCCTGTCGTCTACAAACAACTCAATACATACCCGCTACCATGCTGTTATCCGAAATATGCCCGGAACTGAACCCCGAGCAACAACAGCTGTTATCGAAGAATCATCATATCCGCTTGGGCCTAGGCGTATACAGTTTCAGTCAGTGTGGAAGGCTGGCACTAGATGGCAGTGCGGAAGTCCTTTTGTGGTCGCCACGAGTCGCCAAAGAGGCAGGTCAGATCAATTGAACATGACATTATTGTCAGATATCCGTGGATTTGAAGTGCAAACAATATGTCTGCTGCATGCTGCAGGTAATTGGCAAAACACATGCTGTAGGGACAGCGCATTTGGTGCATGGCTAAAGAGGGCGTGCTACCGAACTTGCTGTGGATAACATTTTAACCCGTGCTTGCTTGTGGGAAGGCTGGAACATATATGCAGTATGTCCATTTCTTCTCTGATTTGACTAGCCTACCAACACCGCAACACATTTCTGCAGAGCAAGTGTCCGTATGCTGTAACGGCTAGAGTGGTTGGGCGATTGGATTGCGTTCACATCCCTTCTCCGTCACCACATTATGTAGTAGACTCGAATCTTATATCTCATTGCTCTGAGGTGTGGGCCCCCGCGAGTGGCCCTGGCTTGAACAGGTCCGGCCCGAGGTGGGTCCCAATAGTCCACCACCGGTAGCTGCTTAAGCAAGGCTACCCACCATCTGGGCCAGACTGGCAGGACTAAGATGCAGTCAGGTCGTTCGTCGCGAATCTTGGCCAGTACTCTCCCAGCTTGTGAAAACGGCGGATTAATGTACAACAGTGGCCTGCATCCCTCCCCCGACCAACCCCATGCCTGCGCAAAGGCATCCACTCCCATGCACCCTGGGGACCAAGCAGCCAAGTAGAATCTGTTGGGCACCTTCGAGTTAGACGAATCAGCAAAGCAGTCCATTGTCGGCTGCCATCCCTGTAACCATGGCCCGGTCATGATTCGGCGATATATGTCGTGATTTAAGGCCCACTGTGCCGGATCTGTTTCCTTGCCAATTCTGTCGGCTTCCCGCTGAACTGTTCCGGTCCGCGGGTACCACACTAACGAGATCTCACAACCTGCCTGGGCGCTGTCCACCAGGATATCCCTTACCAGGTACAGGCAGTTGTTGGCCCCTTTTTGCCCTAGTAGGCACATCCATGCCGACTGACTATCGGTTTGATACTGGATGGTCTTGTTCCTGATAAGTTCAGGCGCCCTGTCCTGCAGCCAATGTAATGCGTGCAATGCGGCCCGCAGCTCTCTCTCCGTACTCCCCATTGTCCCGGCTGCCATGCGTGCTAACTCCTCTTCGTTGAAGGGCACCCGCATAACTTCTTGCCCTAGCTCAGCTGACGGTAACAAGGCAGAATACGCTTGTTCTGAGGCATCCCCTGCTAATTGAACCTGGATTGCACCGCTGCTGCGCCACCATGCCAAGCCGTTCCGTGCTTGTAAAACTTCCAGAAAAGCCTGCGCTGCCTCGAGTATCTCTCGAGGCTCGTTCACTGCTTCATCCCAGGGCGTGGTTCCTTGTAAAGCCCTGCTCACCAAGCGACTGTGCAAGGGGGCGAGGGCCACTGCAGGGCTTATCGCCATTATCTTGCCTGCAAGTTGGGCCGCCTGTCTCGCCGTGACTGGCCCCGTCTGTCCCGCAATCTCTGCCACGCTGTTTTTGAAGGCATCAATTTTGTCTGATGGCACTTCTAACGCCTGTTTCTCCTCATCTATGATTAAACCTAAGAATCATGGGCGTCGAGTGGGTATCATGCAACTCTTCTTGAAGCTGAGGGTGAACCCCAAGGCTGACAGGATCATGATGACGGTACGGCACAGGTACTTCACGCGCCCGGGCCCCGTGGCCGCCGCTGCATGGTCGTCTAATAAGAACGTTAAACGCGCTCCTCGCTCCCTCATTGGCCGATACACCTCCAGTTTCATATCCAAGTACCATCCGCACGCTGGCGCCAGCCCGAACGCACACGCTGGGAAATAGAAAGGTGTCCCTTGCCACTGGAACGCCAGAAACCTAAAGGCATCTGGGTGCATGGCCAGCTGCCAATATCCTGACTTATCATCTGTCGCGTACAGGAAATCATCCGGCCGAACGTAGTGCATCATCTCTATTATCCGCTCGTACCGTAACGGTTGATAGCGGATGAAAAGATTGATGTACATGGGGTTCATACACAGGCGCAGTTTACCCGGTTGCACCACCACCCTGAGGCCATTGACTACCGTTGGGGACTCTGCCCGATCCCACATCCGATTGCTCCTTGCTCCATTGCTGCGTTGATTTCCGCTGTCACAAACTCCGCATGTTCCGTCACACTGGCATTGTTAGGGGATTGAATGCTGCTGGGTTCGGTCCCATGAAAGAATGAATCCACGTTTGAGCCCGGGTGCACTTGCTGCACCATGGCTCTCACTATTCGTAGCTTCTTCTCCCGAGAAGGGGCGTGTTCTTGACCAGGGGCAAACACTCCCACGAAGTCTAGTCGGATACCATCCTGGATCCTTTGGAGTATCGTTCGAGCTGGGGCTCGAATCTGACCGTCGCCCGCCATTCTAAAATACTCTTCCCAGAGACCGCTAAATTGCTGGAGATGGCAGGCCTGGAACCGGTTGGGGTCTGTGCACATCTCCCGCAGCTGCGATTCAAATTGGTCATCAGGGGTATCGTCGATGGCCGTTGAAGACTCCAAGTTCTGCAGGTGGCGCCAACCCTCTCTCAACAGGCCAGTCGCGAGTTGTAATTCCCGCCCTACCCGGGGCTCCGTCCGTGGCCAACAAGGTGCTCCTTTGTTCGTTACACGACTGGCTCTTGACTGCATTCCTACGGACAGGGGATCGTCCTCCAGGTCCACACAGAGCTCCAATTTTCCATCACCTCCGTTACCTTCCAGCGTCCAGCTTACTACCGGCTCTTCTGCACCCCCATTCTGCGAGATGTCATGCCGTCGTCCCGTCCGTTCCTTCCCTGTCGTCGGCACTGCGACTGAGTCGCCAGCGCGACGTCACGCCACCGTGGCGGACACCCAGGGATCCCAACACCGATGAAGCGGCGTCCCTGGGGACACGCATGCCGCAACCGCGGACTTTCACTGCACGGCGCTGCCTGCCGCAGCAGGTCACCAGCGCGACGTCACGCCACCGTGGCGGACAACCCAGGGATCCCAACACCGACGAAGCGGCGTCCCTGGGGACACGCATGCCGCAACCGCGGACTTCCACTGCACGGCACTTCCACAGCGCGACGCCCCGCCTACGCAACGGGCAAGAAGGGAATAACCCCTCCCCGACGCGGCTGCGTCCCTATAACTTAAAAGCATCTATGGTTAACTTTGAGACGTTTCCGCTCGTGAACTGGCTGCTCCTGCTAAGGACTAAGAGTCGGATGTTCGCATAACTCTACCCAATACTCCTCGCACCTTCTGTAGTACCCACTTAATTCGGCGTAAGCGAAGCAATCCACAAGCGGTTTCTGGAAATACGCTATCGTGTTAAGCTGGTTCACATCGAAGTCTAGGCCCCGCTTAACTGACGACGGAAGCATTGGCCTCAACATTGACCCATCTGGTTAAAATAAGAACACCCCAACCACCCACTCCGTGAGAGGAGATTACTCACCAGCATGATGAAGCGCCGCCTGGGTTCTTCGTCTTGCCGGGTGACAGGCTGTTTCGCCGGCTGTTTCCAATTATGTGTACAATTTAACGTTAATGATGAAGGTTCGTCGTTGTGGGTTCTGATTATTTGCTTGCCGAGCAGGGTAATCGCAACTCAAAAATGTCGTATCTACCACTTCTTCTATATAAATTCTTCAATTCCTTTGTCCGTTTGCGACCGGTGGCGTGAGTGTTACAACTTCGGGTGTATCTTGCCTCTTCTCGTCGGATATTGTCTGTACGATGGTGTGGTACTTCTGTAATTCTCATGACCTTTCGGCTTCCTTAAGGTGGCTTAGTCTCTGTCCAACCATTGTACTACGCTGAGATCAAGGCATGTCAAAATTGGTTACTGCCTAGGTAATTTCCATACAATACTTTAGCCGATGCAATTCGCCGTACGTCAAGCTGGGTTTTTGCTTTAACATTTTCCACAAGTCGAAGATATTGAGTAGATTGATTGCTCTAACAAATTACAGACTGTTAACGGTTTTCCTTGTGCATAATACTCAAATTTTAGGAGTGCATGGAAGACTGGAACCTGACGTCAAATAGACATCCAATGAAATTTTACCCCCAAAGAAGCATATAATAAGGAAGGAACACTCGACATTGTCAGGGGGAGTATCCTCGCTCCCCTGTAATTTCGAGGATTTGACTTTGGGACTCAATGGCAACTCAACGTAAGCGGAAACATTCATTCTATGTCTATGGAAAGAAAACAGCGCACCTAGGAACGACTTGCGGCTCCGTGGGCGAACATGTATCGCAGGGCAAGGCGATATGGCGTTCGACGAGGGCCGAAACGGGCGCCGCGGCAGCATCATTGCGGAACAATACCAAGAAGGGCTACGCAGGCCACGCGGTGGCGGCGCGGCGCCGGAGAAACCTCCCACGAATGAGGAGGTCGCGAAGGCCGTACAGCAGAAAGTGGCGGTAAGTGTACGCACTCCTTGCCTGTCCCATGCCAATCGCATCTTATCCCTCCTTCTCCCTCAACAGAGACCTTACCAGAGCACATGTTCATGCCCGTGCTTGGGCGTCGTTGGGACCTTGCGTCCGCGCTCTTAATTCACCCCTTGGCCCTGCTTCCCATGTCTTTCGACGAAGGCTGCTGTGGAGATGTCGCGCAAGTACAGGCACGTCGCCTGGTACTCCATATTCGTTGCGGCCTACATGGTCGTGCTGTACCTCCAGGTAATAGCACGGCTTCCGTTTCCAGACCCAGTTCCGTAGTCTGGTCATTCCCTGGTCTCGAGCTACCAACCTGCCGGGAAGGCCAAGGAGTCCTGCGAATCTAAACATTTTCCGAGTGGTTTCGATGTTGGGTCTCCAGCTACCGCATTGGACAGCTATTCTCACATCAGACGCATCACTTGGGCTGCTAGGGAAATCCACACTCGTAATGGAGGATGCGAAGTATGGGGTTCTTTGTTAGGTTTTTTAGCTTTCCATGTCTCCAGGAGCCTCATATGAAACAAAGGGTCCGTTGTTTTCACGGGTTTGCCTGCTCTCACCCCTCAACTCCTGACCTCCTCAACCCTTCACCCCATCTGATTCGGTTCGTTCTGTCGTCTACTCCCCCTTTTTCCCGCCCCTTCTTCAGGCCAGTGCGTACAAGTCTGGTGAGGTGGTGGAGACGCTGAAGAAGGCCTTCATGCCCGAGGACGGCTCCACCACGATGACCTTCAAGAACGAGGATGAGGTTCTCAATTACCTGGGGCAAAAAGTGAGAAGCAAGAACAGATGTTATTCGTGAGGGTATGAATGAACTGGACGCAACTATAGATGTTTTGGTCCTCGAATTCACAAAAATCATATAATATATATATATATATATATATATGGAGTGCGTCACTGCGCTCCATCGTCATGCATGTACATAAGGGTCCGTTGACCCTTTTCCCACATCCCACTTACCACCGTTGACGAAAACCCATACATCCCAAGCACTCTGCCGAGCTTTCCCTTTTTGCGAACACTAACACACCCATACACATCTACACACACTTGTACACACATGTGTGCATGCACTTGTACACGCACATGTTCACACCCCTCCGGGTCCTCGGATCAGGTTCTGCTGCCTATTTGGAAGGACCCAGTATGTGGTGATGGCAACTGCGAATGGCCCTGGGAGTTTCCATCATGGGGCCGGTTCGGATGCCAGGCGGGTGAGCGCGGGAGGGAGGGGCCGGGGAGGAAGGACCGGGACGGCAAATGCAGGCGATAGAGGAGAGGCCGAAGGGTATAAGGGGGCGGGGAGGTCCGTCCTCCCGTCCGTCCGCCCCGTAAGGCCTTTCTGTCCAATCCTCCGATGTTGTCAATGCACTTGGATTATTCAGGCCGTGGCTACGGTTCTGGGTTTAGATTCTGGATCCGAATCTGGATCCAGATCTGGTAGGCATCCGGGTTGGTACTGTCGGTGGGCTTGGTTGTCGGTGTCAGTGGAAAATGTGTTGTGAATGAGCGACACACGGTGATATACCAGGGGAATGAGAAAAAACTAATACGGCCGGGGGCCGGGCGCTTTTCTTTCTAACAAAATGCCGGGGCCGGAGTTAAACGTCCGGGGGAGATGGTGCCGTTCAGTTCGTTCCGGTTGGTGGGGGTGCGAGTGGGGGTGGGGTTCAGATGTGCTTGGTTTCACCTCACGCAGGCGGCGAGGGGGCCCAGGTCAGGGTTTGAGGAGCTTGATGATGATGAGCTGAAGGGGTTGGGGAATTGGTTGCAAAAGCGTTCACTTTCCACGTACGAAGTCTTTACATCCGTTGGTTTGGCTGCGTAACCAAACTATAAGTACTTTTAAAGCCAGAGGTCATTATCATTACCACCACCATCACCATCATCACCCTGTTTCTATGGCATTTTGGCTATCCGGGTTTAGGTTAACTAGCAAGAACGTATTGCTTAATAAACTTCAGCTAAAGTTTTGTTAAGTTTGATTGCGGGGTAGCAGCTTTTCATTCTTGCATGTCCTTGCTCCCCCTCTTCGTATCCCCGTATCGCTTTAGGTTTGTTTACTGGTTGGTTCACAATGGTTCGCAAAGTTGCACCACCACCAACTCCATGTGCTGCCCCGTCGTACTTGCTCCTTCCCGTCGCCCCATCCCCCCTCCTCCCGATCGGCAGATTGCGGTCAGAATGATAAGACCACACCGATTGTGGTCAACGTGCGCGCCGACTTCACCGGCCATCCTACCATCTCCTCGAGTGTGCTCATGAACAACGCTAAGTGGAACTTGTGCTTGGAGGACGAGGCGAGGAGGAAGCGTGGGGAAGCGGACCTGTGCTGGTGAGGGCCAGGATGGGCGACCAGCTCGCACGTGTATGACATAAATATGACAGAAGTATTTTATAACGGATAGAATGCAAACCCCCAAAGAACCGAGATTTGAGTAACCCACACACACTCTCTCTAAGCAGGTGCAAAGAGGCCAACATCGATATTGAAACGCACAAAAGGAGAGTAGGATAAGCAACGGACCCATGGGTCAGAGGAGCCCGCCGCCGTGAGGGGGAAGAGAGCTTCGGGTTGGGATTTTATGGTTGAGGACGAAAACAAAAAAAAAAAAAAAAAATATATATATATATATTATCACGGCTGAATTTGTCCCGTTGGTACCTAAATTTGTTATAAAGTTTAAAGACCGATTTTGTTTTCAAGAATAATTTTTGCCCAGCATTTAAGAGTGCATTTCCCTCCTGATACTACCACTCCTTCTACAAGGGTTTTGTCGACCACGGAGAGAGTACCGTATTTCATTTACATGTTTTCTCCCCTTGTTTGTTAAAACGGTGGTGTCCAGATTGTGACAATCAAGGCATCGAAAGTTATATCTGATAAACCGCAATAAGTATATGCACTAAGGTTCCTCTTATAATTCTGAGGTGTATCCTCCCTCAGTTAGTTTTGGGCAGCGCGACCACAAAGTCCATGGAAACACTTTCCCAAGGCGCGCCAGGGACAAGCAAAGGTTGTAACAACCCGTGGCCCCTACCCGACGGACAGAGCCTTGTTGCGCTGGCACAAACTGCATGCATGCCTGCACGAAGTTCTTGACATCTCTCGCCATCATAAATCGGTAGATTTTTTAATAATAGTTAGTTGCTATCGGCATTGATGTGGTTTATATCCTAAACTTAACTAAATCACGGGAATTTTCTTGAGATGTACCCTTTGTTCATGTTCACTTTTTGCCAACATTAAAACAAAAATAAACTATCCACAGGGCGGCAGTATCTCAGAATCCGTGTCCAAGTTAGGACTTTTTCGCGCAATAAGGACATTCCAATTGATCACCGGAGGGGTAGCCGTGTTTATGTTACATGTAGAGAAAGTTGGAGAAGCGGTGATATGCGGGCCTTACGACCTGAAAACCTAAAACCCTTCATGTCGTACACAAAAGCCCCTTGTCCTGCTCTCAGCGGAGTCCTCTACAACATTACAAGCCCCTCTTTCGCTCGCGTGCACTCCCACTCGTCTCAGGTACGACGAGGACCAGCCGTTCACTGAAGTCCAAGTCAACTCCATCAATGCGGCGCAGGTTTGTACCATCTGTATGTGTTTTCATGTATGTGTGTGTATGCGTGTATGTGTGTATATATGTGCGTGTTTGTGTATAGGTAAAACGTTTAAGGGTGAATGTAAAGGTTTAAGCAAACGTTTTTGGCGTATTTTCACCAATTCAACATCCAGCCATTTTATGTGTACCATCTCAGCGTACACTCACAGACTTTGCTTAGCCTTGCGGATGGCCCGCAGGTCATTGACGGCAAGTGGTATGTCATCGTGAAGGGCGATTACGCAGGCCGCGTGTCGGGGGCCATCTACGACATCACAAACTCATCCAACCCCGTGGCGATACCCACAACGCCCTCATGGGAGTCCTGCAAGCTGGTACGGCGCCGTGTTGTGCCTGCCACGCAGACCGCACTGCGCCGTCTGCTCGCCGCCTACACGCAAGCGAACAAGGTGGGTGTGGCGTTTCGTGGAGGTGCATCGATGTGGCACCGTGGTGGGGGGGCCCGTGCCCAAACTGCCCAAAACGCAAAAGGCATGCATATGCGTCATGGCTATTGAACATCTTAGCCATGAAGTCCGTGAACGACGACCATGACGTTTCCATTGCTGCGGCTTTGTACTTGATTCTACCTGATTCTACCTGATTCGGGCTTTCGATTTCGATGGCGAAGGCTGTCTACTTTTTCCAACCCTGACCCGTCACGGGCGAGGCAGTTAGCCTTCTTTTTTTACATGTGATCCACAACCCCCCGGCTGTCTCATCCACCTGGGCTCTGGGCCTCTCTGGGTGTTTCCTCTCTGTCCAGGTCGGTGGCGAGGGAGGTCGTCGAATTATCGCAGAGGTGGTGGACGAGATTTCTCAGATGGAGGGGCTCAAACACATCAATTTCACCAAGTACAGGAGAAGAATGCCGGAGGTCGCGACTCAACAGGAGCTGTTGGAGACGACTGCAGCCTTAAGCGGCCAGGGCAATGTAAACTCCTCTTCCTCCACAGCTGCTGTGGGAACGGCCTCCGGTTCCGAGACCCGCGAAACTGGCACGCTAAACGCTGCTGCCACCTCCGCCACCGGTGCCACTGCCATTGGCGGTAGTATTCGAAGCAACGGCTCGGGGGCGCGAGCTTGAGGCCCCACCGACTGAAAGAAGAATTTGATATCTGCGCTAAATACCTGTTTGGCGGCTGTGAAGACCGGGGCTCTGGTATATTTATACTTTCGGGTGGGGAAGATGCTAGAGAGGGGAGGAGAGGGATGGTGGGTGAACGGGTGAATGGTGGGATGGCTGGGGCAGGGAAGGATTGTATTGGGTGAGTGCGAGGCAGCAGAAAGCTGGAGCGGTATGGGGGGGGGAGATGGTAGGTGAGACGAACACACGCGAATGACAAGGAAAAGCCTAAGCCGCTGAAAATGCGGCGAGAAATGGTTCGGCGGTTGGTGGTTGGTGGTTGGGTAGTTAAGGCGCTAGATTAGGAAGCTATCTTCTGAGGAAGGGAAACTGCCATCTGAATGAATATGAAAGCTGAGCCCGTGGACCACACGTCCTTAGGTCCAGGGGAGGCAGGGGATGGGGGAGAGAGGAGGGAAAATAGTGTGGGAAGAGAAAATGCGTGCGTGATGGGGGCGCGCGCGCGTGTGGTAGTGATCATCAACATATTTGAGTTGATGTTTTTTCGAACTCCTACTCTTGAATGGCGACGGCGATGGCCAATTTGTTTACCGCTTGGACGCACGTAGCGTGAGGTGTAATCGCATATTGGGGGACCTATGTCCATGCGATGCGTGCTGTGATGCCTCTCAGCACGGGTGGCTTGCATGACATGAGCACTCCATGACATGGAGGACCTAGGACTGGGGGGGTACCCAGGAAGCTGCCACTGAGGGCCGATGACTCATATGCTGTGTGTTAGTCCTGCGTGCGTGGGTGACGTGTTGGCGTATCTACGCGGGGGTAGACGCTGCTTGGCCATGCGTGGGATCATTCATTGTTTCTCCAGGGCGTGAATGCGCGTGTGCGCATTTGCTCGTGTGCGCTGCGTGCGTACATTTGCGCGTGCTTGTGCATGTGCGTGCATTTGTGTGCTCGGCGTGCTTGTATTTGCATTTGCGTGCATTTTTGTTTGCGGACATTCACGTGTTTTTTTGGAAGGTCTTTACCAGAAAGTGCTTTTCGAACATATTTGTCTTGTAGTGTGGCAGGCATACATGAGTGTTTGTGTGTGTGTGTGTGTGTGTGTGTGTGTGTGTGTGGTTGTGTGTTGCGATACGAGCGGCTGCTGGTTATATATATAATAAAAATATATATATCCAATATTCAACAAGCATCGCCCTGCCTCTGGACTGGAAAGCCTTGTAAACTGCGCCACGCTGGGCCAGAGTGTGGACTCATCATAATGATTGGACGTGCTCTCAGCTTTACGTGCTGCTGTAGAAATAATGTATGACGTGCGCTGTGCAGTCAGGGAGTGCCGCCTTGCACCGTCCTCTCTGACATACGCAAACTCAAACACGTCGCGGTTGTTGCTCTTCCAGAGGCCTAGCTTCTGCACATCGACACGGCTGACACTGTTTGCAACAGCTTTGTTGCACCACCAAGACGGAAATCATGGGTTCCAAGATCCCGGCTGCTTTGCATAGCGTACGGAGAGATGCTGCAAAAAGAAATCGTACGACATTGCTTGCTGGGATTGTGTGCGGCAGGGACACTGACAGGTGACGGAGCCGATTAGCACGCAGGAGCACGCTCGTTCGCCAGCCGCAGAAACCCCCATCGTTTGGGCGGCGGTAAGGCCTGGTTACATTCAAAGCACGGCGCCTTCTAACAGTATCCTATGAAGCACCTCACGAACGAGCCAAGAGCCTAGCACCGCTATCCTACCCGCCCCCGGCGGGCTAAAGATGAAGTTCGTGTTGCTGCAAGCTTAGGTCGGTTACCTATACACGCTCGTGTGGAAACAAGATTTGTGCAGTACAGTTACATACAGCTATTTAATTTTAATGTTTACATCCGTGGACAGCATGCACAAGCAAAGACAGCAGACTACCTATACGCGAGTGAAACCATTGACATAATCATATAACAATATATATGCGTTGGAAAAACAGTTTTGAACTATGGACGTTGCATAAGGCGGGGCTTTGGTGAAAAGGGTTCGGAACGTTTCAAATCAACACCATTAAAATTGGAGGACCAGGTTCAAAATAAAACTGATAAGAGATGAAAGAATTTAAAATTATGTCATTAGAATCAAGACATTATGTTAGGCGCAAGATGGGAATGAGTACGTACTTAAATATGGAGGACACGAGCAGTCGTACGTCCCAAATGCGACTGGTAACAGTAACAAGAACTACTAACGAAAGCAGAAAAAATCCCTAAACGTTGGCAGTGACATCAAAGCGTTAGGTTTACTTCAAGTTACTGCGCTGGCGATGCAAAATCATTGTGCGCGTACCTGCCTTCAACAGCCAAAGGCTTGCGTAGCGGCGCCAATGCGCTGTAATAACCCTTAGAGTGACGGGCAGTCTCGCGTTTTTGCTTCCACGTAAAACGAACTTGACGACACTGTTGAATATATCTTTTCCTTAACAAGAAATCGAGCATTTTGCGTGCTGGACCACAACATATGTGCGTTCGTTCCACCATTATTAGAGGAGCCGCCAGCCGCTGGAATCAGGCTGATAGATAATCTGAACGAAGAGGTAAGAACCCGATGCTTATTCAGCAACACGCACGACTTCTCTAAGAGGCGACGCAACTAATAACTGCATGCAAGCAAGGTGCCACGCACCACGCGACGAGGGGGACACACGCGCGCTTACGAACGCAACGTTAGATGGGGGCCGGTACATATATATATGTTTCGTTCTTAAATCGGTAGCGACGACGAGCGAGCCCCGGCGCCGCATCGCATCTTATGAGGGAGCTCGTAAGCCTTATAGATTCCATCTATCCGCAACTAACAGCTAGGTGTTCAGCTAGTTGCACGGTGGGTGGGCCGCTAGATAGATAGAAAGCCTCCTACAAACGAAGAAATGCGAGCGAGCGAATCATCATCATTATCATCATCATCATCATCATCATCATCATCATCATCATCATCATTAGCAGCAGCAGCAGCAGCAGCAGCAGCAGCAGGGTAACACCTACAGCATATGCGCGCGTTCGCGCGTACACCTGCCTATCTATCTAGCTACCAAGATAGACGTAAAGCTAAAAACAGCAGCTCTCTAGCTGGCTAGCGGCTCCCTAGCAGGCAAGCAAGCAACTATGCATGGCAGCGATGTATGTAAGTGAGACGCTATGGCTGATCTGAAAGTCACCGACGATCGGCATCTATCGACCGAGAGGCGGGCCTCACTAACTACATACGTGCGTTGCTCACGAGATTTTCTACCACGTCTGGCGGAGCCTACTAATAAGCTTTTGGTTTGACATGTAGAAAGCACACCACCGCATGCAAGCAATGAGGCTGCGTATATTGATCGTATCAATACCTGCCTGCTGACTTGTACAAACCGTGCATGCCATATATGTACGTACACGGTTGCATGCAATCATTACGTAATATTGCACGGGACTTTACGTACGTATATACGCGATCATATCACCGCCCATATTAACTGAACTCTGCACGTCGGTACAAACCTGCACCCTGCAAATTTACCTTATATAAAATTATTTATGTGCCCCCAAGCTATTTATGTGCCCCCATTGCTTATATGCCGTACTATTTATCGCCGTACGCAGGTGACTAATAACTGCTCCGCGATGCCATTCTTACGCAACGACTCACGCGCACGGGTGGTTCCAACCGATTTGTATGCCATATCGGCGGCGGGCGCAGATGATGAAGGACAAGGCGGCACGGGTGAGATACAGCCAGGTAAGCCAGCAACCCCATTATGGCAGGTACGTCGTCACACGCAGCAGCAGCATAAGGTAGCTGGTCGCAGCACTCTGGGAAAATGGGGGGTCCCAGCTTCCATAAACCTTGTCGTCCTTTTCCATAAACAGTTCCTGCCGGACGAACCACATACACAGCGTACGTACCCAACCCACAGTGCCAACATACCCACGTATGTAGCAATCTATAACCATATGTGCACACACACACAGATACACATACAGATACACACACAGATACACATACAGATACACACACGCACACACACACAGATACACACACACACACACAGATACACACACACAGATACACACACACACAGATACACACACACATACACATACACAGATACACACACAGATATACACACACACACACATACACATACACATACACATACACATACACATACACATACACATACACATACAGATACACACACAGATACACACACACATACACATACACATACACATACAGCCTAGCTGTCAGCAGCTAGTGGCTATCGAATCAATATTTTTAGGTTTCTAACCTAGATTTCTCCAAATTTTCTCATAATCGCCATCTTCGGGTAATCAGATGGGTATCATAACCGGATTAGCAAATGCATTTGTACATACGTATCCGGACGTACCCGTACTATACGTTACATGTATACGTACGTATGTACGCACCGACACGCGTACATACAGTCACGGCGTTCGCCCCTCGTCCATCCGGTCTGCATTACGGATCACATCGTCATCCTTTCACTCCATCCAGGGAAAGTTGTATGTTGGGTCCGCCCCTGATGATGCATGCACACATGTGTTTATTTTTCATACTCACTACAACTTGTCTCCCACCTACCGCTACTGGCACATACAGGAGGCAGTAGCAGCGCGGCGGTGGTAGGTAGACATCCGAGCTACCGTGCCGTAGCACCGCACCCGGCTGCGGAACCTGCCGCAGTCGCCGCCGCACCTCCTACGGCGGCTGCATCTGCAGCTAGTGCTAAGCCGGCTACTGCTGATTCAGTTGCTCCTGCTGCCCCTTCGGCTGCTGCTCTTCCTGGCCCTGCCGCCCCTTCGGCTGCTCCCGCTGCCATTCCTGTCGCCCCCGCGGCCGCTGCTCCTGCTGCTGCTACCACGCCTGCGGCTGCTGCTCCGACAGATGCTACCGACCCTGTGGCTGCTGCTCCATCTGCTCCTGCCGCCCCTGCAGCCGCAGCTCCGGCACCCGCAGCTCCCACTCAGACAGGTATTGCACCGTCAGCCGCTGTGGCGGCTGCAACTGTTGCTCCCGCGCGGGCTTCCAATGCATCTGGTTCCGGTGGTGATGGTTTCGGAGGCAGTAGTGGCGGCGGCGCTGTTGGCGGCGGCAATACTACTAATGACTTCTCTGCTGCCGGTGGCGGCGGCGATGATCGCCCCACACCGGTTGCTAGTAGTAGCAGGGATGGAGACGAGGGCGTTGCGTCCGCAGCTGGTCGCGGAAGTACGAAGCAGCCTTCTGTTGATCATGATCTCAAGGTCGCCAAGGTGAAGGCGATGCTGAAGAATCCCAAATCAACGAAACCTGCAGACGTGCTAAGAGAGCTGGATAAGAATGGTGATGGCAAGCTCAATATGGAGGAGGTGAGTCTCCGAATTACGCACGTACCACCGAATTACTACTACTATCCACTGGTCGGTATCCATGTACGCATGATCTTAATAAGATCAATAAACAAATTGTTTGCCGTACATCTACCGCTGAGGCGGGCTCCAGATAGTAACCAAATATACAATTCCTTACGTTGCTGGTACTGGTACGCAATACGTATGAAATGACGCATATAAACCCATTATTGCCTACGTGTGTCGATAGGAGTCTACATAAATGCAAGCATCCTAAAACAACACATACATTATATATATATAATATTGGGGTGTTACACTGTGGGCGACTCGCCCTACAAAGACGAGCACCGGGGGGCCTGACCGGACCGAGCCACAGCGCAGAGGAGGGGCACGTGGCTTCATATATATATATATATATATATATATATATATACCGGTCAGGACCCCCCGGTGCTCGTCTTTGCAGGGCGAGTCGCCCACGGTATAACAACCTTTCAATATAAATATGGATATATATATATATATATATATATATATATATGGAGAGAGAGAGAGATTTATTTTGTAGATAGATAGTCCATAATAATAAGTCGTCCATTATCATTATCATAACCCACGAATAATAATAATAATAATAATAATAATATATGACGTGCTGCGTACTGTTAAATGTACTGTTTCATGATAAATCAATATGTTAATCGCAGGTTGCAGACTTACTGGACTTGGTGGTTGGGTTACGAGAGCAGTCCGCTTTCTTCAAGACGATGGTGATCGTGCAGGTACACGCACATGCGCACACACACATAATATATATTTTATATATAGCAACATTCACACACAAGTGTACACAGTGTAACACCCCAATGCATGCACAAATATGCACACACACATAAAAATAAACATAGGCAATATAAATATACGTAATATAAACATATGTAAGAATACATATATTTGCTCGTCCTTGTAGGGCGAGTCGCCCACAGCAGTGTAACACACCATATATTTATTACATATTCGTACGTGTAAGCAATGCTTGCAAAGAACATTACTGCTGTGCGTTATTTTGTGCGTTAGGGCCATGATTGTACGTGTGTCTCATACACCTTGGCAGACAGAGTAGGTGTTGGCGATGTTTCGACATTGGAGAAAATAAAGCACGCACGTAATTGCCCTGCTGCACGCACTCCACGTCCTTGCACGTTGAAGTTTAAACGAACCGTTGTAGAGTGGATAGCCTTTCACTTCATTCCTTGCTTGCGTGCATGCAGGCTATTGCTCTGCTGATCCTGTTGGTGGCCCTTGCTGGGATGGCGGCCGCCATCGTGTACTTTGCAAAAGTGCGTACGTGCATGACTGGTGATAAATCTAATGTAGTGTTATGTTATATTTTATGATATCACATATGATTACATAGTCAGATAGGATATATATATATATATATATACAAAAATAAACATATATTATATATTAAAATATTTTTAGATATACTAATATATTCTAGTGTTGACGTCACTTATGCCAAAGAATGGTTTTGCTCACTATGCAGGGGCTTATGCACGCCATCAAATGTTCATGTTAAGCATCCCGACTGCGCTACCGACGATGGCAATCTTGCTGTGAATTGCATCATGATGCGCAAACATAGCGAGCCTATCATTATGCGTCATAACCGATCTGCTGTATGAAATCCATAACATGTTACGTCCGCCTGTACATACATACCGTGCCTGTACGACATTCATATATTTCTTACAGGATACCAAGATCAGCGGCAGCACTCTGGTTAATAAGCACACGGGCGAGCCGGTGTTGGTATACAGCGCTGACTTCTTTGTCACGCCCTCAGGTTTGTTCCATCTAACCAGCCATACATTGCTGGACATTGCTGCCTGATTGCTGCCGCTTTATTTAGCTGGTCTGCTGGTAATAATAGTACATTTTAAACTAGGATAAAAATATCTTCATGTCGTAGATCCACTTCTACCATACTGTAAGGAGTTCTAGTCATGTAAGGCCCTTACGATTTTTTTCAAATTGTCAAATTTCAAATTGCAGTCATGTCGTATATCTCCCGATGTAAGAAGTTCTAGCCTTGTAAGGCCCTTGGGAATTTTCGGCATCGCTGACAAAATTGCACTAACTGGTTCGCAAAAATATAATGCATTATTCCATGTTTGTGCGATTTTATACTTTTTGCTATTTACAGCGTTTTCGGTTTTCTGTACGTCAAGACGGTGGAGGCACGGGAAACTGATGACTGGGGCAGCAGGCCCCAGTACCCCCACAAAGTACCTTAAAGGGCTAGGAGGGCGGGGAAAGCGTTAGTCCAAGGAAGATCTAAAAGCATATTTACATATAATTATAACTGATTATCGATTACGTTCCTCCTTGTTGCATGCATGGATCATTATATACATACGTGCATGCACGGCGGCCAGGCGTTCTGGTCAGCCGTGACCCCACTTCCACTTCCAGTAATGGGGGAGCTACCTCATCGACAGGGGGAATCATTACCAACGCCGCAGCACCACCGCCACCTCCAGCCTCGCCGCCACCACCGCCAGGAAGATCCGCAGCGGTGCCTTCCCCGCCACCGGGCCCTGGCAGCAGCAGTGGCCGGCGGCAGCGCCGCCGGTCATTGTTTGAGGAGCTGATGTATCCTGATGAGCGTGACCAGCCAGTAGGAGCCGGCGGCGATACGCCCACGTCATCATCCTCGTACCTGGAACGGCGACATGTTGATAGCAGTAGTAATGAAGCAGGGCGAAAATCCCAGCAGCCGGGCCCGGAACATCAGAGAGGGATGACGACAGTGATGTCGGCGAGGACGGCGGCGGGCCATGGTGAGAATAATCCTTTACCATCTTCATCACAGGCATCTGCATTATTATCCTCAGCCGATGAAACTGCTACCAAGTCGTCTTCATTATTTTCGAAGCGGTCAGTGGTCCGCAGTATCTATCGCAGCCGGGCCTTGCAACGCTTACTTCAGCAACAAGAACTGCCGCCTCCCCAGCAGATACCTAATACTACTACTACTGCTTCAGCGCCTCCAACGCGGCTGGCGCCGCCGCCATCGACGGCTTTACCAAATCCTCCAGCTGCTCCTTTTCCGGCTTCCCCTTCCTCTCCCGGCATTCCACCTGCTGCACCTTCCAATCCTCCCCCTCCTTCCGCTCCTCCACCACCTCCACCGCCTCCACCACGTCCTCCTCCTCCGCACCCGGCAACCCCTGCTGTCGGCCTTGCTACCTGTACCGGAGATACAGCAGCAGGGGGCATCTGCACAAATACCAACACTAGCACCAGCGCAGGAACAGCTAACGTTACCGCTGACCTTCTGGCTGCTCTGGGCGGCGGTGTGCCCCAGGGCAGTGTGCCGCTGTCCACTGCTGCCAGCACAGTACCCATGGGGCTGCATTCCGCACTTCCAATGTCCGTGCTCAAAGAGCTCAAACACATACAGGTTGGTTTTAATTGCTTGGATCAGGTTAACATAAATGCCCTGTACTTGTATTCCGTAGATAAAATATAGGGATAGTATGTATAGATACGTGGTGATAGTTAGCTATCACGGCCACGGTTATTATTAGCTAAATCATTTGGATAAGCTTGATATATATTTAGTAGTTGTACATGGTACGGCACACACAAGCACACTATAAGGTGCGTAAGGCACCATGTCAGCATCTTGAGAGGGCTTTCCCCGCCCTCCTAGCCCTATAAGGTAAGGTGTTGTGGGGGTACTGGGGCCTGCTGCCCCAGTCATCAGTCTCCCGCACTTCCACCGTCTTGACGTACAGAAAACAGAAAACGCGGTAAATAGCATAAAGTATATAATTGCAAAAACATGGAATAATGCATCTTAATTTTTGCGAACCAGTTAGTGCAATTTTGTCAGCGATGGTGAAAATTCCCACGGGCCTTACATGGCTAGAACTTCTTACGTACAGTGGGAGATAAAGCGGGAGCAACTAAAGCGATAGCAAGGGGTGTAAACTGTGGGCGACTCGCCCTGCAAAGATGAGCACCAGGGATCCTGACCGGACAGATAGAGACACAGCGCAGGGGAGGGGCACGTGGCTTTTATATTTTGTGTATTGTCGGTGTAGATAGATGGCAATCCTGCTGCCCTGCGGCTGCAACCGATGCCTGCACGCACGTATATTACACATACACAGATCAATTCGAGTACGTCGGGCGCGGAAGTCAATCTCCTCGTACTGGCAGTTGCCAAGATGCCAGCCCCCCTGGAGCAGGGTGCCTACGTTAGCTGTGAAGTCGTGCGGATCGTCACCTATGTTGGCAGCATCATGGTGGGTGGATGGGTTGTTTGGTTGCGAGCTACGAACGCAATCAAATAAGTAACAACCAACAAATAAGCAATATGCACACGCACATTGGTTACCTGGGATTTTTATAGATCAATATGTGTGTTACGAGCGATTGATGATTTAAATTATTATACACATACGCATGCAGTTGCACGGGTCGATGCTGGAGTTCGGGCAAGACAGTGTCGGAGACATCTTTAAGGACGCCGGCTTCACAGTGACGGGAGGCGGCCTCAGGCGCACACTGAACGGAACCTACGGTGCGCAAATTATTATCCTAATCCCGATTTCATCCACGAAAGCCCGCCTGCCTAGCTAGTTAGCTACGTACATACACCCATCTACATGTTTTCACCAAGCAATAATAATGCTCTCTGCCGTGCATATGGTATTTACGTAAATTAACATAAGCGGCTTATCAGCGACTGAATGTTACAACTTCAGTAATAATAGTAGATAATATATTTATTATTATAACAACATTGTTTGCATGCAAATATATAGCGAAATTCCAACTAAATAATAATACAATTGTAAAGAATATTGCCGATAGATTATATATGACATTATATTTTCTGATTATACGGTTAACTTTGTGTAATGCAACCGGAGTCGTGGATGTTAGTTTATTAATAATTCGCGTATATCATCTTATTACGTTAGTACTGACGCAAACTTCAGAAAGGTTTCCAGCGCGCGCTTTTTATTAGCCGGGAAATTCAGAAAGTAATTTTATCTAGTTTTGCGTGGGGAAAACCCTAAGAGCCAATCAGCATACCGCAGAATTGCTCATTTGCTTATATATTGGGTGCAACGTGTTGCGCAACGAATGGATGACTCACCCCACAAGAACAAGCACCAGCAAGCAAGGTCCCCGAACAACGCACGCACAGTGCAAGCAAGGGGGGGCCCACGTAGCTTTCTTTGTCTGTCCGTACCGCCACGTGCACCCTCCCTCCCTCGCGTAAGCCAACAGGAACACATACAGAAACCTCGCCATGTATGTGTATGTGTTTGTAGGTATTGTGGGATTCTTCAACATTATTAAAGAACTTGAGGTGGGTACAAATAGATGCGTACATACATGCATACATACATACATACATACATACATACATACGTGCGCGGTGTGTACGTGTGGCTGGGGCGGGGCGGGGCGGGATAAATACCGCCGCTATCGATTTAAATATTAAACCCATCGTATATACGTAATAAGGACTCGCCTATTCAGTAAGGTACCGACTGCTGCCAGCGCTATCTATATCTGTATCTATATCTATATCTATATCTATATCTGTATCTATATCTATCTATATCTATATCTATATCTATACTATATCTATATCTATATCTATATCTATATCTATCTATATCTATATCTATATCTATATCTATATCTATATCTATATCTATATCTATATCTATATCTATATCTATATCTATATCTATATCTATGTCTAGATATGCACTATCTATTCGTTTTATTAGCTTCCGTCGGCATTAGCTCCGAAATAAGACGCAATTTTCGCAGCACCACGCACGCAGCTGTTTCGCCTTAAAAATGGCTGCAGCGTCTAGGGAAAAACTCTTATCTCTGCAGCGTGTACAGCGCTTTACAAGTAGTAGCAAGCAAGCGCACTGTCTATCTTCTAGGTATCTTTCCGCACGTACGTAAATGTGCGTGCATTTAATGACAAGAGCAAGTCTACAGGGGTATGGAGACCGCCGGGCTTACCTAGCTAGATAGATGCATATGTAACATTTTATATATAGCACACATTTACGTATTGCATATGTAGATAGGTGCATACGTACAGGGCAGGTCATTTACACCCATCTTGGATCCGTTTGCATATATGTACGGATTTATACGGCCGACGCCGATGGTTCTCTATCTGTATATTTATCAGGCATACTTACACGTCAGTTGCCCTCCCGGCCCCATCTAACGTTGATTGCATATGTAATCAAATAAACTCGGCGATTATTTTATTTAATAGTTGCCTTTCGAGATATCAGGGTGCTTGGATGAGTGTACATGTTATTAATAATGCTAATGCATATTAACAATACTGCTCACTGTGTTTCTACACACTCTGCAGATCATCAACCTTCCGCCTAGCGACCCCAAGCCGAACATCGCGCCCATTTACGAGGTAGATGGATGGGGAATCCATCTTTAGCTTCGATTATTACGCATGCGTTATACATTGATAACTGACAACCAACTTATTGGGGTACATATAGACAGCAGCAGGTAGCATCATCATACCCACCTACTAATGATCGTTAGGAATGCGGCTCTCTCTCTCTCTCTCTCTCTCTCTCTATATATATATATATATATATATATATATATATATCTTTCACTCATCCAGCAAACATTTATTTACAGATCAGTTGCCTGCTGGCTGGTCCGCCGCACACATACTACTGCTGCTTGCTGCTGTGCGTGCGTTCATGTATGAATGTAGATTGATGAAAATGCTTACATACGTATTGCTGCTGCCATCCAACATGTAAAAAATATACCCAGATGGAGATGCGCATTTATGATCAATGCTATTCCGAGGATGTAAACAACTCTCCTAACGATGCCGGGGTCGACAGCTGTGTAGATCCGGATACTGGTCTGGATCGGCCCGGCACGGCAGTGGTGGACGGAGTGCGCTTCATGACGACACTGCAAACTGTCTTCCGACAACACGAACTGGTGCTGACCACGTGAGGTTTCTAGAGATAACGATAGATGGATATACATTTCAATGCATACGTAATATAATAAGCTGTACACCTATATATATATGTGCGTGTGTGTAGATATATGATTTAGATCCTTTTTATGCTTTGGTCTTGGAGCTGGTGTAACTCTCTACAAGAAGTGGCTGGATGGTGTAGCTTTGATAGGCTGGGACTCAGGTTGCAGCTTCACATCTTGCGATGGCCAGCAGGTAGGGGAAGACCTACTCATGCATTGTGCAGTATCCTGGGGTAGGTACATACGGTTCGTTAGTATCCGAGATGGCCAGTTGCCTGCTGGCATCTTTCGATCGAGCCTTTGCTGTAGGCGGATATAACAGAGATATAATACCTTGATACAACCTCACTGCCTCGCACACAACATCGTAGATGTCCAGCGTGTAACATATGATACTATACTATACTATACTATACTATACTATACTATGCTATACTATACTATACTATACTATACTATACTATACTATACTATACTATACTATACTATACTATACTATACTATACTATACTATACTATACTATACTATACTATACTATACTATACTATACTATACTATACTATACTATACTATACTATACTATACTATACTACTATACTATACTATACTATACTATACTATACTACTATACTGTACTTCTGCCTATCATTACTAGTATTGGAAGTACTAAACAAACAGCAGTACTGCATGTACGTGGAAAAAGGGAGTATAAAATGAATAAAAAATGAGAGTTTAACCCTAAGTATGAGGGTTTAATAAAGATTTTGTCACCACGCATGTATACAACCATATATTGTACGTATTTTTTTGTTGAAGATAGATATATGCATGATGACTTTTAATACTCACGTATATGTCCAGGAGCGAGTTTCCAAATCACGGCCCAAACCTGGTTCGAAAGAGCTAGTGAATGAAACTTCGGGAGACGTCTTCGTATGGCAGGACCTTATGCAGGTGCGATATGCGCGAATGAAGAGGATAGGATTATTTAGTAGGTAACTGCTGGGTAGGTTATATCTGAGTACTTAGGGTTGATTGGCAACAACGTGCATGTGTACGATATATATGTATGTATACCCGATAATGATGAACAAGACCACGCATTGGGGTCCAATAGGCGCGGTAGACCACTGGCAATGCACATGTTTCTACTTTCATTATGCGTTCGCATATACATATATGTGCACATGCATATAAGCACGTATGCCCGTACGGCCCTCCAGGGCTTGCCTATGTACATATACATAGTCACATAAATATACATATATATACATGTGTGTGTGTGTATCCATCCCTTGCTAGCTTGTGGATCGATTAATACCCCGCCTGCGTAGCTCTTTTACCTCGACATAAAGACGTTAGATTGAATGTGATGAAAAATAAAAGCATGAGTCAATAGTGGCTGGATTCATGCATAGTGCCCTATGCATAGCATGTGAAGAACGAGGCCAGTAGTAACCCAACCGCTGATGATGATTGACGGATGACAAGAGAGGCATCCCAAGCAAGCGATTAGCCCCGTGGACTGATGACATCAGTTCGACAGCGATATTGATAATGATGATGATGATGATGATGACGATGATGATGATGATGATGATGTTGTTGTTGTTGATGATGATGATGATGACGATGATGATGATGACGATGATGATGATGATGATGATGATGATGATGATGATGATGATGACGATGATGATGACGATGATGATGGTGATGTACTAATGCGTGAACCCACACGTGAGGCCCAACCCTGCATCGTCTACGTGCGTACGTTTGAAATGTCCTGACCTTTATTAACTACATACCTACATGATCATGCTCACCCAGGACCCTCCCCCGCCGCCCCAAACCAACGCATGAAAACTCCACATACAGGGCATCCGGGTGACCCATTGCGAATTTCTGGATGGTGCTGCGGAGGAACGGGCCATATTCAGGTCCCTCTCCAGAGATGCCATCGCCTCATTTACCTTCCTCGGTATGGTCGTAGTACGGTGATGAAAGGCAAAAGGCTTATACAATAACACAGAATTCTTAATGGCTGGTTCATGACAGATTTGTTAATATGCTTACGTGCAGGAGTAGATTGTCAGGGCGTGTATGTTACATTTCGTTTCAATCGCATGCACGCTATACATATATTGAAAGGTGTTACAATGCATGCCCTGCAAAGACGATCATCGAGGGCCCTGACCGGGCTGGAAGACGGTGGAAGTGCGGGAAACTGGGGCAGCAGGCGCCCGTACCCGCGCAAAACCCTACCTTTATTAAGGGCTAGGAGGGCGGGGAAAGAGGTAATCAACATGAATATTTAAAAGCATATAATTTGGGGTGTTACACTGGAAGCATTTTATTATATAATACATGTCTAATCATATGCATCGCCCCAAATGAATGATAGTAATAATGCTACAGTAGTGCGTGTGGTCATGCCGTCATTTATCGTACTGGCATGTATTTAAATTTATTTCCGGTGTAGAGGCCTAGCTATGTTTACCTCATCATGCATGCGCAGGGTACGAGATGAAGCTGGGAGTCCGTGCCCGCCATTTCCGACTCGTCACTCGACAGCCCGTCCTCAGGGAGCTGAATGCAAGCGGATCCCTGACGAACAGTAGCGCGTTGTACGATATAAAACTGGTGGACATGGACTTCTGGGTGAGTATTAGTATTATCACAACCTAATGCACGTAAGGCTAGGCGAAAGGTATAAATAAGTAAGAAGGGTGTTCTACGGTGGGCGACTCGCCCTGCTGCATGCAAGGCCGAACACTACGTACTGCGTGGCTGGGGCCCCTGACCTACCTGCTGTACATATGTGGCTACCTAGTGGGCGGCTTTGTTCGGTCAATGGCGAGGCTCGTCAGACGGGTGTGGGAACTTCGTTGCTGTATCCACGTATTTAGTTTGCTGCTTGCTCTAACTACGTATGTTGTGATTATTAGCATGTGCATAGCAGTCGTAAAGACGTTCTATCCATCTTCCGCCTGAAAATAGATGATGAATCATGCATTACTAGCCAGCAAGCCAGCAGCTATGCATGCCACGTATGTACAGAAACATAAATCTTGGCTAGCTACATATTTGTGTATTTATTGCTGCCGTTATTATTCGTACGACACGCATACAGGACACTGCAGACAATGGAGAACTTTGTTCGATTGTGCGAAACAACTACCCAGGTAGGTATATGAGAGGGTGTTATATTATATTATGGGCGACTCGTCCTGCAAAACGAGCACCTGGGGCCCTGACCAGGCGGAGCCACAGCGCAGGAGAGGGGCATGCGGCTTTATGTGTGTGTGTATATATATGGGTATATACGGCGGGTATATATATGTGTGTATATGTGTGTGTATATATATAATATATTACACTCACACATAAAGCCGCTGGTAGGTGCTGGCTGGTAGAAGCTATATGCATGGATGGACAACGCATGTGTACGGAATTCGACAGCTATCATCAACAACGCACACGAACAGACAACGCAATCATGCAGGCGATTTATCTGTTTCTGGTGTTGAAGCGCTTTGCTTACAATTTGGGCTCCCTCCACCTGCCCCTCATCACACGCTCCCACTCTTTATATGTCGGTTCTTCGCTTCGTTTGCCACATACACTCGCTGCTGGCCGCCACAACACGCAGTTGCTTTTGAGATGACTCATCCCGTTGGAGGAGTCACCAAGACGCAAGTAATAAGCTTCAAAGGTATATATATATATATATGTATATATGCATATAATAAGTGTATATGTGAGTTTGTGTGTGCATCGGTGGTGCATTGGCATATGTATAACATATATAGTATAGTATTATATAATATTGGCATCCATCGAATATGGATTATATAAATAATATCCTTATTATATTCATGTATTATCCTTAACCAAGCAATCAACAGTCCACCTAGCTACCGCACGCTATGAATAGGTCGAAAGGGAAAGATATAAGTAATAATTAAGGGTGTTGGCATAAATGTTGTTTTGGTACCCTAAACACGCAATGATGAACTTCCACGCAGTAGTTCCATCGATTTCTTTACTTCCGGAATTTGTACATTTGTATGTGCAAACTAACCTGCAGCTGGCATCACTCAGCCGGACCCCGTCTTCAGCCTACCGAGCAACTTCGATGACACAGATAGCCCTATGGGATGCCCCGGACCGCGCTTCACCAAGGTATGTTAATAATGTGAAGTAGGTATGTAGATCGATAGTACTTAGACGTACGCAACGTGCAGTAGTTGGACGCAGAAAAGGCCCCTACCTCGAGATGCTTGTGTGTGTGCCGTACTGTATACGACTACTACACAAGGTATGTATGCGTTGCAACGAACTGCTACTTAGGCAACTTAGGAGAGAAGTGACTAACTCAAATGAACGTGTTGATATGATGAACATCGGCGGGGTCTTCCATTATTGTGACGGGAATATGCTCCCCCTTGCAATGCGACAAGGCGCAGATATAGGAGTGTTGTACTCTTGGATAAGCTCCTGCAATAGAGTAATCATCAAGACGATTAAGGATACGGATATGATCGTATACAGACAACCGTGTACGGAATATTACAGCCATAGCCTTAACCATGCACGTACTGTATTGTACGGGATAATTATTACATGTGCATGCACCGCTGTATGTAAGGTGAGCGCCTTTAAAATATTTGATATATTAAAAGGAATGATTTCGGGATATCTATCAAGTAATGCATAGTCTGTTACATACATGCGTGGCACACTGTGGGCGGCTCGTCCTGCAAGGACTACTATACTAGCACCGGGGACGCTGTTGTAATTATATGGGTACGTACACGCGCAGCATGCATGGGATACATACCCATGTATAAATATACACCGTCATATGTCATTTGGGTTTTACACAACACCACTGAACCTGTGAACCTTATATACGTACAGGTGCCGATCATAACAAGCCCCTTTGGTAAGTGAAAACATGACGTAATTTCTAGCTCGTCTTGGCCTACACATTACTACTAAGGTAGAAATATATAACAGATATATGGAGGATGTGGGCAGATTTTATTATTGTGGGGATTATTACAGCCTGTCGTCGTATGTACGACTACTACTATACTCCTTATAACCCGCTGTTATGTTATTCTTGCAGTATTCATTCATTCAACAATGTATGTCAGTTCTCACGTGTAATCACATTCATATATAATTAACCACCAGCTAAGCATTTATGGCACTACTAGCAACCTCACTCATTCTTCAAAACCCAGTCTACGTACATCTATACTACATGATCCGCAGGACCCATCTGGCAGCCGCCTCCTTTGGACCAGCTGGATTCCTTGTTCAGCCTCTACACGAAGATTACCGCCGATACAAATAGCGAATCCGATGACGCCTTCCTGGGCCTAATGATGGCATCCAATCAGTCCTATCCCCCCGAGGTGAGCGAGTAAATGTACGTACGCGTATGTAATATATACGTATGTAATTTATTGATCCGGCAGATTCAATTGGATGCTGGTGGTGGGTGCTGAACCCATGTGGGGAAAATCACTGAATTTGGAGAAGTCAGCGGATGAGGGTGCCCCGAAATACTGGGGAAGGTAGGGACCCAGGTAGTGGCCACGGGTGAAGCAAAACCCCCCTATCCCACACACAAAAAACATATATGCGTATATATATATATATTTGTGTGTGTTTAATTATCATTTCAAAGCCCATGCACAAACAGCAGCCTTGATTGATGTGTGTGGATAGACAGCTGCTGATGACAATGAAACAAGGCTACTTTATTTGTTGCAAATACTTGCTTGGCTTACGCATGCCGCTTCCTCACGTATGTACATGCATGTATGTACACATTTATTCAGTGCATTTGTTTTAGTACTTAATGTATTCATAATTCGTAATTTCTTGATTAACTCATGATTAATAGGTCAATACCTGCACTTGCTCCCACCCTCCCCCATCCCTACACTTCCCCTCCCCCTTTCATCCCTCCTTCCCCCCCTCCGTCCGACCGCCGGTTGAAGGCGTTGCTAATTACGTTATAATAATTGGTTGTTTAATCCTTCGCCTTCTCCATTCATGCAGTTACCGCCGCCCTCTCCAGACCCGAACCCTCCTTCCCCGGAATCACCCTCTCCACCTCCTTTCCCATCGCCAGAGCCTCCCGGACTGCCACAACCGCCCCATAATCCGTCTCCGTTGCCCCCCTCCCCTGCGCCCAAGCCCCGCCCTCCACCGCCATCACCTCCATTTCCACCATCTCCACCGCGTCCACCCCGTCCGCCGCCGTTGCCGCCATCACCGTCACCGCCACCATCACCACGGCCACTGCCGCCTTCGGTACCCCCATCACTTCCGCCTCCATCTCCCAATCCTCCAGTACCTTCTCCGCCTCCCCAGCAACCATCACCCCCACCATCCCCACCGTCGCCACCTGCCCCGCCACCAGCAGCCTCATCTGGTAACAGTACGCGCCGCCGTACCTTGGCGTCATCGATCACGGACATCATGGCCTCTACTAGTCCGGATGGATCTGTCGTGGAGACGATGGTACCGATGGAGGAGTTTGATGCAATAATGGAAACCCTCCTCAGATCTGCAAGGTTGGAATATATATATAATAACATTTATTAGAAATGATAGGATTTCCGTTATTATGTATGCTGTTATATTGAACGCAACTTTGTTATTATTGTGGCATCCTTGCTTGCTAGCTAGCTAGATATATGTATTGGGGTGTTACACTGTGGGCGACTCGCCCTACAAGGGCGAGCACCAAGGGGCCTGACCGGACCGAGCAAACACAGCGCAGGGGAGGGGCACATGGCTTTGTCTGTCTGTCCTGCCACGTGCTCCCCCTCTCACTCGGACCAGCTAGAGCAATTAAAGACTCAGAGGCTCGGATATATGTATGTATGTACAGATAGAGATATGTTTTGAATGTGCCGCTCATCCTTTACTCCCGCAGTCCGGTCCATGTGCATCATAGAAAAGGAAATGGAAACCCTATATATATGTATATATATATATATGCAGGCATTGCAGTATATATGTGTATATATATATATATTACCTATCACTTATGTAAATATGTTTGCAATACAGGCGCAATGGTCATGGAGATGCCTTTCACGGCTTACTAGGTATCAGCAGCAGCGTGTCGCAGCGGTCCACCGCGCTTCGGCGGGGCAGAGAACCGACTGCAGATGCGGATCCAAATCCAGACGTGGATCTGGAACAGGATGAGGATGAGGATGGCACCCCGCAGTATCAGGAGCAGGAACAACAGGAGCAAGGTCGTCAAAGCAGGAACCTGCTCCGCCACACCCGCAACTACACTCTATCACAAGTCTGCGGGGTCTCGTTCGCATCTGACCTATTGGATACAAACTTCATCTACAGTATCGATTGTGGCACCCCGCTTCCCTGGGTAAGCAAGCATAGGTAGATAGATTTATCGATAGATAGATTTATCGATAGCTTTATAGATAGATCTATAGCCAGATAGATATTAAGGTAGATAGATTCCATTTTTTCGATGTTATTGTCGTCATTGTCGTCGTCATCATCATCATCATGGGAAGTTATTGTTCCAATACTCCAATACTCCATACATCGCATTCTTATCTCGCAAAAAATCAGGATTAGGAAGGTATTCCAATGTTGGTGTTTGTAATATGTGTACATACAATTTAACATTCCCTCCTTTGCAAATATATTATCACCCATATATTATTTGCAGCTCCCTTCCGTGGCGGTGGATGGCAGCATAGCGGTGCAGCTGATCCTCATTCGCCAGATGGACGTGGTGACGATGCGAACGGTACGAGTAAAGTGAAGCTTGTAAAACTATTACCATATCGGGAGTGTTATTAGTTCAAGGAGTGCAAGGCAGGGCGGAATACCAGGATTGATCCCGAATATGAGTGGGATAAAAATTCCTCCATCGGTAGAGGGAGGATGTGCCCCCATGTTCCTTGATGGACGGTAAAGGACTTCATTTTATATTTAGTGGCCTGCCAGCAGCAGCTGACCAGGAGTGAGTTGAGGACGCCATTCATTGATCCGGCAGATACCACTGCTGGATGCCGGTGGTGGGCGGGTGCTGAACCCGATAAAGCCACTGATTTTTGTGAAGTCCACGGATGAGGGTGAATGGATGATGAGTGTGCCCCGAAATACTGGGGAAGATATCCTGTAATAATAATTATATTATATTATATTATATTATATTATATTATATTATATTTATTATAATATAATATAATATAATATAATATAATATAATAATAATAATAACCAGGATTACAGATTTCCGCTTTGATTGGGGATCGAAATATGTTGATCTATCCATTCATAACAACTTTATGGGGTTTATGGGGTGTGGGCGACTCACCCTGCAAAGGCAAGCACTGGGGTGCCTGACCGGACCGAGCCACAGCGCAGGGGAGGGGCACGTGCGTATGTTGCCTTTGTTCCCGGGTTGCAGCCCCGAGACAGTACCTGCCATATTCAATAGATGACAAAGCAGCCATGGCTATCACGTCCCATGGGGCCTGCTCGCATCCGGGTGGATCAGTATCACCTCCATAGCTCCCACACTCACAGGATTTGATGGGCACCCGGGAAAGGTGTGTGTTGCCCGGCAAAAACTGTTGTGCTGTGTCAGCAACATCGATATGCAGTCCAGGAATGATTACTAAGTTGCTGATCCCTACCAAAATATAATCGTATTAAGAAGGCTGCAAAGAACAATAAGCATGATAAAGAAGGTTTAAGAATGTTGGATCTCTAAGTATGTTCTTAACCATTCTTTAGTCTGATTTAAGCAAAGAACTAACATAAAGAACTGTAAAGAATGATCTATCCTTTCTTACGATCATTCTTTATTGCAAAGAACATTCTTATGAAGCTATAAGGTCTCATACATAGTATCATAGATGGATCCAGCATAATTGGCCTTATAACCATAGTCTTATAGCCTGAAAGCACCATGGCCATTTAGTCTTCCAGCCATCCTCATCATCGCCTTACATATCATATGTGGCCTCATAGCATCATATATAGCCAGCCTCAGCCACATAGCCTCAGCTGCATAGCCTCATCATTTCATTGCCATAGTCTCAATACATAGCCTTTGTGTCAGTCATTAATAGCCTTGGCCTCAGCTATGGCCTCAGCTGTAGTCTCATTCATAGCCTCAGCTGTGGTCTCATCAATAGCCTTAGTCTCTCACACAACCTCATGTGCCCCTCCCCTGCGCTGTGGCTCAGTCCGGTCAGGCCCCTTGGTGCTCACCCTTGTAGGGCGAGTCGCCCACAGTGTAACACCCCAAACCTCAGTCCTGTAAATAGTCTCATTCCAACATCATGTAATGGGGGCCTTCACACTCCAGCATCTCGCGCTATTGCACCAGTGTTATGCATGTTGGTGCTAATTGCTAGGATCTGACCTAAGATCCCCAGGCGTATTATAGAACGTTCTTAGAACGTTCTTTACAGAAATTTTCGTTTAACTTTTATATGGCGTAAGAATGCTTAAGAACGTTCTTAACACGGTTATATTTTGGTAGGGTGATTAAGTATATTATCATATATGTACGTATATATATGGATGATCGCTGGTTTCTTGAACTACCGTGTGTACATTGTTTCCCACCGTACCGTACAAACAGTGCCAGATCTCCGGCTGCCTAAATATCACCATTGGCGTCAACGAGCTATTACGCAATAATAATATTGGGGTGAGTTGCTTGTACGACACGTCTTATCAGGTACTATGCTCCCATGCCCCTAGCGAGCGGGTAGGGTAGATAAGTAGGGGTGGATGGTCGCTGTATGCATGTATGTATGTGTGCGTGCGCGTGTAACTAACCCCGGGTGCATGCATGGATGGCGGCTTTTGTCCTGCTGGGAGCGGCTTGCAACCTGCCTGCGTGCTGACAACTGCTGACTGTACTGTGCATCTTGCTTCCCCATCCATCGTTGCATTCATATCTCTACCCAGATCACGGCACCTCGCTGCTGCAAATAACAGAAGGATAATAATAAAATAGTCGGTCATTACGAATGTTGACTAAATGTTGACTGAATATTGTACGGGGGATCATATATCCAGCAGGGGGATGGACTCCTAACATATGGGTATTGATAATTATCTTGTCGTAGGCCTCCAAGGCGCTAGGCTGGTTAACTTCACATGGCGTGCCTTCGTCTGTCAGCCTCGATGGAGCATGTGCGGCATATGATCGTGGAGATCGAATGGGTGCAATGTCGAGTTCCTTGAAGCTGCCGAACTCACTGCTGACATGTATGTACATAGGAAACGTCGTCGTTGAACAAAATAGGTAGTGGCTGTAATATATATATATACATATATATTCGTAGTCGTACTTGTACGGCACACACGATCACAACATAAGGTGCAAGAAGCAACCTGCCCTGTCGACCAGACAGGGGTCAACATCTCAAGAGGCCTTTTCAGCACTCAACTACACATACGTAGCCGCCACTGCGCGCAGTGAACACGTGCGGACTGGTACTATCTAACGATTTATTATATATGTTAACCGGCAGATATATATATAAGGGGTGTTGCACTGTGGACTATATATGTTTTTAAGGGGTGTTACACTGTGGGCGACTCACCCTGCAATATATATATATATATATATATATATATATATATATATGCATATATACATATGCTCGCCCTTGTAGGGCGAGTCGCCCACAGTGTAACACCCCCAATATATATCTATATATGCAAATATAGATATGTATGTATGACACAATGTAATGCTGCTGTCTCTATCTATTTAACTAATAGCCCATCTATCTACCAAGCTTTTGACCTAACTGCCCCACATTGCACGCAGGGGCCCAGTGGCAAGCCCGCCTTGTGACAAACTTTGAGGTGCGCAAGAACTGCGAAGCCATGCAAGAATAAGATAGATAGATAGATAGATAGATAGATAGATAGATAGATAGATAGATAGATAGATAGATAGATAGATAGATAGGTAGATAGATAAATAGATAGATAGATAGATAAATAGATAGATAGACAATCACCAATTATTTTCAGATACAGTGGCCAACTTCTGAATATTGTGTGTTTTCGCCTTTAATGTAGATTGGTAGAATTTTATAGGTACAGAATTTGCAGATTGGATTAATAGGTCGGACAGCGTCAGGATGGAAAAAGTAAATAATATATTTTTCAAGCCGGGCGCTTTCCTATATAAGAAAGTTATTTTATATGCGGGTGTATGTACCTTACCTGTTAATATGTCGCATGCATATAACGTTTATAGATTATACGCAGATATATAGGTGTATATAGGGTGCGTACAATCTACAAAAACGCGTGCATGGTACGTATTTATTTCCACGCGCCTCAATATATGTATATATGTACGTATGTTTACCTTTTCCAGTTCATTCCTCTCCGCCTTCATGCATTCGTTTGGCGCCCACCTTGCCACCCGTAAAAACCTAAGAAACTATCACCAAAACACTAACCCGCCCCTTTCCCCTTTCGTTCAACATGCGTACGTCCATCCTGCTCACCGACACATATACGCACTCACCACAGAGCTGCTTAGCGCTAAACACGGCCAGTGTGGCGATTCAGTACCGCAGCTGGTGCGGCTGGTCCTTCTGCACCAAAACCCTCTATGACGTCCAAATGACGCGGGGCAGCAGCTGCCCGCCATATGGGCCATGATGATGTTGATCAATGAAAATATGGAGACGTATCAATCATCATCTCCGCACATACACGCACGCACCAATCACACGCGCCTTGCTTCATTATTAGCACCTTCACACACAGGCCGGTGATGACAACTACCCCGCTCTAAGAATATTCGCCCATGGAACCGTTATACGAGGATTACATACATATATAATACACCGTTTCCATGTCTGTCTATCTGTCAGCCGCATGCGTGCTGTCAAATGAAGTACGTAGCTATATATAGTTAAGTGCCGTGCATGCACGCGCGAAGTACATGATGATGAAAAGAAGTTTATCTACAGTATATATGTGGTGGTTGCTCGGTGATCTAGCTAGCTAGCTAGCTACTTACCTGCTGCTGCCATTTACATACAGCAGCAGAAGACGAACCTAAAGGATATTTAAATTCATTATACATCATCACTCCATCCCAGATGGACGGCGGGCGAGCTCCATCCTGCTGCTGCTATCATCGGTCATTCCAGAAAGATTCTGCACTTGCTTTACCATAGAAGGGTGTAAGTTATGCATCAAGGAATGCATGCTGCGATAATTTGCACCTCAGCATTATCGCAGCACTACATACGTATTACCGCACGCACCTTCCCATCCTGTAGCTGCATTGTTAATCATTCTATATATCTGCTGGACGTCACTCCAATATTGACAATTAATAACGTCATTATTCATGCATTCCGTTCATTTGTTCAGTTACGTACCTTGAGACGGGCACTTGTTGATTGCTAATAATGCTGCTACGTATATGGACCCGTGCTGGATGGACGGTGCTGATTGGATCTATCTGCGAGGATAACAAAGTATAAGAAAGAAGTTTGCTTGTGAATGTTAATCATGCATGTATAGGAGGTAGCTATTAGATAGCTAGATAGGAATTGATGTATGTAGATAGCTAGCTGCTTATTAGATAGTGGCTTATCATTTGGGGCGGTTGGGTTGTTGTGAGTGTATGCCTAGCTAGCTAGCTAACAACCTAGCTATGGAAATGAAAATATTAAGGGGTGTTACACTGTGGGCGGCTCGCCTTGCAAAGAGGAGCACCATTCAGTTATTGCAAGCTTACTACCCTTGACTACCTGCCGACTTAGCTGTTAAGGTAGTTATCCATTTTTTCGATGTATGAGCCATCTATCTACCTGCCCAGGCAAAAGTAGAATTTGAGAAAGTACGGCAGTCAAGTGGCAGATAGAACGTAGATAGATAGATAGTAGATATGGTAGGTGTGACTAATAATGTTTGCGTGCATGCGCCCAGCAGCAGAGATTCTTGGTATGAATCGCCGTAACGTATAAACCGTTGGCTGAATTCTATATCTGTAGGGGCGATGAGGCAGTGGTGACCAGCGAGCCATGCATGCATCTAGTCAGTGCATCTTGTAGGACGGGTATGATTATGTACACATGCATATATAGGTAGCCAGAAGGCGGCAGGCTTGCGAGCTGGCGGCCAGGAGCAGATAGAGTTTATTGCGCCGTTGCCTAGACACTGGTATTGCGTGAGTGCCGAACCCATCGAACACATATTGAAGTCGATTGACATGAATGGATGAGAGCGTCTCACTATGAGCAGGGCGTGTGAGCAAGGCAGGTTAGCCTGGCCCATCCAGCCAGGTTAATGGGCCACTTGTGAGGAATACGATCCATTGGTTGTGAAGTCATCTTGAGCTATATATCTTTACGTCTATCTAGCAGTTGGTGATGCATGCATTTCTGGTTGTCGACGACGAATCTGCGCGTACGTGTGTGGCCAGCGTGTATCCAATGCAACATAAGTTTCCATTATTGATTGGGTGATCATTATGAATGTCAATTAGGTGCGTGCAGCTACCTGGGTTGGAGGGATACCCGGGACAACAAGCAGGTGACAACAAGCAGGTGACAACAAGCAGGTGACAACAAGCAGGTGACAACAAGCAGGTGACAAAAAGCAGGTGACAAAAAGCAGGTGACAACAAGCAGGTGACAAAAAGCAGGTGACAAAAAGCAGGTGACAACAATAATTGAAAAGCATGTTTTCATTGTGACAAGCAAATTTTCATCTGTGTATCAGTTAATATCAAATGGGTTAAGCAATCGGAGGTTTTTTTCGGTGGGGAGGTGGGATTTGTTTGTGGGGCTGCTCGCGCGCTGTCCCCCTCCACCCGCCCCGGGTGGAGGTGCGTGGCCAGCCACCTTCCGCAAATCCCTTCCTTTTTAGGGATGTAGTCAGAACTAAGCCGGGGGAAAAAGCCCATAGCCCATAGCCGATAAAGCCAATACAAAGCCGATAGCCGATAACAAACTATTTTCTTTAGAAGGAATTGATACATGTGTCGTGACAGGCGGCGTGTCAAACATAATGCGTTTTATATAGTATTAGCCAACAACACCCACGCATGCAGTACAATCAAGCAATAAAAATGCCCAGCGTAGGAAACGTTGACCAGGAACATATTGAAAGTTAACCGCCATACTGGATATCATCATCCATTATATTAGGGTTTTAGGGCTTTTGGTCTGCTGGTTTCACTACTACTGCTGGACCTTGCTTAAGTTCCAAACATGATGAATTGGTCTCTTTATTTACCAATAATTGTTATAATAATCATCGCTACGTCGCTAGACTGTTGTTATAATCTATCGTTACGTTATAATCGTTACGATGCAAGACTGATAAATAATATATTTTTGATTGGGATACTGAGATCATGCAAGTATAATAATAATAATAATTATTATTATATATCACCATTATTATTAAGCTGACCACAGTGTCATAGGAAACATGGATTCCATTTCTATTAGTTCCGAGAACATGATTTTCGCCACACAGCTATTTCATCTCCGAAATTGCTGAACGGCTAGGTAAAAATCACCGACGACGCCTTGGGCTTCATGGCTTGATTGTGAAACAGGGCGCATCTGTGATGGGTAGGTGCATCATGCATGAAGTCGTAATACAGGAAGGGTTGCAACTAACAGAGCACAATTAATAGCCCGTATGTATTCCTACCCACAACAATTCTGCACATTGACAGGTGCATGCATGCCGTAATTGCACTTTCTGCATTTCGTGTACGGCAGAAGGTGCGGTGTGCCTATTAGATAGTCCGTACTTTTGGTCTATCTTGTTGTATCTCTGCCATATCCGCCTAAAGCATCATCAGCTCATCACCGGTTCTTAGTTATTATTGCTACCGCTGTATATAGCTGGTCTAGTAATCGTTATTAGTTAGGTAGTTATTTATTGTTTTTAGGATGTTGTTTTAGATTATTAGTTGTTTTAGTTAAGCAGATTTCCTCTGTCGTACTGTCACCCCTATTACCGAGTCCTAGTAGTGTAAGGCCCTCGGGAATTTTGGCCGTCGCCGCCAAAACGTGATTTTTTGTTCGCGAAATCTTCTTTTACTTAGCTGGTCTAGAAGTCCTAGATGCTATCTTTTAGCTTAAATTGCTACTTTTCCTCCTTGGGTCAGTTCAGCAAACCTGTTGTCTGTCGTACTATCACCCCTATTACCGAGTCCTAGTAGTGTAAGGCCCTCGGGAATTTCGGCCGTCGCCGGCAAAACGTAATTACTTGCTTGTGAATTCTGTTTTATTTAGCTGATCTAGAACTCCTAGATGCTATCTTTTAGCTGTGATATTTTTTCCTCTTTTAGTCAGTTTAGCAAACTTTTGTCTGTCATACCTTCACTTCTTTTACTGTAGATGAATTTTTATCTATGATGTTTTATTTATTTTCCCTTTGTATTTTACTTTAGCTATGTCGCTGATGCCAGACGAGGATATGTTGGGGAAGGGGACGGACAAGGCAATGGCCATGATGAGGGACAGGAAAAGGGGAGGGATCTCAGAGAAATGTTAGTCAGGACGGTGGCAGTGCAGGGAAGTGGGGTAGCAGACCCCACAACCTGCACGACCACCGTAACTTTCAGGGCCAGAACAGCAGTAGAAGCGGTAGCCCCATGGATATTTAAAAGTATGATTATTTCTTGTCATTATTCGAAGTAGTAGTATATATATTAATAGTAGTATTATATCAGTATATGTATGCAGTATATATAGGATAAATAACTAACGATGCGCTGACACAAGACGGTGGGATCCACCCTCTGCCGTACACAAAGCAAAGTGCGCGACGGAGCCATGCAGGCATGCAGCAGTCAATGCGCAGCTGCAGATTTCTGTATATGAAATTGCGGGCTATTAATTGTGCTATGTACAAGCTCAGTACAGGGATTGTGTATTATACCGGCTCACGGGTGTCCGAACACCCTACCGAAGAGGAGGACGGCGGCGGAGCGGAGATGAGGCCATGGCGGCGGGACCAGGTCGTCAGTGCGCCAGACATCACTCTACCACCTGAGCACCTGATGCACCCGGCGGCGCCGCCGGACTGGGTGACCAGTGCGCTGGCAGGGACGCTTCGGGACAAGCTTGGATTGCAGCTATTTAATTTCGACATGATATGTCCCGCGGAACAGCCCTCTCCACACGAGCGGCTTTACTACGTGGTAAGCCTTGGGGCGCTGGCCTCTGCCAGGAAGCGATTCTGACCAATAGCCACCTCCTGTGGTGCTCCTGTGCTCCGCTTTTTACGCGTGCGCCTTTGCGCGGGGCCCTCACAGGTCTCAGCCAAGCTTGCTGATATGCTCATGCTTTTTTTCCTCCGTTGCGGTGCTTGTGGGTGCGCCGCGGGTATTCCGGTTTAGCCGGGCATTTCAGACGGGTGCCTGCCTCCCGGGGGGCTGCAGAACGATGCTTAAACCCTCCGCATCAGTGTGCCCTCCTGTCATCCAAGCTGTGGGCCATTCGTGGCTGGGGATACGTTTTAGAGGGTGCTTTAGAGGCAGATTCAGGTACTTCGGCAGAAAGGCGTCCATTCAACTGCAAGCAGAAGGATACAGAAAAACTATTTTTTTTCGCTTTCCCCAGCGATTGCTCTTGCCGTCCAAGGTGGATGGTAATGCCCTGCCCGCTCGGCATGTAACCCCGTGCGATGAATTTCATTATGTATGCACCCATCCATCTCAAACGCATATGTGTAGCCTGTTTCACCAGCAGCTGAAATTCCCTGTAGACATCGGTGCTTTTTCCTTAACCGTTACTGTGGAGGTTTGGAAAAGGTACATAGTTCGATCACCATCGATCATGACTATCACGTGTTGCGAGATAGTCTAGCGGACATTGGCAAAGCTTGGCCGTATTACGAGGAAGTATTAATTACATAATTATATATTGGAATAAGATAAGAGAGAGCGAGAAAAACGTCTATAGAAGCAACGTCTGTCGGATTGGTCCATGCAGCGGTACGTAAAAGGATAGGAACTTCGCCCACAAAACATACCACAATATACATAATTCGAAACCTTATAACGTACCATAAATAGAACCCTGAAAAGCTCACTTCGCGACCACGTCTAGGTCGTACTGCACAGCTCGCTCTTTGATACGCAAACCAGCTAGGACGGCTCGCTAAGCATAACTAACGATAACGTTTTCATAACACGCCCCCTCGAGACGTTCCTAGCTCCAAAACGTCGGTCTGGCAAGTTAACAGCTCCAGCGCCACAAAGATGTTGCGCGCTCACACCATCGCCCTAAGTCACCAAAGCACGCAAAAGAAACGATAGGGCTTCACGCCATAACTCCCATTCCGTTCCGAAACTTCTTAAACTTGATCTCTCCCAAAGCCTTCGTGAGAATATCGGCCACCATATCTTCCGTAGAGCAATAGGAAAGCGCTACCTCCCCCCTAGCAACCCGCTCTCGCACCAAGTGATGCTGCACATCAATGTGCTTGGACCGAACCGAAGTAATAGGGTTGTTTCCTAAGCTAAGCGCCCCCTGAGAGTCCATCCAGATCCCAATCGTGTCTGAGCACAGATCGAAATCTCCCGCCAGCTTTCGAAGCCATAGAGCCTCACGAACCGCTGCTGCCGTAGCCTGATATTCTGCCTCCACCGAAGATGCCGCCACGGTGCGTTGTAGCTGACTGTTCCAGCTTATAGCTGCTCCACCCAATAGGAAAACGTATCCAGTCGTTGACCTGCGCGTCGCCGGATCACCAGCCCAGTCTGAGTCGCTGTATCCCTCCAATTTAAGTTCTCCAGCTCCGCCAAATCGTAGTCCTAGCTCCTTAGTGCCCGCCAAATAGCGAAGTACGCCCAGAGCCAGTCCCATGTGAGTCTTCGACGGTTTGCCCATAAAGCGCGCCAGCACGCTCATCGCCTGTGCGATGTCCGGTCTTGTGCTCGTCGCCAAGTAGTTCAGCTCTCCAATTAGCATCCGGTACTCTGTGCTGTCCACAAGCTCCGTCTCACCGTCTCCTGCCGGTAGAACCTTCGAGCCAGGAGGTAATGGGGTGCTTCGCGGCTTAGCATCCGCGAGCTGGTGTCGCTGTAGCAGCTCCTCGATGTACCTCTGCTGCAAAAGCTTAACTTCGCCGTTCTCTCCCCTGCTGATCTCCATCCCCAAGAAGACTTTCACCTCCCCAAGATCTCGAATCTTAAAAGCTTCTCCCACTGCCGCCTTCACCTTCTTGATTAGCTCCACGTCGTCGGACGTAGTGACAATATTGTCGACGTGCACCAGCAGATAAACGATCCCATTCTCGTCCTTCTTGATAAATAGCGCCGGGTCTGCTTGTGATGGTTTGAACCCGAGCTTGTCCAGCGCTGCCACCAGTTTCACGTACCAGCAGCGCGGGGCCTGCTTCAGCCCGTAGATAGACCTTTTAAGTCTGCACGCCTGGTTGGGATCTTTCGACTCATAGCCCGGTGGCTGCTGCATCCAAAGCTCTTCCTCCAGCTCTCCATTCAGAAAAGCCGTTGACACGTCCAGCTGATGGATGGGCATACCCTTAGCTGCCGCCACCGCCAGCAAAGCTCTTAGCGAAGCGAAACGCGAGGTAGGGGCAAACAACTCCCCATAATCGATCCCCGCCTGCTGCTCATAGCCCTTCGCCACCAAACGCGCCTTGAAGCGCTCAATTTCCCCATCTGCTCCACGCTTAACTTTATATACCCACCGGCAAGGTAGCAGTCGAGTGCCCTCCGGCGGTCGTGCCAGCTCCCATGTTCCATTGGCAAGCTGCGCCGCAATCTCCTCGTCCATCGCCTTCTTCCATTCTTCTGCATGCGGCCCATTCGTAGCCTCAGCGTATGTTGACGGTTCAGGTATTTCTCCAGTAGATGCCGCATTGATCCGCCCATAGGTTACCCTCCCGTTGGGCTCCCGTCTCCACTCGATCAGCCGCTTGCGTTCACGCAATGGGTAGCGGCGATCCTGCATTTCCACATCTGCATTCCCTGCGGGTGCTAGTTGTCCTCCACTGGTTGAAGGCCCTCCGCTGCCATCACCGCCACCACCACGTGACTGCTCTGTCCGTGGGAATAGCGCCAGCGGCATATTAGCTTGGCCTCTCGGTGGCGCCGTCTGCCCACTGCTGGTTGACGGCCCACTGTTGTTCTCAGCCATCTCAATGTCCATGTTTGAACCATCCAGGGCGCCTCCGCCACCCCCTGACGGCAGTACCATCCCAGCGCCGTCGTCAGCCTCCTCCTCATCGTCGTCAGAGTCCATACGGCTATTTCCAATGGCCGTCTCGTCGAACCTCACCGCAGAATGCTTAGTGATGCTGCCGTCGTCGAAAAGGATGCGATAGTGCCCACCGTGCTCGTATCCGACGAAAATCCCCTTCCGACTCACCGGCTCCAGCTTGTTGCGCTTCTCCTTAGGCACGTGCGCGTATGCTGCGCAGCCAAAGACCCTTAGATGACTGATATCTGGCTTCGTGCCCATGAACGCCTCATGCGGTGTTACCTTAGCGCCAGCGACAGGCGAGATGTTGCGAAGGTAGTTCGCCGTCGCGAGTGCTTCTGCCCATAGCTGCTGTGGCAGTTCAGACTCCACCAGCATAGCCCGTGTTTTCTCCAGAAGAGTCCTGTTTAGGCGTTCTGCTGCCCCATTTTGCTCTGGAGTGTACCCCACCGTTGTGCCGTGGATAATGCCTTTGTTGCTGAAGTAGTCGCCCATGGCCTGGTTAACGAATTCCCGTCCACGGTCCGTGCGTACCTCCTTGACACGACGTCCAGCAATATTCTCCAGCGCCTCAAAAATGGCGCGAACCTTCTTGCCGATGGCGTCCTTGGTCTCTGTGAAGGCCACCGCTGAAAGTCCCGTGCAATCGTCCAGCACCGTAGTCACGTACCGGGATCCGCCAAGTGACGTCTCGGGCATGGGACCACAGACGTCCATATGAACCAGCCCAAGCGGTTTCACCGCCTTGTGTCCAGTAGCTGGGAACGGTCCACGTGATTGCTTCGCATAGATGCACGGCTCGCAGATCCGTGAGCTGGCTGCCGCCAAGCCCCCGCGATCAAGCTCCATGCCGGTTACCATATTCTCCCGGCACATCCGTTCCAGGCTCCCGAAGCCCAGATGTCCCAAGCGCCGATGCCACAGCGCTGCCGCCGAGTCTACTGACCCGGTCGCCGCACATGAGCGGCTATCGCTGACCGAACGCCCTGCTGCGTTGTAGCGAATTGCATAGAGGTTTCCAACCTTCTCGCCTTGTAGAATAGTTCGCCCTTGATGCTGCACCAGAGCCTTCCCGTCGCCCAGCACCACTTTGGCGCCGCGGTCGTCGAGGATACACGCCGAGATAAGCTTGACGGTAGCTTTCGGCACCATATACACGTTGAGTAGGTCAATCTCCAACCCTTCGATCACGTTGCTCTTTAAGGTGCACGATCCCACATGCGTCGGCTGATGCCTGGAGCCATCGTAGCCGATAACGTTGAACAGTTCCTCCGTCTTGACTGCACGAACGTTCTTCAACTCGGATGCATCGTAGGTAATGTGCCACTCCGATCCCAAGTCAATGTGCCAGTCCTTCAAACGGGATTCTCCTCCAAGCGCGAATGCCAACTTACTGGGCATTGCTGATGCGCTCCCGCCACGTTGCTTGCCGTCTCCTCCACGCCCCTTGCTCCCCTGATCTGCTAGACGCTTACGGCAATCCCTCATAAAGTGTCCGGGTGTCCCGCAGTAATGGCAGGTAACGTTAGGTCTTCCACCGGTCCTTGCTCCTTGACCTCGCCCTGACGAACCGGCGTTGCCGCCACCCCGGCGCGCACTAAACGCCGTTGTCTCCTTTCCTCTGGCCTCTCGTTCCGCTGAGTCATAAGCCATCAGCCTTGAAACGACTTGTTGAAAATCCAGCTCACCTTCGCGCGTCTCAAGGGCAGTCGTAATGACGTGATACGTGCGTGGGAGACCCTTGATGATAATCGTAGTCAGCTCGGCATCAGTGACCACGTCTCCGACATCCAGCAAGTCTGACTGGAGCTGCCGCGCCCTGCTGACGTAGACTGGCATATGCTCTCCATTGGCCATCTTGAAGTCGCTGAGCTCCTGTCGTAGAGCTATCTTCCTCGTGTTGCAGGTTGAAGCGAACGTCGCCGCCAGAGCATCCCAGGCAGCCTTGGCGTTAGCTGCCCGCACAATGGTCTGGAGGTGGTGGTTCTTGACGTTCTTGGCCATGACGCTCTTGACCTTGTTTGACATATTAACGTCTGCTTCTGAAATCGGTGCAGCAAGCAGAGCGTGACCGTATCCGAGCTCGCCACATAGTAGCTCGAATCGTAGCTTCCAGGTTGCGTAGTTGTTAAGGTCAAGCGGTTCGTCCAACCTATCCTTCCCCATTGTGAAGACCTATAATCGCGAAGATCAACACTAATAAATGGGCGAAAGATGCCAAGCTCCGCGGCACACGTTGCCGGGGCTCATAACCTGTTGCGAGATAGTCTAGCAGACATTGGCAAAGCTTGGCCGTATTACGAGGAAGTATTAATTACATAATTATATATTGGAATAAGATAAGAGAGAGCGAGAAAAACGTCTATAGAAGCAACGTCTGTCGGATTGGTCCATGCAGCGGTACGTAAAAGGATAGGAACTTCGCCCACAAAACATACCACAATATACATAATTCGAAACCTTATAACGTACCATAAATAGAACCCTGAAAAGCTCACTTCGCGACCACGTCTAGGTCGTACTGCACAGCTCGCTCTTTGATACGCAAACCAGCTAGGACGGCTCGCTAAGCATAACTAACGATAACGTTTTCATAACATCACGTTACAAATAAATCCTCACAGTGACACACAGTGATAAAGGATAACCAATGTCAGCTTATCAACAAGCAACGAAGCCCTTGATTGCTTACTTGAATGCTGACCACGCACTGCACCCAGCTGCACCCAGCAGCGGATGGACAATTGGTGGAGTCCCACGCAGGTAGGTAGGTAGAAAGCTAATAAAGGATGGATTCTCTATACATTATGTACAACATGTAGTACAACATCCTGTTGCTTGATTGGTAAATGTCTATCACATCATGATATCTGTCCATAAAAATGTGACACAGTACCGTGCGCCCACTGCCTCGGCTGCACCAGCCAGCAGTATGCTGGCAGTATCCCACCAACGAATACCCTGTCTCGAATAATCGCTCGGCTGTAGGTTATTGACACTTGTGACCGCACGTACGTGCATTTATGTTTATGAGCACGCGCGTGTGTAGCGTGCCTTGAACGAGGGTAATCTCCGCCTCATGATGATTTGGATGGGACGTCGGATGGAGCGGTGAAGGACAGGCAGGATTCATCATATCCAGTTGTCGTACACATATATCCATCCTACGTACAGCAATACGGCAATAAAGGACATGAAAGCATGCAGCGGCGGCAAAGGCACCATACCATTATTAATCACATGTATTAATAATAACTACATTATATATGCAACAGGCAAGACAGCAATTTACACTACAAATAATATAATAACTGTAATATTTCGTGGATTATTTATATGAAATTAAAGAAGATGATTTTGCTTATTTATTATGTATTTATATGCAGATCAAGCAGCATACATACATAGTATTCATTTGTTCGGGTGCAGCAGTTCATTCTTATCCATCCATATATACACGTGGCATATTAACTCATTATAAGACACCCATCCATGAATGTACGGCACCGTATGTATGTACGGTATTTTAAATGTATGTACTATACATACCAGTGTACGGTAGTTGCAGTGGTTAGGGGTAGAGCTTGTGTATTAGTGGCCGGCAGCAGCGGGCTTGTGGCCTTTGCCCGGCTTATGACTTCCAGGGGGCTTGGTCTTTGCCTTCACTGTGTGTAGGCCACAGGAACGAATAATCAGCGAGGGACGCAGATTTACCAAACATTTGCAGGCAGGGGAGGTACATACGTGGCTGGGGCACGCAGCAGTACGACAGGATCGATACCGTCCGTGTGTTCGCTATATATGTACTTGCTTCCGTTCGCATCATCCGTCATCAAAGATCGACGGAAAGCAAGCACGTACCTCGCTAGCATACCTGCTGAACGCGCTTAGTATCCCTACCAACTTATAGGGGGTATAACAGCTGTTAACAATGCATAATAGCCAGCTAGAGGCTGTTTGATTGGTGCTGTTTGGTGCTGTTTGGCACCAGTTAAACCCCCTATAAGTTGGTAGGGTATATATTTATTATTCTTATGTATCATTTGTACGAGATATATATAGCTGGTTAGTTTGAAATATCTCAGAGCCATTTATATTATGTATATTTTATGCATGCAGTATATATGGATAGCTCTTTAGGCAAATTAGAGTCGGCAGTGGACGGAAGTATGCAATGGCATGATGGCATATAAAATGCGATATAATGGATAGAAACATAGATAGATGGATAAGACGTGAGAGAGAAATGAAGCAAGCCCACAATAATCAGATCAAGCGTGTACCGCTGCATGCGTGCGCCATCCAGCCTGCGCGCAAACGCAGCAGCAGCATATAATAATAATAATATATATATGGTTAAACACATGTATATATAAGTGTATTTATGAACCATACATATGAATTGTATTGACAGCACCTACATAGAGAGCGGCGTCCCGACTTATTGTGGGCACCATCGCTCGGGCTGGAAGCGCCGCTGGGCTTGGGGCTGTGGCTGGGCTTGGGGCTCAACAGCGTCTCCGCAGAAGCCACTGCCATCGATCAGGAGGGGAAACGAATGAAGTCGAATAGCTCCATATATAGCAATTACGCATTTGATTTCCTTATTTTTGTCCTTACATATATGTGTGTAGCTGGCGATGCAGGGCACGTAGCTGTAAAGGCAATTAATAATAAGAACATAGCTTGCAGGCGCCTGCATCGATCCCTTGCTTGTATATATATGCATGCATGTGTCTGGTGATGACTGATGCACTTACGCAAAGAGCGGCGACTGGGCGTGTGATGACCCTTGCTGGGCTTGTGACTTCCAGCATGCTTGGTGGCATGGCTCGGCTTGGGGCTGGCGCCGCTGGTCTTATTGTCAGCGCTCACTACATATGGATCGGTTACATCATCATTTACACACATGCATGTCATTATGCCGGGTCTTGCTTTAAGATGGCTGCTATGCTGGGCAGGAGACAGATGGGTATCGAAAATAGTATATTTATATTATTTATAACGACGAATTTATTAAGCTGATGATTTATGTATACGTATATAATATGCACATATATGAGAGATGCACATATGTGCAGGTTATTTTATTTTAAAGAAAGATAGACAGATAGACAGACAGACAGACAGACAGACAGATAGACAGATAGATAGATAGATAGATAGATAGATAGATAGATAGATAGATAGATAGATAGATAGATAGATAGATAGATAGATAGATAGATGGATGTACGTAGATATACCTGCCCAACCAATGACAAGCATGCAAGACAACTAACAATTATTCATAATAACTCACGTAGATAGCGGTTTGGATGGGCTCCGAGGACTGGCTGATGGCTGTTGTCGCTTGGCTGGCTGCCTCCATCGCTGGTTTTTTTTATTATAAGGGATCGCGACGGCAGGCTTGGGGCTCTCTAAAACATCAGCACTAATAGGCTTGGCGCTCCCCGTCGCTGTTTGCTGAGGAAGCTCTGCTGCGGCGCCTGCGTCGGTGTTTAGTATGTGGGATAACAGTACGTATGTATGTATTCAATGCATGTATGTATACACGCAAGCAAGTGTTAGAAAGAAAGAAAGCGCCCGGCCCCCGGCCGTATTACTTCTTTCTCGTTCCCCTGGTATATCACTGCGTGTGTGTCGCTCATTATTCCCAGCAGCAAGGCGGCGCATCTATCGCGTATCTATCTAAGCTTAGTTGCGGCGTTCGTTCGTTGTTTGTACATACGCGATGCAGCGGGTTAGTAATTAGTCATCTATCAGCAGGCATTATTACATACATGCATGGCGCGCGCTCCTTATCATTACGAATTCGTAGCATGCAACGGCTTTGCATCGGTATGGCAAGGTAAATACATGCATAATAAGCAAGTATACCGAGCGACGACGTGACGATCGACCGAGTAGTGCGTGATGATGAGCGAGCGAGGACGCACGTGCGTGCGTGCGACCCACCTGAGATCGCGGCGAGATAGAGCGTTGCGACGATGAAGAGTGCTCCGCCGTATAATGATGTTCTGTTGCTAATTCCCATTTTGTGATATTTACAACGAAGTGTATGTGTAGCAAGATAGAAGAAGCGCACTACTTGCAGTTTGCTTCTGGCTATCTACGCAAATATGTCCTGCGTGCGGGATGGATGGCTACAGCTGGAAAATATGGAAGCAGGCAGACCGCTGCTCTAGGGCGAGCGACGGAGGCCGACCAGACGAGCTGTGGTCCGTCGCTGGTCGCTTGGATAATAATAAGCTTAAGCGATGAGCTATATAGTATGTATCAAAGATCATCCATCATTTTATAGCATTGTTTTTCCATGACAATGTTCGTAGATTATGTGTTGTGTCATTCGTATATATGTGCACGTGCGTATGTGTTGACTGGCTGGCTGGCGACGACGGACATCGGCAGCCCACCTGCTGCTGCTGCTGCTGCTGCTGCTGCTGCCGCCCCGATCGTAGCTTCTGAGATATCATGAAGTTATTTATTTGCATGAAGCATAGTGTACTAAAAGGAAAATTTTCTTCGTTTGGCCCCATGAACGAACGCGCACACCGACATACAGCTACGTACATATAGTACATATACGGATGGGGCGGGCGCGGCACGTGCCCTCCGTCTGCTGCAGCTGCATTTATCTGCTGTCAGGTCATTCATTATTACTACGATTGCTAGAAAACTAAAAGACGAACGCCTTACTGATTTCTTTTATGGTGTTATTATATTATAAAGATAAACCCTCCTCGATTTAATAATTGCTAAGCGAATACGAGCATTTTATATACGAGCATAATTGCAAGGAAGCAAGAAACGTGGGCGGATACGTATGTACGATGGGACCTACCGAGGACATTGTTTTTTTGCGTATGTGTGTGTGTGTGTGTAAATACCAACACTTAAACCAGCACACAGCATAAGACTCAGCAGGCTGAAAAACGACACAGACAAGGTAAAGCCGGAATGTACGTGTTTGGGGAATGCACGCGTGTTTGACATCAACACATGAGCGAATACGTGCATTTCATTTCAGTATTATGCCGTACTCATCACTCCCGCCTTTGCTACCTGACCTGCTTATCTATCTGTGAATCTTCATCCGGCCAACGGAATCTTTACATCAATCTTCCACCACCTCCACCTCCACCATCACCACCATCATAACCGCCATCACCACCACCGCCACCATGTACCTCCAACGACAAAATAATCGCAATGCTAAGGGCCAACAAGTAGGCAAGTAGTATCATGCAGGCAAGCAAAAGACCACCACCTCGCGCGTCATTTCCGCCGGTTTCGTCTTTTTCCCCGCCCGGCATGCCAGCAACCCCCGCCATCCCCTCGTTACTTGCGTACTTTCCGCCCAGCCACCCCAACCCCCACCCCAACCCCCCAACCCCCCACCCTCCCAACCCCCCAACCCCCCACCCCACCCCCACCCACCCATCCAGCCAGCCAGCCAGCCAGCCACATCCCCCCTTCCTCCAGACGAGGTTCGTACATCGATAGATGCACCCAACTCGAGTAGCGATCCGCAGCAGGTTGCCTCCCAGGCCTCAGTGAGAAGCCCCTCAGCGACGAAAACACAACACACACACACACACACGCGCGCGCGCGCGCGCGCGTAACATCATCAGCAGTCGTCGTTAAAGCTCCCCTAACCAACCGCTGTACGTCAAATTAACATATTTCGTGTCACTGCTGCTACTGCCGCTAGCTACTGCTACCGGTACTGCTGCGGCGTCCACTGCCGCTTCCACTGCCGCTGCTGCCGCCGCTACAACAGCTTTCAACCGCCGCCGCCTCCTCTTTAACGCCTCCTGATATCATGCGGCACACCCACCTGCTGCATGCTGATCGCATGAAACACATGTGTCGTAGTACGGCATGAGAAACGTAGCATGTATGTATTAATATATTAGTAGTGCAGCGCGCGGGCAGGACATCTCGCCCCGCTTCATATTTGCCGCCAGCAACGCCCATTCCGCGTGGCACCCGTACATACACATTGGCGGCCCGGCATGCAGGGATGAGCGGGACTGCCGTACGTATCCACATGGCCAGTGGATGGGACCAGTCAACAATACTTGTGGGCGGTGGGGGGAGGGGCACGTACGAACCCGTAAATACGGATGGCATGACATGTCTTTTTTTACGTAATGCCACCTGGTACAAAAACGTCTTAGGAACAGAGGTAGGGGTGTAGGCGAGCATGCCCAACTGCGAGCGTTCCGGGAAAGCGCTGCCGCCGCCTCAATGTCATGTTGCTCTTGTGATGTCGACGCTGTAGCACCGATATACGGCAGGGTGCAACACCGCTTGATGCTGAGGTGCGAATTCCCCGCCCATTACAAAACACACACACACACACACGCACGCACACCCTACCAGCGGGAGGCTGGACAAAATGTTTCTCAGCTTCTGCTCCTCCTTCCCCTCCCCCTTTTCCCCTCTCCCTTTTCCCCTCACCCCCCCCCAAAACACGAAACCCACACATACACACACGCACATACACCCCGCCGCTTTGTCACTACACATCTTACATCATCGGGTTAAATATCTTAGTCGTATTCTTATTGGGCATCCGCATTTCCACCGTTTACTCGCGCTGCAAATGGTAGCAAAAGCATCGAATCGGTAGAGTTGGTACGTTTGGCTGCTGTCAAAAAGTCAGGGCCAGGTGCGTGCCACGTCTCTTATTCGCCCACGTCTCACGCACTGCAGTCGCGCAACACTTGCAGCCCTCCCTGCAGCTCCGGCCGCTGGCGCCCCGGCCGAGCCCATCCTCCTACACATACACACGTACACACATACAGCCGTACAGCCGTACAGCCGCTCTCCCCTCGCTCATGAAAAAACAGACACGGCGTCATCCCCCACTTAAGCCGACCAGTAAGAGAGCGGCGACCCCAAACAACAACAAAAGAGACACAGCTGAGCTGAGCTGAGCTGAGTGTAAATGAGACGAAAACTAACCGTCAGGGTCGATTCCGTTGTAGAAACCGCTAACGGTTAACATAACTGCTGAGCTGTCAGGCGATGTGCCGCTGATGGCTCCACCCCTTCCGTGTGCGAGTCCGTTTAAAGCCCACCGTAATAACATTGACATAAGATCACATAGGAACTGTGCCTTGAAGAAGCCGCCTTGCTTAGCCCAGCACAGCACCGCATAGCACAGCACCGCACAGCGTTTCGGCGGGCTGAGTCGTTGACCATTACGTGTCTGCCCTTCCTCCACCTTTCAATGTTTTCATTTCGCTCTCAACCCTCTCTCATCTTAGGGCCGCTGCCACTGCGGCCGCACGTTTTGCGATCAGCCCCACTGTGAGGCGCTGCTCTAGAAGAAGCGTCTCCAGCGCAGAGGTGGCGGATTCCGAGATGGCGGCGGCGGCATGTCCCCGGTCCTACGGCGCAGGAGGAGGGTGGTGCGTACGGCAGAGGATACGTCAGCAGATGGATCAACAGTGTGGATGTGTGTGACAGCACTAACCAACGATGAAGTTCTTTCGGTTCTTGCCGTTGCGAGAGAGAAACAATCGTGCGGAAGTAGCAGTAGCAGTAGCAGTAGCAGTAGCAGAAGCAGTAGCAGTAGCAGTAGCAGTAGCAGTAGCAACATCAGCCTTCCCCCCACTTCGTCAACCCCACGAAAGGGCAGCAGGGGCTCTATCTATCCCGCCAACCAACAACCATCCCCAACTCGACGAGTACGGGAATTGAAAAACATACACACGCACACATACACACGCACATATATATACACACTGCCGTGTCCCCTTGGACACCAGCTCCATCGCCCCGCAGCCCCACCTTTAGGAACCGCACCGCCTGCGCCGCCGCCGCAGCTGCCGCAGACGTGCCAGTCGCTGCCGTCAGCGCTTCGGCACATTCCTGCGCCGCCGCCGCCAGCTGTTCCGCCGTGCTGGTCACCACATCCATCAGGCGCTGTGCCGCACCCTCCATCTGGTTGCCTGCTTTGGTTCTCCGCTTGCGAAGGGCCTTAAGGGAGGACTGCCAGGACTGCGGTACACAGCAGGCATGATGGAGGGGGCGGGGGAAAGGGCAGAGCAGGCCAAGCTCATGGCGGGAGACGCGGTCCTCCTTCCAGGCACCAAAACACACTTCCACGTACCGTCCGCCTCGATGTCGCTCTTCAACACACTATGGAGACAAATTAATATTATTCACTTGTGAAGATGCGAAGGAATGCCAACAAACAGCGAACGCTGGTGAAGGAGAGATCGAATTAGGGGGTCTTAATGAACAACTCCACTGCCCGTTACGTGAGTAGCTCCTCTGCCCGCTGCCCAGTGCCCTGATCGGACACGTACCTGAATGCAACACACCGCCGCCGTCAGCGGCTCCCGCACTAACAGCGACATGGCGGCAAGAGGCCCCCCGGGCAATACCCCGCCCCAGGCCGCCGCCTCCTGGGTCGCCGCCGCCAGGTCCGCCGCCGCCACGGCCACCAGACGACGCACCGCCGCCGCCAGCTCACCCAACGACGAGCAGGCAGCGTCAGCCGCGGCGGCGCCCACCGGCGCCGCCGCAGGCGGCGACCCCAGGCAATCCTGTGGTCCCACAGATGTACGGAAAACAAAACAGAAAAGGGGGTTACCCTCCAATGGTTGGGAGGGGCTTTCCGTGGAGATGGCGACTGGATTACGGCGGCAATGCAGACTATCGTACGGTTTCGGAGAATGCGCGCAAGGCCGCTCCCGGCAAGGAGTATTAGTAATGGCCGAAATGATAAAAAGGAGTGATGGTATCAATCACCGTGCTAATCGGAGCGGAGAGGGGCTCCCAAGTCGCTGCCGTACTTATCCTCGCAACAACTGTCCCCCAACTCCCCACATACACACACGAACACCCAGGATTGCAAGCTCATCACCCACACACGCACCCCTCCCCCATCATATGGCACATTTGCCCCTCCCTTACCTGTAGTTGTCGTACAGTACCGCACACACCAGAAAAAATAAGGGGCAAAAAGCACACACCCAGCATTTCAAGGGGCCTTTTCGACAGCAACTACTTCATCAACTCCCCGGCCCGTACTCCCGGCATCACGACCACTTTCACCCCGCTTACCTGCACTGCAACAGCAGCGCCGTACAGCGCAACATCCAGACGCCGTAGAGACTCGGCGTCGATCGTCGTACAACTCGCCAAACCTGCAGCCGCGGCCCCCTGCCCGTCAGCCTCCGACGCATCCGTTGCGGTGCCGTTGGAGGACTTCATGACTTGCTCGCCCATAAGGCCCTTCAATCTTCCCACAGCCTCCTGCAGATTGAGCACCTAAAGGAGCCGCGCCGCGGCGCCAAAACAAAGGAACAGAAAATACGATGAATGCGAAGAATCGAGCCTGGAGCGGGTTTGTGAGGATTGCATGTACGACGATTACGCCAGGGAGGGCTTAAACACATGACACAGGAGATGTGTTTGTGGAGTCACGAAAAGTTCTGTCTCCCGTTTTGGTTTGCGGGCAGTTTTCACCTCTCCTCCTCCCCGCCCTTCCCCCTCTCTTCCTCTCCCCCCTCCACATATACACATATATGCACGTATACACCTTTCTCCGGAAGCCCCGTGCTAAAATTCCCTTTGCTGAAACAGTCCCCGTCTCCCCTCGTTAACATTAGGGGCAAAGGCAGCCACCAGCATCCAGTACGAGACCCGCACACCCAGTTGCTTCATCACTGGTTGTTATTGTTGTTGTTGGTGGTGATGGTGGTGGTGGTGGTGAGTGATCTCCGCGAATTCAGCGGTTTTTCCCCTCATCTGATTCATGCTCACGCCACTCACCCCCCCGCCCGAGGCCCCCAACGCCCCCGCGATGCAATGCGGCAGCAGCCAGCGGTGAGCAGCCGCCGAGGCCTGAGACGTCCGCCACTGTGCGGCTTCGGACGATGTCCCTTCTGCTGAGCCGGTTGCGGCCCACCAACACCTACAGGGAAGGGGGAGGGGAAAGAGGGAGGGGTGAAGGGGGAGGGGTGAAGGGGGAATACACGAAACCTGATGTGCTGTTCAGGAGCGAATAAATGACGGACCACCGATACCGCTGGGTCTCAGCCCGTCACTTGATGTCGACGCTCTGTCTGTCTGTCTGTCTGTCCTGTCTATCTGTCTGTCTGTCTGTCTGTCTGTCCGTCCGTCCTCCTTTCCATCTATCTGTCTGTCAATGTACGGCTACGATGTCGCTTTCAGGAGCTGTCGCGCTCTTCACCATTGGCCCCCCACATACACACACACGCGAGTGCCCCACCTGCCGTACCCCTGACCGCATATCTTCCCCGCCGCCCGGCTCCTCCACCACTCCAACACTGCGGCACTCGGTCCTTCCTGGCCCGGGGGCAGCCAGGCAGGCCGCGTGGAGAGATCCCAGTTAAAGCGGAGGGAGCCTGCGGGCAGGTTGGGCGAGGTGAGGTGAGGCGAGATGAGGTGAGGGAACGACACGGTGCCGAACATCATGGTACGAGCGTACGAACACGGTTGAAGGTTGATTGCAGTTCTTACTCGCGGTTGGCAAATTATCCGGGTTGAGCCTGCCTGCCGCCGCCACCGCCGCAGACCGTACGGCGTCCACCGCCGCGACGGCCTCGGCGCCGCTGCTCCTACTGCTGCCTCCGCCTCCGCCTCCGCTACCGCTGCTCCGAAAGCAGTCTTCAAGACCGCTCTCTGTGTGCACCACAGCCAGGGTGTGGGCCGCTGCCAGCCGCTCTCTGAAAGCCGTGAACTCGAGGACCTGGATGGCACGAAAAATAGAAAGAAAGTGGGACGAGGATGAGGAGGATGAGGATGAGGATGAGGAGGAGCAGGATAAGGAGGAGGAGCAGGAGGAGGAGGAGCAGGAGGAGGAGGAGGAGCAGGAGGAGGAGAAGGAGGGGGAGGAGGAGCAGGAGGAGCAGGAGGAGGAGGACCAGGAGGAGGAGGAGGAGGAGGAGCAGGAGGAGGAGGAGCAGGAGGAGGAGGAGCAGGAGGAGGAGGAGCAGGAGGAGCAGGAGCAGGAGGAGGAGGAGGGGGAGGAGGAGCAGGAGGAGGAGCAGGAGGAGGGGGAGGAGGAGGAGCAGGAGGAGGTGGAGGAGGACGAGGAGGACGAGGAGGACGAGGAGGAGGACGAGGAGCAGGAGGAGGACGAGGAGGAGGAGCAGAAGGAGGAGCAGAAGAGGGAGGAGGACGACCAGAAAATGAAATGATACAGAGGCGCAGCAGGCAGCCAGGTGAACCAAATCGAGAATCAAACCGCTTTGGCACCAGCGCCCATCATCCATGACCGCCTCCATCAGAACATAAGAAAACACGCAACTGCACACCTACGTAAAAAGCGCATAGTTCCATCTACATACAAACGATGTGATCCCTTCCTTCCGAGGAATCATATTACAATCAATACATTTCCTTCGGAGCTGCTGTTCGCATTTCCCGCACCCACAACACCCGGGAAGCGTTGTTCGGTTTTGTCAAAAATAGGATTGAATACCCCAGCACAGCATCGTTTACTGACTGCCAGGCTTGAGTCCTACTTTGACTCTACCTTTGATAGATGGGATGCGCGAAGCGTCGAGCTGCTTCGAAAGTAACAACCTCGAGCTGCTCAGGACCGCACATCCATTCCAATACACAATAACCACTCTCGTGGATTTGGTTGTTGTTCTTAGGTTAAAGAGTATTCGCATTCCCGTCCGCCCGTCCTCACCCCACACTCGCACACCCAGTTGCTTTATCACTGGGTGATGATGGTGGTGATGATGGTGGTGATGATGGTGGTGATGATGGTGGTGATGATGGTGGTGGTGATGGTGATGGTGATGATGGTGATGATGGTGGTGATGATGGTGGTGATGATGGTGGTGATGATGGTGGTGATGATGGTGGTGATGATGGTGGTGATGATGGTGGTGATGATGGTGGTGATGATGGTGGTGATGATGGTGGTGATGATGGTGGTGATGATGGTGGTGATGATGGTGTGATGATGGTGATGATGGTGGTGATAATGGTGGTGATGATGGTGGTGATAATGGTGGTGATGATGGTGGTAATGATGGTTTGTGATTTGTGTGACTCTTTCCTCAACAGCAGCTGCAGTAATGCCAGGTCTGACGAGTCTATTCGCCCGTCTATTAGGCCCCCCCTCCCTCACGAACTCACCACCCCATGCCCCTACCTACTTAACACACACTGACGCGCACCTTCGTGTACATGCCGTGCCCGTACGCGGTAAAGAGCGATTCGCCAGCGTCACATGCGTGGTCGGCAAACAGCGCGTTTGTGTCCCGAAGGGCCTTATCCAACAGCCGCTGCTGATGCTGCGAGTGACCTTGCCCGTCACCGTGAGCACTCGATGACGTCGGTGACGGCTCCGCCGCCGCCGTGGCCGCCGCCGTGGCCGCGCTACTGTGCGGCCAAGCCAGCAGCGGCGGCAGCAGCATGTGCGCGCCGAGGGTGTCAAGTTGAATGTGCTTGATGTCTAATTTATACATGTGGGTGGCGGCGGCCGCGGGCGCCGCCAAAAGCGCCGCCAGCGCTGCGAGGGAGATGCGCATGCCGGCGCCGAACGGCCGAACGCGCACCGCATCGGCGCAAGCGCCGTACGCCGCCAACATGTACGGTACAGCTGCGGCGTCAGAGGTTGCCATCCCCGCCGCCGTCACCAGTGCGGCGCCGGCCAGTACGGGCAGCTCATCCGCGGCGCCGCGCTCGCGCTCATCGAGCCCGGCCTAGTCATCGTGTTGGGTACGGAAACAACAATCAATCGGAAGCGTCCACCGGAGGCGTCCACAACGGTCATGACAGGGGGATGTGTTGAAGCGGTCAGCACGATGCGGTGGAGCCGCACTAGCCAGTGCTACACGGTAATGGCAGACTGCACAAAAGGGCTAGAGAAGGTAAGAAGAATTTTACAGATATAATTAAAGATTCATATGGAAATAGAAAATAACATATGGAAACGATATAACAATATATGATTAACTAGAAGAATTTATGTGGAAATATAAAATATTAAATATGTGTGGTTCGGCTGCACAATTTCACAGCTGCATAGCATCGGAGAGGCAAGGTATATTGTTGGGATTGTTGGCACATGTTCATACCTGCAGCGGTTGCGCCGTACTGTACAACTCTAACAACTCCTTGGACAGCTCCACGCCTTCCTCACAACGCTCGAGTCGCGGAAGGCCCAAATCGTCACGAATTTGTGCAGCACATACCCGCCGCCGCAGCGACGCCAATGCATCGACGTTGTCAGATTCCCCTGCCGCTGCCGCCGCCGTTACCATTGACGCCGCCACCTTGTCCGCCTCCATCTGCAACGCCTCCGCCAGGCGGCCCGCCGCGTCGGCACCGAGTTGTGACACGTAGGTACGAAGATCAACTGCACAACTGACAAGGTGTCCGTACTTGCGGTAATATGAGAGTACGGCATCAATGACAGCGACTTCGGTCTCTTCATTGGGGCCGCTGCGGTCACCACTGCCGTTGCTGCTGTTACGGTACGTGGCGGTGGTGGTGGCGGCGCGGTGGCGGCGCATGGCTAGGTCTACCTGCAAGGGTAATTGCAGGAATTAGTATGTCGGATGACACCTACTGAAAACGGTGACCGCGCTTCACTCGAGAAGAGGGGAAAGAGGACGGTTACGGAGATAGAGAGGAGAGGGAGAGAGATAGAGAGGAGAGGGAGAGAAAAAGGAAAAGTGGTTTTGAGTTCGTCGGGGCGAATAGACTGGTGAGAGCTGGTACTGCTGCTGTTGAGGAAAGAGTCACACAAACCACTAACCACCACAACCACAACCACTACACCATCACCACCACTACACTATCACCACCACCATCATTATCATCACCCAGCGATACAGCAACTGGGTGTGCGAGTGTGGTACGCTGGGTCTCGATTAGGTGGAAAGCAGTAGACGTAGACTATTTCAACGGACAAAGCCGTAACAGCATCAGAATTGGGAAAACGCAACGAAATGGAAGCCCTTCTAAAGTAGATCCTAGACCCTCAAGGTGGCCCTCGGACTGACCCAACACCGCACCAGCCTCTCATCAGCTATTCCTCCCCCCCCACTACCGCACGTCACTCCCGCTCTTCATTAGCCGCTTACCAATGCAAGGTCCGGACCCCGCATGGTCATGGCCTTGCCGCCATTTCCGCCGCCGGCGCCTGGGGACCCCGCATCCCCCAGGTTGGCCCGGCTACAAGGTGACTGCTGTTCTAGATCCACAAGATCCACCAGTTCCTGGGTACGGATCCAGGGAGGGGCGCGAATGTGAAATGCGATGATGGTACCGGGGAGTAAGCACATGATGACTGAAGTATCTCACTCCAGGGATGGGGGTCGATAGGACGTATATCGGACCCATGGTTGTATCTCTGTTATATCCGCCTACAGCAAAGGCCCGATCAGAAGATGGCCAGGTGTCATCCCGGCGGATACTACCCGTAGATATCCTAATCAGGATACTACACCCATGGGTCGCAGGAACCCTCTATCGAGCGCAGGAGAACCGTAATTTAAATGCAAAGCGACCAATCATCAAACCCTAACCAGGCCCCTGAACGCATCGAAGGGACCACGGCAGGGGGGATGAGGCGGCGTGAGATCGGCGGCATCAAGTAAGCGCGGCGGTTACGTTTCCTGCCCACCCGCAGTGGCATGCTACTGCAATACCCCCAACCCTAAACCCCGGCCCTCCCCACAAACCTAAACCCTGACCCTGACCCCCGAATCGGTCCAATCCTAATCGTAAGCCTACTGCTCAACCCTTAGCCCTGACTCATAGCCCTGACGCTTAGCCCTGACGCTTAGCAGTGACTCCAACCCTTATTGGGAGCCCGCCTGACCGCACCCATCCGCCACGTCACCCACCCGCAGCCAAATCCGAGCACGATCATACCTGCAGTACAGCCTGTGCCTCAATGAAGGCGCTGGCGCCACATCCCTCGTCTGCCGAGGAGAAAGGGGATCGGCGGGTTCAGGACTCAGAGTTCATACATCGCCCGTAGCCGTACATCAGGCATCCCGGCAACACTAGCCTAGCAGACACCTTCCTAGCTACCCCGGACCGGTAGACCGGGGGGCTGCGTACCGGGCGGCACTGTCACGCCCCTGGGCGGCAGCTGCTCCGCCAGGCCGCCGCTGATGAGAACCAGCGGGTGCTGCGGCCCGAAGGTTGGAGGGCATGATGGCGGGGACCTGCAGGGGCGGGAGAGGCAAGGCAAGGAGGAGGGGCCGCGAATAAAACCTGGCATTACTGCTGCTGCTGTTGAGGAAAGAGTCACACAAACCACTAACCATTATCACCACCATCATCACCACCATCATCATCATCACCACCCAGTGATAAAGCAACTGGGTGTGCGAGTATGGTAATTGATGTTGGCGGCTGCGCTGGCTGATGGGGAGGGGGGCCGAGGTTGCAAAACGGATTGAGGAACGGATTGGGGAGGGGAATAAAATACGGAAACGAAAACACAAAATACTTGCTTTCATTTCGATTACTTAAAACTCACAACCCACTCGCCCGAACCCAAACCTCCACTGACCCGCGGGTCACGCTGGCTGCTGTGCCCGGCAGCATGCAGTCCAAGAGCAGCTGCAGCGCCCCCCAGTCGTCAGGGTTTAGCCTCAACCCCTCCCGCAGCAGCTCCGAAGCCGCCTGCAGGTCGCCGCTCAGCGCTGACAACACCGCCCGGAGCTGCAGCCGCTCCGCGGGCAGGCGAAGTGCAGAGGCCCCCAGTGGCCCCGAAACCAGGCTCAGAGCCTCCGAGACCTTGCCCTGGCATAAGTTAAAAAAGTACGTGAAAGCTGAAAATCCCACCAAAATGTGGAGGGAGCGAAGCGCGAAGGAAGGGGATGGAGAAGAAACCAAACTTTGATGTGCAGAGCTTACTAAGTAACAAGAAAGCCCTTGCTTGTTTAAATAGAACCAAATACTTTATGGCATCCATTCCGACATGTGCTTCACATACATATCCACACACACGCACACACACACACACACATACATGCCCTGGCCCATCCATGTGCTCCACACCCAACCCGGCCCCTACCGTGACACATACACACACACACACACACACAGAGACCGTTCCTTTGTTACGCGGTTCTCCTCGGTCATCTCCCCCAGCCCCCAATCTTTCAACTGCAGCAGTACACACCCATACTCAATTCACCGACCTTATAACCCGAGTTGAGCAGCACAATCCCACCGCGTCCCACCGGTCAGTAATTACCACACACCCCTTCTCGGCCCATCGCTTCACCATTGCAAAATGTCTTACGTCTAACCACCAGCACCACCACCGCCACCACCACCACAAGCGCCAACCCCCCTACCAATAACAACAGCAGCAACAACCGTATATATACCACACCGTATGCACCGCAGCACCGTCTAGGTCTTCGTAGTGCCAGGCCACCGTACCGTTAAACCCTCCCCCCCACCTGCGCAAGGAGCACGTCCACATACACCATGAGAGCCTCGTAGCCCTCCAGACGCCCATCTTTGGCTGCCTGTGCGCGCGTGCAGCATCGGGGCCGGGGCCGGGGCCGGGTGGGCAGGAGGGGGGGCTTGTTGGGTTCGTACTCGAAGTGTTGGCATCATCACACAACACCTCCCCCTCCCCCCGTTGGCGTTGTGACCCAGATGGAATTCCGGTACGGCGCGATTCCGTACTGGCGCCAGCCCAAACTTTCCCAACGCGGTCAATTTCGTTTTTAATCCACGTCGACTCCTGCATCCCCTCCTTTATCACAGGGTGCGCAGAGGGGTGTTCCTTGTAAGACGTGAAGAGGACTTCGAAGTCCGCTCGCGAATCTCACGACTTTCGTTAACCTATTAACACTAAGTCCCCTTTTTTGTTGTTTAAGTCACCTGACGCGCCATCATGCCCTCCGCGAGCGCCAGCAGCTTCTCCGGCCCCATGGCCACTGGCGGAACCTGTCCCACCGGTGCCGGCACGCCCATGGCCTTCGCCCGCAGCGCCGCTCGAGCCTGCAGGAGGATGCTGAGCACCACCCACCAGCTGTACCGCTCGCTGCTGATGGCGGTGTTCCCACCCACAGTCGCCGCCGCCTTGCTCAGACGCAGCGCCACTTGCTGCTGCTTGACGAAGTTCTGCTCCCTGGTAGCGGTTGGGCACCGGATGGGGTGGGGTGGGGAAATGAGGCGCAGGTAACGAACGAGGCATGACGCGTCAAGACCCGAAAGGGGAGGAGTCAAACCCTAAAACCCTAAAACCCAAACCCTAAGTGTAGAGAACGATGCGGGATCGCAAACACGGTGACATGCAGGTAGTACTCACACACGATGGTCACGCGATGGTCAGAGGGGCCCAGGACCTCAGGAACAAAGGCACAGGCCTGCTGATCATCCCCGCACCTGACATAAGCCCCGAAAACCTCATGCTGTAGTATCAGCGCCACCTCGCCGCCGCGTGGCGCCACCGCCGCCGCGGCGGCCTCGTACATCTGGGTGATGTCGGACAGGCGACCCGAGGCGCGGAGTACCATTGTGGCCAGCCGCAGAACTTGCTCCTCGATTGGCTTCGCTGCGATGACCTCATCCACAATCTGAGTGGCAAAGGTTTTGTGGGAATATGTTGCGGAGGTGGTGGAACGAAGGAGCGGCGGAATGAAAGCCACGCCCCTGGGAATGATGGGGGAGGCCGCCATCACCGTTGGGTTTTTCTCACCCGCATGTGTGCTTTTAAAATAAATAAAGCACACTCTAGACATGAGGCACAACTGGAGTTGTGGTATTGGTGCTTATGATTCAAGTAAAAAACAAACAGGGGACAGATGGCAAGGCGGGAGTCTGAAATGTACATAGGCGATAGTAGGGCAATGAGATCTTCCGTGCGACAATAGGGTCCCCATGTGATGTGTACGACCGGCACCGTTACTCAGTTTGAAGTCCGTCAACCCAAATCTTCTACCCGTGCGAATCGTCTTTACAATTATGATATAGTGATGCATCGTTGATCATTGTATCTCTCCACAAAGCGATTAAATGCGTAGATCCGCGGGACTAAGGCATGGCCAGCCGACCGCTCAACTACCAGCGAAAGCATCGAGCCCGACAGCAGGGCTTGCAGGTCTAAGCATAAAGGCCAGCCCAAACAAGTCCGCCTTACCTGATTTGCCTCCTCGCGCTTGCCGCTGCGCTCTAGCCCAATTGCTTTCAAGACCTTAATCAGCTCGTTATCGGGATATTTTTGGAGAGCTTGTTGGCACAACTTAAGAGCTCCCTGTTTTGTAGAGTCCAGGGCACGAACAAACGACTGAGACATAGTTTCCGTGTCCCGCCGACCGAGTATATTGACAGATCGCCGACAACAAAAGCGTACCATATAAACCTACCTTCCAATTGCGTGAATCCAAAGCATCATAGATCGGTCTGACTTTCCGTTCAAACGCGTCAGGGTCCTTAGGCCGTCTAGACATTCTGCCTTGCCTTGGAAGACCGGACACAACCCAAGTGTCGGAATACACACGTATTTCTGATGAGATAATCTAGTCAATCAGTGTGGGCGTTAGCTGCATTTACAACAACCGCTCTTTGCGAATAGCCGTACATGCTGCCGAAAGGAATAGTAACTTGTCAATTGGGATCATCAACTGCTAATGCAATAGCTATGCATAGGTTTTGGAATAGGCAATACACGTAGGAGAACAGCGTCCCTGAGAATGTTGACCTTTGAGCTTTACTGACCTTCTTGAAACCTGGTGCACGGGACCAAGTAGCAAGCAACCATGTTCATTTATCTTAGGTCAGATTAAAGTATTGTTTGACAACTATTATTTTGTTGGTCGGCACATTGCTCACGCGTGCCTATTTTACCTTTGTGCAGTAAGAAGATTGCTATTCCGAACAATGTAAAGCTACGATGTATTTCTTGGAATACTGATCAGGGCTGGATTGCGTGCGGTGGAGAAACTGGCTTGTTGAAGGTGATGCGCAGCATGCGGCCTCGAAGTTCCGTCCTACACTTCTTCCAGGGCCAATAAATTGTGCACTTCCCCTTCGAAGGTTTTGCGCCTCGACGGCACAACTAGCAAAGATGTTAAGGGGAAGAAGGAAGGAGGGCCACCGGGTGGTAACCTCTCCCTTAACCAGACCCTGGAGGGTCATAATGGCTCCGTCATGTGCGTGTGCTGGAACAATGCGTTCCAGAAGCTCACCACCAGCGATGAGTTTGGTCTTATCATTGTGTGGATGCTTCACAAGGGCATGTGGTTTGAGGAGATGATCAACAACCGGTGAGGCGGGGATGTCCCGGGGCCAGGTCCTGGGCGAACTTGGAACGGCACAGAAGTGTACAAAAACGCACGAGTCCCCCTTGCGCCCACTTACTTGAAAACGTAGTATGTGTAATTATGCCGGAACTATGGATGAAGTGTATCGTACATACCATTAATCTCTAATGGGTATTAGCCGGTGGCAGATGCCGGTGATAGCAAACGGGGTGGATTCCACTCAGCGCCATGGAGTCAGGAGCACGCGGTACCCCTGCCTCGTTATCACAAGGGGTGTTTTGGGCGGGATTCCAACAGGGGCGCTGATCCCCTGCTAAACACGTGGCCACCATCATAAGAATAGTTTAATCGCTGCTCGCGCATGTCTCACCCGAATCCGCACCTTTTACCAACCTGGCAAGTTCTAAAAACGAAGCGATGCTAAACGAACCTTTTCCCGCCCCAAAAAACCAACAACCCTCAGGAATAAGTCCGTTGTGAAAGATATGAAGTGGACGGCAAATGGTGAGAAGATCTGCATTATCTACGAGGACGGAGCCGTCATTGTGGGCTCAGTTGACGGAAACCGCCTCTGGGGCAAGGTGAGGATGAACGCTCTTCCGGGAGAGTATGAGAGCGCTCCGGACGGTGGGCGCGGGAGAGTAATGGAGGTTTGTCAACCTAAGACGGCAAGAACACGTACAATACAGACCGTTGCCCAGTAACGATTTGTACGGAGATGGGGTTGGGTTGTATTGGAGCAGGGCAGCATGGGGCCTGTGGTGGCGTGGTTTTGGTTTTGTGTACGGAACTGGCGGTCACTTAAGGGAAAGCGGGAAACTGATTATACTCATGCCCTCCGCCCTCTTGGTGCGGTGGTGGCCACACCTGTGCACGTAGCGGGGATACTGAGAAGGGGAGAAGAGGCCCATGTCGTCCGCCAGGACGCCTCGCAAACCGGAACGGCGCGAGCCAGTGGACGCCGTACGCAACCTCAACGACCCTAAGTAGAAACGATATGTTCCTCTCTTACACCTTATCGCTCCAGCCCTAACCTGCGCAGCTTTTAACTTTTGAAGTCAATGTGTGTGTCTGTGTTTCTTCTCGATGCAGGAGCTCGGCATGGAGCTGGCGCTGGTGGAGTGGTCGCCGGATGGCCGCCTCCTCCTGTTCGCCACCCCGCAGGGTGACTGCCACGTATACGATGGCAACGGCAACGGGGTCGCCAAGGTGCCGCTGTATTGCAATGAGGGATACGCAGGTGGGTTGTGCGGCGGTCGGGCGAAACGGTGCTGAGAACGAAGCCGGGCAGGGTTTCGGTCAGAGCAGCGCCTTGGGAGGCCCAACCAAGCAAGGACTGGCCGTGAAGCCAGTCAACCAACCTATTGAAACCCTAGGGAACAAAGCGACAGAACAGGAAGTGGGCTTTGATGCAAGAGGGGCCCCGGTTGCTAGTGGGCTTGAGCTCTAGGGTTTAGGGTTTAGGTTTACCCTAAGCGCACGCAACGGAATATAGGGGGCCCAGACGCGGGAGGAAATATTCCATTGGAGTCCATTTGGGTCGGAATTTTCGGCGTTACGAGCCGCATTCAGCCATGTTACACGGGGTTCTGCGATGGTAAATTTTCGATAGTTTGCGAAATGGCATATCATTAGAAGGACGGAGCCGTACTGGCTAGCCATGCTTAATGAGATCAGCAGCTTTGTATCCGGCTCTATGCTATGTTGTGAATAGGCTGTCTTCCCGCTCATCCAACACGTATTAAACCCCGGCTGGATGAGCCTTTAAATGTTTGGATCTCGTCACGCTTTACTGTCGGTGTCCGGGTTCCCCAGGCGCATCCAAGATCATCGGCGTGGAGTGGTACGACGGCGTGGAGGGCTACGCCGAGCCCAACTGCCCCGTGCTTGCCATCTGCCTGGACAACGGCCGCATGCAGGTCAGCGTGGGCGGGGATCAGGGCACATAACGGTGAAGAGGAAAGGGGCGGGCAGGGATGCTGTGTGGGATGCTGAGGATGTAGTTACTTGTAGTCTGTAACGCCGTCAAAATCAGTGGATGCATCAATTCGGAGGCGAATCGATGCATCATGCATGCGTCAAAAGCCCTTGGCACTGCGTGACTTTGTGCGAACACGCGTGCCACAGCAACTGTACTTTCCGATTCGTATGCTTGTTTGCACTCGCCCTGACTCCTGCAGCTGATGCGGTACGAGTCGGACGATAACGCGGTGTGCATCGACACGGGCATCAAGCCCGTGAAGGTCAAGTGGAACATGAACGGCACGGTGAGAAGCAGTCTGGGGGCGGGGGGTCATTATCAGGGTGTTCAGGGTGTCAGGCTGCTCAGAGAATAGGATTTTCATGTTTGTATTACATAGCTTTGAACTGCAGCAAAACAACTTGAATATAGATGGTGGTGATTAAGCTGGGAGTGGGGGCCTGGGGAAGATGCGATGTTTTGAAATGTTCAAACACAATGTAGGGTGAAAGGAAATGATGAACTGATTTACACTGTCATGGAAATGATTTTCCCATGTACCGAAACGATATGTTCCTCAATTGCTCAGTTCCTCAATTCTGCTTTCTGGTGGGCCCCCCCCCCCCGCGCCGTGTACCGTCTTCAGATCCTGGCTGTTGCCGGCTTTCAAATGAGCAGCGCTGTGGCGGATGGGCGGGAGCTGTGGATGGTGCAGTTCTACAACCATAACGGTGAGTCTCTGCATGTCTCAGCTGCAGCTGGTGCACTGGGGCACCCATACGACGCTCCACCACATGGCTACACCACATGGCCACACCACATGGCCAGGATTCGCTGTCCACTTTCAGTTGCTTCCATTCGTCCTTCATTTTATGAAGAATAAAGAATAAAGAAGGCTTTTGTGAAACCTATCCGATATACGGTTGCTCTATCCGATAGATAGATACTTTGTCCCTCCCTCATCCACTGTGCGGTATAATAAAACCCTTGTGCAGGCGAGCACCTTCGCACGCTGCGTGTTCCCGGCGGCGGCATCTCGGGCATTTCCTGGGAGGGCAACGGCCTGCGTTTGGCGCTGGCCGTGGATAGCTACGTGTACTTCGCGAATGTGAGGAGGGAGCAGGGGGAGAGGAGCAGCAGCAGCAGAGCTTTCCGAGCTGCGAGGGAAAGCTGTGGGTTTCGGAGCTTTTCCTCCACAATAGCATGCCTCAAAAAATACTACATATGATTATTTATACACTTATATATGTCGTGCGCTGAGGAGTCTGTATTATTATATCCATCTGGTCTGCTCGTGAGCGGAGAGAGCAGCGAAAAGCCGTGTGATGAACCCGAGTCTGGGTGGTATCTCCCGTTCGTTGCATGTGCGTTATATTCGCCTGCATGCGATTAAGCCCCGATCAGAAGATGTGCCCCCACATATTCAGCTGACATCTCGACTACTATTTCCCCTAGTAGTATGTAGACGTCCTAATCAGGATACTCCACTTGGTTCTCTCTCTCTCTATATATATATATATATATGTGTGTGTGTGTGTGTGTGTGTTTTGCTTCGTCCTACCTCGTGATTAACTCCCTAGGTGCGACCCGACTACAAGTGGGGCTACTTTTGCAATACGCTGGTATATGCGTTCAATCGGCCTGACCGCTCCGAACACTGCGTCATGTTCTGGGACACCAAGAACAACGACAAGTACCCAAAATACGTGCGCAAGCTGGTGGCCATCCAGGCGTTCGGCGACTTCTGCGTACTGGCGACGAAGGTGAGGGGGGGTAATCAGACTGTGCTGAAGCTCTTTGCGCTTTGTCCCACAGGCTGAGGTGGGGACGGGGATATCGCTCTTTGCTGTCTGCTCGATCGAGGGTCCTCGCAACACACCTGAGGGTGCCCAGAGATGAACGTGCGCGTGTGGTGTGGCGTTGTCAAGGCTGCCCACGCCATCCTGTCTAGTCCCACAGGCAGTATTTAACTGGTGGTCAGATGACGACGATAACTGGTGCCGGATGACGACGCCGGATGAAAGATATGCAGAAATATAATAATAATAATTACATATATTTAATGTATATTTATGTATTTTATTTACATATGTATTAATGTAATTATATATAATTTAGAGTGTTGGTTTGCTTCGGTGTGGGGTTTGCATTGCTATTACGTTTTGGGAGGTGCAGTCTCTTACAAATTTCCCCTGGATCCCGCCGTAACTACCGCCACCATCATCGTCACCATCATCACAATTATCATCCCCATCAGGGTGAGAACCAAGGCGAGCACATCCTCATCTTGTGTAACGCCATCGGCTCACCCGTGGACTCTAAGTACATCGAGGTATGCGGTATGGAGGGGGATGCCAGATTGGCGCATACACCAATTATATGTCCATTCACCGTGTCGTTCCAGTCTCGCCAAGCCGTTAGGTCATCACGTGTGCAGTATTGTCGGCGTGTAAGGGGGGTACGTTTTGACCAGTAAGTAGTGATCTTAGGACAAGTTCTCGACGCTCGGCCCACTCTCCGGCATTTTCGGGCCTCGCCTGCGCTTACTTTGCCTAACAGATGTAGCGCAGATACATAGCGGCGCACAAAGAAACATTTTTCCTTGCTCCGCCAGGTGGAGCCCAAGTACCTGGCCATCACAAACTATCACGTCATCGCTGCCAATGATGAGGTGGTCTACGTGTGGCAGTTCCGCACGTCCTTTTCCAAGGTAGGAGGTTTAGGAGGTAGGAGGGGTAAGAACATGCCTATGATTCTATCTGTAAATCGGTTGATGCACCAGCATTGTCTGCTCCTTCGGGGGCGCCCGGATGCTTTTCAGGAGTGTCAAACACAAACCCAAAATCGATACTGACAAACACTGCCGTGTGCCTATCAGCACCGAAAATGGCTGCTACCATAAAAGCCAATGTCTGCCGGCCAGCACGGCCGTTGTTACCATTTCTGCATCACGCTTCGTTCGTTAGCCCCAGCCACGCATGTCGTATTTGACGCTACTACCCCCACTGACCGTTTTTCCCAACGGTCGGAACACCTTTTTAGGTGCTGTCCACGGACATCAATGCAGTGAAGCGCAAGGATGTGCGCGAGAAGATGTTCTCAGTGGACGACGCAAATCCCGCGCTTGTGAGTGCATGGATCATATCTTAGGTCGCGGGGCTGGCCTTGAAACAGTGTGAGCATGGCGATGTGTGTGTTAAGCCATATGAAGCGCGGGTTGTCATTAGGGCCAGGGGGTGTGTGCACCTATTTTATTATCCTTGTATTATTATAATATATATCCTTATATTATATTATTATCCCAAGTTGATGGCGATCTGGCAAGATACCCCCGGTTACCCGCGCACAAGAACCCGACACGTTCCGAGGCAAACACGTCATCATAGCGGATGTTCGACTAATTGCTTCAATGCAATGATGGATTGCTTTAATAGCGACCCTTTCTTTTCGCATCTCCCCTGCCGTACATTTTCCCCTTCAGTCGGACCGGTCTCCCGAGTCGTTCCGAAACCTGGCCACCCAGACCACGGACCCCATCGCCTGCATCACCGCCTGCGACTCGGTGCTGATGATTGGGCGCGCGTCAGGGGTGGTCAACCGATATTCCCTGCCGCACCTCACGCTTGATGCTCAGCACGTGCTGCGCTGCAGACCGCAGGTACGTGTGCCTCTGGAGGGGGGATATACCAATGACATTTACGTCTGCATATGCAAGGTCGTCGGGTGAAGGGCGATGACCTGTAGCGATGAAATATACACAGCTTCTTTATTTCATATCGTTCACGCGCAAGTGGTGGTCCGCAAGAGTATCCAGGGCCCCTCACGGATTAGAAGCGGGTCATAGAAATGTCCAAAATATGTCAGAAGAAGGGGAGGGGAGGGGAGGGGAGGGGAGGGGAGGGGAGGGGAGGGGAGGGGAGGGGAGGGGAGGGGAGGGGAGGGGAGGGGAGGGGAGGGGAGGGGAGGGGAGGGGAGGGGAGGGGAGGGGAGGGGAGGGGAGGGGAGGGGAGGGGATCTGCCAAGGTATGCCGGATGCTCTTGCGGACCACCACCACCACCACCACCTGCACCTGAGTTATTTTAAGTAAAGGAGGTGTGTGTTTCCGTGACTTCATTAGCTTCTATGCCGGGGGGAAGACGAGAGGAGAAGAGAAAAAAGAGAGTAAAACGTGCAAATGAGTAACCAATACTTGAACCCGTGAATCCGTGATATTTTAGATACTTGAAATAGTAGATTCATTCACAAATCTTTCCCTGTCTTATCAATCTTAATTTGTGTCGTGTGTTAACTCCTTTTTTTTGTTAATCTGTCCGCGTTCTAACCTATCCGCCGGCGATACTGCTTGTCACTGCTACCGTCATCATCACCAGATGCTATCCCTCAACTGCAACCTGACCAAGATGTCGATCATCGATATCAACGGGGTCCTCACCTTCTTTGACCTCACAGCAAAGGCGACGGGGGGAGGAGCCAACACCATGGGCGAGCATCTGGCCTTCGAGCGCAAGGTAGATAATGAGTGCATTTAGCTTGCGGGAGGGGCTCCTGACGCCGTCGTGCACCGCATTTCGCCTCCCTTTTTTACCTTCGTCCACCTTACCCATGCTTTCCTGCCATCTCCATTCACCACGCCCTTCCCGACACGCCGAACGTAGGACGCTTGGGACATGCGGTGGGCGGACGACAACCCCGAGCTCTTCGCCATGATGGAGAAGACGCGCATGTACATCTTCCGCGGTCTGGACCCCGAGGAGCCTGTCACCTCCTCCGCCTATTTGTGTTCCTTCCATGACCTGGAGATCACGGCGGCCTTCCTGGACGATATCATGCAGCAGCCCGACCAGCCTGACCTCGAGTTCATGGTCATGTATGAGACACGCAGCCTCAGGTGGGTCTCGGGTGTGAAGAGAGAGAGAGAGAGAGAGACTTAGGGTTTTGTCACTTGGCCAAATATTTGGCTGGTACTGAAGCCATCTTCGCTCTTCTGACTTCTTTCCAGAACACCTCAGGCCATGGTGGCCTCAAACACCTCATCCTCCGTAACCCACACCGTGCCCCGCCGCTGTCCTGTTCAGAGACACCCGGGAGCTGCTCAAAAGCGCATCCGTGGACGACGCGTACTCGTTTGTGGACTCTAACAGCCACCCCCGGCTGTGGCGCAACCTGGCGGAGCATGCGCTGGAGGCTCTGGACTTCACCACTGCAGATAAGGCCTTCGTTCGGTGCGCCGACTACCAGGGCATCCAGTTCGTCAAGCACCTGGGCAAGCTGGACGATAAGGCCAAGCAGCGCGCTGAGGTACGCTGGGAGTTGTGCGCAATGCACCGCCACCCGACGTATGGGGAAAGAGAGAGACTTACTGAGCTTACAAGCTCTGTTCTTGGCCCTTAGCTACATTGGCAAAGTCTACTTTGCGACAATAACAAAAGCTTTCGTAAAAAGACGGGAAAGAGAGGCAAAGTGAAGACAACAAGAAGAGAGGAGAGGCGAGAGAGAGGCAAAGTGAAGACAACAAGAAGAGAGGAGAGGCGAGAAGAGGCCTGATTACATGACTGCGCCGGACTGCACGCGGGGCCCCCCATCTCCCGCCTGTCCGCGTATGCGCTCTTCACACCCAGTCCGCCCCACCCGTCGGCCTTCCCAGGTTGCTGTGTACTTTAAGCGGTTCGACGAGGCGGAGCAGCTATACATGCGCATGGATCGGCCTGACCTGGCCATCGACATGCGCATGCGACTGGGAGACTGGTTCAAGGTATGTGGGACAGTGACGCAAGAAGAGAACACGATATGCATATATATACATATATATGTATGCATCACCGTTAACGAGGCAGTCGGCAATATTCGATGAAACAGCCTCTGCTGGTAGCTCTGTACTGGGCCCTTGTCGGTAACCCCCTTCTTATGGGCGCGGCACGGCGGGGTTCGGGGAGGTCGGGACGCACTGCGAACTGAACACCGATTAAACGGCGAGCTTAAGTATATTTCCAATACGTCTCATTGTACCTCTCAAACATTGGGTAGTAAATGCTCCTCCCAACACGCACACACACGCACACGCGCGCGGGCGCGGGCGCTAAACTTTCTCCACGCTTCCACGCCTGCACGCTACACCCAATCAGGTCGAGCGCCTGATCCGCGAGTCCAGCGGTGACGATTCTCAACTGCTGAATGCGCACAACAAGATCGGCCAGTACTACAGCGACCGGCATAAGTGGAGCAAGGCGGCGCAGTACTATGCACAAGCCAAGAATAGCGAGATGCTGGTTGAATGCTTCTACGCCCTTGAGGTGAGGGTGGGAGGTGGTAACCTATGATATACAGGGTCTGGGAGGGCCCGGGGCGGGGTGGAAGGGCGAGGGCTGCAACTGGTAGGGGCCTGTGTCGGTGTCGTCACACGTTGCAATCCGGATGGCTGGATGCCTGGATGGCTTTCAGGTCCTGATTCTCGCCCCCTTAGTTTTGGATCCCTATCGCTCACAGCTCACACTGGCGGATATGGTACCTCGCTACCGCAGTATCGTCTCCAGACCTTGTCTCGAGCCACGAGTATATGAATGGCGTCCTTCCTTCTTCATCCTGCTCCGTCTTCCTTTTGATCCCGCTCCATCTTCCTTCTGCCGGCGGCAGCGCCGTCCGCCTCCACCGCCTTCCTTCCTTCCTTCCTTGCGTCTTCCGCCTGCCGCCCTTTTTCCATCTGATCCATCTATCTCCCTTCCATCTCCCTTCCACGCAGGACTTCGTTGCCCTGGGCCGCCTCATGGACGCGCTCCCCGACGGCTCCCAACTGCTGTCCAACATAGGGGAGAAGTTCCAAAGCGTGGGGTTGTGCAACGAGGGCGTCACCGCCTTCCTCAAGGCCGGGGACACAAAGCGTGCGATCGACTGCTGCGTACTGCTCAACCAATGGGACCAAGGCGTGCAGCTGGCGCAGGCGCACAACTTCCCACAGATCGAGCAGCTGCTGGCCAAGTACGCAAACCATCTTTTGGAAAAGGACAAGGTGCGGCGTATGTCGCAGAATGTAATGAAACAGGGCTAGGGACAACGCATGTATTAAATCGTTTATAAATTATACATAAAAAATTTTCATTAACGAATAAGTGGAATTTTCCTAATTATATTAACGTTTGGACATGACAAGGAAAGGAAAAAGGAGTTGAACATGCGTCAGGGACATAGCTATGACCAAGTCGGTCCAACGGCGGGCGACCAAACCGAGGAAGGGGGCTGCCAAGGAGGCTGTCATCTCTATTTAGGAGAAAACGGTGATGTGTTACGGTGTCTGTGGGGGCCGGGTTGCGCCCCGGGGGTTAGCCGAGAAGACAAAAGACGAAGGGGGCAAAAGATAGAGTCCCAGAAGTGCTCTCGCGCTCGCCCATTATGATTCCCATATGACGGAATTACCTGGGCCGCCTCGTCCTTTCCGCCTCTTGACGTTTCTTTTCTTTCTGCCATCTTTTTGGCTGTAGGTGATGGACGCGATTGAGTTGTACCGTAAGGCCAATCACTCCATGGAGGCGGCGCGGCTGCTGCAGGTGTGTTGAGGGTGGAACTGGAACTTGAAAGAAGGTGGTGGGGAGGCCGCGGGGCTGTCTGGGGTTTTACATCACAGCAGAAAGAATAGCTTGTCACCCGGTACGATGGAGTGCGACCCACGGTTCGAGATGCACCGACGAGGTTATCTCTTTCCTCTTCTCCTCTTTTCGTCCGTCTCTCCCTCTCTCTCTCTCTCCCTTTCCCGTTTCCTCTCCCTCCGTCCCCTTCTCTTCCTCCCGCCCCAGCCTCTTGATCTCTCAGGAGATACACACATACACATACACATTGTAAGGGCACGCCGTCGTCGTCAACAACCTCATCATCATCGTCGTCATCAACAACCTTCTCCTCAGCATCCTCCTCCTCAGCATCCTCAACGACACACTCCACACACACCCGCTTCCACATCTTCACCACTCCTTGCGACATCCGGTCCCTACTTATCGCAATTTGTGCATATTCGTATTCACATCCACGCCTATTTCTTACTCTCTGCTGGGCGCTGCCCGGGTGACAAATACAGGACCTCGCGAAAAAGTGCGCCACTCAGAAGGTGCACCCCATGCGCGTTAAGAAGCTGTACGTGCTGGCGGCGCTGGAGATTGAGAAGTTCAAGAAGCGCACCCTGGAGCTGTCGGGGCCGGACAAGACGGCGGCGACACTGCTGGGCGCGGGAGGTGGAGTCGGCGGGACAGCGACCATGGCCGCCACCGCAGCGCAGGTGGGGTGGGGGGGGGGGGTAGAACGAGCGGCGAGGCGGAAAGCGGGGTGGTGCGGGGATGGGATGGGGGCCGAATAAACGAGAGTCCTAGCACTGCTGCTGAAGGAGGGAACGGAGATATGGGTCCGAAGTCCTGGGTCCGGGACCGATCTTACTCCGAGTCAGAGAAGGCCGAGTGGATGTTGCCGTCCACTCAGTCGCTCAGTCACTCATTCGTTCGTTTGTTACCGCCCCCACGCTGTCGCTGTGTTTGTGGGTTTATCTGCTTTTCAGATTATTCCCCGCCGCCGCCGCCGCACTCTTTCATTTACCTCCTTACGACCCAACACCCCCGTGTACGTTAACCCTCTCCCGCCCCGCCACCCCGTACACGCGCACAGACACTTGCGGGCCTTATGACGCTCGAGTCGGTGGTATCCGGAGAGGCGGGTGTGGACTCGGCTTGGCGCGGCGCGGAGGCATACCATTTTTGGCTGCTGGCGCACAGGCAGCTGTACGGCGGTAATGTGGATCTGGCCATGCGGACGGCCCTGCACCTGCGCGAGTACGAGGACCTGTTGGACCCGCTGGAGATATACTCCTTCTTGGCACTGGCGGCGTTCTATAACCAGTTCTTCGGGCAGTGCTCCAAAGTGAGCCGTTGGGCGAAAGGCGTGGGGGGGGGGAGGAGGGAAAGGGAAGGAACCGAACAGTGCAAGTAGGCGGAGAACGAGAGGAAGAGCTAACACAGCGTATGCATATGGTGGCATGTTTAGCAGGAGTAGGCGTTCAAGTAAGCGCCACAACGCATGCGGGATATCTGTTCACATACATTTATATCTACGAACATCTAAGTGGGGCGTGTCTAGAAAGATGCACTTGCCGTGTCGTACTATCGTAATGCCATGTCGTAGTGTGCCATCTCACACTCAGTCGGGCGCGTTTTTCGTAACTCACAACCTCCACCATCCACACGCGTACGCACACACACACACACACACATATATATATATATATATATATATATATTTTAATTAGTGGTGGTGATGATGGTCGTGATGGTGGTGGTGTTGATGGCTAGTGATATGCGTGCTTCCAAACAGCAGCAGTACCTGGTCTCACGAGTACATTCGCCATTTCCCCTCGTTGCCTCCTTGGGTCTTCATGTACTCCTATCATCTTGTTTTTACCGGTGTTATAATCTCTTATCGAATATCGTTGCACATTCCCGGCTTCCTCTCCCTCCCCTAACACGCTAGGCGTTCATCAAGCTGGAATCCATGCCCTCCATCCCCGCCGACAAGCGGGAGTCCTTTGCGGACCTGGCCATGTCCATCTTCCTCAAGCACCCGCCGGCAGACCCGCGTGCGCTGCGGGAGACGCGCGAGAAGAAGGGCCCTGGGGGCGCCCCGGGGAGTTCACTGGACTCTCTTCTCGAGGACCTTGGGGGTGGAAGAGAGCAGGTAGGAACCTGGTCCTGAGCTCCTAAGATGTGTGTGTGTGTGTGTTTTTAGGTGGGTGGGAACGTGTGAACGGTGGGGGGTTGGGGAGCGGGGCGCGCAGGTAGTTCCACACAGAGCTTTCCTCTCATACGTTGACCCTTGACTGATGTGTATACGCTTCGCCGTCCCCGTGTCTTCCCGCCCTCATCCCAGGTGTGTGTCGCCAGTGGTCGCATCGTTCGTGATGGTAACGTGGTGCGCTGCCGCACCTGCAAGCACCTGTCCATCACGCACGAGCTGCGGGGGAGCACCGTTTGCCCTCTTTGCCACTCCGCGCTGCCGGCGTCCGCCGCGGCAGGGCCCCCCGGCCGGACCATCTCCTCCAAGGCGGCACAGATGTCGCATTTGTATGCGGGATACTAAAAAGCATATCGGCTACAACAGCAGCACAGCAGCGGATCCGTCGACACGACATACGGATCAACGGACGGACAGATGCGCCGGCGGACGGACGGACGGACGGACGGACGGACCCCTTGTCTACAGCCCTGGTGACACATGACACACACCTGTACTGCCTTTCTAGAAGGCTTTTCCTGCCGTCCACGCAGCTGCTGGGGGTTGTTGGTGCACGTACTTACACATAGTTCCGCAAACGTAGGAACGGAAGCGGCCCCCCCGGCCCCCACGGGGCCCCAGTAGCCACGTAATTAAGGTGCGGCGACTTATCCATACTACCCCGTCACGAGGCTCGGCAGTTTATTGGCGCGCCATTGCCACTTGTCGATGGCCGCATAATGGCGAGCGAGAATGGATGAATGCTGCGAGGCAGGGGTGTGTATCTTCCCTGATGTGCCTTAGGAGTTGAGCGAGCTCGTGTGTGTGTGTCTGTGTGTCTGTGTGTATGTGAATTCGGTGGGGCATGGGAAGGTGTGGTTGTGTGCACACACCTACTGGTGTAGGCAGGCAGAGTCATGACATCATCCTCATCCTGCCTCTGCTCTTTTAAACACCCCTAAGCCGCATCGCGCTGTGTGGGATCCCGCGGTGGTCTGCTCGTCAACACGCTTCTCAGAAGTGTCCCCCAACCTTGTCGCTCCCGCTCCTTTGTACATACGGACCAAGTCGGGGTTACTGTGAGAAGGCGATTGGATGATTGGAACGATCGACGTCTTGAGGACGCAATGTAGACGAAAAATTGATAATGTGCACGATGGGTGGGCGGGCGGTATGGGGAGGGCGGGTGGATGAATATTGTTGCCTGGATATAGTCAGGTTACCTCAGATGGGTGAGGGATGATGACCGCCTCTGGCCGCTGACTACCGACTGTGTGACTTTCAACGCTCTGTTAACGTTTTTCACACGTGTGTGTGTATGCGTTTTCACCTTGAGAACGCTCACCACCCGAGAGCGCAATCAACCCACATGCCCTCATACAGGAATTCATTTCGTATCATCGCCCAAATTCATCGCCCATTATCCGTCTCAGGGTAGCGTCGTTACAACCGCAAACTTTCACAACAAGTTTATACTCAATCAAATTTGACCAACGAAGCGGACGAGCGTACGAGCTGAAGAAATCAGCTTTTCGAATTTTGATCGATCCGGATTTGGGTTCCTGGTTCCAACTTCAAGTGCCGGCGCACAAAAGCCCTCACACAGTGCAAATCCCATACCGTGCTTCACTTTGTTGCCCGCACATCTTCCAATCCGACTCGTGAACCTTCTTCATAAGGAAAACATTTGCTTAGTCCATTCGCAGCTGGCACCTGTCAGCGGCGGATAAGTCGCAATCACTGTGATCGATGCGATCAGAGCAAGGCAAGCATTAAGTTGCTCGCAATTAGCAAGAAAAACACACTTATAACACGTCGTCTCCACTAACGCTATACATTATCCGTTCTTGCAAACCCAACCCATACCTAGACCTTTCAAACTATTGAACCAGCTCTTGAGATGTCTGTCTGTGTATCTATGTGTACAAGTTTCGGTGTTTCGGTGTTTCCGGCACGAGCGTTGCGAGGACACGGCACACGCCGAATAGACAGCTTCCGAGACCCAGCCATCATCCACGAGAACATGCCCACCCCACCTTACCTTACGCCCTTACCTGGATAGGCAGTGATACGCCCTCCCCCTCCCCCTCCTCCAAAATAACACATTCGAGTCCGTAGTAGGGTTCCTGTAAAGCATGGGGTCCGTTATGTATCCCCACCTAAGGGCATCTTCCAACCCCTCCCCCCCCACGTCTCTCCCTCACCCCCCCCTTACATCCGCTGCATCCAAACACGTGACAACTCAGCTCCTGTTAACACCCTCCTGGACTCAGTCCCAATCCGAAGGTGGGTGGCGACATCGCTGTGGCCACTGCCACTGTCACTGCCGGTAGGCCAACAGCGGCGGCCACATCGTGACCTGGTGCCCCTTGCCTCCCCCTCCCCCTCCTCCCCCTCTCCCCTTTCCTCCCCTCATCCAGGCGACAAGTGTAATTCTTTCACCCTTCCACAAGCCAGCGACCCCGACTGCGGCCCGGGCTCCCATTCGGGGCATTCTACCGCCCCTGGGCGTGGGTCCCTCCAGCCCCAGTGGCTGAGGGGGATGGCAGCCAAACGGCTTGGGCGGGGGAGGCTGGCCCCGCACTGGGAGCCTCTGCCCCTGCTCCCGCGCCGGGGCCCGGGCCAACAGATGAAACTCCCAGGCGGCACAGGCGCTCCACATCCTGAGGAGTGTGCGCCGCCAGGATGCGAAGTGCGATTAGTTGGGGCAGTGTCCATGAAGGCAGGTGGTCATTGAGTGAGGGGGAGGGGATGTGTGGGTTGAATGCGGGGGAGGGGGGGAGTGGGAGGTGGTGAGGGAGGGAATGAGGAAGGGCCGGTGCAGGTGTAGAAGCAAGAGACCGAGACCTATACCCCACCCCGGGTGTGTACGACATGATTATTATAATAACCGTACACCTTATTTTTAAGGTACAAACAATCGGTGGACACACACATTACATACATACATATAATCACAGAAACACGTATAAATGTACAACAAACAAAAATACATACACGCACCTGACTCTCCCGCAACATAGAATTGACGATGTTCTCGAGCTTGTTGACAAGCTTCTCCAGAGCCAAAATACTGCAGTTCATAAACGGAACGACATGTACGGCTCGTGAACAGCCGTTCGTGTTCGTGAACGAATATAGACCTCCGTTCGCTCTTCCTCCCTCAACCGCCCCTACCCCCCTCCTCCACCCCCTCCCTCCTTCCGTCCCCCCATCATCCCCTTCCCCACCTGAACGGCTCCTGTTAAGACGAGAAAACGCACGCAATTGCGTGTGTGTGTATGGCCAGAGGTGGTACGACGGAGAAGGGATTGGAGGTCGCCGGGAAGTAATGAACCACCAAATGCAGCGGATCGCCGTCGTCATAAATGTCAGTGAAGAGAAGGGGCCGTCGAGGGTCAGGAGGCAGCGGGGGAAAGGGGGGAGTAAGAGTTTGAATGGTGAGTGAAACACATGACGGCACGGAAGAGGGCGGACACGGTGTTATCAAAATCCGCCGTAAGCTCCTGTGTCTCAATGGCCAGTGGGGATCCAGGGAAGGTACGCCATACGGCAGACCCATGGGTCACAGGAACCTTCACAGACGTCAGGAGCGGGTAGTGTGAAGGGGAAGCAACATGGTGACAGGCATGTTGTCGCACGCAGTACGAGACAGCGACACCGTTCTAGGACGCATGAGATCGTACGTTGTCTTTTTCTCCCCCGTTTCAGCTTCACTCATACACATATACACACACTCCCCCTCCCCTTCCCCTTCCTCCCCATCCGCACCTCAATGTACACCCCAATTTCTTCGATACCTAAGAGTACGAACGCCACCAGCGCCGCAATAGGGACCTGAGGGTGGGGGCGAACCAATGTGGCGAGGGGCTCCCAGCAGTATGGAAGCTTTGTAGCTGCCTTACCTGCCTTACCTGCCGTACGTCAACAGGCTCCAAGCCAGGGAATGTTGTGTCAGAGGAAGACGCACACCGGATCACACAACACGAATGCACACATGCACCATACACGCAGACATGCATATGAACCCCCACCCCCCCAAACCCCCCCCACCCGGCCCCCAGCGCCCAGTCACCATCGCCAGTCCGCAGTAGCTCCACAGGGAGAAGGGCAGACAGACCAGCCAGGCCATCAGGAAGCGGGCCGTGTGGCGGGTGTACGACAGCGGTATGGGGGTGTTGAGGATGCGCTCGCACGCGGATACGGCGTCCGTCAGTCGAGACACGTTTTCGTCCATCCGTATAATCAGCTCCTGGAGAGTGAAGCGGAGGAGGCGCAGAGGTAAGGGGGTGTATGTGTGTGTGTGTATGTCCTCTGTCTGTTGGTGGCGTACCTCTGCCCCTCACACCAATACCCCGGCCCCGCCCCATATGCCGTACCTGCGGCAGGCCCGCCGTACGGATGATCCACGTGATCATCTGCTGGGCCAAAACGTTTCACATGAAATCATAGGCATACACATCCAAATGTTAAGACACCACATAGAAAGCACATGGAGCCTGAATTTAATAAATGATGCGATCAGGTAAGATTGTACCAGTCGTACTGACAAATAAGATCGCACAACACTACTGATAAATATTCGAATTGTAATGATATGTTGTACGACATATCTTATTCGTACTAATCATAAGCAGTTCAGATCAGCTCTGCTGAGACATCAGAGTTCGGGTGGAGCTTCGGAAAGTTTACAACACGCTGTAGGCCCGTGCAAATCAGGTATTCGTTGGCAGTGAAAGTGAGGGCGATCGAAAATGGATGGCCCCGACGACCCCTCCCCACCTGCAAACAGAAGCTGGGCGGGTGCACAGCCGATGTGACCGCCTCGACCTCCTGAAGCGGCGTAAGAGGGGGGGAGGGGCGGAAGGGGCCGGAAGAGAAAAAACTGATAACCGAATTCAGGGCGGGTTGGGCCATGTTGGGGGCCCCCACCTCCACACATACACATACACATACACATACACATACACATACACATACACATACACATACACATACACACATACACACATACACACATACACACATACACACACACACTCCCACCTGCGGCTGCAGTACCCCTCGAAGCTCCTCCTGAGACACGCGGCCGCCGTGGAGGCGATTGGGCGGGGGCCGGGGATGGGGCATTGGTGGGGAAGAGATGACCTTCAGTTGGGACTGCCGTACATCGACCGCAGTCACGAGATGCGGGGTGCACGATAGACTTCTACCTCGCAGACTTGATGTGCGGCGCAGCTGAGATCCCCTAAAAGTAGCCACCATCACCATCGCCATCATCATCATCATCATCACCATCACCACCACCACCACCACCATCACCACCATCACCACCACCACTACCATCGAGTTCCAGTAAGCGTTCTTAAGCGCCTCTGGGAGGGTTCCTGTGTCCCATGGGTCCGTCGTTTACAATATACCCCCATCCGCAAGCCGAACGGTTCCCCACCCCTCCTTCCCCCACACCCCCAAACACAATACACACACGCACACCTTCATGCTATGTTCCTCTCGTAGGTGCACCATAGTCACCCTCCCTAGAGCCACTAGCCACCTGCCCAGTCGGGAGCGGCCGTCAGCGTCATCCTGACGGAACCAGCCGAACGCCTGAGTTGAGGGGGAAAGGGTGGAGGGAGGGGAAGAGGGTGGAGGGAGGGGAAGAGGGTGGAGGGAGGGGAAGAGGGTGGAGGGAGGGGAAGAGGGTGGAGGGAGGGGAAGAGGGTGGAGGGAGGGGAAGAGGGTGGAGGGAGGGGAAGAGGGTGGAGGGAGGGGAAGAGGGTGGAGGGAGGGGAAGAGGGTGGAGGGAGGGGAAGCCGTTAAACCAAACCTCCTAACTAACTGCAGCTGAAGGCCATAGCTGTTACATGTGGGTATACTTCATCTCGCATCTGTATACAGGTTCCGCAACCCTCTCCGAAACCACCCTGTGCTCGGGGCGGCTGTGAAGGGTTTGCGTCAAAGGGCCCCCTCGCGGCCGACACCCCCCCAGCTAGCCACCCACCCACCTGCCTCGCAATGTCCCGGCTGACAGTCGTGATGCTGCCAAAGCTACGGCGGCCCTCGTCCCACCGGCTGTAGCTGGCGTTCGTACGAAACACCTTTTGGCGGCGTGTGTGTATTGTGCGTGTTGTGTGTGTGTGTGTGTGTGTGATGGAGGGGGTGGGGTGGGGTGGGGTGGGGGAGGGTGGGGCCGACAATCAGAGGGCGAGGCGGAACCAGAAGCATGAAGCTGAAGGCCAGAGCTGTAATGCATGACAAGGTTATACATCTTCCGACGCGGAGGAAATGGCACGCGCGCGCGCGTGTGTGTGTGTGTGTGTGTGCCAGGGAGGGAGGGGGACGGCAAAGGTCGAATGCTCCTCCCTTCCCCCTTCCCTCCACCCTCGTCACGCCCAGCACCCACCAGCAGCAGCGAGAGTGCTATGCTTGTCAGCTGGATGGGCTCGATGGCGATGTTGGGCAGAGTGGGCATCCAAGAGGGGAGGACGCGGGCGGTGTGCGCCACATTGAAGGCGGCAACAACTGAGAGGGGCAGGGTTGGGACGGGTGGGATGTGTGTATTTGTGTGTGTGTGTGTAGGAAAGGGGGGTTTTGCTTCACCCGTGCGTGGGCACTACCTGGCAGTCCCTACTACCTTCCCCAGTACCGTATTCCAGCAGGGCACCCTCATCCATCCATTCACCCTCATCCGCGGACCTCGTTCTCCGAAATCAGTGATTTTCCCCGCACGGGTTCAGCACCCACCACCACCGGCAACCAGTGGAATCTGCCGGATCAACGGCGGCATCAACTCCGTTCCTGGTCAGCTCGCAGGTCACTATAATCGGGGTCTGTCACCGTCCATCTTTGTGGGGGCACATCCACCCTCAACCGATGGAGGCGTTTTGTCCCGTTCATAGTCGGGATAAGCCCGTATTTGTGTGTGTGTGTGTGTTTATGCGTAGACTTCCGAAACCCTAAGAACCTCCTCACCTCTTCCCCGCCCCGACCTACCCACCCACAAAGTAGTTAACCAGCAACCGACTAATGCAACTCAGCTCGCCGCCAGCAGCTCCCTCATTCCCTCCCCCCCCCTCAACCCCTCATGCCCAGGTTCTTCATCAGGCACCTACACACCAATACGTACGAATACGAGTACGAGTATGGATGGGAATACACAGAGGGATTTTTCTTTGTCGTACCTGCTGTGAACAGCGTCACGAAGAGGACGGGGGCGGCGATGCCCCGAACAATGCCGGATCTGATGGTGGCATTGGCAGGGGGAGGGTGGGCGGGGGCTGGGTAGAGGGTAATGTGGTACAATGTAAGGAGAAGCATTAACGATGTTGGCGAAAGCGTGCAAACGAAACAGAATGACCGCCACCACCGGATGTGGGGTGGTGGTGGTGGTGGTGGTGGTGGTGGTGGTGGTGGTGGTGATGATTGGGGGGTGGTGGTAGGCAAATTCACGTACTGTTCGTCACTTCAATCCTCTCGCCCCCTCTCAACCAAGTCACTCAGCCTTCTGGTGCCGAAAACGGCTGGGTGGCCCCCTCCTCTTAACCCCCCAAACCCCCCACAAAACACACACACACAGCCATTGCGGCCACCAGTTTATTTCCACCTCCACCTCCACCTCCACCTCCACCACCTGCTAAGTGCATATCGTGCCGAAGATTACTCACTCCGATAGCGTCTTGAGGTGGTACAGATATCGGTTGCCGCTCCGGTGCCGCTTCCAGTCTTCAAACGTAAAAGTCTGCGGATAGGGGTGTGCGTGTGTGTGTACGGCTGTGTGTATACACGTGTGTACATTTGTACAAAGGTGAATGCAAAGGCACAGGTTTCGGGAGGGGAGGGGGAGGGGAGGGGAGGGGAGGCTCTATCGGCAACCAGCTCGAGTGGGTTTTCAAACCTTGCTAATGATAGCCTAATCCTTAAGAGGAAGCAGCGGGAGTCACGGCGCCCAGGGGCCCCCAGGGGTGGCGAGGATGGGTGGCGAGGAAATGGCAAAGGCATCGTGGGGGAAGGCAGCCGGCCTGTGCTGGAAGGGAGATGTACCCTCAGTGGCTGCGGATGAAGGTCCAAATCATGGCTTCAAAGGGTCAGGGTCCTTGAGGATTCAAAACACCTCATTGTGACTCAATAAAGCAGAGCTCTGAAGCAGCGGCATCTCGCTTGGTCGTCAGTCTAAGAGGGGCGCAACGAAGCATGCGTCTCCGGAATGGGTGTGTGTGTGTGTGGGGGGGAGAGCCTGGAGAGTTTGTGTGGGTTTTCCCCACCCCGTATGGATGTTTTCTCCCACCAAACCTGGTTCCGATTAAGCATGGTGTAAACAGGCAGGCGGCATTTGCAGCTGGTGCGCCGATTGGGGTTGAGGACGTTACGGCACACCCCACTTCTTTTAATATAGATAGAAATAATATGGATATAATGGAAATAATTTAATTTGCAAAGGGAAGCCCAGGGTACAAGGAGTACACGGGCAAGCTTCGGGAGATGGAGTATGCTTTGGTCCTTCGGAGCCATGTGCCCAGATAATTGAATGATGCCGTTTTAAGAGAACCATTGAACATTGTTTTGAGCTCTTAAAACCCTCGTCACAAACAGAATCGGCGTTCATGATACCGATGGCTAGCAGGATGGCAAGGGTTCTGAACAGGAACGCACCATTCGACGGGCGCGACGGCTGTCCTCTTTGAATGTATCATATGTTACTGACTCGCGATAGTTCTCATACAAGTCGCGTGCGGCTCCGCTGACAGCGCACGTCCGAAAGCAAGCATCCTTCGCAAAGCGCCTTAGGCCTATATGTGCTGACTGCCTGACCCATAGATAACTATGTCGAGAGACACAGCTCGTTCCGTCCGATCTAAAAATCGGCAAAGCGGCATCCATTTATTATTCAACACTGGGTCTTGAAAATCTCAGGTATTGCGCGTTACAGCTTTTAACATCAGGCAAGACACATCCTGCAAAACGCATTGACATTAGTGAAAGGTTGTCCTTCTCGTACGGGGCCCTCCATTTTTAACAGTCTTTCCTGGCTAACGGGTGTCGGTTTGTACGGAGGATCGTTGAACCATTATCATTTAATATTAATAAGAGTCTTGCGTTTAACACGTTAGATAAAAATACTCGATACTTCTTATCTAAATTTTTACGTAATGGAACATATTCATCACGTTTATTGACGGATACGGTTGCCAGCCCTCAGCGTCTCATATGGAGGGCTGAGTGCCAACGGTGATTTGACATGTTCCATAAACGCCTCTTGCGTATATCCGACTGTCCTTACGCCTATAAGTCGATGGCCATACAGTGTGACCCACATCGTGCACGGATGATTGCCAAGCAGGGATCCTTGTGGTTGCCAACACAATAATCGGCAACTGTAATGATCCCTCTGGCAGTCATTATTACGACGCATCCCTACGTTGGGTCGTAGTCAACATCAGGTAATAAAACCTGAGGATGGCATAGACTTGCATAGAAACAGGTTGGGTAGTTACAGCCCTAACCCCATCATCGTTTCGCGGGAACCCTCCCAAAGGATGCCAACGTATCAGGTTGTTGCAATCCTCCACTCCGTGTACGTGTTGGACGTGTCACAATCTAGCAATCTATCTGGCTTCGCTGCAAAGGCTGCATGCACACAGCGGACGCTGGCTGGCACATGCTGGCACCCGCGGCGTTTGACTGCGGTATGTAATTCTCCCGTACCTGTTACTGCTTTTACCGTACGGTTTTATATCATCCTGCCATACCATCGACCCAGGGGAGATTTGTTTTCTGCTTGTTTTCTGCCGTACCTGTTCCTGGTTTGTCAGAAGTTAATTACGAATGCGTGGAAACACAGAACGGCGTAAACAGAGCTGCCGACTAAATACTCGAACCCCGAACTGGCCCAACCCTCCGCCCCGACTGCCACCACCCGTCGCAAGAACTACCCGAAATAGTGGAGGGTGGTCGGAGACCGAGACAGACAGCTGCTTGGTTAAAATTCCCGGGCCTTGACTCGCACTTGACTCAAACGCGTATACGATTTTAAATTTTGGATGTTCGTGGCGGGGGGTATGTTCGTGTACTGTGCCTGCTGTCTGCTGTACTGTCTTTCTCTCTGCAGGCATCACGAAGGCAGTGCGGCCAGAGGCGTGTCACCATGCGATAACAGACAACTGTGTGCCCGTCCGTCCGTCCATCTGCCCGTCCTTAAGACCGCCAGTTCCAAACCCGTCGCGAAAGGACGTACGGCCCACTGTACATCCCGCAAATGGGCCGAGCTTTCCATCCCGAGAGCAACATACACCTGCCATGACACCTGCCAAGAACTAGAGCTAGCACTGAGCTCCCAAAGTACATACAGCTCGGGCAGCTGCCAAAATACAGCTACTGCTGCTGCTACAGCTTTAGCGCTGTCATGAAGACGTGGTGGAGCCCCCCTGCCCGACACATGGCCGCCAGCGCCGACATGCCGCCCTCCTCCCCGAGCTCAACGAAGGGCACATCGTGCGGGTTCGGCAGCCGCCGGAGTGCCGCCACTCGCTGAGCGGCAGTAGCCAATCGACTGTCGCCGCTGCTACTGCTACTGCTAACGGTAGAATTATTCGTGTGGATGGCCTTGCTCGTAGTGCCGTTGTCGTTATTACCGCTGATGGTGGTGGTGGTGAGAGGCAGCATGTCCTGGCCACGCACCTGCATGGCCTGCCAGCTGAGCGATCGCATTCGCTGCAGAAACTCCCTTACGTCATCCGAGTGCCCCTCCACCACCACGACACCTACATGGGCACACACATACACACATTCACGCACACATACAATTAGTGGTGATGACTGAACCAGCGTAGGAGCGCAAAGAGTCATGCAGGTCGAGAGGGTCCTTACGATGACCCTCTCAGTGTACCTTGCACGGCATCTTCATCATACTCCTCTTCCTTCCAGCTCAAAAACACACACGAGCCAAGAGGAAATCGTGCTCGAGGCGGGGAGCTGAGCCGACAACGCGGGACCCAAGGCGGGCCCTTTTCGCATAGGGGTGCTCGAATTCAGACTACCGGAGGCGCCCCAATAAGGCCCTGAAGGGAGCGGTCGTGAAGGCGAACCAAAACAACACCTTGTGTCCTAACCTCCCAACTACCAGCCCTCCCCTCCCCTCCCCTCCCCTGCCCTTTCGTCTCTCCCACCTGGATAACCCGGCTTGCAGGCGCCCCCCAGCTGCAGCTCTCGGGCCCACTGAACGATCAGCTTCCTCTTCGTCGCCGACTTCAGGTGGTGGAGCCACACCAGCACACACAGCAGCCCCGCCTCCGCTTCATTGCCAGCAGGTGTCGAAGGGCAGGGGGCAGCTACTGTACTATCAACGCCGCGGCCACGGCCACGGCCGCGGCCAATGCCGTCGCAATGCGCGCTAGATTCCAAAACTATTGCTGCTGCTGTTGCTGCTGCTGGTATTGCTACCTCGCCCTCGCCGTCCGCCTCCCCGCAGCTCCCCTCCTCAGCTTCCTCCGTACGACCGTGTGGTTTCACGTCGACCATGCCTCCCTGGAGTTCCCGCTCCACTGCGTCCTGCAACAGGAGGGATGGGCGGTAACTGCAATCTAAGAGTGTGCGTGTGTAGTATTTGTTTGTGTGTGTATTTGTATTTAAGTAGCTATAGACAGAAGACGACTATATTTACTAATTGCCGTAATTAAAGATGCTAATCAACGGTAATAACCGCTCCTTCACCATGCCAATAAACCATCAGCATACAGATCTTATCCAGCACAGCACAGCATACCATCGTTTTCAAATATTCACATCTTGCGTCTTCTCTCGCCGCCATCACGCCGCTTCAAAAGTACACACTAACTCGCTTCTTCATAACAGCCGATCTGCCTTTGGCGTTGCTGTTGCTTTTCTTTCGTTCTCTCCGCACATCTGTCCGTACACCCCCGTACTGCAGACAGACGCAAACGTTACATAAGAATAATTACGTCTGTACGACATCGTCCGCGGGTTCTCCGTTGGCTGTTCCCCACACCTTGAGCACCTCCACCGCCAGCAGTAGGCACTCACAGCCCACCTCCGCCTCCCGATCAGCAACTGCCGCCACCGCCGTACTCAACCGCTCATGAACAAGCCTGAAGAAGGCGTCGTAGTGGGCGGACGCGAGGGTTTTGGACCAGTGGGCATGGAGGGGGGAAAGGGGGAAGGGGAGGAACGTGAAGGTGGATGCGTAAATGGCGGGCATGTGAGCGGGTTACTAATGTTGGTTTGGCGGTCTCCGTTCGCCGTACCTGACGGCGTACCGAAGATGACAGCAAGTGGGCTTAATCAGGCAACACATACCTGTGAGCATTGCATTCCACAGAGAGTGACGCCCGCCGATGGCTGCCCGGGTGGAGTTGACCGGTGGGCAGCGACTGTGAGTTCCCGAGCGCAGTGGCTCCCGTAGGCCTCCCCCTCAAGCCCCCTGCGTCGTCGCCGCAGCCTTCTCCCCGTCCCCCCCTTCCACCAACACCGCCACCAGCACCTCCCTGTCCACCACGACCACCCTGGCAGGAGGCACCTCCCTGGCTGCCAGAACCGCCGCAGCCGCCGCTACTCGTCTGTGCGGCGCCAGGGTAACCGCGAGGAAGAGTAAAACGCAGTGCGACTGGCTGATCGCCGAACTGGAGCCCCGGGGGACTTACAGACCGTACATGAAGGCGCAGTGTACGGCACGGAAGGGGGGGGGGTTTAAAGGCAGCGAGCACGGAACCAGTCTGATAAGCGACGGAACCAGGCACAGGAAGCCACGGGCGTAACACCCCGTTCCCCCGGGAAGCCTGTTACCGTGTCACTGATTTTTCATTACTTCACCCCCTTCCCTCCCTCACCGCATCCCTCACTCCTCCTTCATCCCCTCCTCCATTCTCTCCCCCCCCCTTCCCCCCCTCCCTCACCGAATGGTACCCGAAAGCATCGGCAGCCCAAGCAGCAAGTCGTCCCTGGTCCATTCATCATCCTCGGCACCGCTATCGCGGACATGGCCACTGGCCCCGCCGGCCCCCGCCGCCTCACAGATCTGCGCGGGATGAGATGGGGGGGGAAGAGCTAATGAAACAGCAAACGGAAGAGAGCGCAGGTTATCCCACCCATTATGCAGTGGATGTCCCACTGGCGCCCGCTCGTACATATCAGAACTCGAATAAGTCAATGTACTTTTGATGTAATGTTAGACAAGACGAGATACCAATCGCAAAACCCTAAACCCATCGCCCCGCGTGCCCCGTTCCCATCAGCGAAGTACGCGGAGGCCAAGTACCAGAATATACGAGGCACGTGAGATTTGGACATGCTGAAAGCTGCATGGTTTCCCCCCTCCTGCCCCGTTCGCGAGTCTGCGGTTGCCCTTCACCCCACCACCCTACTTACCAGAGTTTGCGGCCCTTCCCTCACCAACCCCGACCCGAACTCACTCCTTCGCGCACAATACCCGCTCGCTTCTTGCAGTTCGCCCTTCCTCTTTCTCAACACTAAACCCCAATCCTCAAAACAACAATAACAACAGACGCGATGCACTACCTGTTGCGCCAGCTTAAGAGTCTGGAGCTCCGAGGGGCTTAGAAACAGTGCAGACCCCAAGTTCACCCCGCTGCTTCCTCCTCCAGAGTCAAGGTCTCCGTCGGAGAACACGGCATCGAGTGCCTGTGCAGATCAGCCCAGTCCAAATCGCGTTTAGTAATACGCTAGGTTGTCATGCTGATATAATGACAGAGGTTTGGGGCTTAGGTGTGAATTTTAAGATCGCAGGCTCGGGCCATGGCTTGGGTGATTTCGGCTGCTGACACTTTTAGGCATAGGCAACTCGGCGGAAAGCATTGAGCATGAAAATCATTTACGATTATACCTCAATTTCGTAAACTTGTCGCTGGAGCTGCTCCAACATGTCGGCCACAGCGGTACCCATGGGATTACCCTAACTGCCAAACTTCCAATCGGAAAATCCAATGCGTGGCACATAAGATATTTGATCCATTACTGTAATCGAATTCGTTGATTAGCCATTTGTATACGTGGCCTCCCGACCTGGCAGCCGCAGGATTAAAGTTAACGTTTCAGTTCGCACATAACCTGTACTATGGTGCATTATGGATCCCTTTCAGAGGTGAACCTGGGATCAATTTGAGCTGTCAGGAGAAAGTGTTGGTAATCCCGTATCTTTTCCGTACCGTTACCATATACTGATGGTAACGTGGTAGACCGCACCCCAGGTTCTGCTGATGAGCTGCTGTTACGTCGGTGTCGATCATTAGGTGGCATCATAGTGGGATGGGCGCCATGGGTGCCAGGGCGACGCCGGGAAATCGCAAAACAGCCTTTGTAGTCGGATCTTACAGCCAGTGTGCTAAATAACTTTGCGCATCTCAGAGACGGGGTGCGCGTGATGCCAGCATGCTATCACCGTTATTATCACCTCGCATGCTAGAAGATTTATGTGCGTCCGCGTCCGTCCACACGGTGCGACCACATCCATCATGACGTCCGGTTTTATTGTAAATACGTTACCCAGACGTCCCATGCAACCGGTCAAATCAACCCTTGCAATTCTTGACAACAATCTATCCTTCATTCAAATCAGTTGCGTGCACGCTGCACGGTAATTTCTCGGTCTTCTGGGGCGGATCGGGGGAAGTGTGGATCCACTAAGGATGTTGTATAACCGCCACCAGAACCTTGGTCACCATTCTAAACAATGGCGAATGAAGAATTTGCATGCGAAGTTTGCCCATTTTGCGGTATGGATTACGTAGGACCTGAATGGGGAAGGTGGGAACTGTTAATTGAAGCTGGAGGAAGGGATGAGAGGGGATGGGAATGCTTGATAGATCTGGAATTAACCATGCACTCTTCTCGAATGGTGCTAGCACATTTATTCAGTTGATGTCCATCTATCACTGACACTCCTGGGGCGTCCTGAGATCTGCATGCATTATCAGTCAGTGTTTTTCAGCTCTCAGGCTGTACTATAATACCCTAATACCTTGGGAAATGGGACAGATGTCGGGGTGAAGTACAACACGTTTACATGTAAATGTTTGTCTAATGTCTCAAAGGCATGCATTTTCACACAAGTCATGATGATTGCCATAAATGCAATGGCCAGCATTCATCCCAGACAGACTACCAGCACCCAGACTTAATGGGACATCAGCGGCTCAAACAGGCTCCTGCTTCAGACATCACACATCTGCTCTAAAAGGCTGAACTGATCGACTGCTTCAGTGTTTGCCCCCTAAGATTTCAGGTCTGCCCTGCAATTTCCGAATCGGGTACTTGTGAGCTGCCAACCACGTCACTCCCTGTGGTGCCACCCAACCAAGCATCGCCCGGGTCACCCCCTGAGCCAGTGCCGCCTGAACTGCTGGCAAGGTCCGCCAGGAGCCGATGCATAATTTGGCTGTCTCCAGAGCTAAGTGCAGGTAGCTCAGACTTGGTGCACCAGCCATACTGAACGGCACAGTTGAATGCAAACTGTGCATGGGCACCGGGTGCCACATCAGATGGCTGATTGATACCAGGCACCAACAGCTCCCTGTTGTTGAGGTCCCGCCAGGTGACCACCTTCTTGACTCCTGCACTCGCATGTCCTCTCCATCCAAAATAAGCTTAATGTATTGCTTGCTTTAAGCTAACACTCATTGGCTTGAGAAACTTAGGAATTTGCTTGGCCTGCTTTATCGCTAGTTGCTTGATGAAGGCCAAAATGTTAGCAGCACGTCACACATCCTGAAATTCCCGGGGATCCACGGAGCATGTCCAACACTTTTATTGGCATTTTCCTAAAACTCTAAAAAAATTCTGGATTCCATCTGGGGTGAAGTACCCTATGACATACATTCGTGACCGTGTGTATGGAATGGAATATATAAGTTCTCATGAAAGCAGGCCTGCCAGGTGTATGGTGCATGTGGTGTCCCTGCTGTGCATGCAATTTCATTGCTGACTTGTCGGATACAGTCTATGAGATTGCTGCACACCATATTTACTTGCTGACTGTCTTGCTGTGCTATCTCTGCAGGTCCTGCCAGTGCATCGCAAGGTAAGAACCTGGGTACCACTCTTAAGTGGGAGCTGCTGGTGGTTGTATTGCAGTGTCTTATTAATAGCCCATTGTATTAGAATCCACATTCCTAATACTGCCCCTCAGGTCTTCCTGCTAAGGAAGTCTCTTTTGGACAAGGTTGCCTCCGAATACACCCTGAATGCTGGTGTCATGGGTGCTGGTACCAGCATTAGCAGTGGACATGCGAGTGCAGGAGTCAAGAAGGTGGTCACCTGGCGGGACCTCAACAACAGGGAGCTGTCGGTGCCTGGTATCAATCTGTAGCAGTCGTCTTAACAATGCTACTTGATTTGTGCGGAAGCGAAGCCTTAGAAGGTTTGGAAATTGTTCGTAAGTATGTTAATTTCGCAAAGTTGTACATCTAGCGAGAAAGGGTGACAGCGGAGTCTTGAACTCCGAACAATTAGTATTGCTATACTAAGTTGTCAGGCCGAAGCTCTTCACCAGGGTGATTTTAATATCGGCTCACCTAGCCGAGATGTACGGCAATTTGTTTTGCCAATCGCGAGCTTTTCTCGTAGTTAGTTTTCGGTTAGGCATCATGCTTATTGCATGATTGCCTACCGGTTTGTCTAGGCCTATTTCTTTAAGGTAAATGTAGTTGCCTACATTCCCCCCCCTCTGAAGCGAACCGTCCCGGGAGCGTTACCGTCTCCTCTTGGAGGAGGTTTCTTTTGCAGGGGGTTTTGGCCTTGCTTTGGCTTTGAGTTTTCGCTCATATTCCTCGATGGCTTCCACCAAGGGATCTGAGTCTTTCAGGGCCGCCTCGGTTTCATATGTATTGTGAGTGGAATCATATCCTTCCCACTTGATAAGGTACTCTCGACGAGTTTTACCTCTGCCCCCACGGATTGAGACGTCCCGATGATCTACAATGGCTTCAACCATGTAGAATGGTTCACCCTCAATTACAAGTGGTGAGGGTGGTTGTCGCTGTGTGCCCTCCTTGAATGGTTTCAGGAGAGACACATGGAAGACCGGGTGTAGGCGAGATTCAGCTGGTAATTCCAGTTTTACCGCTGCTTCGCCGATGTTAGCGACAACTGTATATGGGCCGATGAATTTTGGCATCAGCTTCTTCGTTCCAGGTTTTTTGAGATTTATGTTCTTCGTACTTAACAGCACTTTTTGCCCAACCTCATAACGCACGGGGCGCCGAGACGAGTCAGCATCCTGTTTTTGTCTAGATTGCGCAGCCTGGAGACAAGTTTTAGCGAGTTGTAATCGCTTGCGCATGATGGTGGAGTACTCATCAGCAGCCGGCACTTTAGAGGGTACATGCAAGTCAACCGGTACGCGCGGTTGTTGGACACCATTAAGAGAAAATGGTGTCATACCCGTCGAGCGTTGTTTGGAGTTATTAATAGCAAACTCAATCAACGGTAAGTGATCATCCCAATCATCCTGATTAGGGGAGATATAGTGCCGCAGTGTCTCTTCCAGTAAGCGATTCATCCGCTCGGTTTGTCCATCGGTTTGGGGATGGAAGGCTGTGCTCATATGGAGGTTGGTGCCCAATAGGCGAAAGATTTCCTTCCAGAAGTTGCTTGTAAAGCGTGGGTCCCGGTCAGAGATAATATTCTTTGGAAGGCCGTGCTGCCGGAATACAGTGGCTACAAAAAGGCGAGCCAACTCTTCCGCTCCTGCGGTCGTGAGTGTGGGAGCAAAGTGCGTCATTTTGCTCAGTCGGTCCACAAACACGACGATCGCATCATGCCCATTGCGAGTTGTTGGTAGCTGGGTTATCAAGTCCATTGATATGCTCTCCCACACGGAAGAAGGTATGGGGAGCGGCTGCAGCAAACCACCCGGTTTGGTGTTGTTTGGTTTGTTATGCTGACATTGAGGACAAGACTTGACGTAGGCCTTCACGTCAGTGTCTAGTCCAGGCCACCAATAAGTTTGTGCGATCGCTTGTTTGGTGCGGTCAATGCCGCGGTGGCCGGCACATGGGGTATCATGGTACTCTTTCATGATAACCTGTCGTAAGTCAGCTTGATTAGGGATGTAAATCTGGGACCCATGGTACCAGAAGTTACCCTTCTTTTTGAGCCGCAGTTTTGCTACCTTAGTTTTCGTGAGATTGGGATCACCGTCATACCCGCGGATGATTCGATGTCCTAAGTCGCTGTCAATCAGCGCGGCAGAAAGCAAGTTGAGCACCACATCGTGGACCCGACTGATGGGGTCAGCTACATTCACCCGACCAGGGCGATACTCCCATTTAAATGTGAAACGTGATAATCGTTCCATCCAACGAGCTTGGCGGCGGGACAGCTTATCCGCGCTTTGTTGATCCTGTAGGTATACTAGTGGTTGGTGATCAGTGATCAACGTTACATCACTGGCTCCTTCAAGGTAGCAACGCCACTCTTCCAGGGCTAAAACATTGCCTAGGCACTCTTGGTCTGTTGTTGTGTAGTTATATTCTGCCCTATTGAACTTAGAGCTGGTATAAGCTACAGGGTGGTCATCCTGCAAGAGGACGGCTCCCGTGCCATGAATAGAGGCATCAGACCAAACCGTGAAAGGTTTATCAAGCTCAGGGAGTTTAAGAACTGGTGCATTGGTCAAGGCATGCTTCACACCCTGGAAGGCTGCCTCGCAGGCTTCGGTCCAGCGGAAGGGCACTTTCTCGCTGGTAAGGGTCGTGAGGGGGGCCACAAGGGAGGAATGACCCTGAATAAACCTCCTGAAATAATTGGCTAAGCCAAGGAACGCCCGCAGTTTCTTAATATCCGTGGGGACAGGCCAGTCCTTAATGACTGTTACTTTGCGGTCGTCTACTTTCAAGCCTTCTTGGCTTACTTTGTGGCCCAGGAAATGCAGTTCGAACCGGTTGAACTGACACTTCGACAATTTTGCCTTGAATTGGTGCTTTCGGAGCAAAGACAGTACCAAACGGAGGTGCTGTTCATGCTCGGCCGGGGTCTTACTAAAGACCAGGATATCGTCCAAGTACACTAGCACAAATTTGCCAATGTAGTCAGTGAAGACACGATTCATCACTGCTTGGAACGTTGCAGGGGCATTGGTGAGTCCAAAGCAAAGTACTTTGAACTGGAACTGGCCCATGCCCGGAGCTATAAAGGCCGTTTTCTCCACATCCTCGGGAGAAATCAAGATTTGGTGATACCCCTGTTGTAAATCCAGGGAGCTGAAAATGGTTGCTCCTTGGAGTTGGTCGAAAAGGTCTGTGATATTGGGCATGGGATACCGCCGTTTTATGGTCAGTTTATTAAGTGCACGGTAGTCTAAGACCATGCGTAGTCCTTGCCCATTTGCCTTTTCGACAAAGAGGACTGGAGCCCCATAGGGTGAGGTGGAGGGTTCAATGTACCCCTTATTAAGCAATTCAGTAACTTGCTTTTTAACCTCTTGTTGCTCCAGTTGGGTGAGCCTATAGGCTCGTTTAGCTGGTGGTACGGCACCATCCACTAATGGAATAGTGTGACCAATATTCCGGTCGGGGGGAAGGCCTTGAAGGTCTTCGAATACATCCTTGTATTCCTCTAGTAATTCGGATAACTTCGAATCAGCCAGGAGATTTTTCCCACCGGAACTGGGTTCAGGAGCCGTAATTTGTTCCTCTGCTTGTACGAGCAGGAGATAACTTCGTGCTCCTTTAGCAATTCGTTTGCCTGCCGCTTTAGCAGATACCGTTTCGATAGTGGTCGCTGCATAGAGTGTTGCAGTGACATAGTTCATGAGGGTAATCGCATCAAGATTATCGTCGATACCCGGGGAAGCCCAAAGAGATGGCGTAAACGTGTACGCCGCATTTGGCTTCTTATACACTGTCAGAGTATTGGTTGTCCAGCACATTGTGGCTTTTCGTTTCCCCAACCAGTCATTAGCCAGGATAATGTCAACACCTGGGACATCTTGCTTGAGAACAAGGAGTTTGACTGTGTCATGGAACTTGTCAATTTGAAGATTGGCAACAACTGAGCCCTCAATCAGTTCTGTGTTGCCATTAGCCACTTTAACTGAGCTGGTGAGTGATGGTTTGAGAGCAAGGGCCATTCTCTTAACGGCTGTTAGGGATATAAACCCATCTGCGGTACCTTTACAGTCGGCACCAGAATCGGCCAAGGCTTTGCAGGCCGTTTGGCACAGGCGAGCATCAAAGATCATAGACGGTGTAGAACCAACTATGGAGTTTAAGTGCACGGTAGTGGACGGTCGGTCATACCATAGCTGGATAGGCCATGAAACACCTGGCATCAGCTCCCGTACTCCTGTGCTACTTTTCTGCAGGAATAATCTTTTTCCTGGTGTGTATGTTCTGATCAGGCGAAAGCCTGCTGCTCGCATACTGTGCTCCACTGAGCTCCACTTTGGGACTACAAAGACTGCAGAGGTATTTTCTGGGTCTTTGTGTTTGCAGGAGATGTAGTGTTTTTGCCACTGAGCAATTTGATTGTAAGGAGGATGAATCCAGGCAAACTCACCCGCAAGGTTATGATTCACGAATGGGTTTGATGGGGAGGCAAAACGTGGACAGAGACTATTATTGCCCGAATCATTACATGCGGCGTCAAAGGTAAATTGACGGCCGAGTTGAGCCTCAACCTGACGGAATTCGTCAGGCCGGAACATCCGATCAGTCCGAGGGCTGTCGGTCATGGGCAACACAAACTCTCCATCTGGTGCAACCAGTTTAACAGGTTCACACTCCTCCACACGTTTGCCAGGGTCCTACTCCTGCATTTTAGATTCGAGCCGGGCAGCGAGCGCCAACTTCTTTTCCGCCTCAGCCTTGATCGTCTTGGAGCAGTCCACTGCGTGGTCCGGCCAAGACTGGCCTGGCTTCTTGAAGCCATGGCAATAGCGGCACCGGTTGCCAGAAGGCTTGTCAGAAGCTTGGTCGGTCCGGGGTTTTTTGCTCGCGGACTGCCAGCCCTGTTGTGGTCGGGAAAAAGGGCGTTTTTGGTAGGGATGCCTGGATTTAGGGGTGATTACCGTAGCAGCTTTGAGCTCAACGGTGGCGGTCTTATCTTTTCCTGCCTTCCACCGGACCTCTTGGCCGACTGCATATAGAATGCATTTATCTAAATCCTGCCAGTCCTTGCCCTCATCGTCGGTTGCACACCGACCCCGAAGTGCTGGAACTAAGCCTTTGATGTACCAGCTAATCTGGTCGGCTTTGTCCATGTCCTTAGCTTCACGTAGGACATCATGGAAGCGCTGGGTATACTCAGCAACGGTTTCGGCGGTTTTCATGTCGTATTCATGAGAGTGTAAGCGATCCCGTGCTGCCATGGCAGTGTTGCGTTGCGTGTCCCCATATTGCAAGAGAAACGCCGCCCTTAAGGTTTCGCGTGTGAGGGGTTTCTTGCCCGACTTGTGCATCTCGAGGACATCTGCCGCCCAGACCTGTGCTTTGCCCGTTAAGAAGTACACTATGTGCTCAAACGGGTCCATATTCATCAGGTCGAAATATTGCATGAGTACATTGAACCAGGACCGGGTGCAAGTGATGGTGCTATCCTTCTTCCCAGAAAATTTGGGGGGATGTGGAACCCGTCTATTAGGGCTTACCTCACTTGGCCGGCTGGACTTTGGGGCCGTTGTCTGGGAACCGCTACCCCCAGCTAGGTGTGCGGTTGCCTCCACCCAGAGGGACTGAACCTCCTCGAGTGTTGGCACCGGAACTAGGTGCTTCTCTAGGATGGCCTGCAGCGTTGTTTGCTGGAGGGCATCCTTAGGCAACAGGGTGGCGACGCTCGAGCCAGCAATCGTGGAAATAATGTCCAGGATCGCTTTCTTGCGGGAGTCAGCCGCTTCGGACGTTTGGGAACGCTCTGAAAGGCGTTCGAAGATCTGCTCTAAGAGGGCTCTCGTGCGGTCCGTATCCGCGCGGAGGGCACCCATCTGATCATCGAACGACTCCTTAAGGCGCGTAATATCGGAATAATAGGAATATGATTATTATTATTAGTTGTGGGAATTACTGGTGCCAAAGGCACCGTTTCCGGAGGGTCAATGTTTGAACGACTTGGTCGTCGAATGGCGGCGACGGCGGCTAAACGCTTTAGTCGCAAAATTTCATTGACATTTTTACGTTTAAAACGTAAGAGTTCCTTCCGCGCTTTTTGCTGCGGAGGATTTGTTGTTGTGGTGTGCTTGTCGCGTGGCATTGCGCAAAGTTTAGCTCACCTGAGGAGGATCGTTGCTCAGACCCTCGCTACCAATTGTAGCAGTCGTCTTAACAATGCTACTTGATTTGTGCGGAAGCGAAGCCTTAGAAGGTTTGGAAATTGTTCGTAAGTATGTTAATTTCGCAAAGTTGTACATCTAGCGAGAAAGGGTGACAGCGGAGTCTTGAACTCCGAACAATTAGTATTGCTATACTAAGTTGTCAGGCCGAAGCTCTTCACCAGGGTGATTTTAATATCGGCTCACCTAGCCGAGATGTACGGCAATTTGTTTTGCCAATCGCGAGCTTTTCTCGTAGTTAGTTTTCGGTTAGGCATCATGCTTATTGCATGATTGCCTACCGGTTTGTCTAGGCCTATTTCTTTAAGGTAAATGTAGTTGCCTACACAATCAGCCATCTGATGTGGCACTCAGTGCCCATGCACGGTTTGCATTCAACTGTGCCGTTCAGTATGGCTGGTGCACCAAGTCTGAGCTACCTGCACTTAGCTCTGGAGACAGCCGAATTATGCATCGGCTCCTGGCGGACCTTGCCAGCAGTTCAGGTGGCACTGGCTCACGGGGTGACCCGGGCAAGGCCTGGTTGGGTGGCACAACAGGGAGTGACATGGTTGGCAGCTCACAAGTACCCGATTCGGAGAGTGCAGGGCAGACCTGAAATCTTAGGGGGCAAACACTGCAGCAGTTGATCAGTTCAGCCTTTTAGAGCAGATGTGTGATGTCTGAAGCAGGAGCCTGCTGTTTGAGCCGCTGATGTCCCATTAAGTCTGGGTGCTGGTAGTCTGTCTGGGATGAATGCTGGCCATTGCATTTATGGCGATCATCATGACTTGTGTGAAAATGCATGCCTTTGAGACACTAGACAAACATTTACATGTAAACATGTTGTACTTCACCCCAGACCCTTGAAGTTGCTTGTCAAAGGCCTTCTCGATATTCTTCTGCATTAGGATAATGTTGTATGGTGCATTGCGGTTCAAACGCAGCTCCTTCTACAGCACACAAAATTGCAAGCAGGTATTCATTTTGGCAGGCTAACTGCGGTACTTGTACAATGTACGGCACACAACAAAAAGCAACTGGAATATACTAAGCACCTCAAGTGACTTTCCCATCAAGAGAAGTACTAAACTCAGGCATGGTTGCAGACCGTGTGTATGAATTGGAATGGAATATATAAGTTCTCATGAAAGCAGGCCTGCCAGGTGTATGGTGCATGTGGTGTCCCTGCTGTGCATGCAATTTCATTGCTGACTTGTCGGATACAGTCTATGAGATTGCTGCACACCATATTTACTTGCTGACTGTCTTGCTGTGCTATCTCTGCAGGTCCTGCCAGTGCATCGCAAGGTAAGAACCTGGGTACCACTCTTAAGTGGGAGCTGCTGGTGGTTGTATTGCAGTGTCTTATTAATAGCCCATTGTATTAGAATCCACATTCCTAATACTGCCCCTCAGGTCTTCCTGCTAAGGAAGTCTCTTTTGGACAAGGTTGCCTCCGAATACACCCTGAATGCTGGTGTCATGGGTGCTGGTACCAGCATTAGCAGTGGACATGTGAGTGCAGGAGTCAAGAAGGTGGTCACCTGGCGGGACCTCAACAACAGGGAGCTGTCGGTGCCTGGTATCAATCTGTAGCAGTCGTCTTAACAATGCTACTTGATTTGTGCGGAAGCGAAGCCTTAGAAGGTTTGGAAATTGTTCGTAAGTATGTTAATTTCGCAAAGTTGTACATCTAGCGAGAAAGGGTGACAGCGGAGTCTTGAACTCCGAACAATTAGTATTGCTATACTAAGTTGTCAGGCCGAAGCTCTTCACCAGGGTGATTTTAATATCGGCTCACCTAGCCGAGATGTACGGCAATTTGTTTTGCCAATCGCGAGCTTTTCTCGTAGTTAGTTTTCGGTTAGGCATCATGCTTATTGCATGATTGCCTACCGGTTTGTCTAGGCCTATTTCTTTAAGGTAAATGTAGTTGCCTACATTCCCCCCCCTCTGAAGCGAACCGTCCCGGGAGCGTTACCGTCTCCTCTTGGAGGAGGTTTCTTTTGCAGGGGGTTTTGGCCTTGCTTTGGCTTTGAGTTTTCGCTCATATTCCTCGATGGCTTCCACCAAGGGATCTGAGTCTTTCAGGGCCGCCTCGGTTTCATATGTATTGTGAGTGGAATCATATCCTTCCCACTTGATAAGGTACTCTCGACGAGTTTTACCTCTGCCCCCACGGATTGAGACGTCCCGATGATCTACAATGGCTTCAACCATGTAGAATGGTTCACCCTCAATTACAAGTGGTGAGGGTGGTTGTCGCTGTGTGCCCTCCTTGAATGGTTTCAGGAGAGACACATGGAAGACCGGGTGTAGGCGAGATTCAGCTGGTAATTCCAGTTTTACCGCTGCTTCGCCGATGTTAGCGACAACTGTATATGGGCCGATGAATTTTGGCATCAGCTTCTTCGTTCCAGGTTTTTTGAGATTTATGTTCTTCGTACTTAACAGCACTTTTTGCCCAACCTCATAACGCACGGGGCGCCGAGACGAGTCAGCATCCTGTTTTTGTCTAGATTGCGCAGCCTGGAGACAAGTTTTAGCGAGTTGTAATCGCTTGCGCATGATGGTGGAGTACTCATCAGCAGCCGGCACTTTAGAGGGTACATGCAAGTCAACCGGTACGCGCGGTTGTTGGACACCATTAAGAGAAAATGGTGTCATACCCGTCGAGCGTTGTTTGGAGTTATTAATAGCAAACTCAATCAACGGTAAGTGATCATCCCAATCATCCTGATTAGGGGAGATATAGTGCCGCAGTGTCTCTTCCAGTAAGCGATTCATCCGCTCGGTTTGTCCATCGGTTTGGGGATGGAAGGCTGTGCTCATATGGAGGTTGGTGCCCAATAGGCGAAAGATTTCCTTCCAGAAGTTGCTTGTAAAGCGTGGGTCCCGGTCAGAGATAATATTCTTTGGAAGGCCGTGCTGCCGGAATACAGTGGCTACAAAAAGGCGAGCCAACTCTTCCGCTTCTGCGGTCGTGAGTGTGGGAGCAAAGTGCGTCATTTTGCTCAGTCGGTCCACAAACACGACGATCGCATCATGCCCATTGCGAGTTGTTGGTAGCTGGGTTATCAAGTCCATTGATATGCTCTCCCACACGGAAGAAGGTATGGGGAGCGGCTGCAGCAAACCACCCGGTTTGGTGTTGTTTGGTTTGTTATGCTGACATTGAGGACAAGACTTGACGTAGGCCTTCACGTCAGTGTCTAGTCCAGGCCACCAATAAGTTTGTGCGATCGCTTGTTTGGTGCGGTCAATGCCGCGGTGGCCGGCACATGGGGTATCATGGTACTCTTTCATGATAACCTGTCGTAAGTCAGCTTGATTAGGGATGTAAATCTGGGACCCATGGTACCAGAAGTTACCCTTCTTTTTGAGCCGCAGTTTTGCTACCTTAGTTTTCGTGAGATTGGGATCACCGTCATACCCGCGGATGATTCGATGTCCTAAGTCGCTGTCAATCAGCGCGGCAGAAAGCAAGTTGAGCACCACATCGTGGACCCGACTGATGGGGTCAGCTACATTCACCCGACCAGGGCGATACTCCCATTTAAATGTGAAACGTGATAATCGTTCCATCCAACGAGCTTGGCGGCGGGACAGCTTATCCGCGCTTTGTTGATCCTGTAGGTATACTAGTGGTTGGTGATCAGTGATCAACGTTACATCACTGGCTCCTTCAAGGTAGCAACGCCACTCTTCCAGGGCTAAAACATTGCCTAGGCACTCTTGGTCTGTTGTTGTGTAGTTATATTCTGCCCTATTGAACTTAGAGCTGGTATAAGCTACAGGGTGGTCATCCTGCAAGAGGACGGCTCCCGTGCCATGAATAGAGGCATCAGACCAAACCGTGAAAGGTTTATCAAGCTCAGGGAGTTTAAGAACTGGTGCATTGGTCAAGGCATGCTTCACACCCTGGAAGGCTGCCTCGCAGGCTTCGGTCCAGCGGAAGGGCACTTTCTCGCTGGTAAGGGTCGTGAGGGGGGCCACAAGGGAGGAATGACCCTGAATAAACCTCCTGAAATAATTGGCTAAGCCAAGGAACGCCCGCAGTTTCTTAATATCCGTGGGGACAGGCCAGTCCTTAATGACTGTTACTTTGCGGTCGTCTACTTTCAAGCCTTCTTGGCTTACTTTGTGGCCCAGGAAATGCAGTTCGAACCGGTTGAACTGACACTTCGACAATTTTGCCTTGAATTGGTGCTTTCGGAGCAAAGACAGTACCAAACGGAGGTGCTGTTCATGCTCGGCCGGGGTCTTACTAAAGACCAGGATATCGTCCAAGTACACTAGCACAAATTTGCCAATGTAGTCAGTGAAGACACGATTCATCACTGCTTGGAACGTTGCAGGGGCATTGGTGAGTCCAAAGCAAAGTACTTTGAACTGGAACTGGCCCATGCCCGGAGCTATAAAGGCCGTTTTCTCCACATCCTCGGGAGAAATCAAGATTTGGTGATACCCCTGTTGTAAATCCAGGGAGCTGAAAATGGTTGCTCCTTGGAGTTGGTCGAAAAGGTCTGTGATATTGGGCATGGGATACCGCCGTTTTATGGTCAGTTTATTAAGTGCACGGTAGTCTAAGACCATGCGTAGTCCTTGCCCATTTGCCTTTTCGACAAAGAGGACTGGAGCCCCATAGGGTGAGGTGGAGGGTTCAATGTACCCCTTATTAAGCAATTCAGTAACTTGCTTTTTAACCTCTTGTTGCTCCAGTTGGGTGAGCCTATAGGCTCGTTTAGCTGGTGGTACGGCACCATCCACTAATGGAATAGTGTGACCAATATTCCGGTCGGGGGGAAGGCCTTGAAGGTCTTCGAATACATCCTTGTATTCCTCTAGTAATTCGGATAACTTCGAATCAGCCAGGAGATTTTTCCCACCGGAACTGGGTTCAGGAGCCGTAATTTGTTCCTCTGCTTGTACGAGCAGGAGATAACTTCGTGCTCCTTTAGCAATTCGTTTGCCTGCCGCTTTAGCAGATACCGTTTCGATAGTGGTCGCTGCATAGAGTGTTGCAGTGACATAGTTCATGAGGGTAATCGCATCAAGATTATCGTCGATACCCGGGGAAGCCCAAAGAGATGGCGTAAACGTGTACGCCGCATTTGGCTTCTTATACACTGTCAGAGTATTGGTTGTCCAGCACATTGTGGCTTTTCGTTTCCCCAACCAGTCATTAGCCAGGATAATGTCAACACCTGGGACATCTTGCTTGAGAACAAGGAGTTTGACTGTGTCATGGAACTTGTCAATTTGAAGATTGGCAACAACTGAGCCCTCAATCAGTTCTGTGTTGCCATTAGCCACTTTAACTGAGCTGGTGAGTGATGGTTTGAGAGCAAGGGCCATTCTCTTAACGGCTGTTAGGGATATAAACCCATCTGCGGTACCTTTACAGTCGGCACCAGAATCGGCCAAGGCTTTGCAGGCCGTTTGGCACAGGCGAGCATCAAAGATCATAGACGGTGTAGAACCAACTATGGAGTTTAAGTGCACGGTAGTGGACGGTCGGTCATACCATAGCTGGATAGGCCATGAAACACCTGGCATCAGCTCCCGTACTCCTGTGCTACTTTTCTGCAGGAATAATCTTTTTCCTGGTGTGTATGTTTTGATCAGGCGAAAGCCTGCTGCTCGCATACTGTGCTCCACTGAGCTCCACTTTGGGACTACAAAGACTGCAGAGGTATTTTCTGGGTCTTTGTGTTTGCAGGAGATGTAGTGTTTTTGCCACTGAGCAATTTGATTGTAAGGAGGATGAATCCAGGCAAACTCACCCGCAAGGTTATGATTCACGAATGGGTTTGATGGGGAGGCAAAACGTGGACAGAGACTATTATTGCCCGAATCATTACATGCGGCGTCAAAGGTAAATTGACGGCCGAGTTGAGCCTCAACCTGACGGAATTCGTCAGGCCGGAACATCCGATCAGTCCGAGGGCTGTCGGTCATGGGCAACACAAACTCTCCATCTGGTGCAACCAGTTTAACAGGTTCACACTCCTCCACACGTTTGCCAGGGTCCTACTCCTGCATTTTAGATTCGAGCCGGGCAGCGAGCGCCAACTTCTTTTCCGCCTCAGCCTTGATCGTCTTGGAGCAGTCCACTGCGTGGTCCGGCCAAGACTGGCCTGGCTTCTTGAAGCCATGGCAATAGCGGCACCGGTTGCCAGAAGGCTTGTCAGAAGCTTGGTCGGTCCGGGGTTTTTTGCTCGCGGACTGCCAGCCCTGTTGTGGTCGGGAAAAAGGGCGTTTTTGGTAGGGATGCCTGGATTTAGGGGTGATTACCGTAGCAGCTTTGAGCTCAACGGTGGCGGTCTTATCTTTTCCTGCCTTCCACCGGACCTCTTGGCCGACTGCATATAGAATGCATTTATCTAAATCCTGCCAGTCCTTGCCCTCATCGTCGGTTGCACACCGACCCCGAAGTGCTGGAACTAAGCCTTTGATGTACCAGCTAATCTGGTCGGCTTTGTCCATGTCCTTAGCTTCACGTAGGACATCATGGAAGCGCTGGGTATACTCAGCAACGGTTTCGGCGGTTTTCATGTCGTATTCATGAGAGTGTAAGCGATCCCGTGCTGCCATGGCAGTGTTGCGTTGCGTGTCCCCATATTGCAAGAGAAACGCCGCCCTTAAGGTTTCGCGTGTGAGGGGTTTCTTGCCCGACTTGTGCATCTCGAGGACATCTGCCGCCCAGACCTGTGCTTTGCCCGTTAAGAAGTACACTATGTGCTCAAACGGGTCCATATTCATCAGGTTGAAATATTGCATGAGTACATTGAACCAGGACCGGGTGCAAGTGATGGTGCTATCCTTCTTCCCAGAAAATTTGGGGGGATGTGGAACCCGTCTATTAGGGCTTACCTCACTTGGCCGGCTGGACTTTGGGGCCGTTGTCTGGGAACCGCTACCCCCAGCTAGGTGTGCGGTTGCCTCCACCCAGAGGGACTGAACCTCCTCGAGTGTTGGCACCGGAACTAGGTGCTTCTCTAGGATGGCCTGCAGCGTTGTTTGCTGGAGGGCATCCTTAGGCAACAGGGTGGCGACGCTCGAGCCAGCAATCGTGGAAATAATGTCCAGGATCGCTTTCTTGCGGGAGTCAGCCGCTTCGGACGTTTAGGAACGCTCTGAAAGGCGTTCGAAGATCTGCTCTAAGAGGGCTCTCGTGCGGTCCGTATCCGCGCGGAGGGCACCCATCTGATCATCGAACGACTCCTTAAGGCGCGTAAATTCGCCTTCTAATGCAACAACGCGGTTATGGGTGGCGTTGCGCATGGTGTCGGCAACGTGCTGGGCCGCGCGCGTTTGCTCTGGTGTGCGCTGCGGTAGGCCATTGGGAGGCAACGCGACGTCGCCTTCATCCGCCATTGGTTCCTGGGGACCGCGGATAATAGGAATATGATTATTATTATTAGTTGTGGGAATTACTGGTGCCAAAGGCACCGTTTCCGGAGGGTCAATGTTTGAACGACTTGGTCGTCGAATGGCGGCGACGGCGGCTAAACGCTTTAGTCGCAAAATTTCATTGACATTTTTACGTTTAAAACGTAAGAGTTCCTTCCGCGCTTTTTGCTGCGGAGGATTTGTTGTTGTGGTGTGCTTGTCGCGTGGCATTGCGCAAAGTTTAGCTCACCTGAGGAGGATCGTTGCTCAGACCCTCGCTACCAATTGTAGCAGTCGTCTTAACAATGCTACTTGATTTGTGCGGAAGCGAAGCCTTAGAAGGTTTGGAAATTGTTCGTAAGTATGTTAATTTCGCGAAGTTGTACATCTAGCGAGAAAGGGTGACAGCGGAGTCTTGAACTCCGAACAATTAGTATTGCTATACTAAGTTGTCAGGCCGAAGCTCTTCACCAGGGTGATTTTAATATCGGCTCACCTAGCCGAGATGTACGGCAATTTGTTTTGCCAATCGCGAGCTTTTCTCGTAGTTAGTTTTCGGTTAGGCATCATGCTTATTGCATGATTGCCTACCGGTTTGTCTAGGCCTATTTCTTTAAGGTAAATGTAGTTGCCTACACAATCAGCCATCTGATGTGGCACTCAGTGCCCATGCACGGTTTGCATTCAACTGTGCCGTTCAGTATGGCTGGTGCACCAAGTCTGAGCTACCTGCACTTAGCTCTGGAGACAGCCGAATTATGCATCGGCTCCTGGCGGACCTTGCCAGCAGTTCAGGTGGCACTGGCTCACGGGGTGACCCGGGCAAGGCCTGGTTGGGTGGCACAACAGGGAGTGACATGGTTGGCAGCTCACAAGTACCCGATTCGGAGAGTGCAGGGCAGACCTGAAATCTTAGGGGGCAAACACTGCAGCAGTTGATCAGTTCAGCCTTTTAGAGCAGATGTGTGATGTCTGAAGCAGGAGCCTGCTGTTTGAGCCGCTGATGTCCCATTAAGTCTGGGTGCTGGTAGTCTGTCTGGGATGAATGCTGGCCATTGCATTTATGGCGATCATCATGACTTGTGTGAAAATGCATGCCTTTGAGACACTAGACAAACATTTACATGTAAACATGTTGTACTTCACCCCAGACCCTTGAAGTTGCTTGTCAAAGGCCTTCTCGATATTCTTCTGCATTAGGATAATGTTGTATGGTGCATTGCGGTTCAAACGCAGCTCCTTCTACAGCACACAAAATTGCAAGCAGGTATTCATTTTGGCAGGCTAACTGCGGTACTTGTACAATGTACGGCACACAACAAAAAGCAACTGGAATATACTAAGCACCTCAAGTGACTTTCCCATCAAGAGAAGTACTAAACTCAGGCATGGTTGCAGAACAAAACAGAAGATGATACGCTGAGAGCATATGTACATGATCTGTCAGTTGGGATAGATAATGTCTGTGCATGATGCTATGGTGTACATATGTTCATAAAGTGTTAAACACTTCTATGCTCTGCCTCACCCACATCTGCAGGTTCCTGGTAGCATAATTTGCACACCTCTCCAGCCAGGTGCAACCAACAGAATGATTAGATTCTGTGGATAACTGTTTATGTGAGGATGCAAGGCATTGCTAATCGCTGTATTCATCTATAGCAGTTCAGGCAAAAACAAGCCACTTACCAGCCTCGGCCACCGCAGCTGGTAGATATGGCCTGCGATCACCTCACGTGCAGGCAGGCATTGTTGTACCACGCTTCACTTTGCCGAAGCTCTGCTAGGGTTGCACCCACGATCGCTATATCGCGCATGGCACCACGTCACCTGTACATAGGCGAGCGGAGCGGTACGACACTGATGACGTCACCCATGTCGTACGTGGGCACGTGGAGCAGTACGGCACTGATGACGTCACCCATGTCATACGTGGGCACGCGGAGCAGTACGGCACTGATGACGTCACCCATGTCGTACGTGGGCGCGCAGAGCGGTACGACACTGATGACGTCACCCATGTCATACGTGGGCGCGTGGAGCGGTACGACACTGATGACATCACCCACGTCGTACGTGGGCGCGCGGAGCGGTACGGCACTGATGACGTCACCCCTGTCGTACGTGGGCACACGGAGCGGTACGACGCTGATGACATCACCCCTGTCGTACGTGGACACGCGGAGCAGTATGGCAGCGAGCGTGATGTGACCGCACGCACGCCACGCAGCACATCGCATCGCACGCGTTAGGCGCATTGGCTAAGGGAACAAGGAACCCGCGAACAGCATATCGCCTAATGCATTGTGCAAGCATACATCTCTTGATCGGTATCTCGATAAGTGATGAATGCATAATGCATCGCACATCAATGCGCACTAATGATAACACGTGCACCATGCATACGTGCACGCTTGAGCACGATAATGCGAGTGTACCTCGAGGTCGCGAGGCAATGGCTCGAGCGATGCGGCGCGTCAAATGCAACACTACGCGCGATGGCATAGTCGGCACCTTTATGCAAGTAAAGACCATTGCATTATTGCTATGACGGCTTATATAGCAATATCCGCACGCGGGATCATGGTAGTACACTTACTACTTGCAGATCTCTTGTACCGCGAGCCGTCGCTGCGAGTATATCTGCTATGCTCATTGACGGCCTAAGTGCGAAATTACACGCAATCATAACGATTGACGTTGAGACAAGCTAACTGCGCTTTGGTTGAGCTTACACCTTATATATCGCCTCTGGTCGTATTTCTTGGATAAGCCCGAGCACCGATTTGCATCGGTTAGATGATGATTGCCTCGGCTAGGCACTGATAGCCTATCACGTCATCTACGCCTGTCTTGGAATAACCGTTGTAACTCCTTGCATCGAAGACTTCCGCTGCCTCGATTGGTACGTTCTGATATAATCGAGCATGATGCACTAAGCCTGGTTCTCCGCAGAATCAATGTGCGAATGGCAGGAGGGCATTCTCCAACAGGCATTCTCCAGAGATTGCACAGACAAGTGTAGATGGGTTTGGTGAGCCAGTGTAATACTGAAGGGCGTCACGTCAGTAGGCCATGTTACGTGATGATGACAACTCGATTGTAAAGGCCATATCGCGGACTAGCTTAAACACCTTGGGCAGGAGCTTGGGGTCAACACGGGACCACACAGATTCCAAAGACGCCAGCCTGGACTCCATCAGTGAGGTTTGAATATTGTTCATTGCCTCCCCCATGGTTTTCATCTCCTGGCGCATAGCGTCTGGAAGTCATCAGGAGCAAGGCAGCAGGACACAGTAGTGATGAAGACATGCATGCACACAGGGGTGTGGCCTATGGATTTTGGAGGCCAATACCTAAAATGCGTGAAAGACACGAACAAAAGCAATCATGCTCTACATCATTGCGTTGGCATCCTTCTATCAGTGCCATCAACGCCATTCCCGTATCTGAGAACCAATAATGCATGGGGTTGTGTACAAGCGTTAGCTCTTGCCAACGACCTTCCCAGGATCAGAGGATCCCAGGAAGCAGATTGCATAGGCACCTTGGCTTGCAGCCTACCAATTATTTAACGGCATATTAACACCAAGCTCTTCATGACTGGCTTACTTACCCATAATCATCATGCTCCCTGGATCAGGGCCAGCTGCCGTTCCTGTACCCCAGCAGTCACACAGCATGATAACAATGTATAGCTTATACTGGAATGTCTGGCGTTGCTTGTGTAGGATCAGGCCTTCGTAGAATAAGAAGCAGCGGTGCCATGCACGTTCCCTTGGTTCATGATAATGAAAGGCAGGCTTAAATTATCTCAGCAAAACCTGCCACCAATCCTAAGATGTAAGCATGCTCTAAGAATGGCACCTAACACACAACTACTAGAATATCGTGAAATGTGAAAGCAGATTGCTTGCTAGCCAATATATTAGTCATCCTGGTGGAGTGCTTTGACCCCACATATCAAGGTTCAAGACTCTGCTACTGCCGGACTGTTACTAGATGTACCAAGCTTGTGCCCTATCATACTTGTGTGCTCTCACCAACCCAGATACGAAACCGCCCTCACATTCTAGTCTAATAATATTGTAAGGTTGAAGTGAAGTGCACGCACACAAGGTATATACGTAGGCTTTATTTTCCAAATCAAATCACGTGCGTGGTTGCCTGATGTTACTTATTAGAGGAGATGAATTAATAATAACTTAAAACAGGGTAGAAGATTATGAATGGCAGTTAAAGTTGCATCCACGACAAACGCCATGACCTTCGTTTGGGCACCTGGGAGATTGGGTAGCCGGTCATGACCTTGCTCGAGCATGCATGTTCACGCACAATAATTAAAAGCAAACTGGATAAGATCTTGCTTTTTCAGCGTTGACCTTAAAAACCATTCCGTGGATATAAACATAATACCTGTCCAACGAATGTCTTGGACAGGTAAAAGAAGCTGCTGCTAGCAAAAGCAAAAGCTAGCAAGGGTTCCCAATCAGCTGTTGTACATACGGCAGGCTTCCTACCTTGTATAGGTCCTGCTAATGCTCAGAAAGGACTAAAACAGAACTCTAGTAATAAAGATGGATGAAATAATTATATTGTTGTGCAAATATTTTGCTGGAAGCGTACTGTAGGCAAGCCTGTGCAAGGCCCCGAGCAGTAACTGTACGGCAGCCGCCTTGCAAGCAAAGGCTGTGATAATGCCCAGAAACGATATAATGAAATTCCGATCATAAATGTTGAAGGCATATTGCTTATGGGAAGATGTAGATTAAGCAAAGTCACACTATGCCACCCTAATAAGTAAGGCAACGTGGGGATATAGTAGCTTTGCTCAGGCTCGCTCAGGCCTGGATATGGTCTTTACTATTATGCACAGGTACAATGCACACATAAATGAAAATAAAATCCTAGATTATTGTTATATTGTGTTGTATGGTACAACACGTCCCGCCCAGCCATTCCTTGTTGCCAAATAATCCCAGATAGTTGATAAGTGTGATGAATCAACCACGCAGCCTATGCATGAGCGCAACCTAGAAATGTCAGCAGGTTCTGCTAACACACATTGTACCGTAACAGTATACTAGCTCTGTTTGTTGCGCGTCCATGGCGGTGCATTCATCAGCACACGCCGCTGGTTGGCCTCGGCCTCAGTACCCAATCAAACCCTAAGTGTCAAGTAAGCACTTACTACGTATGCAGGTCGGTCGGTGCGGAAACATGCATGGTAATTGCAAAAATTCCCAGCTTTTGGTGATGAGCTCCCCCGCTTACCTTGATTGCGTCCTACACAAGCGGGATTATTACTTTAATAAACTAACTCGCTATCTATTTAGGTAGATGGATCGTGCTCGACCCGCCCTGGACGAACCTTGCAACCCCTCTGCCCAAGGACCCAAATGTCACTAGCTCAGTTGAAGCACACCAGGCACTAGATAGATGCCCCCTCCATCCAGCCGCCATACCAAAGAACACATCCTACCTCCAGAAGGCTCTTCTCCATGCCCGGCAAGTCCGATAAGGACTGCGACGCTTCCCAGAGCTTCTGCGCATTGTCAAAACGGATGTGTTGACAAGTCATGACGACCGGAACCGCAACCTCGCTCATCAGCACGCTTGCCGCCGCCGGTCCACATGACAGTTCAACACGGGAATCCTTTTAAGTGTTGATATTCTTATGGCATAAAGATTTCTTTGGTTGGCCAGGCAGATATGTCGCACTAGGTTGCCAATAAAAACCCCGTGGTCGACAGCTTACCGCGATGACAGTGTCAGCAAGCCTCACCAAGCTCGCTAAAAGTCTGACGCGCGTGGGTGTATCATCGTGATACAGCTCCTTCAGGCGCTGAATAATTGCAGCCAGATCTAAGGACACCATTTCAGGTTGCAAAAGCCGCTGTGCCGCACGCAGCAGCAGCACCTAAGAAGAACAAAAATCCTACTATATTGCAACCACAAAGCCCCAGATACAACGCCTGGGCCCCTGGGCAAAAGACATAGTTTCAGTTCCGCGAGGGCTGGACTGTGTCGTGGGAAGTATCGCAGGACGTAAATGTTAGCAGTGATATGACATGTCATCTTGTAACCGTGATTGAAGGGCATAATTATCTCGTTAAGGTTGGCACTATGCAAGTCGTCCGGCAGCACGTGGTGCGCAAGGCGATTCTTCACCACCGCCAAACAAGCCGCAAACAGCACCAAACGTTGCGCGCAAGTCACAGCTTCCAAAACCTCGCCTCAGAACGACGCAACGCAGCCGAGTCGGGCCACAATTACGGATGACAACAACCCGCGACCGGTAGTACCGACCGGTCGTCGTCGCTAGTAAGTACCGACCGGTCGTCGGTACCCAGCATCAGCACAACCAGCACAACCCTTATATAATAAAAAACCAGCAATACCAATAACAAACTTGGTTTCCGAAATGAGGACGAGCGTGCATGTCAAAAACCTTATTCTTGTTGCTGCTATCATCGGTAGGGACACCTAAAGCATCCCTGCACTATATAGTACACATTCATCACTACACTTTTGCATGTAGGGTACATACGTATAATTTTTATTGTCGCCGATAGATTTTATCACTCCTTTACCCATCAACTCGCCGGACTATTGGACCCACCATCATATCATCGCGATGGAGCGACGGCAGCAACAACAGCCGCACAGCGCGCGCGTGTTAGGGTTAATATTTCATTATATAATACCGCGTTACAAGAAACCAAAAACAGAGTGCGTATATATAAAAACTATTCTTGTTGCTGCTATCGAGTCACTCCCTCGTCACTCCTCATCCCTACATATATAATATACGTGCTGCTGCACTAAGAAATCACTATTTTGATTTTTTGTCGCCGATAGATCACATAAACATCACTCCTTTACCCATCAACTCGCCGGACTATTGGACCCACCATCATCGCGAGCGACGGCAACAACAGCCGCACAGCGCGCGCGTCGTGTCATTAATATCGTTTAATTAAATATCGTGTTATATAGATATCGTGGGGTTTAAAAACATAGGAAAAACTCAAGCCGCTAGATAGATAGATATCGACTCGTGGAGCCCAGCCACACGCCCAGCCGACGACGACACACACAACACGTACGGCCCCCCGACGAGGATATAGAGACGCAGTAGAGACGCAGGCTTCCGACGACGCACTCGGACCGTCCCGAGATGACATGCCGACGACGACATGCTACTGCATGACGGGCTATTATTATTAGCTAGCTTATTATTACGACGCGCCTACGTACGCCGAGGCCGTACAGGCCGAGGCCTCTCTAGCTCTCTTTACGGCTACGTACGGCTTCGTAATTATATATTTGGGGGGTTTTAGGATGCCACCTACTACTGCATCAGCAGCAGCAGAGGATTCTCATGAATATGATCCTGATGAGGATGCCAACTACTCCGACGACGAGCGAGCAGCCAAACGCCAGCGCCGCCTGGAATGCTGCCGGCGGTATAATACCAGTACACGGAGGAAGAACAGGGCTGCGGCACGAGCAGAGGCAGATGCACTGGCAGCGTCAGTGGCAGCGGCACAGACACTGTTGGCAGCGGCAGCGGCACAGGCCCAGCCAGCGGCAGTGGCAGCGGCAGCGGCAGCGGCACAGGCAGCGGCGGTGGCACGGCGGGCGACGCCAGCGGCACGGGCAACAGCAGCGGCACGGGCAGCGGCAGCGGCACAGGTACAGGCAGCGGCATACGCACTGGCAGCGGCAGCGGCATACGCACTGGCAGCGGTAGACGCACTGGCAGCGGCCATATATATATAAAACCCAGCCCCAGCCCCAGGAGCAGCCCAAGCCCCGGCGGGCGCAGGCGCTGGCAGCAGCATCCTGGATCCAGGGACTTCCTGGCTTCCCCAACAATTGGCATGCCTCCAACGTCGAGGCACCATGTGATGTACTCACAGCCCTGTGCCTGAGAAGCCATATCGTAGAAATTTATTTCAATCTTATTATGATAATTAACTTTAGATCCTGTTCGTCAATATAAGGGTTGCGATGGTGATATAATGAGAGAGCTTTGGGGCTTAGGTGTGGATTTTAGGATCGCAGGCTCGGGCCATGGCTTGGGTGAGTTCGGCTGCTGACACTTTTAGGCTCGGCGGAAAGTATTGAGCATGAAGATCATTTATGAGTATACCTCAATTTCGTAAACTTGTCGCTGGAGCTGCTCCAACATGTCGGCCACAGCGGTACCCATGGGATTAACCTAACTGCCAAACTTCCAATCGGAAAATCCAATGCGTGGCACATAAGATATTCGATCCATTACTGTAATCTAATTCGTTGATTAGCATTTGTAATACGTGGCCTCCCGACCTGGCAGCCATACCTGGCACATAACCTGTACTATGGTGCATTATGGATCCCTTTCAGAGGTGAACCTGGGATCAATTTGAGCTGTCAGGAGAAAGTGTTGGTTTCCTCGCTTCGCTTCTGTACTAATCCCGTATCTTTTCCGTACCGTTACCATATACTGATGGTAACGTGGTAGACCGCACCCCAGGTTCTGCTGATGAGCTGCTGTTACGTCGGTGTCGATCATTAGGTGGCATCATAGTGGGATGGGCGCCATGGGTGCCAGGGCGACGCCGGGAAATCGCAAAACAGCCTTTGTAGTCGGATCTTACAGCCAGTGTGCTAAATAACTTTGCGCATCTCAGAGACGGGGTGCGCGTGATGCCGGCATGCTATCGCTGTTTTCACCTCGCATGCTAGAAGATGCATGTGCGTCCGCGTACGTGCGTCCACACGGTGCGACCACATCCATCATGACGTCCGGTTTTATTGTAAATACGTTACCCAGACGTCCCATGCAACCGGTCAAATCAACCCTTGCAGTTCTTGACAACAATCTATCCTTCATTATAATCAGTTGCGTGCACGCTGCACAGTAATTGCTACCGCTGTATATAGCTGGTCTAGTAATCGTTATTCGTTAGGTAGTTTTTTTATTGTTTTTAGGTAGTTGTTTTAGATTATTAGTTGTTTTAGTTTAGCAGATTTCCTCTGTCGTACTGTCACCCCTATTACCGAGTCCTAGTAGTGTAAGGCCCTCAGGAATTTTGGCCGTCGCCACCAAAACATAATTTTTTGTTCGCGAAATCTTCTTTTATCTAGCTGGTCTTGAAGTCCTAGATGCTATCTTTTAGCTGTGATCTTTTTTTCCTCTTTTAGTCAGTTTAGCAAACTTTTGTCTGTCATACCTTCACTTCTTTTACTGTAGATAAATTTTAACTATGATGTTTTATTTATTTTCCCTTTGTAGTTTACATTAGCTATGTTACTCTGACGCTGATGCCAGACGAGGATATGTTGGGGAAGGGGACGGACAAGGCAAAGGCCATGATGAGGGACAGGAAAAGGGGAAGGATCTCAGAGAAATGTTAGTCAGGACGGTGGCAGTGCAGGGAGGTGGGGTAGCAGACCCCACAACCTGCACGACCACCGTAACTTTCAGGGCCAGAACAGGAGTTAAGCGGTAGCCCCATGGATATTTAAAAGTATGATTTCCCGGTCTTGTGGGGCTGATCGGGGGAAGTGTGGATCCACTAAGGATGTTGTATAACCGCCACCAGAACCTGGCGAAGGATTCGTATGCGAACGACTGTTTAATTTTTATGTCTCATCAATTCTTCTCCGACGTTGCCGCCCATGAACCTTCAACTGTAAGCACTAACCTGTTGCCCTTTCCAAGATTTAACACAGCACTGCAACATTCCCAAGCACGACGTTGCAACACGTCTACACCTCAAACTAGCTTTTTTTCTTAGCTTACTGAAATGTTACTTATTCCCGCTATTTTTATCCTACATTACAAGGGTTGTTACACTTAGTTACATAATGCCGTGATGTACTTACAGCCCTGGGCCTGAGAAGCCATATCGTAGAATCTAACCCGAAAATTTATTTCAATCTTATCATGATAATTTACTTTTGCTCTTGTTTGGCAATAAGGGAAGAGCTGCGTGTCGGAGCATTTCTACGAGCATTAACCCGTAACTTGCAACATGCAAGTAGGATATTTTCGTAGACACACGTCACTTCATAGCTACTTGAAACCAAATGGCAATTCTGCGATCTTAGCAGTCACGCCAGGTCCCAGACGTCCGGAGAAATGCTATGCAAAACAGCTGGGGCTTCCCTCACCTTGGATCTCGGATATACACGTTTGGAGAGTTGTCGTTATCTGCGCAGCGGGCGGCGTTTCAGGCTCGTCAGATGAACCTAACCCCGATTACAGCGACAACAAGTTGCCGGGGCAAGGAAGCCGGTAAGTTCATACAAGATTACGTGCTTTTGCCATATTCAAACCTATTTCCACAAACATTAACTCCGTGGCACCAATATGCTGTTGGTCACCGGTCCTACAGTCCTAAAATTCGTACCATCGACGCACCCACCATTCCCTTGCAATAGCAACAAAGCGCGTCCCTTCTAAATCCCATGCTGTCCGATCTCAATTGGACACATCAGGCTTAACAGTTCCAACGGCCCTGCCGGAACGGAAGGTAACGGCCCCGCACTGACCCTTGGGTCGGAGGTTCTGGAGCGCATGGCTAAGCTACGAGCATTGGATCAATACCACAAGCTGATGGTAGAGATATCCCAAACTGATTTGCTGCGGCAGCAGCAGAAACAACAGCAACAGAAGAGGGACATGGACAAGGGGAAGCAGGCGCCAGCACCCGCGGCGGCCGCGGCAAATGCATCCACTGCATTGGCCAGCGGCGACGACAGCTCGTTGCTGCTTCGTGGTGCGCTGCTCATCGCGCGCCATCGGTATCCCTCTCTAGACGAGGGGAAGGTGTACGGCATGTTGGACGACATCGCGCGACGTGTGGCGGCACTGCTTCCAGTGGACCCCGCGGAGCGCTATCCGTTGCGTGTGGTGGGGGCTATCAACCGGGTGAGACCTCCCCCTGCGCTGGGGGACACTCTCGGGGGCAGGGGACAGAAGACTGCTCGCTCTTGGTCGTCAATAAGGCCCATATCCACCTGACATTTTCTTTCCCAACGCCGCACAGCAATACGAGTAACAATACCATGCTGGTTATCCATGTGTCTGTCTGTCTGTCTGCCTGTCAGATAGCCAATGTGTTTCCGAGCATTGGAACGTACCGCCGTGCACCTCCCAGCGTCTTCGACGGTGCAGCGCCCAACCGGCGGGCGGGCTACGAAACCCTAGTGGTCGCACAACTTGAAACGGTGCTGCTGCTCTTGTTGTTGCTATCCTTGTTCTTATTGTTGTTCTTGCTGCTTCAGCTCCTGCTGCTACCGCTGCTGTTGTGGTTTTGCTGCAGGTGCTGTACACAGATTACGGTTTTCGAGGCAATGAGGAGGTGCGTACCGGCCACCAGAGGCCTTCCGGGTCAAACGGGGGGTTTCAGTGATGCGATGGGATAGGATGAGTGAGGCCGAAAATTTTATATAGCGGCTAAATGTTAGAGAGAGCTGAGTAAATGACATAAATGGGATGCCATTCTGTTCAGTCGATTGAAATATCGCAACGCAACTTTTAATTGATTATTATTTTTTTATTTTTGGATATTCCTGGATTTGGAACCTCTTTCCCCTCCTCTTTCAGGGCCCAAAGGGTGGCCCCACGGCTTCTCATATCCCACGTGATCCGGCTTCTTGTCTTTACACCCTCCACCACCAAAACCGCCACCAACAACAATGCCAAAACAGACCCCAGTGACTAACATCAGCAGCATCTCCACCTATTGATTGTTCCTTTCGTTCCAAGTGCCTTCATTCCCTCCCTCCCCCACCTGCCTCCCGGCTTTCCCACTCTCAAAAGGTTCGGTTAGCTGTGCCTTCGTAACCCTATTCCCCTCCCTCGCCTCCCCTTAACCCTCACCCCACTGGCGCCACCCGCGTCCGATGGCCCCCGTCCCTACACACACACACCCTCACACCCTCACTATCGCTACACACATGCACACACACGCAAAGGATTACTACAACGCAGACAACAGCTGCATCAACCAGGTCATGGAGCGAAGAGTGGGTGAGATGGATAGGATTGATGGATGGCAATGCACGAACAGATGTTGGATGACGGGCCAGAACCAGAACCGCAGCTTGCTCCGGCCTGCCGCTCGGCAAGGCGGGACAAGGTTGGCTAGGGCCTAGGGCTGAGGCCTTGGGGACGGGGTGTTAGGCTAAGAGGCCTAAGGCATCCATTTTACGGGCCCCCTCGAGCTCGTCACGACTTCGTGTGCTGGCCCCGCTTTCCAGGCATTCCCATCACTTTGAGCCTGGTGTACTCGGAGGTGGCTCGTCGGGTGGGATTGCCCATGAGGGGCCTCAACTTGCCGGGGCACTTCATGCTACAGCCACTATGGCCGCCCGCGCGGCACCATCCCAGTGCTACATCACCTAGTTTACACAGCGGTCGCGGCAGTAGTGGCGGGTATGGGAGGGAGGAGGATCAGCAGCAGCAGCCCGGGTCTGACAGCGGCCATCTGGTTGGTGGTCTTGAGGTCCAAAATCCCCAGCCTGCAGCTGGCGGTGGTGGTGGTGATGATGGTGGTGGTGGTGGTGGTGGTGCTGCTGCTGCCCCTGTAGCGGCGGCAGCGAATGATAAGAGCATGGGGATGGCGGTGACGGCGCCAGCGGAGCAGAAAGGCGGTACAAAGGAAGCGGCTGACGGTGACCCGCCTTTTGGGAGGGCGGCGAAGCAGGAGGAGGAGGACGAGGAGGAGGAGGACACAGGGGGCCCTTTGGAGGTGCTTGTGGATGCCTTCAGGTGCAGGCGGATTATCCGGTCTGAGCTCCGTACGCATAGGGACTGGGATTAGTGACCCATGGGTCAGATCTCGATTAGATACATATAAGTATGTGTATAAACCGCGTACATGTGCAAATTACGCATATGTGTATAGACATATTAGTGTAATGTATAGAGACATGCGCATAAATAAATACACATACGCAGTTTAGTACGCGGAGGCGTGAGGCCTGTCTGGAACAAAGCCCATGCGGCCGTCGATCACGAGGTCTTACACTGGATGCCAATTGCCCTGTGAGCAGGTCGGGCGAGGTCTGCCTGCCGGGGGAGGCGGAGGAGCGGATCTCTGCGGTGTTGGGCTCACCAGTACGGATCGACCCGACCGTCCTGAAGGTGAGTGGGTCAATCCATCCATCCAGCGATTTGGGTTCAAGTCGCAAACTCGGTCAAAAGGTTTGTTTGGCTTAGGGCGGTTTCCCGTTCTACGTATTCGCATGGTGGGTTGGGTTACCTCTTCCTATAACCAGCACAGCTCGACGTGTACAAGCCCATGTTGTCGGTTGTTGGTTCGCATGTAGTGTAGAGTGTACGTGTGCGCATTGCACAGCCATGGCTGACACTAGGACAGGACAGGGCGGTTTGGGGGACGGGAGGTAGACTACGGCTGGGCAGGCAAAGATGTTGTATCCGAACCAAGCGAGCATCCGCAACCACAACCACAACCGCATCCGCGTCCGCAATTCTAACAAAAGAGATGGGAAGATTACGCGGGTGGGTGGAGTGGTGGTCCAAGGAGCCCGGACAAGTAGCACATGCACACGGCCTCTGAAGGGCCGTATATTGGGGTCTTATCGTTAGGGCCTTATCCTTGCGGCCATATTTACAATAAGGGTGCCTTCCCTTTCCCGAACCCCTGGCAACCCACCCAGGAGTCCCAGCCGCTACATCCCCGCATGTTCCTGCTGCGCATGCTGAGTAATCTGAGATCCATCTACTTGTCCACACAGCAGGTATGTGCATGCGTCTTTGTGTACTTTGACGTACGAATTCGTGTGGTATGGAGTGAGTTAAAGGAAGGAGGGGAGGGAGGGGAAAGGGGCCAGCCACGTGCCCTTACTACATAGTGAAGAGCCAAAAGGCACTTGAGAAGCTATGGAGCCTTTGCAGTAAGTACCAGCGTACTGCACCCCCAGAATAGACCGGTAATCCCTTGTAGAATCCTGTATGTATACATCTGGTATAAACACACAACTGATGCCACATTGTAATTCTCAGCGGAGAATTAAGTCGTTTACACGCCAAGCTGCCGCACGCCAATCACACTCTTACACACATCCGAGATCGCGAGTTCAAAACCTCCTGTGAACACCACAGTTGTCAGGGGGTACTTGATCGACTGTATGCCCCGTCTTGATTGAAGAACTCGATAGTTGGTCGTGCCTCTCGCGGCTTGTGAGCCACCCGATGTGGCTGAGGTCCGCTGAGGGCATTAGCGGTGCGAGTGCTCATTGGTTGGGGCAGGTAGACTCTCTAACTGGCGCTGTGGGTGGTCATGGCGCCCTCGCAGCCATCAGCATGGTCATCAGACTGCCATGGGTTGACTGGTGATGATAAGGTGGGACTCGTCCTTCCGCATGGAGATAAAGAGCGTGTTCCTTCAGTGGCCCTCTGGCCCAATCCATGGTGGGCACGGGGCATGGTAGGGAAGCTTCCGGCCATGCCGCCGGGGCCTGGTATTTCAGCAGGCTTGGAACGATAGAGATGTGAGTAACGCACATCGCTGTTAAATCCCGCATTAGATTGAACTGCTGCTGGATGTGCTCAAGTTCATGCGGGTCACGTTGCAAGCGGAGGAGCGAATGGAGGAAGAGGAGGAGGGGGGGGACGGTGGAGTACAAGGACGATCACACTCCCGTTCCTCCTCTCCTCCTCCCTTCAATCCCACCTCGTCCTTCTTCGGCGACTCCTTCCCCCTTGTGGCCGCGGCCGCCTCCCTGGCGCGCGACGAGGGTCTGTGCTACTTCGCGCTGCGCCGATATCCCGAGTGCCTGGAGGCGCTGAGGGAGTACTTGCGGCTAGCGGAACAGGTGCGTGTCCGAATGTGTGTGTGCGTATGCGCACGCATATGCAGGAACACCCGGTAGGAGATTCCAAAATAGTGTGATCTTGCTTGCGCGGGACCTGAACTTTGTAAGGGAGCTGGGAAGGTCACTTCACACTTTGTGGGCGAGGGGTAGGTGGCCCGACAAGAGCTGCAAGATGTGTGTGCTCTTGCATAGGCTGCCTTCAGTGCGCTAGGCAGAGGAGACACGAAAGGGGGGAGGGGAGAAAGCACTGTGGCTTCTTGGCTCGATTCGCGTGTTCAAGGCGTCGAACTAAACCGCGTAAAGAAAGCTTGACTACTGACTGGCGAACTGATTGTGTAAGTGGTTGTGTGACGCCTTGGTCTACTGGGATGGGGACCCGCTGGTGGGAGGGCGTCATACCCTGCCGGCTGCAGGGCCTCATTTATCTGCCTGTGGCATAACGCTTTCCATTGCGCTTGCCTTCTGGCCATCAGCATCCGTCCATGGCATGGCCACTGCCGTCAGTGCAATAATGGACCTTGATGATCATGAATCACTGTGTCCCCATGATCCTGATATTGGTTCGCAGACGGGAAATGGTCCCCTTCCGGCTGAGGAAGCTAAGACGGTAGCTGTGGTCATGGAAGAGGCGCGACGACGGATGACGCAGCAGCGACAGTAGTGGGCATGGATGGACATAATAGCTAGAACCTATATTTGAGGGACGAGGAGGGACCACCCTGGAGAAGTGTGGTCTGAAAGTATGATTTTGATATGGCCTTGTTGCAATAAACGCATTTTTTGTTTTTTTGTAGCCTTTGATTTTAACTGGTTTTCTTGTATCTTACGCTGAGGTATGAGGCTACACAGTGATTTCGATAACTGGTATATGGTAGCCTGAGATGGTAAAACACGTTCATTTTTTCATATATCATATGTTTTTAAGCCATGCGTGCTGCTGTGAGAGAGTGACTTGGAATGCCAACGTGTAAAATATGACTCGACATCCACGCTCAAGGACTGCAGGCATGCAGCTTTGGAAAGGGCAGGTTCTTACGCATTTTTTGCATTAGAGGAAATCAGAAATTGCGAAGGGTAAGGAGTACGCCGAAGCTGTAAAGGGTACGCCGCGTACCGTAATCTCGTCCACCTGCAAGCCAGGTTCAGGAAGCTTTAGGTAACCCTACGCGGCTAGCCCTGCGCGTTGAATCGATCATGTAATTACATATTAACTTGCCTATAAGTTAAAATTTAATTTCCTCCGAAAAGATGCCGAACTCCCCAACGAGTCGACCCATAGCTTTTATAACTTTGTCAAGGACGTATTCGCCCTATGGCTAGGGTTAAATGTACAATCACTCTGCAAAACACTCACAGTGAAATGCACCTGGGTGTGTGTGCGCTTTCTCGCATGCTCAACCTTCTGCTGCACGGCGTGCGGTTTTCATTTTCGTGCTATGTATTTTTACGTTAAGTATGCGAACCGTGTGGAGCGATGAAGAAAACAGCGACATGGCAGGTCGTCAGTTTTCCGAGTTGCGAGAAAAGCGCTCGTCATGGGCAGGCGGCCAACCGCACCCTTATGGACCCGGCAAGGACGCTGCCAGCCACGCAGAATACAATTCTGGTTATTCCAGTACGGAACCTGATATGCCCACGGCCCGTTCAGCGGGGACAGAGAGTTCATGGACAGGTATTTCACACATGGAAGAAGAACCCCAGCAGAGGGCAGTAGCAGTCCCAGACGCCAGCAGCAGCGATAACTTAGCGAATGCTGACCAACCCCAAAGGCTTACCCAACAAGCGCAACCGGCCGTTTTTCAGACGGACCTGGCGTGGGACCCGGGGGCCGCTACGCAGCCTCAAATTCCGTCCCAGGCGCAGGCTCGGGATCTGGGTCGGGATCATGAAAGAAATGAAGTGGACGAGGCGGAGGTTAAGTTGCTTCACAGAACATCTATCGAGCAGGAAAAGCCGCCGTACCAGCAGCCGCACCAGCAACCTCGCCTGCCGCGCCGTACCCACCCACCGGTTCGAGGAGGACATGTTTCACCCGGCTCCGCCTCCGAAACCACCACCTCCATTAGAGAAACCTCGTCAATGTTCTCCTGGGTACGTTCCTGGAGTTGGCTCAGCTTCGGGAGGTTTGCATCTGGGTCGCGATCTCAATCGGACAAATCCGGCTCCGAACCCAAATCGGGATTGAGATTGGGATCTGGTTTTGGCTCAACTAACGACGGAGATCAAGGAGATGCATCATCTGCATCCTATTTGAGCGACCCTAAGTATGCAACTGCTGGAGAGGATTATGCGAGTGAAGTTGCTGATGGCGGACTGACCGATGGGTTTGATCATCTGCATGAAGTTACCAACGCCGGTGCAACAGCCGTGGCCAATGCGCGGCTGAACGCAGACGACAGCAGCAGCAGTAGCAGCGCCGCCAAGGCCGGCAGCAGCAGCAGACCCAGTAGTAGCAGTAGTAGCAATAGCGGCATCAGGTCCTGCAGTACAGTAGGAAATTCCCCTGACAGCGACGACAGCGGCACCCGCAGCAGTAGCAGCAGTAGCAGTAGCAAGTCTGGCGGCATCAACGAGGACATTGGCGATGGCGATGGTGATGGCAATGTTGGCGCAGCTGGTGGTGGCGGCGGCGGCGTGCCTGCGGCCGCCATCGCCACCGCCGTCAAATCTCAGCGGCGCAGTTTGGTGGACAACGGCAACTACTACTGCATTTCCTCGGAAACCGGTAGCTGCTCTCCGTGCAATTACGACCCAGTGTATCAGATGGAGCCTTGCTATGTGGGTCGGACGAGTGTGTGTGTGTGTATGTGTATGTGTGTGTATGTGCGTATATGTAGAGGGGTAGTGAAAACAGCAAACACAGCTTCACGGGCCAGGAGGGGTAGGGGTAATGTAATATGTACTTGGGACCGTTTGGAGCTTAAAAGTGCTGTTGGACAGTTTCACAGTTGTGACAGAGGTGTGTCTGCGTATCTGTATGTCTGTGTGTCTATGTGTTGGAAAGGAGGCGGAAATCGGGCGGGGAAGTGGTTGGGTTGGTTTTGTCGCAGTTGGAGGTAGGGGGTTGGAAGTTCCAGTTCGGGGTTGTAGAGTCGGCGGATAGGCTTATGCGGTTGGGAGGTACGGCTATCGGGTTTTGACCAAATTTGGGTGCAGTACAGTTGGGTATATGACGTATGGGTTGATGGAGGATATCAGGCCAGCCTGAGTTGTCTGTTTTCTCACCGAGGGTGAGGCGTGCAGCTCCCTCTCCCTCTTTCCCTCCTCGCCGTACAGCTAAATAGCCCTGTTCCGTGCTTGCCCTGACAGGACTTCCCATCCTCGTACAAGTGACTATCATATGATAATAACGAAAGAACTTTGTTTTTCCGTTTTGGTAATTGTGATGTTTTGTTGTACGTCACGAAATGTGGATCCCTCGTCCTGCAGAACGACGATGATCATGGCACCAATTCCGACGTGTGTCTGAAATACGGCAGCTGGTACAGCACTGTATACGGCAACACGATGTGTTCGGGCATACCGGAGTGGCTCTCCTTCGTCAACGTAACGCTCCCTAGCGGTTCCCTGGTACGTATGGTACAATAATGCCTGCAACACCTTACCAAATAGCTCTGCGAGACACGATTTGGTGCCTAACGACCTATCTGGTTAATGAGCGGGTGTTCAGGGCTCTGGACGTTGATTGAATTTGTTGGTGGTTAGCGATTAAAATCAGTTGAAATAAAAAATGTTAAATGAAGAGGCGGCCACCCGGCACCTTGATCGCCCCAAACACGCCGACGTACAGACAGACTGCCCCTGTCCCCCTCCTTTCTACAAATCGAAACTCGCATGACCCCTCCCCGCGCACACACATTTGTACGACTTGTTCGAGGACTTCCCCCTGCACAAGTACGACAAGTAATCAGGGTCCGTTGTTCTTCACGACACCAGCCCCACCAGTTCCAGACTATATTGCATTCATGGCTTCATATTCATACACAACGAATCATATACCGTACACATTATTCCCCGTATCCCCTCTCCCCTCTCCCGTCCCCTTCCCCACGTTCACGTGTGACCCTCCTCTTCCCGTATGTCCCTCCCCGCCAGGTTGTCGCCGGTCTGCTGGAGGCCTGGGAGGACACGGGTGGCTACATGGTGGTGACTCTGAGGCTGAACTGCCCCTGGATGATGAAGCTGGACTCTGCTACGGCAGGGCAGTCGTTGGCCATCACCGTCACGCAGGTGGGACTGCTAAGGAAGCGTGGGAGGAGGAGGAGGAGGAGGAGGAGGAGGGGAGGAGGGGGAGGAGGAGAGGAAGGGGAGGAGGAGAGGAAGCTGGGGGAAAATAGGCTATGGTAGTAAGCAACGGGGACGTGCCGCGTTGGGCGTCCTGGGCGTGGGCACCCTGGCCACCCCCGTCAGCGCCGGTAGAGGCGCAAGAGCCAACAATCGATGCACTGCGCGCCACACGGGCCTCCTCTCCTCTCCGGAGGAGGAGGAGAAGATAACAAAGTGATCTTCAGGAAAACGCACATCTCAGGAGGGGGGTCGCGAAGGCAGCTCTGAGGAACACAAGAATGGTGCTCATATCAGAATCCCATCAAGACCATCCGTACTTACTTGTCACTTCCCCTTCCCGTCCCCCCCCCCTTCCCACCCCACTCTCAGGTCGGCGTGACAGGCGCTATAGAGGGCACATGGAACTTCTCGATCAGCTCCACCACCGACCCCTCAGCCCCTTTCAGAAGCTGCTCCTCAGTTCGCTTCCCCATCCGCGGCTCAGCCGCCGGGAGTTCTGCGGTCAGTGGGGCCGCCTGCTCCTCGTACAACCGGATCTTGACCGTACAGGTGGGAATGGCGAGGCGAGTTGACAGAACAAAGCAGTGTGGTGGAGGGCGAGAAGGCGAGAGACCACCGCCGTGTGGTGAAAAACGGGGGTTCGGGGTTAAAGCCGAAAAGATGGAAAGACTGCAGCGCTGAAGAAGTCCAACAAGCTGAGATGTCTACATGTGATATGACGTGATATGATGACGAGTCATGAGGCCCAAGGAAGGTGACAGTGGTGTGCGTGTGCGTGTGTGTGTGTGTGTGTGTGTGTGTGTGTGTGTGTGTGTGTGTGAGAGAGAGAGAGAGAGAGAGAGAGAGAGAGAGAGAGAGAGAGAGAGAGAGAGAGAGAGAGAGAGAGAAAGAGAAGGGGGGAAAACGGTGAACATGATCATACCCGTGAAGCAGCCGTATCCATACACACACATGGATACTATATACACAAAAATGTAACTTATGTTCTATGTATATACAGGGACAACTGCCCCACACCTTCGTACACACATATATGTGCATATCAAGTATAAATATAACACATTTATCTATATTTTAATTGTTTGTTTACATGTATGGAGGTGTGGAGAAGATGAATGTGGGATATGAGTTTTGAATTGTTGTTTGCATCACCCACCACCCACCAACCACCACTCATACCCTTTCTCTCCCCGCTGGTTTTCATCCAGTCTCTTACCACCACCTATCCGTACAGAAAATAAATTCTGATCTGTCGAAATGAGAGGACGGCCTCCGTTTCCCAACTCCCATCCCCCGCTGCTTACACGCCGCAATGTTTACACAGGCGTCTGTGGTCCAAAAGACCGCCAATCTGGATACCTGGGATGTGATGACGTGTCGGGCACGGCTATAGCACTGTCATATGTCAAAGTTGTGGGGACGATGTACCCTCCGCCACCGCATCACCGCCATCTCCGTCGCCGCCGCCGCTGCCCAAACCGCCGCCGTCGCCGCCGCCGGCGCCATCTCCTCCGATTTTCCCGTCTCCACCGCCAAGTCCGCCACCCAGCCCGCCACCTGCGCCACCTCCACCGCCCTCACCCAGCCCGCCGCCGCCTCCCTCTCCAGATCCAAGTCCGCCACCGCCGCCATCGCCACCACCGTCACCGTCGCCGCCACCACCCAATCCACCGTTACCGTTTCCGCCGCCGCCAAGCCCTCCGCTGCCGCCCTCCCCTTCGCCGCCGCCACCCAATCCACCTTCACCACCGCCGCCACCGCCGTCTCCATCGCCGCCGCCGCCACCGCCGAGGCCCCCTTCTCCTCCTCCCCCCGTCGCCGCCTCCGTCGCCGCCGCCGCCGTTGCCGCCCTTCCCCCCAAACCCCCCCCCTCCACCACCGCCGCCACCAAGCCCGCCGTCGCCGCCTCCGCCTCCGCCACCTTCGCCCAGCCCTCCCCTGTACGTATCGCCGTTGCGATCCGCTTCGCCGCTGTACGGAAACACCACATCCGGCATCTCCTCATTTGTCTCAACGCACCCCAAGTTTCCTGCCTCAAACCTTTCTTGAGGGCTCCTGGTGCCTATCATGCGCTTTTCTCGGTGGTGGAAAGGCGCATTTTAAAATGTTTAAGTCCTGTTTTCAAATCATTTTTACCGGAACCGAATGCTTAGGGTTTATTCGTCTGTTTATACATTTGTTGGTCTGATTGTCGTGAAATGCTGTGTGTTTTCCCCTCTCAACTCCTACCCTTACGCAGTCGGCCGCCCAACCCCTTCCCACCACCTCGCCCGCCGCGGCCGCCACCACCTTCTCCACCACCACCGAGTCCATCGCCACCACCGCCGCCGCCACCGCCCTCACCGCCCCCGTCGCCGCCCCCGTCGCCGCCGCCACCCCCCCCTAGGTGGGTGGAGAGACAGAGCTTCTCTGCCTTGCTGTCCCTGACTTCCATGCGTCCCTTTAATCTACGCTTTCTCCCTTTTTTTCTCGCTTATCCTCCCCCCACTCAACCCGCGGCTTCGTCTGCTTCCGCTCCTTGATTTGCCTGTCTTTGTTTCTATGCGTCAGTATTTCACCTACACTCCCGCCCCCAACTGTTGCCCTTTCCAACGTGTACAATGGCCGCAGCCCATCACCACCACCCCTAGTCCCCCGCCGCCTCCAAGTCCCCCGCCAAGCCCGCCTCCGCCGCCCAGCCCCAGCCCACCACCCACCCCACCATCGCCTCCTCCAAGCCCGCCACCGCCTAGCCCTTTCCCACCCAGCCCACCACCGCCGCCAAGCCCGTCGCCACCTCCCTCACCCAACCCCCCTTCACCACGCCCGCCGAGCCCTCCGCCGCCGAGCCCTCCGCCACCGAGTCCGCCACCGCCGCCTCCCAGTCCGCCGCCGCCGCCGCCATCCCCCCCTCCCAGTCCCCCGCCTCCCAGCCCCCCGCCTCCCAGCCCGCTGCCACCCAGTCCCCCTCCACCGCCTTCACCTCCTCCTCCGCCATCACCGCCCCCTCCTCCCCCACCGCCACCATCGCCACCGCCCAGTCCCCCCCCTCCCAGCCCCCCTTCGCCCCCTCCTCCTTCCCCGCCGCCGCCCCCGCCATCGCCACCTCCGAGCCCTCCCTCTCCACCCCCACCCAGGCCACCCCCCCCGCCACCCAGCCCTCCCCCCAGCCCACCCCCTCCCAGCCCGTCTCCTCCTCCTCCCAGCCCCTCCCCGCCTCCCCCACCATCCCCATTCCCACCTAGCCCTCCACCACCCCCGCCCAGCCCACCGTCCCCGCCACCGCCTGAACCGCCCAGCCCTCCCCCACCCAGCCCTTCGCCCCCACCATCACCCTCACCGCCACCACCTCCCTCGCCCCCTTCTCCATTCCCTCCCAGCCCGCCACCTAGCCCACCCCCGCCACCACTGCCTCCGAGTCCGGATCCCCCTAGCCCTCCACCTCCACCTCCAAGCCCCGCTCCTCCACCTTCACCTAGCCCTCCTCCCAGTCCACTGCCACCCAGCCCTCCACCCAGTCCACCCCCACCCAGCCCTTCCCCTCCACCGCCATACCCACCCTCGCCTTCTCCTCCAAGCCCCCCACCTAGCCCAGAGCCGCCGAGCCCGCCACCGAGCCCTCTGCCTCCTAGCCCTCCTCCAAGCCCACCGCCCCCCAGCCCACCACCTAGCCCTCTGCCCCCATTCCCTCCTCCGGAGCCTCCGTCACCCAGCCCGCCACCCAGCCCTCTTCCGCCCAGTCCCCCACCAAGTCCTTTTCCTCCCAGCCCACCTCCCAGCCCCCTGCCCCCTAGCCCTCCACCTAGCCCGTTTCCTCCCAACCCACCGCCAAGTCCTTTTCCTCCAAGCCCTCCACCCTCTCCCTCGCCACCTTACCCTCCTCCACCCAGTCCCCCTCCTCCAAGCCCACCGCCAAGTCCATGGCCGCCCAGTCCGTTCCCTCCATCACCCTCACCCCCCTATCCTCCACCTCCCCCACCGCCATCACCAAGCCCGCCCCCGCTGCCTCCAAGTCCGCCACCACCATACCCACCCAGCCCTCCGCCCAGCCCTCTCCCACCCAGCCCACCACCCAGCCCATTCCCTCCTGGCCCACCACCACCTTCACCAAGCCCTCCCCCACCGAGTCCCTCCCCACCGCCACCGTCCCCCAGCCCGCCACCACCCGATCCTCCTCCTAGTCCTCCTCCCCCGCCATCCCCAAGCCCACCTCCAAGTCCGTCGCCGCCCCCGTCGCCACTGCCACCTTTCCCTCTCCCGCCATCACCGAGCCCTCCAGACCCTCCCTCTCCCCCGCCTCCGTACCCACCCTCCCCATCGCCGCCCAGCCCTCCGCCCAGCCCCCAGCCTCCCAGCCCTCCTCCCTCCCCCCCGCCTCCGTATCCACCCTCCCCATCGCCGCCCAGCCCTCCGCCCAGCCCCCAGCCTCCCAGCCCTCCTCCCTCCCCCCTGCCTCCGTCCCCACCGTCCCCATTGCCGCCCAGCCCTCCGCCCAGCCCCCAGCCTCCCAGCCCTCCTCCCTCCCCCTTGCCTCCGTCCCCACCGTCCCCATTGCCCCCGGCTCCGCAGCCACCCAGCCCCCAGCCTCCCCTATCGCCAGCCCCGCCCTTGCCACCCAGCCCTCCGCCAGCCCCACCTCCCAGCCCGCCGCAGCCTCCGCCTCCCTATCCCCCTGTCCCCTCCCCTGCTGCCCCCTCTCATCCGCCACCTTCATACCCGCCGCCAGATCCGCCCTCACCGCCTTACCCCTTTCCCCCGCGGCCCTCGCCGCCACCTTCACCCGGACCCGCACCGCCAAGCCCGCGCCCGCCCAGTCCGTTGCCGCCATCTCCCCGTCCGCCGCCGTCGCCCAGCTCGCCCCCGCCAACTCCGCGGCCACCGGCCCTGCCACGGCAGCCGCGGCCACCCAGCCCGCCACCCCCGCCACCGTTCTTATCGACTCTCAACATTCCCCCCCCAATGATCAATGAGACAAGCCCCTCGGCAGGTCAGAAGGGATTTACTGGGGGATGGAAAGGAAGAGAATATTGACTCTGTTGTACTGCAGCAGCTCCGTTTCTTCTGATTCTCCCATTCCTCTGGACCGCTCTGAAGAGAGTATGACGTCGATTGTTGATCTGTTGGTCCGTTGGTCAATTGGTCGATCGGTTGTTAGGCAAGGCTAGGCACTTTCGGAAAGGCTGCTTGGATAATTGATGCTCACGAAGTCGTGATTACCGGCTGGAAAAGTTTCCTTGCCTTTGTTGCCGTGACTCTAACCTGCCCGACCCTTCTCCTCAGCTTTCTCCGCCGCTGACGTCAACCGCCGCCGCTGCCAACCCCGGTGCCGGCGCCTTTTCCTCCCTACAGTTTTGTACATCAACCAGAGCGTCCTGGTGGAGGACCCCATTAATTCCAACGGCAACACCCAACCGTTAACGACCGCCAACATCACCGCGCTGTTCCCGGATGCCGCCAACGTCACCGTGTCCGATCACAAAGTTTCCTTCCCGCTGGGTGTCGTACGCCTTGGTGCCGGCGGCAGCGGCTGCGATGACGCCTTCGTGGTGAAGGTACGTGGCCAGCTGCTTCGGCGGCTGACGCTGACGGAGCAACAGATCGTAAGGCTGGAATGCACTGAGGCAGACACACCGGCGGACTCTCCCCCACCGGCGGAATCTGGCCGCCGCCGCAGTGTGCTGCAAGGGACGCCTGCGGCACCCGCAACGCCGCAGACGCAGCCCGTCCTGGCAACCCTGTCGGCTGCGCCGTGGGCGCCGCCGCCGCCACGGGCAACGTGCAAGTCGCCAGGTCCCGACGCCGCCTCGCTGGCGCTGGCGATTGACCTGAGTCTGCCGCCGGAGACGAACACCACCGCCGCCTCCATCACCATCGCCGAGATCCTCGCAACGTGGTCCGCGCCGGCGAATAATGACACCGAGGATGCGGCTAATGGCATGTTGATTTGCGGTCCGCCGGGGTTGGATATGTTCCGCTCGTCCACGTCTGTGAACGTGACGTATGCCGTACCGCTTAGCACTCAAGGCGCCGTACAATACGGCCCGCAATGCGACGGCTCAACGTCTGCGTCGCCATCAGAGCTTGTTTCAGGTCAGGTCGGGTGCTTGATGGTGGTGATACCATCGGTAGTGGACGGCGGACAACCCTCCAGGGAGGTCACCAGCCCACCGCCACGGCCGTCTAGCGGCACCACATCCGCATTGCCGTCAAGCGCCGATGGTAACGCCCCCGGTAGCAGCGACGCCACTGCTAGCAAGGGCAAAAAGCGCTCAAGTTTGCTGATGTTGATAATCATTGTGGCGGCGTGCGTGTTGATGCTGGCACTGTGTACGTTGCTTGTTGTGGTGCTGGTGCGGCGGCGGCGGCGGCGGCGAAAGGAAGAGCGCGAAGCGGAAAGGCGGGCAAGCAGCAATGACGGCGACGTCAGGTGGGGCCGGCATGGGTAATGGAGTTGGGGCACGGGTCTCATGGCCCCCATACGTGAATGGAGTGCTATCCTATCCTATCCTATCCTATCCTATCCTATCCTATCCTATCCTATCCTATCCTATCCTATCCTATCCTATCCTATCCTATCCTATCCTATCCTATCCTATCTTTCCTTATCGTGTATGTCTCCCGGAGGGATAAGATGTGCCAAACACCAAACCGGGGCGCCGAATTAGACACTGAACAGGAAGCCCCCAGCGAGCTGCAAGAGAAAAGGTGCAAGAAAACAAGCAAAGAACAAGGAAGAGAGATGGGGACGAGGCGTATCGGTTCTATTCTTTCTTTTAAATGGATGGACTTCGCACCTCGGTGATCCACGAGATAGTGTTTAGTACCGCGCGTATCCCTCTGGACATCACACCCTCCCCCACACCCATTTTCCCCATACCGCAGAGTATCATCGCCCGCCTCAGACAGGCCTTTCACGGCGCCGCCGCTGACGCCGCCCCTGCCGCTGGCGCCGTCGCCGCCAGCACCACCGGTGGTTGCCACTGGCGGCGAGCCACGCCGCAGCTTCGACCTGCAGCGGGACCGCAGCCTCGAGGGGAAGGGCATCCGTGGCAGCGGCGGTGGCGATGGCATTGGTGGCGGCGGCGTTGGTGGTGGTGGCGGCGGAAGCGGCGACGGCAGGGGGGTTTCCAGCGGTAAGCTCGATTACGCCACCGGTGGCGAGGTCGCGGACATAGGTGCAGTCCCCGGCGTCGCCACACACACCGCCGCCATAGACTACGTTGACGCCGCCGACTCGGCAGTAGCGGCGGCGCCACGGGCACCGGTACCTAGCTTAGGACTTGCCATGGGTTCCCCGACAGACCGGGACCGCAGCTACAGCCAAAGTACCGTACTCAGCCCCAATAACATGGTACTGCTCATGACAGGAAGGCCCGCCACAGCATCACGGCCTGCGTCATCAAAACCGCCGGTGCCCGCAATTCAACAGCCACCGCCGCCGCCGTCGCCGTCGCCACCTCAGCCGCAGCTGCAGCAATGGCAGTCCGATGATAACGACATAGACGCGGTGGGCAGGGAGACAGAGGTGGCGAAGGCTGCGGAGACCGCGATCGCCGGCGGCGGCGGCGGCGCAGCGGAAGGTGGGCGATGGCGCGCCATCATAGCCGCTGAGGTCTCACGTGCTCATTCGCCGGAGAGTGGAAGATGGCGGGCTATCGTTGCTGCCGCGGCTGCCAGCGGGGGGTCAGAAGGTGAAGCCCCATCCGACGTCACTGCAGCAGAGAGCGGCAAGGCACAATTCCAGGAAACCGCAGATGGGCCTCCTCGCGGCGAGTTTAACCGTAGTTTGTCCCTACATCAAAAAGGTGGCGTCAGCATGGCGGCCGCGGCGGAGCTGGAGCCGTCAGAGGTTTTGGATAGGATCGCGCCGCCGCCGCCGCCGCTGCTGCCGGTGGCGGCGATGGGCGCGCTCCGAAGCCCCGTCGAATCTAGTTCTAGTAGTCCAGCCGGGAACTGGGGCGCACAGGTGCACTCGTCCCCGCGGTGGACTTGGGATACGGCCCGGGCCGCAGCTGAGGAGGAGGCGATGTTGGAAGCGGCTTCAGCCGTCGTTGCCGCAGCTTCCGCAGCCACAGCAGCAGGGCCAGCATCGTACGGGCCCTCTGGGCCAAATATGTCTGCAGATGGCACGGCGAAACGAAACATGGTGTCCGTGGTCGCAGCGGCCGCCGGCGCCAGCGTGTCCGTGTTTGCTGCAGCCGCCGCGGCGCCGGCGCCAGCGCCGGCGGCCACATTGGCAGCGGCCTCCGGCGGCGGTATGGCGAACAGACGTCCGATGTCCGCCGGTGCGGAGCCGGTGGCAACGGCAGAGGCAGAGGCAGAGGCAGGGGCAGCGGCAAAGGCAAAGGCAGAGGCAGAGGCAGAGGCAGGGGCAGCGGCAGCGGCAGCAGCAGCGGCGCCATCCGAGCTTCTCGCCAGCAGGGCCGTGGACATCACCAGCACACGCAGCACTGGTTCTGATATAGAAACGACGTCCTTCCTAATGGTACCGCCAACTGACCTGACACCGCCGCCGCAACCGCCACTGCAGCCGCCACTACCGACGGAAGTAACCGCGTTTGCCGTGGCGGCTCCGCCGCCACCTGAGCTCTTCGAGGACGCGCTCCCTGGATCTGTGACAATGCCGGAGGCGAAGATCGCCGGTACAGCTGCCAGTGCCGGTGCCGGTGCAGCTGCCAGTGCCGGTGCAGCTGCCAGTGCCGGTGCAGCTGCCAGTGCCGGTGCCGGTGCCGGTGCCGGTGCCGCCGCCATGTCCGCCGCCGCCGCCATATCCGCTGCCGCCGCCATTCTGACGGCGCCTGGCTCGAGTACCTCCAGGCCGGCCTCCAGCCATCAATATAAAGCTTCAGGGGAGGCGGGTGTAGCCCGTTCCCTGGAGCGTCCGCAACTACAACTGCATGAGACTTCTCAGCGGTCTCAGGGCTGGTGCGACGCCGCTACGGCCAACACTGACGTCATCTCTGATCTCGACAGCGAAGGGGAAGCCAATGGCGGCGGAGGAGACGGCTCGCGGGCGTCCACCCCATCGGTTATGACGCCTACAGGTCCCGCTCCCCGCGCCTCGGCGGTGCTGTCCCCTACCGTACATGCCGCGGCGACAGGCGCTGCCGGCGCAGCGGCTGCGGCGGCACGCCGAATCATTAAGGGCAGCAGCCGGCTGGCAGGCAAGCAAGCTCGTGTGCACGACGAGAGTGCCGCCACCGCCTCATCAGCGTCCAAGACGGCCGCGGCGCGGGTCCCTCGGGTCTCGGCTCCGGAACCAGATCTTCCAGCGTGGTCCAACGCACCGTTGCTTCCAAATAACTTTTATCGTAGCTTCATGGAGCCGACGTTAGCGTCAACGCAACGGATGGGGTTAGACGATGTATACGGCATTCGCAGTGCCGTGTCACGCACTGGAGGTGGCGGCCGTGGCGGCGGCGGCCGTAGCGGCGGCCTGCGACGCCCTGCGACGCTGGCGGCGCAAGCAGGTGGAGCTGCCGCTGCCGCCACTGCCCCCGCATCTATATCCCAGGGTGCTGGCAGTGATGACGACGACACCGACTCGCATGGCGGTGCCGTCAAAGCATTAGCGTCAGTGGAGGAGCCTCGCCGCGCACGCTCCGTCGCCGACCTCCGCAGCGGCAGCGGCCGCGGGCCGCTGGCGGCTGTTGCATCCCGTCGCAGCTCCGCAACACACCTTGGCAATCCTAAGGCTGGCGCCGCCGCCGCCGCCGCCACCACCACCGCCGGCGGCGGCCAGCGTTCCGTCCTTGGGCTAGGTACCGCCGCCGCTGGCAGCAACAGCCGCACCGGAATAGGCGGGCCGTCAAGCCGACGCAACCGCGGCGGCGCCGGCGGTCCAGCCCCGGTGCGTGAGGCCTTCGGTGTGGCGGACAAGTCGTCTGTGATGCTGCCGGGCTCCCCCGAGGACTCCATGGAGCGATTCGACGGCGCATCTGATTTGATGCTGCAGCCGCATTCGTTCCGAGATGTCGGCGACAGCGGCGACGGTCACGAAAATGACGATGAGTTGGATAAGTGGCTGGCTACTCGGCCGCGGGCGAGTACGTCCGCGCTGGGGGATTTCGCCCCGACGGCGGCGGGCGGAATGGAGGGACGGTCAGGGGGCCTGGCGCCAGCGGCGGGTGGCAATTCGCCCGCCGGCGGCTCGGCTCCGGCGTATGGAACTGCCGGCGGCCGTTGGCGCGCAGCGGTGCATTTCACGTAGGTACGGCAAGTACGGATGATCGTCTTAATGATCATCATCTTTGCATTGTCGTACACTGTCCGTACATTGTACGCGTACAGATTTTCCTTTATGCGTCGGCAACGCAGTTCTTGTGTGCGCGGCCAAAATACTTTCAGTCTCAGATAGCTCGGCTTCGGTTGTAAGAAGTTTTGGGGGGAAAGGCTTGGCAGCGCTGCCCAAAATAGACTGGCCCCGAAACCGGATGTTCGAAAGAGATGTTAGGGTGGATATGTTGGCGCGGGCTTGCGTTCTGCAGCATGTCATGTGTTAAATCAGATCATGCCCATATCATTTTCTGTGAGGGTTGGGAACGGTTATTGCTGAAAACCAACCAACTGATTTTGTTCGTTGGGGCATGCATGCGGTATGTGACGGAGATGATTATTGGGTCGGACGAGAAAAGAGAAAAGAAATCAGAAAGGTGGGGATTTGAAAGCTGAGCTGCTGCGGGGCACGACAACCCGTCCCTGGTTCGGGTGTGGAGCGTACACGACATGTATGTCAGCAGGGTATCGTAAGCGGGGCCAGGCCGTAGGACCAGTACGGGCCGTACATTGTCGTACATTAAAGGCCAAACCTGTTCCCATCGATGTTCCCGTAACCGAGCGCCGTACCAGCAACGTCTGTCCATTCTATCAATACACAGACATAGACATGCACACCCTATCAGTTTTACGTATGCGGTGGAGGAGGGTCCGCTATCCGTGTTAAGACCTGCATGCTTGCGACTTCGTTTGGGCGGCTATCATAGAAACACGCTGCAACATAGTCGTACGTTCGTACCCACGGGACCCCCCCGGCACCATTCATCTGTCATGCAGTTTATTACGGTGACGCGTTGCGATGTGTTTGGCTGTGGGCATATAGGTTGTGTTTTTCCTCAACAATGTGCTGCTTGGTGCCGAACGGGACATGTACTACGTGACCCGTGGGTCACCCGCTGCTGTGGTACTTATTCAACAGCTGTGACAAAGCCACTTCTGATGGTGGTGGTGGTGGTGGAGACTCTTCTCGCAGTCCAAAGAGCGCCGAAGTGGAACCTTACGACTGCCCTGCTTATTGTCCTAATGTATGGTAGTTGAAATGGGTATGACGGTTATGGCGGTTATGGCGGAACGCTTCCATTGCACTGTGTACACACACGTCTTTCGAACTATCTGCAGCAGTTTATGTATTGGTAGCGTGTGTGTGTATTTGTCGTACATTCGTTGTTCTTATGCCTGAGTAGCAAGCGGCATGTGGGCGCACACTGCCTCCCCCACCTGTCCGGGGCATTCTTTGCACAGCATCGCCACATGCGTCTATCTGGAGAATCTATTCATGCCTGCCGTGCACACTTTAGCACGTGATCACTGGCTATGCGGTGGCTGCGCTCAATACTCCATGACTGGGAGTTGACAGTTGGTGGTTGGCTGTTGGTAGTTGGCGGGTGGCAGTTTAGGAAGCAGATTTTGTTATGCGGGCTTGGAGAGTCAGGTGGTGGAGAAGGAGGCAACCATAGGTCTGAAGATATGAATCAAATCTGTGTGGGTACTCTGCTTCGTCGGGGGGAATAAAGAGATCGGAAAGGAGGTTGCGTGGGAGCGGACTGCAACCGTCCCTTTCCCCAAGGAGGGGTGAGAAACGGAGGTCGGTGCGTTTTCGGCGGTCACTGCTCACTGTCAACATCGTAGGTGAAAGGACGAAGGGGAAGGACAGTGGCGTATTGGGAATGTTCCAGGAAGTCCTCTTGCCCTTTGGACTGCACCTACAAATTGTGAGTGTATGTCTGTATGTCTGTATGTGTATGTGTGTGTGTGTGTGAAGGCGGGGTCGTTGTGATGGTGGCGGCGGAAGAATTTTGCTTTTTCAAATGCAGCCGCTCGGTTCTTCTTTGTTGGGCGCAGGACGGCAGATTCCATCAGATATCCTAACTAACTCATGGATATCCTAACTAACTAACTAACCGATTCATCCCACAAAATTCGAAGTCTTTCTTTTATACTTGATTGCGTCTTGAGGCTGTGAACGGCGGCGGCAACGCGGGGATGTGAGGTCCTCGGCTGGGCCCTATGGCTGGACCGTAAGCAATTCAGGCCGCTTGGTGAGAAATCAAGTCAGTGCGTTTGACGATATGGAGGTTGTGTACGGACATGGAGATGTATGTTTTGCTCCGTGCCGTGCTACGCTGTGCTGTGGCTGTGCCGTGATATGCTAAGAGCTTGCCACTGCATTACGTTTTGCTTCTGTGCTCTGCTCTTGCTATGCTGAGGTGCGGTCTTCGGGTTCCTGCACACTGCGAGAAATTCATCCGCGCGCGCGAAGCATGAAGGACGGCACTTGGAAAAAGTACCTTACCGTAAAATGCACCTTTGTCGTCTTTTGGGTGGCCGCTGAAAATGGGGGACATTGCGGGTGCTATGTGCGTGTGTGTGTGTGTGTGTGTGTGTGTGTGTGTGTGCGTGCGTGTGTGTGTGTGCGCGTATGTTTGATGCGTATGTGCCTGAGTTGGCCCACGGCGGTTTTGTCCGTTGGATTCTCACAAGCGTTTAAACCGCTTGTGAATCTGTACCCCTCAGAGTACCATTTTTGCAGCTTCGCGGGTTGCGGCTGCTATATCATATATGGTACACAGTACACCGTATACATCTGCGTACGACAGTACGGCCGTGCGATTGGGCTTTATATCACTGCGTTGTGCTGGAAATTCCTGACATCAATAGTCGAGGGCGCGCTGGAAGTGTACTGCAATACGATACATTCATGCTAACAGCAGGCATGTCACGGACAGCAGCGGGGTAATTACTGTACGCCCTTTGAGTGTATGTCGTACATTAGATGCAAATGTCGTTGGATGCTTAAAGCTTTGATGAAGTCTTTTGGCGATGTACGATCATTCAATTTCTGGCGGGAACCTGCTATACGAGACACCACCGCTGCCACTGCCACTGGCGCCGGCAGGGGAGCCACAGATTAGCGTGGCTTCAAGTAGTGTTGTAGGTAATACGTGTTGTTGCTTTATTCGGAGCTATGGGTGAAGGCGCTATGGGTTCTGCCCGTTACAGGACAGGCTCTGCCAACTCAGTTGCCAAGCCGGCCAAGCGGGATCATCGTTAGTTCCTCCTCCCCCTGGACTCGCGCCAGCCTTGCGCCACTTCGCCGGCAGAACCTGATAGACCACGGTTCTATCAGCTGTAGCAGCTCCGTCGCTACCGTAGTATCAAGTCAACGCCACTACAATAAGTCGGCGGACCCATGGTTCGATTTCATAGAGCTGGTGTAATCTGAGCTGGGTAGGCCGGGGAAAGTGGTGTTGGACGCAGAAACCTCACCCCTTGTGGAGAAAACTCATCTTCCGTTTTCACCCTCTAGTGATGGGGAACAGACCGGCAGTGTCGGGCTTTCCGCGGGTGACATTGTAATTGGAATAATGTTTCTGATCAAAGTGCAGTGGGTGGCGTTCGTACGACTCAGGGACGTACACATTCACGCCCATGAGACGCATGGTCATCAGTCCACACCAATGTTGAATATTGCCGTACGTTTGCATTCGAAATAGGGATCCCTGGTGCATGGTGGCAACAGAAAAACCCGAGCAAGAACACTGAGAGAGACTGCATGTGTGTGCGTATGTGTGTCAAATGTGAGCTTGGGGAGGGGAAGAGAAGAGGCTATGGGCATGCCTAACTTGCCGCAAGAGAGCACAGCACCGACATGGTGTTTTGGCTTCGGGGGGCCCCTGGTCAGGTCTTCCCCCGCGTCCCCTGCGGAGCACGGTGAATCTCCCAGGCGGGCCCCAGTCCCGCCATACGTCGGAGAGCGACTAACGCCGCTTCACTCCACCTCGCCCTTTAACCGGCCGTAACCGGGCCGTACGTTACTTAGGCCCTGGGTTCCACAACCCTCCAGTCTGAAGTCAGCGCGAGCCTTGTCCCATGCCTCCCTCCACATACTTCTGCATTACCAAACCCACTTCAATAATCTAAGGCCACTTTGCCGCCTCCTCCTGCCCCCGGACACATCCGCCTCCCAAAGCCCCCCTCCTCCCCTTCCAACGACAAGTCTTTCAATGACATATCGTTGAGGTGAAGTAGGAAGGGCCAGGGCACATCCAGGCTGCCAAACGGCACGTCCACACAACCGATTGGTGCACCGAACGCGCATCTTCCGTCAACTCCTGCGCACCTGGACATACACAGCTACTGAACACGCGTAAGAACATTTATCACTAAAATACATATCCCGACAATCACATAGGTTTCGTGCTCGCAGATTCACTGTATAGTTGCCGTACGGGCGGCAGCTGGGATTAATGTACGGATGACAACGACTGTGACCCTGTCAGGGTGATAATAACCACCGGCCCTGAGCATTTGGCCACCGCATACGGAAAGACGGCAGAGCCCTCAACGTGATGCACCGACATTGACACTTCAACAACTGAACTGCAACCCCATGTCGTACGGGCAAGGGCACGAGCACGAAGTTGACATCAGCTGTTTCTTCGGCTTGAGGAGATAGAACGCAGAACCCAAGTCCGCATCGAAAACCGACCAAGAGCCATGCACCCCTGGCACTGCACCCGACCCGCGCCGCAACGTTGTCACGCCCTCAGCAGTTATTGCCCTCAGCAGCAAGCCCTCGCCCGGTAATCCAAGATCCTCAGCGTTAGTGCCCACACGGACCTTAAGAAAGACGACGTGTGTTTGTCTGTTCATGGTTCCTTTCCATTAACACACACACAGACACACAGACACAATCTCTCTCCCTGGCTGCAACCACAAACGGGGTCCCCAATCCGCAATCCTCGCGCCCCGACCGACTGAATCTAATGAAGCCATGACCAAATCGCTCCATCGCTCCTTCGATCCACCAACCAAAAGCCAAAATCCAAACTTATAATCCTGATCCCCGGGTATAGCCTCCAATGCACGGCCACCCGGGCCTCCAGCCTGGCCAATAACAGGACGGCTTAGATACCATAATCAGCTCCGGTTACATTTGTCCAGCCGCAAGCGGTCGTGTGGGGTCTCTTACGATCAGGTCAGGTCGTTTTCCCCTCTACACGCGGAGACCCACGAGTGTCGGTGTCCGCACCGCCTCACGAGCTGATGCCTACAGGTCTGCCGGCCGCCCACAGCCCCTTGCAAGCCTTAGCCTCTGCGTCCGCCTTCAGCAGCGCCCGCTGCATCAACTTGACGGACACAAGCATCCGGGCCGCGTTCCCCTCCATCATAAGTCGCCGCTTTGCCACCTCCTCGTCCCCGGCGCCATCGGCGCGCCCCTCCTCCGTTCCCACCTCCGCATCGCCGATGGCGGTGGCGCCGCTGCCGCGCCTGTAGTTGCCTATGCCCACGGCCATCTGTACCAGCGACCTGTACCACTCAGTCAGCAGCTTCGCGGTGTACAGGCGCTGGCCGACTAGGATTCGACACGCCGCCGCCGTCACCGCCTCAGGTGTCGGTTCCTCCTCCTCCTCCTCCACCTCCTCGATACCGGCGGCGCTGGCGGTGTCGGCGTCCACAGCGACTTTTCGGTGTTGCAGCCATGCGGCCGCCGGCCAGGGGGAACCGCCGGCGCCACCGCCACCTCTTCTGTCGCGCTCATTCCCGGACGTCACCTCGAGAGATCGTTCCAATACGCGCCGTATATCGGCCAGACGCCTGACCAGCGTCGCCAGAGGCTCCGGCAGCTGATCGCCGGGGTAGAGGCGCCGCTGCATGGCGGAGTGCAGCACCTGCGACAACCGGCCAGCCGACGCGAGATGCGCCACAACCTCCGTCCGAATCTCCGCAATAGCTACTTCGCCACCATCGTCGCCGCTGGCATGGCCACCGTCGTCGCCAGAGGCGATGACTGGATTCCCTTTGTTGTCGCCCTCGGCTCCGGTGCGAGATGTCGCCCGTGGCTCATTGGCAGCGGCGCCGCCGCCGACGGCACCTGGAAGCAGCAGCGCGTCTGCCAAGGAGTCTGTGCCAGCTGCTGTTGTTTGAACCCGCTCAACTTGAGTGGCCGCTTGGGCCTGAGCCAGGGCGGTGGCCGGCACCTGAGGGCCAGTACCAGATTGCTGTCCACCTGACCTTAAAGCCTCTGCTTCCATATCCCTGGGTTCTGCTCGGTCCCCGCGTGCGCGAGACTGGTAGCCGTGCCCGCCGCCGCCAGGACCCATTTTTTCTGCTTCCGCAGCTGCCGGCACTGACGCAACAACGCCAGGCTGATCTGGAGCTTCAACAAATCCAGTCCTGCAGCCGGCGTCAGGCTCTTCCTTAATCGCTAGCACGACCAGCCCTGGCGTGGGAGCCGCAGGCAATGACCGCCGATGGTCACCTCCTCCGCCACCCTTACTGCCAGCAGCTTCGTCGGTTGCCGCAGCACCTTCGACCGTTGTGGAACGCCCATACAAATGGAATGAGCCGCAGGACCGCCAGCCTTGACGGGTGGGGGCCGAACCGGAAGCCCGTGAAGGCCGCCGTTGGATTGCTTGGCCATCGGGATCGACGACTCGCTGCCTCTGCTGCTGCTTCTGCTGTTGATGATTCCGCTCTTCTTTCTGCTGTTTTGGTGGTTCCCGTTGTTGTTGTTGCTGCTGCTGTTCTTGTTGTTGTTGCTGTTCTTGTTTGAGTTGTTCCTGTTGTTGCTGCTGTACCCCCGCCGATGCTGTGGCTGCTGGCGGCCGCTGTGCCACAGCGCTGTGTGTTACAGCCGCCGCTTCCGGCACCGCCGCTGCTTGCCTCAAGATCTGGCATTCAGCCCCGTTCACACCAACTATCTGTACCGGAGCTGCGGTGTTAGCCGCACCAGCAGGCACTGCTGCTTTACAAGGCACCAGCGGCAGTGGGGTCGGCTCGGTCTCCCGGTTCTTACGTCGCCGACCCCTGGCTGGCTTCGGCGGTACCACTGGCTTTACCCCCACCTCGACGTCCTGACGGTCCACGGACCGTGTCGGTCGCCTCACGGGTAACTCGGACCTGACTGCTGTCCCACCCTTGATCTCCTCCCGGCCGTAATGCTTGCGGGGTCGACCCACGGGTCGACGTGGTTGCAGTGCTGATGCTGCTTCGTGATGCCGCTTCGGTTGCACCGCACCGGTGACCTTCGGCCTTTTCACACCATGCGACGCCTCAGTTCGCTCCTCCTCCTCCTCCTCCTCCGTTGCATCATTATCGGCATCCTCCACCTCCCGCGCCCGCTTCAGCTTTGTCCCCTGTTTTCCACCCTCCTCTTCGTCCTTTTCCTCACACTCACTTGGCAGCCGCACAAAAAGCTTCACCCCGGCGTCGTCAGGTAAACGAAGGGAGGCCCCGGCGTCCTTATAAAGCAAGCCCCCACCCGCGTTGGTTAGCGGCGTATACTTTGGTGCTTGCAGATCAGGAACATCGTCTTCCAACGCAGGAACTGCCACTGCCAGACCAGTCGTGCCAGCACCAGCAGCGGCAGCGTCGCCACGGCGGCTGCCTTTGGCTGCCGCTGCCATTGCTTTATGCTGGACCTTGCCACGGGCAGTATTATCCTCATCCTCAGCAGAAGCACCGCCGTCACCATTGCCACTGTCGCCGCTTGGGCTGTCATGCTTACTGGCAACAGCATTCTTGGCGGTCCTGGTGCTGCCATCAGGATGGGGGCCAACGGCGGTAGCAGCCGTGCCGCCTGCTCGAGAGGTGGGCCTCACGACCGAGCGATGCAGCGGCTGTTGCAACACCTCCTCCACCGGATCGCTGCTGGTACTGGTGCTAATTACGACGGCGGTTACTTTCCGCGTGTTGGCAGCAGCTGCTCTTAACCTGGAAGGTGCCCGTGCGGCGCCCCCATGTGCCCTTGTGGAACCGAAAACTTCTCGTTTGGCAGACCTGCGAACTGGCCGTCTCGCTGCTGCCGCGGCCTTGCCGGGCATGTCAATGACAGAAGATTTCCTGTAGCGAGTGACCCTGCCAGCAGCAGCCCCTTCGTCATTGTCGTTGTCGGTTATATAGCAGCTCCCACTGTCTTTGACATCACCGCTGCTGGTGCTGTTGGTGCTGGTTGTGGCGCCCGCACGTTCGTCGGCGCTGCTTGTTTTGGTGATGCTGAGGGTGCTTCTGTTCGCGCTGCCACTTCCACTGCTGCTGCTCGTGCTGCTCTCAACACTGTTGCTCGTCGTGTTGTCAACGATGATAGGTCGGACTTCTAGGTACCTGGCGGAGGCCCGTCTGGGCCGCCCTCCTGGCGAAGTTGCCGGGTTATCCCCCGCTGCGCTGCGGCCTCGTCGGGGACGGGCAGGCACCGTAGGCCCAGCGCTGGCAGGAGTGTCCTTAGCGGCAGTAGATGGACGCCTCGGCATGTCCTTAAACTTATGACAGTCCCAATTGGACCAAGGACGTAAGGATAAAAGCTACGCAAAGTTAATTGGGTCGACCGCTGGATTAGTTGGCCGCCACATAACCGTGCAGCCAGAAGAGAGCTTCCGATGCCTAAAACCAGCTGTCTTGCGGAGGAACTCCAGGCCCGCTGCAAATCCTGTAAGAGCGGTGGCTCGGCACCTTCCGGAGCACCCCATCGGACATCCTTGTTACGTCCTTAGTACCAGGTAGGCGGTGAGCAAGCTAAGATCTCGGTATCCCGCTACCCGCTTGGCTGCGCAACGGAGGTTCTTGCATTTTTGAGTTGATAGACTGCTATAAGATCACATAATACCAAATGCACCCTATCGCGGACGAAACATTTTCGTGCAGCTTGCCCGGGTCAACGTAACTATGGCGTAGACAGATGCATACCTATAATATTTAAGACGAAAATATATTGGCCGAACACAAAATTCAGGTTATTCCAAAAAAGATATCCTTGGAAGCCAAATAGCCGACTTCATCTGTCCGCAGCAAACAAATACGTACGAGGAAGGGTTTCATTCATCTGCTTTCACTCACTACGTAAAAATTATCTAAGTTATTTTGTTTCGTAACAAATCCTACATACACATGGTTTCATTTTTACAGGTGGATTATATGAAAATGCTTTTAGTTTGCGTCAAATTTGTTGCGGATACAAATGACGAAATATTATATGAAATCTTGGGCCATTATTTAGCGTGTTAGATCACGTACTAAAGGCCTAGGCAGTGTTTGCCTCAGCTTTTGAGTTCTGTCATCGTTTGCATAATGTCGTTTCAGCTCTCCCAGAGGTGGTTCCATCAAATCATTATTCTTCAGATGCTTGTGGCGTGGGCACAGGGATCGAAAAAGGGTATGAACTGACCGTATGTGTGCGCAGACTCAGGGCTAAAAATTCCCAGACGCGACAGCATAACACGCAAAGAAATACACTTCACTGCAGATTTGTTTGAGGAGCTATGGGGATTGGGAAAGAGCGCAAGCAAACAGAGCGGTCGACGGGTGCTGTCACATGACCTAACAATGGACGAAATTTTCAATTATTGGCAAAAAATGGTATGGGGTCTGTCATTTACGAAGCGAGGAAGTAGGGTATTGCTGTGGCGCTGTTGGGGAGTGGTAGAAGGGGGTGAAGTTGCCTGCCAGAGTGTGTTTAGTTAGTTGCGCACATGGGCTAGGCAACCTGGCGTATTATTGCCGACAATGCGGTTGCTGCTGCTATCTATCTGCTGCTGTCGCAATTATGTGTTGCTGCTTGCAAACCTCTGGAGAGAATCATCGACTGACATAATGCCTTAACAGCTCACGGGTGCAAACAGCAACCTGGCGCACCGGCCATGGCAAATGCCCAACCCTAATAACAAAAGCTTGCCTTTTGCATCGTTCCTGTACGGCGTCTGGTGAGAGCCTTGCGCGGTGTGGTCTAATCATATGTTGTCATGTCGTATGCTTGTGCCTCAGTACGGTCGCTGGCCGTCAGCGACGTTCGAGCAGTACCTGGCTGAGTACCGGCAGCGGGTGGATGGTGCGGGGCGCTCCTGGGGTACCCCCAAGACCGATGAGGAGCTCCTCGACATCTACTACTTCCTCCGTAATAGAACGCAGGTGCACGAGCGTGCGTATGCTTGCTAAAACCGGTAACATGCGTTTTGCGACTTCCGGAAAGTTGGGTAGGTGAGGCGGCCTAGACGGACTGGTCATATGGGGAAGACGATGAGCCAAATGCAGAGTGCTCCCCTCCTGAGTTCAGCCATAGTCATAGGGAGTGGTTCACCAACCCCATTAATCCATTCAGACGGTGGATGTTAACCTGCGCGCGCACCCACCTCCCCGTCCAGGTTCCTCATGCCCCCGGCTGGACTCCGGAGCGTGACAAGTGTGGCCCCGTATGCCACCTGTACGGCACTTGCAACCAAGAGCTGGGGATGTAAGCATATGGGAGTTGTGTGTGTGTGGGGGGGGGCAGATAGCCATGCTGAGGGCTATGCTCGGTCAAGCGGTACCACGCCAACGCACGCTACAAGAACCCATATAAACTCGACTAACTCATACAGCAAACAACACGGCCACGTGCGCTGTTGATTGTCCACTCACTTTTGCACTCCGCAGCCAGCACTCCTAAGCCCTGCACTCCATCCCGCAACCCCTGGCCCTCACAGATGTGGATGTCCACGCGGTCGTAAGGGGCCCGACTGTGCCACTCCTGTACGCACGTCTTGTCAGGAATACTGTCTGTATGACGATGAGTGCCACCGCATCATCCGGGAATGGTGCATTAATGAGTGCAACGGCCGGGGCACCTGCGTTGGCGGTGTGTGCCATTGCTACCCAGGATACTTTGGAGCGGACTGCTCCCTGTCGATCGATTATGATGGAGGGCAGGGCGGCAGGGGGCCGGGGGCGACGGTGCTGCTGGCAGGGCTCGGCTACACGTGAGTATCTCAAGCGTGCTGTGTGGGAGTATACGCTTATGTGTATGGTTGAACGTTGGTGGGGTAGGTGGGTCCGGGGAACCGTGTGGTCAAGTACATTTGTTGAACATCATAAACGCCGATCGATGCCGTGCATGTAGAGCGTGCCTTCCCTCGGGCCCCCTAGCCTCCTTTATTCTCCGACGCCATCTTTCCTTATTTATTTGCACAACAGAGACAATCCTCGGGGCCCGCGAATCTACATGTACGAGTTCCCGCCGGAGATGAACCTGTGGTGAGTGGTGGGTGATGAGGCTTTGGGTGGGGACGGGTCTTCGCTAGACGAACAGAAACCCTCTTTTTATCAGGGGCAGTTGGCCCTGGTAGCCTAGCCCTGGTAGGCGTTGTGCCTCCTGGGGTAGGGCCAAACGAGGGCGGTACGGGGTATGGGGCATGGGGGACAGCCGCTGCAAAGAACTCGAATTCGCTTTCAGTGAGCTCCACCCTAAGTTGAATTCTTACAGAAGTCAGGATTTTGCCCCCATGATGATATTTTAATACTTAGGCAGGAGCCCTTGCGCAATAATATGATTATATGCAGCGTGTTTGGTGGGTGTTCAACTGAACTTAACTGAAGGATAAGGAGGGTATCGACAAGTAGATGGTTAGGTCGGTCATCCACATCTCCATCATCCATTATTGGGAAGTTGAGGATGATGTTAGCGTCTGTCCTCCGAATTGCTAGCATCGTGATGGGAGGTGCAATGTGCTACAAAAATGGAATAGGCGATCACGTTCTGTTTTTGCGGTTGTATCTTCAGTAGAGGAGGAGATCGACGTGGTGAGCGTGCCTTTGGTCCATGTCACCGTGCGTGATTAGCTTTAGGGGTCCTACTTGTTTTTGCTGTTATTATTACTATTATTACTATTATTATTACTATTTTTATTACCATTATTTCTACTACCTTTATTATTTTAGTTGCCATTTTCGTAACTTGTTGGTTGAATTTGTACGCCATGGCCTCTGCAAGGGCCTCGCCTGTGCCGTCTCTGGCACCTTCCCCCGCAAGTCAGTTCCTCTTTGCTCTCTTCCTTTATGTTGCGCCTCTTCGTTATTCGTTTGCCAAGCCTTCGTCGTGTGCATGGGCCTGCCGCCACGCCATATCCCCTAGGGGGCAACTCTGGGTGGACCGGCCACTCAACGTGATCCTGTGGGAGCGCTTCATGTCTCTGGGCCTGCGGGAGGTGGACCCCGCCAAGGCAGATTACTTCTTCATACCTGGCTGCGCCCGCCGCTGCAACAAATGGGATGAGAAGTTCCAATTCATAATAGTGAGCCTGGGACATAAAGCGAACAACAATTAAGGGAAAAAAAAGGAAAAACAATCTAACGGACCCGCGGGTCGAAGCAACCCTCTGAGGGTCTATCCATTACTTGATATGTAACGCGGAAGCTGCAACTACCTCTTCGCCAAGTAGCGAGGAAGGAGGAAGGAGGGAGGCGGGAAAAGGGAGGAGGGGGAGGTAGCGGAACAGGTATTTGATCAGGATGGCTGAGCCTGCGGGAAAGGAATGGGAACTGCGTTGTCGCGGCGCATCTCCACGAACCCACACACCCCCCTATCATATTCTTTCGCATCCCCCCCGCCCCCGCCCAATGCTTGTAAAAGAATTAAGATTTTCCATCATCGCCACCTTCCCGCTTCCTTCCTCCCGGCCGTCACTCTGGCAGGAGCATTACGGGCAGTACTGGAACCGGAATCATGGCCGTGATCATATCATGACGCATCCAGGTGGGTTTTTCACATCTCCAGGGAAGGAACGAGGCGATGCATGCGAATCCATCAACGACATAGGTCTCGTAAGGAAGTAATGCCCCTTGATGGGGGCCCGGCACTTGTCTTTCTAACAGCCACCGCATGCCGCATGAGCTAAGTCGGTATGTGCGGCAATCCCTGTGAGTCATGTTTCATGCAGAACCAACTAACTATATGTACATGGATGTACACCCAAATCACATCGTACTGGAAAAATGCCGAGTAAGGGACTCCAGTTCCTTGTGTCCGTCCTCCGACCACCTTGCACCTTTTCTCCTCCTCTCTCGCACACACGCTGTTTTTGCCCTGGGAACCGGATGGAGCGTACAAAAGGGGTGAGGACATAGAGAGAAAGAATTACGTTCTCCGTAACATATCATTTAAAGTAATCCTCTCTTACATTCTCGTTTGCTAACCTCCTAATACCACTCAGTCCCTCGCACTCTCCCCGCCACATTGAGCCTCCAGGGGACTGGGGCCGCTGCGAGCGCAGCTGGACCGATACTTTTGACTCCTTCGTCGCCAACGTGACAATGCTGCAACATTGGGGCATCACTGTGGACAGATCGACGTAAGGCTGACTTAATTACGGCTTGGAAGGGAAGGAGCGGAATTATTGGGTATGTATCCCGGCTTGGCTTTGTGGACGCCTGAAGAATGCCAGCAACAAAGAAATCCCAAAAAGTGTGTAACATAATAGCAACACGCGGACAGCGGAGGGGCCCGGGTGCCAGCAGCAAGCGCTTTCCCAATGCATTGATACGTTGATGGGAAGTTTGGGACGGTGCGGTCATGGCACCTACCGTTGCCCGCTTTTTGGTCCATCCTGATGGTCCGTCCTTGGTGCTTACCACTCCCCCTCGCACCATCCGCTGCCTCGCTTCACATGTTTGTCCTCCTGCCCGGCCCGGCCCCGACCCGCCCCGACCTGCCCTGACCCACCCGGCCCGGCCCCGGCCCAGTCTGGTCCCTGCCCCGCCCCGCCCCTCCCTCACCTGTTCCCCTTTCTTATTGTGCTCCGCGCCTTCAGGGAGACGCACCACGCATTGTTCAATAGCTGCTACATCCCCAACCAGGTGAGGGGATGGGTGAGGGCACCTGGCGTCCGATCCAGTTCCAGTTTTGTTTCCCGACTTCTTTGATGATGTGATCTGCACCACAAATGAGTTGTGTACCGTGGCAGAGAGCTGTGGCAGAGAGCTGTGGCAGAGAGCTGCGATCGTTCCTCGGCAAAGGCATTCATTCCGGAAACTTCCAAAGCCGTGCATCTCCGTTCTTGTCTTGTTTGAAGGCCGGGTGTTGTAGGTGTGATCCCCAATTAACCTGACGTTCCTTAGCAATTTATTAACGCTGATAAAGTCTCAGGACGCGTACGACCCGGCAAGCACAGGCTTTCAGGACAGAGCTCCGTCTTGGGTCTAAGTTCGTATGGCTCTGTCTGCCCGACTCCTCTCCGGGATGTTCTTATATCCTCTGTTTCTCAGAGAGCTGAAACACCTTCTGTTAGCTGTTTCTAATTTTGTTCGATGTATCCCTGGATGGAGTGACGGCTGAGCTGAAGCCGTTACTAACAGGGTCAGCGGGTCAGGAGGTTACGAACATTCGTCATAATGGAATTGCGACGAATTCCCCTTCTAATCATTACTGGTTCTTTGTCTTTTAATTTCTTTTAGTTCCCTTGTATTCATTGGTACGCTTGACGCGTGATTTCGGAGTTTTTATTTCGTCCTAAGATAGGCACGAACTAAAATAACTGTTTCCGTCGACTTGGAACTTCTCTTAGGAAATGCTATTTTGCGCATTCCTATCTGAGTTCAATTCGGAGTTCTCCGCTTTATAGCTTATTGAATCATCCGATTTGGATAAAGCTATGCTACAACACCGCGTATGGGCTGGACATACCCGTACCCGCATCCGTACCCATACCCAGGACATCCTTATTCCCCCCATGTGCGGAGACATGTACTGGCAATATGAGAATAACGTCTGGCACCCGTATCGGAGACACAGGTGGGTGGGCGGCAGGGCTCTGTGGGTTCCATCCTTCCAGGGGGGTCCCGCGGTGGTGAAGAAAGTATGGCTTTTACCTTCTCTTCGGGCATCTTCTAATTTCGCTGGGGTAACCCACGCTTGTGAGACTCGCAAGCGAGGTTTATGGGGGCCCGTACGGGGAAGGCTTCAGGTGCTCACGAATTTCCTAAGCGTCAATGAGGCGTTGAGCCAGCTCAATAAGCCATGCTCGCTCGTAAAAGCCTGAGCGGGGGGTGGGGGAATTTAGACCACAACTTCAATGCGCAGAAAAACGAGTAGGTAGATAAAATTTTAGGAATCGCAATTGGCACCGCCTCGTAAGCTTTGCATCTCCCCCGCCATCAATAATCCATTCGCGCGTATTCTGTTCGGCTCGTTCTGTCCTTTCTGACCCACTCAGTCCCATCCTCAAGACAACGTTGGCGTCTCTGGCGGGTGAGTTGCTAGGGAGCACCCTGGAGGAGGGGGAATGCACGAGACCTGATACTTGTGTAGGGAAGGTGCTAGAGGGAACACTTATTGACCGAGATGGTTGGATGATGACGGCTGGCCTCGTCCGCCACTGAAATAGACAAGGTGGGAGCTTGTTAGAACGTAAACTGGTTCTAGCCGCCAAGGCTGTGCACAGAAGCTAAAAGAAAAACAATAGAAGCCGTAATTATATATATTATCGGTCTTGCTGGTGCTGGCGGCGAAACACAATACTGCGTGAAAAAGTGGACGTAAGAAGGCGTGTGGAGGAAAAGAGGACGATGGGTAGGGCCAGGTGGGCGGGCGGCAGCGACTATATATACTTATCTAATGGCGTCCTTCCAACAATGCGAAGGAAGGGGGCCGATGATGAGCAGTGCGGGTAGGCGCCGGGGAGTCAGGGGTTTGGTGTTTGTGTGTGATGTCCAACGGATTCCGTCCACTGGTACTCCATGGCCGTGGCTGCACATAGAACCCACTATTTACTTCATTCGTTGCTGACTGATTGGTGCTATTGATGATTTTACCATTTTCTGATATATGTATATATATTTTTTATATGTGTGTGTATAATATCCAGTTGATGTGCACCGCTGGATGCTCCGTCAGCGCCACCATTACTGCCACCGCCACCGCCCTCTTTGCTGTCCTGAGACCCCCCTTATGCCTCCTTTGGCTTCTTTGTATTCTTGCGAATGCTTGTCCCCCCTCTCCTCCTCAGGGAGTATATGCGGCTGGAACAGTGCCGAGGAGCCACCCTGCCGGAAGCGCTACTACAGCCTGGGTGTGCGTGCGGCGCTATGGCAGCTGCGAGACACACCCGGTTTCCAGATCGCCAAGCGAGTGCCCAACATCGGCCAGTCTATGGCGGAGAGCGAGTTCTGCTTCGCACCCACGGGTCCGTGGCGGATTGGTTGGGCGTGAACTGGTTTCATGATGCACGTCAAAAGCCGGCAAGCAAATGTCCCGCATGACGCATGTGTCTGAGTTGCTGGATCTGCGGCACAAGCCTGGGGTTGCAAACGAAGGCTGGGGGATTAGGGTGGGGCTAAAGACTCACGGCTCACGTGCAATCCACCTGACCGTCCGTCTGCCGTCGTCTGCATTGCACATTGTTGTTTGACCACCTGCGTACCTGACTGCCGCCCGCCTACCTTTCCTTCCGTCTTGCCCACCCGTGTTGCAGGTGCGGGTTATGGCAAGAGAAATGTGATCAGCGTCACTTTGGGATGTATGCCGGTTATCATATCTGGTGGGTGGAGTTGGGTGGGTGCGCGACGGGGAGGCGGGGGCGTGGTGGTGCAGGTATAGATGATCCGATAGCTGCGCGGGTGGGTAGGGGTGGATAACCGGCCGGGCAGTTGCCCTGGAGAGCGGGTGGGTGAGCAAGTGAGCGGCTTCCGGCGCGCAAACTGCTGGGCGGCGTGGCACCAAATAAACTCCTGGATTACAAAACTAAGGTAACTAAAGCTACTACTGCAAGTAAGGCACATTCGTTAAGCGACTTGCTGAGAGACGGAGGCGGTATGGATTTAGCAACTAACTTAAATGTTGGCTGAACAAAGATCGCGTCAACGGTACGAGGCCGCCTTTACCCAAGCTGCTCGGCGATTGACAGATTGAGAGCTCTTTTTCTTGATTGTGTGGGTGGCGGTGCATGGCAATTCTTAGTTGGTGGGTTGCCTCGTCAGGTTGATTCCGGTGACGAACGAGATCTCAGCCTGCTAAATAGTACACGTCGCAGCTGTGGTGTGCTGACTTCTTAGAGGGACTATTGGCGTTCAGCCAATGGAAGTGTGAGGCGATAACAGGTCTGTGATGCCCTTTGATGTTCTGGGCCGCACGCGCGCTACACGGGTGGAGGTCCATCATGTTCACGGCCGGCCAATTGCAGGACCGACCCAGGCACGCCCTTCCAGAGCCCAATCCTGCAGAGTCCTGACGACTGCCGTCCATTTCCGTCCTTTCCCATCCTTCCTCCACTCCTCAGCATTCTTGCCTCGTTTGTGTAACGCCCCTATCACAGCTGGCCTACCCCAGCACTGTCGGTGACTTCCGCCATCATAAGCGCCCCAACACAAGCCCCAAACAAGATGCTGCACACTGCGCCACTGCGATACGCAAGATGTGATGTTGGATTCACCCTTCGCTTCTTGCCCCGGTTTTGCCTTGCCTTGCCCGTACAGACCACGTGACGCAGCCGTACGAGCCGTTCCTCAACTGGAACGAGTTCGGCGTTTGGATTCCGGAGAGTGATGTGAAGGACACGGAAGTCATCTTACGGGGGCTGACCCCGCAACAAAAGGCAGAGAAGATGGTGCGTTGGGAATTATACGAACCTGGCCATTATCTATCTATTTATCTATCTATGCATTATACTCCGACGTGTAGGTATGTACATGAAAAAGAAAAAACGCATTGTGATAAAGGAATATGAAAGGTACTTGGGATGTTTGGAATATGGGTTGGGTTATTAGGAGCTTAAGAACGCCTTGAGGGCAGTTGGCGGTTCGCAGTTGATGCAGATGGAATTGGCATGGGACGCGGACACTTTCATACACTGCGTGAGGGTAAGCAAAGGGCGTTTGCTTGCTTTAAAAGGGCGCAGCTGCATGACACCCTGCTTAAAACGTAAAATCAAACCTGTGTAGAGCGAAAGCGCGGTTGCACTTACAGGCGTTCGCCGGTTGTGGATATCTGCAAGATCGCGAGCATGGGCGCGACGTGTTTATCTGCTTTTGCATGGGCGAATACCTACATATATTGTGTGTGCCTCTGTGTGCGATTACATGGCGATGCACAATGAGCTGGTTTGTGGAGGAATTGCACAATATTAAGCAACTGTGCATTCGCACATTGTACGTGCAGGAGAAGCTGTACTGCGCTGCCCGGCATTTGTCCTTTACGACGGTGTACGGTGGTCTGTTCGAGGGAGACACGGGCGAGTTTGATGCTGTGGCGACTCTTGTGCACATCCTGCGAACGAGAAAACGACACCCCGGGGTCCCCGACCACAAGCTGATGGAGGTAATGGGCGGGATATTGGGGAAGTCGCAATTGCTGGAAGGACGTCAGGCCGTGCTCCTGCCATAGACACCCGCCCTGCCTCCTCCTTTGGACGCAAAATGAATTCCCCCCCATTACACTGACTCCGTCCCTCCCGCTGACGTTCAGGTCGACCCCGAATTCGCGGACTTAATGGCGTGTAAACATCACAACTCCACTACTGCTGCCACCGACATTGATGAGACACCGGCACGGCCACCCACCCCACCACTGCCCCTGGCTGGCATCACCAGCAAGGTCCAGACGACCATTGATGATGAGGCCTACCCGCAGCGCACAGTCACAACAGCCCACTGGATCAAAGACGCTAATGGAAAGGAAGCGGGACAGCGCGACTCCAGTGGTGGCGACATGGTGGCGCAGGCGTCACCTCCGCCCAGGTACACGCGTATGCATCCGTGCTTGGAGCGAGAACGACGTAGGAGAAGTTTTGTAGTGGTTATGAGGAAGGGCATTTCTGGAGAATAGAGGCAATAGGGGAAAGAATGGGCAGATGAAAAGCTGATGCGGCGACTGTTACAGGTACGGGAAATGCTTCCATCTCCCACGGGATCGCTCTTAAGCTTTGTCCCGCCCGCTCGTGTGACAATGTCTTAACCGTCCTCCTCCGGCCTTGCCCCTTCACTAATCGTTTTCCTGGCAGGCAGCTATGTTTATTCAATGGTGATGTTGTGCTTTACGCGGATCACGAGGTGCCGGAACCATCCGACATAACTATCAAAAGAGTGGGTTTGAGAAGTTGCCTTAATGATACAGATCTAGGTGTTGCAGAAGGATGGTGACAACGCTGAGCAGGATACAGCCACGACCTTAGCGCCTTGTATGCCGTATTCTCGTTGTTTGCTAACGCTTTTTTCACACTCACGTGCACATTCGCGTATGCGCGACTGCGCCCCTTCCTACCCTTGCGGATGAGACACCCCCGCCCCCTCTCCCCACAGGATATGCGGCCAGGTCAATGCATGCCTAGGAATGGCAACCGGCCTTCGGGCTTCCCCCCTGGAGGTTCCATCATGTGTCCGCCCACTGGTCCCATTACCAAGTGCGAACGGAATGTGTAGACGGCAGGGAAAGGGATACAACAAGCACAGGACTGCGAGCGGAGATGCTGCTGGGAAAGACGGACGGATCTTATTCCCACACTTACCAATGACTAGCTTGCTGTAAGCTTGCATGACTGCCAGGCTGAATGACGTATCCTCCAGTATGTGACATGTTAGGCTGCAAGAGCTTGTACGTCGGGACCAATGAAGCAACAGCAGCAAACGGTTCATCGCTTTGCACCGCGGATAATCTCCCAGCCCAGCTTCATGTGGCCTCAGCTCCATCCTCAAGTCGTCCGCTATTGCCAGAAGGTGCCTTTCCAAACTCCCCAAGGTTCCTTTCCATTCCGAACATAAAACACCAAACACGACCGCATGAGTCCTGACTACTGAGCCCCAACATTCCGAAAGTGCAACGCCGCAAAAGAACGGAGACCTTCCAATGGCCCCGTCCCTCCCATGGGCGACACTCAGTCGTCAGTCGCGTCAGTACCGTGCCATAGTTAGGTTTGCGTCCGCAGACCCCTGACCCTCCCTACCCGTCCTCCGCGTATCATCCTCCACACTCACGTAGTTCGATGCTCCCGTGCCTTCTATCACCGCATCACCTTTGCGGTGATGAGTGAGTGCAACATCATGCCCTCATTGGCTCCCCGCCGCATCATGCCGTCACAGAAGTCCTGGAACCCAGCCCATCATAGCTCCTTACCACCCGCAGCCTACATACCGATCCTCTATCCTCTTCTTTCCTCCCCAATCCCCAATCTAGGCAGAAGTATCGTTTACCACGTGAACTCGTCCATACTACACACCACTGTGTCAACCACCCTCCTTTATTGACTGGGCTGCGGGTCATCAACGGAGCCGCAGCTCGATGGTCCCCTGGGCAGCCGATTATCCACACCCTCCCTACCTTGCCTACTAAAGGTATCTCTGTCGACAGCGGGGAGTGCGGTATGGCGGCACTTAACGGCCATTTGGGCGTGTGATGTTAAGAGGTTAGGAATGGCTGCCGCCAAGCGCCCGTTCGATTGGGAGAAGCCGCCACCGCATCCTGCTCACGCTACATTTTCCTTGCCTTCACACTCACCTCCTCTGCACTTAACGTTCCTGCAGCGCCCACACCTCTTCACACCTGCACCCTCTCCATACACATGACCATGCTTTTTGTAGACTCGGTGCTCCTTGCAGCTAACTTCAACACGAGCACCCAGCTGCCTGCTGGGCTGCTGGCGTTGCGCCCAGTTTGATGCCGCCCACTGCGGTGGTCTCAAGCAATGAAGGTGTGTCTAGGATCTGCATCAACATGCGGGACGGGAATTGGGATGCGCGCAAGAGTAACGCAAACAAACCAACAAACAGGCAAACGTGATATGTCGAACGGTGCCGGCAGTGGAGAACCCTGGAGCGAGAAATTTGGGCAATTTCATAAGGTGAGTGCCACTGGTATTATTAAAAAAGGTGTATGCAAACGGGATGGCACTAAACTGATGCCAATCTCATCAGACGAGGTCCAGACATGTGAACTCTTACATGTCACGAAACGGGTGGATGGGTGGAGCCCTATCGTCGGCCTCTCTGCCCGTTTCTGTCCTGCACCGATGACCTCCCATCCCAGCTCTGCCATGCATCCTTCTTACCGGTCCCTACCCTTGTTCCACCGCCACCACTACTACCACCATCACCACCACCACCACCACCGCCACCAATGCCCTCGTTACTCATTTTCCCTTGGTTTGCTTCCCGCTCGATGACCCCCGGTCTCTCCACCGGCCTCCCACCGACCTTTAGTAGCAATTCTTCGAAGGCTTGCCCCACCGCTAAGTTAGCCCGCGCGGATGTCTCCACGAAGAGGCAGCCATGTCGTCGAGCGAAGTCGTGCCCCTCCTCACTGCTCACCTGCCGCTGAGATGACTGCAGAAGCGCGAGTCCGAAAGGGCGATACAAATACCACGCATGAGCGAAGCTGGAGGTGTTTGCATTTAGATAAGACGAATATACGAACCAAATTCAAAGGAAAGGAAGAGGGCAAAGGTGCGCACTCACACGGAGGGGATTTCCGTAGGCCAGAGTCCCTTTGGACTCGTTGCTTCCAAGATCCGACTCAGCTCACTGCTGAAACGAGCACCAGATTCTCATTACCATCGCCGCAACAGCGCAAAATGCCTGGCAATCGGTTCAACACCCCTGCCTGCCGGAACCAAAACCAATTCAACACCCCCCCATGCCTAATGATATGCTTAGGCTTACCAAGTCGACTTTATTGGCCACAACCATCTTGATGGCGCCCTCTACGGTGCTGTAAATGTCAAACTCGCGCATCCAGTTGGCGTCCAAGGACTCGAACGTTTCCCGCCGGGTAACATCATAAACTGCAAAGAGAAGAGACGGACAGGCACTTGGCGTCGTTTTACTCTGCACCGCTTTGGGGGGCTGTGGACACGTTGAGGCATGTCCGCCGGAGCAGCTGGCCCTTTTTCCGTCAGCAATCGTCACCGTGCGACAGCGGCGTGTACCTCCTGCCGGCTGCCGCGAATGTCGAGCGCTTGCCTATTGCTCCTTCCCCAACCCCAACCCGCCTTGTTCTGTGTCACCCTCATAAATTCCTCCAGCCCCTATTCCCGCCCACGCAAGTATCTCTCAAACCCAACACACGAGACGTTTGTTGGGGTCCTGTTGCGCTCCCCCCCTTTGGCAGCCGGCCTCAGCCTCCTTAGGTCCCCACACTTAGATTCCCAGGTCCGCAATGGCGCTGTCACGTACCAAAGATGACGCCCTGAGCTCCCCGATAATAGCTGCTGGTAAGGGTGCGGAACCTGTAGGGGTTTATTTTAACTTTTTTGAAATCAAGTCAGCTTCGGCGACCTTCATGCCCACAAATTGAATGCATATTGGAGTGACAACTGCAGCACGAAAGCGCGCACGTCCCAACGGCTATGTGTACGGTGTTGGCGGATGGAGAAGGGAATGCCATGGGTAGAAAGGAGACCAAGGTGAGAGTATCATTCTCGGCAACCAGGGCTGGAGAATGGGCGATGGGGTTGCGCAAGCTCCAAAACGGTGCAAGCAAGCAACCCACCTTTCTTGGCCAGCAGTGTCCCAAATTGTCAGCTTACATCGCTTGCCGCTCACAGTAAGGTATTTTACCTTGAAGTCCACTCCTTCATCAATAAAGGCTGGGGGTCAGCGTGGGCCGTTGCCTAATAGTTGAGCCCCGTTGGCATCTCCTTACCTATAGTCGACGTTGTGCCTTCCTCGAATATCCCAGCCGTAAAGCGTGTCAAGATGCAGCTTTTTCCGACACCGCTGTCGCCAACTAGCAGAACCTACAAATACCAAAGAAATGACGTAAAGCTGTCAAATGTTAGCTGAGCCTATGCCTTGGCACAACGCTCACCTTGAAAGTGTAGTCATGTGAGTCCACTGCCATGTCCCTTTAAGCGTCGGACAAACGCCAGATGTTAAACGTGTTCTGTCCTACTCCAAGGTTACTCCTCTATAAAAAGGAACTGGAGAAATTTAAGATCAAGATATTCTTAAGGAAAAAACACAACCCTTAACTGTGAGTGTCGTGAGGGTCCAAGTGCAGCTGCTTTGTGTGATCCGCAACGCACGCGAAAACGAACGTACGGCGGACGGCCTTTGGACTTCCCTATTCAGCAATTATCACTGAACTGAGAAATTCAGGTACCACCACCTAAAACGGCAGAGGCGATCTTGTAGCAATACGCTGTCGTATTTACTCGTCACCACCGTGCGGGTCGAAATCCCGAATGAGGGCGGTGCATCGCTGCTGCGCTTTATCGTGAGGGTGTACTACGACAAAGCGCCCTCTTGAACTGAATGCGAAATAGCGAAACCGATTGGGTTTACACCGACCATATCGACAGCGCCCGCACAAACATTTTTCCATGTAGGCCACCGCAAGAACAGACACAACACAAAGGTATGCCCGTCTCAACATCGCACCCGATTCACCCGCGCGGCAAGTGAATTACACGAAGCACTTGTAGCCTGCGGCATGTGCAGTGGGCAAGGCCGGGGCATTCTCAAGCAAAGCCAATTGCAGAGTACGGCGTAATGTTCACTAGGAAACATTAAGGGTACCTGCTCTGCACGACTTGAATTCATTTCTACTTAGCAGTCACCGGCAATCGCCATTGGCTATCTGACCGCTCAGTACTACAACACATAGACGCGAATGGATTGATTGTCACACGCACGTACACGTGTTGCCTAGGCACCAAAGGATAGCCAACAAGGAATTGCCTTAAGGGCCACCTGGAGCCACTGAGATCATCTAGTCCAAGCTACTTTGTAGATCATGTATTAATATTTAATTAGTAAAGAGCAAAAAGAAAATGCATTCCTTGCGTCTGCGTACAGGGTGTATTGCACTCGAAATCACGTCACCTCCGCCGCTTCATAAACCTCTGTATACAGCATCTATGCACGTCCTTGCTTGCCCTACAGTCTTCGCGCCGTGCGTGGTGCGTTGGCATGTACCAATGTGCATATGCCATGCATGGCAATCCAAAGCGCGAAGGGGTTATCAGTCAGGTCGGGGCCCCTAGCCATTGTCCTGGAACCTCATGCCCGCCAAGGTCTGTCATATCTTCGTACACAAGCGCGCAAAACTTTTCCAATGAAATTCAAGCCTCTGCTGAAGTTGGCTCTATCACGCATCCCCCTCCGATTTCTTGACCCGCCGCCGCTTGGTCGCCAATGCTGGCGATTTGGGTTGAGTCAACGGCTTGACCGGGACTGCTACCTTTACGGCCGGTGGCGCTGAAAGGTCAGGCATCGGCATAGCACGAAAGACGGCGGCTTTGCGTGCTTGCCGTCTCATCTCCTCCTCGCGGAGGCGCGCCTCCTCCTCCTCCGCCTGCTTGACAGCCTGCCGGGTGGCAACGAGGGGTAACCAAAGACCAGTCCATGGTAACCCCAGAAACAGTTTGGACAGGCTTAACCAAGGCAGTTGTAGTGTCACGTCGCCGCAACAAATTCCCCTGCCCACAGAATTGGGGTCACCACCACCACCACCACCACCACCACCACAGTGTAACACCTTCTCGTACGGGGAAAAGCGTTTTTACCCTGACATGATTCTCGCCAGCCAGCATGCAGCGCGTTGCTCCCTGTGCCTACTGTGTCTAGTTGCCCAATGTATGCCGGCCGACATGCTATGAATAATTCCCCACCTCGTTTTCTTTCCATTTCTCCTCGATGTGCTTATTGAACTCCTCGCGCACCACGGCACGCACGCTGGTCCGAAGGTTGACGGGCTCTGGAACAGTCAAGGGCACGTCCGCGTCGTGCACGCGGTACGGAACGCCTCGCCACATTGGCCTCGCCTGCGACCGCGCAGGGGTCACGTTTCGGTATAAGCCCGCTGAAACGCGTGCAATGCAAGAAAATGAGCAGGGCATATATATTGTAAATCTATGCTGAAGAGAACCAGGTGGTTGTCCGACGACAGCATACGAACAAGTGCAGCCGCACGACATGAGGCAACGCGGTGTCGCCAAGATATAGTCTTACCTTGAACTCCGCCTCAGCACGCTTACGGGCCTCCTCCTCCTCCAATAACCGCCGCTTCTGCTCTTCACATTTCACATGCCGAACCTGTGAAACGGTACACGAAGGCAGCGCATCGCTAGCGGTTCCAGTTCTCATGAGAAATCCACGAGTATGAATAGCGTGCCCATACCTCACAAAACCTCCCTCGTGTGAAGACTACCTCCCTCTCTCGCCCGATTACCTCGCTGATCAAATTGAAGGGCTCTGGTACGGTCAACGCCCGCGGCTCCGGCTTGGGGGGCAGTATCGGCATGTCTGTAGAAAGCGGGAGACCGTGCGCTCGGGGAAGGCGCGCTCGCTGCGCTGCCCGTTCCTCCTCGGCCAGCTTGGCCACCAGCATGTCGCGGTGCCGCGCACCGCGCTCCTCAGTGGCCAGCCGGAAGGGCTCCGGCTGCGTGGGTGCCGGGGCAGCCTCTCCGAAGCCCTTCGGTAGCTCCAGACTACACAGCCAGGGACCAGTGGACAGGAAAATACTCTTCACGTCGGGTTGGCCCACAGGCCCCCGGGCTCTACCGTTTCGACTTGGAGCCCACTGATGTAGTACGTACCATTGCTAAATACTCTCTCAATATTGACGTTGGGTTTTCCGGTGCCTCACCACCGGACGTGACGCACCTGGGCAAGCTGAGGTACTTGGGCACCGGTCGGGCGTGGAATTCGTAGCGCTGCTCATCGATCTTGGTCTGGCGGCAGCAGGCAGGCGAAAAATCCACAAGTTATTTGGCCACGCACTGCTCTTTGCCAAATGGCGCTTCCCATCGACCAACAACGTCAGTTTGCTGAAGGAAGCTTCCATACTGCACATCGTCCAATGCATATATATATATACATATTATGGCGTAATTATGTTGAGCATGCGGAGGCAAGTGCGGGTCGACTAAAACGTGTCCAGGCCCTCCTTGGGTGATCGCATGGGCCAACTACAAATCCCGACGATGGCTCAATAGCAATACAGGCGACGGGACCAATTCACCTCGCGAGCCCGAAACTTGGTGCGCAGGAGCGGCGAGCGGGGGACAACGAGCTCCATCTACAGAGGGCAGTTGTGGTGGCGGACGGCGGGTGTATAACATTAGGGTGCTCGGAGGATACAGCACGGGCATTGGGGTAAATATTGCGGCGTCATGCAGAAGCAGATGGGCGCTGTAGGAAAAGATTACGATAGCCATGGCTGTAGCTGCAGTCATGCACGCTGGCGGCGACAGAGCCACGAACGAATGCTCAATTTCCGGATGATATCACATTCCCATGCAATTGGCGAAAATTTTGCGATTAAGGCTCTGCCATGGGAAATACCTTTATACTGCGACTGGGTTAAAGAGACCACTGTAAATGGGAATTCCAATTCCCAACAAGCAACTAATGGTTCACATCGCCGCCCCGCCCCCGGGTTGCGTTTGCATTTCATGCCGTCGAACACTTGCCTTCACCAGACATCATGGTGAGAAGGTGTTATCCTTACCGAGTGGCAGGCAACACTCCTCCGCAACTTGGCTGACTGCGACTTATCAATTTTCTCGTGTCCCTCGCTGTCAGAAACAGTCTGACGTTCCGACTGCCCCCTCTTCCCGGGCTCCTGCTCCTGCTGCTTTGCTAGCCGTGCTGCGCGCGCCTCGGCGCGGTCATCCGTCACGAATATGAAGGGCCGTGGCTCCGTTGGCCCACGCTTGTCCACCTTGGGCACGCCCAGCTGACCAGAGGTGCTCAAGATGAGCGGGCTGAGGGCAGGACAAAGCGGATTTTGAGGTCACGCAATGCCCCCAGCCGTATGGGAAACGGACGGCAACGCTGAATGCCGGCGACGCAGGGGACTGACCATGCACAGCTTGGATGTGACCCCCGTCGCGGCTTTTCGCGGAGGGATCCCAAGAAAGTCCGCAACCCAGACGGACGTTCGCGGTACATCAGTGTGGCAACACCGCTTTCGTGTGTGAGAACAAGAAAGTTTTCCGACGCAATACTGGGCCGGGTTCGCTATGATATGCTGCTGCTGCACGCCACGGTGCCGTACGCATGCCGTTATAAACGCAAACTGGCAATACCCACAGGACGGTGCCAAAGTCATTTTGCCGCCAAAGTCGTTGAAACCTTCAAGCCCATAGCCCGCATATCAATGGGCTTATGTATGTATACGGGATGCAAGTCCAGGCACGCATAGCCCACAAGCCGTAGTTGAAGCTTACTTGAGCGTGCTAGCGCGGAAGGTTGGGATCTGCGCCATCTCCTCTGCCTCCACCATCTCACGCGGCTTGTAGATGCTCGGCCGCACGCGAGCAGAGGTAAGCAGCTGTGGCTCCTGCAGGACAAAGATTGAATAGCAACAGCTCCGGCATTTAGGCCCCGCCAAGAGACAGCCCAGCACTGGACTGTGCAGTTCGCAAGGCTGCCAAAAGAGGCGTAAACCTGTCAGAGTTTGAACGGTGCCCGTATCGAACCGTTGCACGTTGACGTGAAAAGACGCTGACGTAGAGAACTGGGCTATCGCTGGTGAGATACGCGGGAACAGGATATGCTGCGCTGTTAACCCGGTCCAAGATGCGGAGACGCGGTGTAATCTCTCACCTTGGCTTCGGTGATGGTGAGCGGTTTGGATGGCGGTGGATCGTCCGGCTTCCGCTTGAAGCGGCTTGGGGTCTTATCGAACTCCTTTACACGTAGCACCAACGGTTTGTAGGGGCTCTTATCCCCATTATCTTCCTGTATGTCATGTCAGGTGGGAAGACGTGGAGATGGTTCACGCCAGGATCGTGATAAACATTGCGTTCGCCCGCGCACATTCAAGAGATGCACGTGTGAACCAGGACAGAACCCATGCGCAAGTCACCCCAATGAGTTTTTTGGGTTTCACATAGATCTCTCCAGAAGGCGGAATTATGTCGCAGGATATTTGGGATTAGCATTTGGCCAGTAAAGATAAGGGAGTTGTTTGTAAAGGTGATATACAGCAGGAGTACGCATGCTGGGTTCGCCATTTCTGCGCCGAAATCCGAGATATCCAATGGGAGGCAAACTCAACCGTATCGCCATCACTTGCTTCATCGTGATGACCCACGACCTGGTCTTTTGCATGCGCGGCAGCACGCTTGTCTGTGTGTAGCTCCACATCATCCGGGACGGTGAGCTTTCTGGTGGAGAGCATGGGCTTGAACACGCGGGGCATCTTCGTCGAGCGTGCCTTGCCCGTGCGCTTCATGCTGACTTTCACCACCATGAGGTCGCGCCGCTGGGAGGTGGGCACAAAGGTTGGATGAGGGACATTGGCAGGACTTGTAAACCTGCACCCGCGCGAATGCTAGTGGGGCTGGAACAACGCTAGTATAAATCAGTATTCAAGTGTGCGTCCGATGGAAAAAACAAGACCCGTGCTGCCGCATAGGATTCCCAATGATCCTGTCTGTCCTATGTCTTGCGTCTCCCGGCCCGTACGTACCATGGCATCACGGAAGTTCCTGTTTGGGGAACATGCCACGCGGACGTTTGATGCAACTGGAATCGTGTACGCATGCGTATACAGAGGACTATTTGCGCAATTGCCGTGCCTCACGCGAACGGGAGAAAATGCAATGCTTACCTCCTTGCTCAACTCGTGCCGCCCCTCTGCGGCTGCTGCTCTAGAACGCCTGCTCCGCGCCTTGGCGGCCAAGGCTGGGCCGCCGGGCTGCGGCGCGACAGTACTCCCATTACGTTTAATGGCTTTTACTGCGCGCTGCCCAGTTGCGCCTGCGCCCCCGAAAGCCGTGCTGTAAAGAACGTCGTAAAAAACGCATGAACCCTGCGGGATCGAAGCTTACCATCCTCCGCTTTGCGCTTCTTCGCATCCTCCCCCCAAGACGTCACGATGTTCTTCTTCTTCTTGGTTTCGATAGGCTGGGGCAGTAGCGTTTCGTAACATGTCAGCCTTGTTTGACATGTGGACCAGCTTCGAAGAACGGCAGGCCTTACCTTGGCCTCCGCATCGCCCACCACGTTTTCAGCCTGTGCTTCTACAGTGTTGCTAATATCTCCCAGTATTCTATCGTCGGCAAGTGCACCGCCAGCAATATGTTCGCTGGCATACTCCTCTGCAAGCGATGACCAAGGCGACTTAGCGCGTTTGCCCACATCCTACATGTTTAGATTTAAGAAAGCTTTACCATGAGTGTCAAACCAGTCACTGTTTACGCTCCCTGTGCTCTTCTGTTCAAAGTCTCGATATCTAGGAGCATCGCATTCATATCTCCAGTCAAATTCCATTGTTTGCAACGGGTCAGATAAAATGCGGCATGTACACTACAATCAGTTACGTTTGGTCTATCCTACGCCTGAGCAAGCATCCGCAGCAGGCAGTTTTGAATCCGGGTTCCGGATCTCCCTCACGGCATTAAACTACACCACGTTGTGCAATTGACATTGCACAATACACTTCATCATTACATATATGCGTTGTTGAACGGAATTCCTATGCAACTCATCATACACTCGTATGTGTGCAATTGAGCATTTTAGCTATAGAGTATAGTATTGGACATCTCAAAGTTAGTTTCCTAACTTGAAGATCCGGTTTTATCGAATCTAAGGGATCCAATGTAGCTTCATGCGTCTCGGGTTTTTAGCCTCCGTCGGCAAGCCATCAGGGCGCCTGCCGCTTGCCGCCGACTTACGTAGTTCCACGTTGACAACTGTCCGTCGTACTGCCGCATTGCCACCGCCTTCGCTCAATGGCATCGCGGCGTCAAATCCGCGCAGCATTTTTAACCCGTTGGTCCTAGCATACCTTGGAGATGCCGTCTGGGAGGTATGCGTGTCTTCTGTGGGATGGGCTTTGGCCGTGCGATTTAAACGAGACCCTGTCCCGAAGATCCTGGCAAAGGGACAGCTTTTATGCGTGATAGAGGCGTGATGGTACAATGTGACCGTGTTTAAGGGGCGGAGGGTTTGATACAGCAGCTTCAGTTGTGTAATAATTTAACATTTCCTGAAATCCACATTGTCCATAGATTTGGTTTTATTGGTGCACGAATGTATCCCATCTACAAGCTGAAGAGTAAACCCGGACCTTTGCCTTAGGCACACAGTCGTCGGCTTGAAGCATACATCGAAGCCTGGAATACGCAGCAGCAGCAACAACAGCGGGGCCAAGGCGGAGCGGCTGTTGCCCAGCCTGGAGGCGACGGCACAGAAGCAAATCCTGGCAGTCGGCAAGAGCGGCAGGCGGCGGTGCAGCAAGGACTGCAGCAGCAGCGGGGTGCGAAAGGCCGCGCCCGCAACGGCGGCCGAAACTGTGGCCGTGCCAAGGCCGGTGGAGCGGTCATTGGTGGCGCCTTCATCAATGTCCGCAGCGAAGGAGGCAGTGGGCTGGCCTGGATGAGTCGCCAAGCGCGCAAGCTATGGTCCACTGCTACCTTCCAGGTGCTTCGGGCGTCCGCGGGTGGCTGGGGGACATGAGGACAGGAAACAGGGGAAAGATGACCCGGTAGAACTGGCGTTCACTTGTACGCGAAATGGAGCAAGGTGACATGTGGCATGTGGTAGCAAGGGAGAAGGAGGAGATAATCCAAGTCGACTTGACAGGCAGTAAAGCAAACAGGGATTCGATCAAAACACGATACCTGGACTATGAAGTCGACGGGATGGGAGCTACGTTGGGCGGGCAGTAACGAAGGTGGGACGGGCAAAAACGTGAAGAGACGGCGGTTGAGACGGGCGGGAGGACGGAGCAGCGCAAAGAGTGCATGCTGCAGGGCAATGGTGGACAGACGGGCAGACGGATGCGGGCGCCCTCCTGTGGAGCTGCATCCTGGAAAAGGAAGAGAAAGCGTGCAGAGAAAGATGTGCGTCAGGAGCTCAGGATGGACGAGGGCAAGGTAGTGGACGGAGGCGAGGGGCCCCGGCAGGGGCGGGGCGATATCATTTGATCGGTTTTTACCGACCATGAACCAGGCGAGAACAGTGCATTGGCATTACGCCTGATGCATTTTATGGGGTGCATGAGAGAGCATGTTAGCGCGTCCAGGTGCTGGGTTTCACAGTGAAAAGGGATAAAAGGACTGGGATTTGCAAAAACGCAATCTAAGCAGAGCAGCAGGGATGGCTGACGAACGAACCCGCCGCTGTCGTGGATAGAAACATGGAAACAGGACGGGTGGCTTCATGAATGTGACGATGCCGGACGATGTGGCTTGTTTGTCGGCTGGCTGGTGTCCTGCTATGGCGGTGGAGACTCATTTCGGAGGAAGCCCGGGTAGTTGCCATGGCAGCAATAAAGACATCATACGCCAGCGATAGCCTTCGCCACCTTACCCCAGGATATGCTTGTCATCGGGTTTTTGACGCGTACCAGATGGGATGGGACCGATGTGCATGGCGAGGTGGGAACTGGGGAAGGCTGCTAATGGTGGCTCTGATGAAAAGGAAAAGAGGGAAAGATAACTGGATACGGTGTGTGACAACGTCAAAGAAAGGTAACTGTAATGGTCTGGGAGCGCGGCCGTGTCGTCATGCGAGTTTGTTAGGTTAATGCTTCATGTGGTCCGGATCGAATTTTAGGGGCCAATGTGCCAATTTCTGGCGAGGAGCAGACAGAGGAATCGGCAAACTTTCGCTGGTAGAATGTGTTGGGCGCATTGGGTTGGCTGACGCGCATGCCGCATTCACCGCCAATGCCGCCCGAAAGGCGCCTGCCTGCGTCTGCGTCCCCTCCCTACTTTACTCCGCACCGCACCTCCCAAGGTTTTCTTTCTGATGTTTCCATTTCGAAAAGATACGTGTACCATTCAGTCATCTATCCCACCTTCACACCCCTTAAGCCCTAATTCTGGGCAGCTGTTGTATCCCAACCGTGGATGAAGGCGCCTACTTACACTCGAACACCCAAATGCGGCCCGGTCCTCAGGCACTCGTGTTTGACGCCCTCGCGGATGGCAGCCTCCCGGTGTCACAGCTGGGCGCGCTCCCTCCCGACTTCGGCCTTTGCGGGCTCGTAGCTGCACCACAAGAACAGGCTCCTCGCAGTACTTCAGCCGCTGTTGTGGCGCCGCCGGATTCATCCACCCCTCTGTCCACCATTGCGCCGCAACCGACTGTTCCATCCCCAACATCTCCAATGGACTCTCCGGCTGCCGCGGTGGGGGAAGAAAGCGGGGCTTCTTCCCAACCCGTTGGTCTTTCCCCTCTTTGCCAGCCTTCTCGAGTGCAACCAGGAGGAGCAAAAACATTTACGCCGCAGTCGCTTGTCCTGACGGCTGAGGAGCTCAATGTATTGCGCTGGGGCCGTAACGCCAGTGTCAGCAGCGTGCCGAAGGACGTGCCAGTCGGATTGTATAAAAAGGCGACAGCAGTTGAAGTTCTGGTGAGGCTCGTACACAAGGCGTTGGGGAGGCCCTGAAGACGGATGGGATAACTTTATGTGCGAGAGCTGTGGGGACGGTGCGGGATTTGTGGTGCGCTTGGTGTCTTGCCATCCGACAGTGCGATCACATCGCCAGGGATGTAGGAGGAGCGCACGGCAGCGGCAGTTTGGACCATCTGACCGACCTCAGGACGCGCAAAGCCTGGGTGGCATATCCGTATTGTGTGTAGTGTAAAAGACCATTTGCGTCAGCAGGCAGCCAGGTGTCGGGGACTTCAGGGACCTTATCAAAATTCACAGATTGGTAAGGGTGTTTGTCCTGTGTGTCCTTCGCACCTGTACCCGTGTATGCGGCAGATGCACCCATATTTGCATGTATCCATCACGCAATATCGTTCTCTCTGGACTTGTTGCAGGTGCTTAGAAGCCGCCCTTTGCCGTCCACGCTGTGTTCACCATCAATGATAACGGTTTCACCCAGCCAGTATACGTTCATGCCCACTACCCATAGGTGGCGCACCTCTACCTGACAAACCCAGACCGCTGCGCCGCTCTCATCACTGCTGCGCTGACCGCGCAGCTGCCGGCATCTCAGCACCCTCCCGGGAGTATAGGAAGCTCGGACGAGACAGCGCAGGGGCGGAATATGGCATAATTGACGGCTGTAGCACCCGTCTCGGATCCGACGTCATCCTGTACTAGGTGTGCGCAATTTATATGCCTCTTTTGCGCAAGGCGAAATATTGTGCCGTAGGTATTTCATTTTATTACAGCTTGGGATGCACTACACTGGTGTTCATTCGGAATTGAGCTACAACGGGTGTCACCGGGAGGTGTGACACGCCATTGTCAGCTTCAAAAGCCATCAAGGATGATGTTAGGGTTATAAGGGTGAAGTAAGGGTAATTGAGGTTATAAGCCGTTCATTTGGCAACAGGGCTTGGCGGGCCCTCTGGTGTTGCCCACCCTATTGAGGGCCATCTATTTGGGTCATGCTAATTTACAAGAAGTCAAAGAAGCTGTACATTTAGTATTTTGAGATCCCTACCGTCCTGTATGCTTCTGGCAAGCCAATTTGTTCAGCGGTTGCACTTAAAGATAGCATACCATGGAGGAAATAACAGGGACCGTCAGCTGCTCCTGGTCTACCCTGGCCTATGAGCCGCTTGCATCGGCACAACCAGTTCGGTTGACCCCAGGTTCTCTGGTGTCTCTATGGCAACATCCGCCAACATGACTCGATGCAATGGTGTACTCAAAAACATTATGGATTATGGACGCCATCGATAATAACACCATTTACCTGAATCAGGCTCCTCATTGCTTTTCCATTCATAACAACTTCTCGTATGGCACGACATTGTGTCCCTGGGGGTTCCAGGAATGATCCCGACTGTGAACGGGACAAAAATCCCTCCATCGGTTGAGGGTGGATGTGCCCCCACAAAGACGGACGGTGACAGACCCTGATTAAAGTGACCTGCGAGCTGACCAGGACTGGAGATGATGCCGCCGTTGATCCGGTAGATTCCATTGGATACTGGTGGTGGGTGCTGAACCCGGGAGAATCACTGATTTCGGAGAAGTCCGCGTGGGTGAATGGATGAGGGTGCCCCAAAATACTGGGGAAGGTAGTGGCCATGGGTGAAACCCCCTATCCTACACACATATCAACACCTTTATGACAGACAGGGCACTGCGTGGCGACAACTTACCGATTGATGCTTGAAAAACCTGTAAGGTATAATGAATGCTATGGTGGGGCATGTCGTGGCCTAGGAACCCACGGCCAGGGTAGGTGATGTACAGCACTGGATAATTAGAAAATATTTTGAGGGCTAATTAGAGAACCCCAGATGTGCCCTCCAGCGGGGGGAAAAGTGTAATAGTAATCAATTTTTTTCACAGTACGGCAAACCTAAAGACAATAAAGCACCATCTCAGCATCTCGCGAGGCCTTTTTGACACGCAAGGACGACTGCAGTAGTACTGCCACATGTGTTGAGGATTTACCCCAAGGCCAGGCTGGGAGTTGTATAGCTAGTGCCCGGGCAAGTCACGTCCCTTCCCCCGGGTAACTCATGTCCATGTGGAATGGGGATGTTAATGAGATTTGTACATCATCGCACATTTGGACTTAGTGGCGCCTGCAACCGCAACCTAAAATTATGGGTGGCCAAGGCCCCATCACCTTCCTACCAAGCCCTGCCTTAATTCCGCCAAACCAGCATCCACCCTGGACGCTAAGTGCAGGTTATCTGATGGGCTCAACGCCAATCCTGAGTATAATATCGACAGTTAAGTTCTAATTCTTATGTCGTGTTTCAAGCCGTGCACGGCTCAAATATGGACTGACCAATGAGTTCATGGTTCCCGACGTACGAGCTCTTGCAGCCTGACATATCACATACTGGAGGATACGTCATTCAGCCCGGCAGTCATTCAGCAAGCCAGTCATTGTGGGTGTGGGAATAAGATCCGTCCGTCTTTCCCAGCAGCATCTCCGCTCGCAGTCCTGTGCTTGTTGTATCCCTTTCCCTGCCGTCTACACATTCCGTTCGCACTTGGTAATGGGACCAGTGGGCGGACACATGATGGAGCCTCCAGGGGGAAAGACTCCAATCCGGTAGCCATTCCTAGGCATGCATTGACCTGGCCGCATACTCTGGGGTGGAGAGGACAGAAGAAGGGGAGACTGCCCTTTAGACAGGTGTATGTATGGGCGGCAATGGGCACAGGTAGGAAAGCATTTCAGAATCACTTAACCAGACGATGGTGCCTGGGTTGTGGCGCCTCCCTGACTCAAGACATGGATATGAGAACCTGTTGGCCAGTATCAAGCCATATTCGATATGAACTAAACAAACACAGAGGCCTGTTTGCAGAGCGCTAAGCCTTAGGTGTTTAAGTGATGACGCACGCATACACGGGCACGCACACGCCTGTGCATATAACATCATCAACCAGCACCTTCTCCAACGCACATACCTACCTCATTTATGGCCCGCTCAGGTAGGTCAGGTGCGTCATGCGGCGCGTAAAGAACCTCCCTAATGTTGAACAAGCAAAGGTGACTACACGGCAGGAAGTCGGTGAGGGCGTCAGCTGTGTATATACACATACACACACACACATCTCGTATGATTGCATTCCTGCGGCTGCATTATCGCTTTCACAACCACTTGGTGGATCGGACGTCTGCAACTGGAATCCCATGCATATTCATAAACATGCACACATTCCCACGGACGTTTCTGCCCCACAGCTATCATCTAGAAGAGGTACATGCAAGCACCTGGGGGGGGTCCATGCCTGTCCGTCAGGGCTACCGCCGCCACCTTTGCCTTGCCCTGCGTGCCCGCCTATAGCCGCACGAATCCACTGGGCCGTCGTGACTGTGCGTTTCGGATAGGCGTCGTCATCAATTGTTTTCCGGACCTTGTTGGTGATCCCAGCAAGGGGCAGCGGCGGGGCTGATGGCTGAACTGCCTCTGCACTACCAGCACTGCCAGCACCGGCGGTGGGAAAGCTGTGGGGTTTACACGCCATAAAGTCCGCGAATTCGGGATCGACCTGAACGTCAGCGGGAGGGACGGAGTCAGTGTAATGGGGGGGGAATTCATTTTGTGTCCAAAGGAGGAGGCAGGGCGGGTGTCTATGGCAGGAGCACGGCCTGACGTCCTTCCAGCAATTACAACGTCCCCAATACCCCACCCATTACCTCCATCAGCTTGTGGTCGGGGACCCCGGGGTGTCGTTTTCTCGTTCGCAGGATGTGCACAAGAGTCGCCACAGCATCAAACTCCCCCGTGTCTCCCTCGAACAGACCACCGTACACCGTTGTGAACGCCAGATGCCTAGCAGCGCAGTACAGCTTCTCCTGCACGTACAGCGTGCGGATGCGCAATTGCTAGGACCAAGCTATTGAAGGTATCAAAGGCCCGGCCCAGCCCCACCTACCATCTTTGCTTTCTTAATTTGCGGGGTCAGTCCCCTTAAGATGACTTCCGTGTCCTTCACATCACTCTCCGGAATCCAAACGCCGAACTCGTTCCAGTCGAGGAACGGCTCGTACGGCTGCGTCACGTGGTCTGTACGGGCAAGGCAAGGCAAGGACGGAGCAAGAAGCGACAGGTGAATTCCCACATCCCATCTTGCATATCGCAGTGGCGCAGTGCGCAGCATTTTGCTTGGGCCTTGTGTTGGGGCTGTTATGATGGCGGAAGTCACCGACAGCGCTGGGGTAGGCCAGCTGTGATAGGGCCATTACGCAAACGAGGCAAAGTAACGGAGGAAGGACGGAAAGGACGGAAATGGACGGCAGTCATCAGGATTGGGATCTGGAAGGGCGTGCCTGGGTGGGTCCTGCAATCAGCCGGCTAAGAAGTTGAGTGCAAGCGATCATCAGGCTGGTCTCTCTCTGTAAAGGTTGCACACAGTCTACCCAACAGCCTTCCTACCCAAAGTCACTTGCCCGCCCATCCACCCATCCTCCCTCCAACCCGCCTGGCAGCTCAGCTGTCATCCATACTCAGGCACCTGCTTACGCAGCCACCCGCAAGAACACACCGGCTTCACGCACGACCCTACTTGGTTACCACTCTGTTCCCCAACTACCCCTACTCGCTCAGGCACTTAACCATGCACATCAACCCACCAGATATGATAACCGGGATGCAGCCAACAGTTGTGCTCATCACGTTGCGTTTGCCGTACCCCGCACCTATAATGGGGATGGCGGAGCCCGAAGGGCAGGTGGCAGCCAGGTGCGCGGATAACCAACTAAGAATGGAGTGCTGAAAACATGCAGCTTGCTGAATTGGTCGACAAGTTTTAAATATCACCAGAATACGTCACAAGAATACCTCTCGATGGCAACCAGCTGTTTCCAGCTGCCCATACGCACATTCCGCGGCAGAGTTATCTTTGCAACCCAAACAACCCCAACACAAGTAATTTCGGGATCTTCAAAATGTCACTTCCTACACCATGATATTAGCAACCCTTCCAGACCCGTAGGTGCGAAGCAGAACTCGCTCTCCGCCATAGACTGGCCCATGCTGGGCACTCGCTTGGCAATATGGAAACCGGGTGTGTCTCGCAGCTGCCATAGCGCCGCACGCACACCCAGGCTGTAGAAGCGGTTTTTACAAGGTGGCTCCTCGATGCTGTTCCAGCCGCATATACTCCCTGGGGCGAGTTGTTCGTTTGGAGAACGGAAGCTAAAAGTGGGAAAAACAAAGCCGAGGTGGGCTTGGGTGTGCGGGTTTCCATGTGTCTCGGGAAGGTCGAAGCATCTGAGGAAATGGCTGCTTTGGGTTTAGGTGCGCGTTAGATTAAATTGGGTAAGAGGACGGCATCCCTGGCCGGGAGCATGTGACGATGCAGGCGGGCGGTGTGCTACTAAGGAGGTGCCATCGGATCCGGCTGCAGGCACATAGCCCAATTTAAGAAATAGCATGAAATCACATTCATTCCGCTCGTATCCATGGGATTGTCCGGACAGTGTCAATGCCCATCGAGCATAGAGCTCCACGCACACCGATGATTAACGTGGGTAAAATCCCAAGTAGCCTACCGGCCCTTGCCCAGTAGCCTCACGTTCCTTCACCCACCCAAAACCATTACAAGGAAATGCAACTCGGCAGTTCAGTCTTCCAAATATCCCCCCACACTATGCGGGCATTTGGCATCCGCCGTTTGACTCACCGGACACAGATGCCAGGACGGTTTTATTGATGGGACTGTGGTGTTTGGGTCGAGCAGATGGGCACGGATAACAGGGTTCGGGAATGGTTGTGAGGATATGGGGGACAAACTTGCAAGTAGCAGTAACTGCAGGTGCAGGTTGCCAAAGGAGAAATGAAGGGAGGACTGGTGGTGCTGTTGGTTATGGTGATGGCGCAACATTGGTGTTTTCTGGCACTCAGCCCGGTCCAAATTGTCCCCTAGACTTCCAACAGCACCCTGCCCTCTGCCGACTGCCACTTTGATGTACGGACCTGTGTTTCCGGTTGGGATGCCAAACGCTGTATTCAAATTGCGGGTACAGATCGCCGCACATTGGGGGCACTAGGACGTCCTGGATATTGGTATTGGGAAGGATTCAGTGTATGAGTTGTTGAGTTCACATTTGAAGTCGGAATGGGCGGTGGATTCAACGGCTAAGGATCGAACTGTGTATTCCCAGGGTGTGCTGGTTGCTGGTGCACATCTGTGGCAGGCGGTGATGCGTGTATGGAGGAGAGGGGCCGGGGACCTTTACTGCATAATTCGGGGGGGCATGTAATGGGGAAATTCACCCTCCTGCGTACACGTGTCACGACATTTTAAGGTTCTTGACGTACGTTGCTCCAAGTTTGGAAAGTTGAGTGTTAAGGAAACGATGACGTAACGTGTGCCAACTCGCAACTATCCAACGGATGGACAAGTTAGCGACATAATTCTCTGTTATCAAATTGTTATCAAATTTGAGGTAGTTTGAATGGTTCAATGACGTTATCGAACGTTGGAAGTTAGGATGGTGGCCTATTTGATGCAAGGCCCAGGTGAGGCTTTGGGCGCGAATTTATGCGCCGAGAACCTTAGGAAAGTCGCTGATTGGCTCTTGAAGCTAAACTTCTTCAGCGTAACGACCGATTTATGTATTAAACTACGTCTGGAACCTCTTATCACGACTTTGCCAGGCTAGTTCCTCCGGAAGTAGACGCACCGCACGATCGTCAGGACGTCGGCGCGCGTGGACCTAGCTGAGGAGAACCCTAAAGGGGATACTTTCAAGACCCGCTCTTGAGTACTTAAAGCTAGTCCACCCCTGCTGTTGATAGTGCAGGCACCTTCGCGGACGGACAAGTGAGCGAGATTATGGCAAGACCCAACACATAGTATGTTATGTCGTGATACACGCTATTGCACCTGTGTTACACTATACAGCCGAACAGTGGATGAGGCTGAGCGGTGCAGAAGCAGCCATTCTCAATAAGATGCCTGACTGGTGAAGAGGCCTGAGGACCACGCAGGGTACTTCACCCCGGACAGTACCCAGAAATTTATATATTTTTAGGAATATGCCTATAAAAATGTTGGGTCTGCTCCGGGGATCCACGGAAAATTTCGGAGGGGAGAAGTACGGCTTTCCAGGGGTAGAAAAAAGCTGCCCCTTAAAGATAAATGTTTTCTTCCTGGTGCACCTGGAAAAAATTCCTTAAGTAGGTCAAGTTCCGGAGATTACTATCGAATGTATGCTTGACAGCTGGATTATTAGGAAAATTATAAATACATATATTACAATGAGCTAAAAGTAAGTTGGAACGTGAGACATTTCCACAGAACTTATAGCACGGACATTTTGGCCTCTATCAAGCAACGGTAAAGCCAGCCAAGCAAATACTAAGTTTCTCACGCCCACAAGTAGTGTTAGCTTGAAGCACGCAAAATACTAAGCAGATTTCGGATGGAGAGTAGGAGTATGAAGCAGATTAAGAAAGCTAGGGAAGCTGGTATCTGTGTTAGTTAATGAGCTGCTGATGCTGGGCATTGGGTAGATGGGTAGAAAGAAATGACAACTTTCAGAAAAACAATATTGTGTATTTTCAGTTAGTACAACAGAAAGCATGAAAATTGTCTTTGCAGGAAACCTCTTTACCATGTAATAAACACGGGTGTTTTGTGCCCCGAGAAACGTTTATGCAGGTTCCGGGGCCCCCCGGAACGTTTCAGGGCTCAGTTTGGTAGAGTTCCGGGGCCCCTCCCGGAAAAAGAATTTTTATGGCGCCAGGGAACCCTGGAACAAACAGCTACCCCTTGAAGAACCCTGCAGAGGATACGTGTTAATTGCCACGTATGTCCAACTCGTGTCCAGTTCGCCATTATATAAATGAAACAAACAGGTCCCCGTGCTCATCCCCTCACCTGGTCGGGGATGTAGCAGGTATTGAGCAATGAGTGGCTCATCTCCCTGAATAAGGCGCGGGGCGGAATGGGGTAGAGGAACAGGTGAGGGAGGGCCGGGGCAGGACATGATAGGACAGGGCGAGCTCAGGTGAGCTCAGCTCAATGTGAGAGAGGGCGATTGATGGAGTCATTAGCGATAGTGCCCAGTACAGAATGACGTGTTCGGAAAATATCTGCCATTTTAGGGCACCAACCCTTTAATTCCTCGCGCCCAATCCATTTCTTTCCACTGGCCCATGATCCACACTGATTTCTTCCCACCAGTTCCACTTTCGTCCCGTTGTAATCCCGCAGGCATGCCTTCCCGATCAGCTCTCACCCTGAGCTTTGGGGTTCTGCCTTCTTTGATGCTCCTGTTCGCATTGTCTCATTGATAAGAAAGGCTTTCCCGTGAGAAGTTTTCTTGGCTGAGGGGACTGTGTTTCTCTCCTAAAGCCTTCATTGCTACCGCTGTATATATCTGGTCTAGTAATCGTTATTAGTTAGGTAGTTATTTATTGTTTTAAGGTGGTTGTTTTAGATTATTAGTTGTTTTAGTTTAGCAGATTTCCTCTGTCGTACTGTCACCCCTATTACCGAGTCCTAGTAGTGTAAGGCCCTCGGGAATTTTGGCGGTCGCCGCCAAAACGTGATTTTTTGTTCGCGAAATCTTCTTTTATTTAGCTGGTCTAGAAGTCCTAGATGCTATCTTTTAGCTTAAATTGCTACTTTTCCTCCATGGGTCAGTTCGACACACTTTTGTCTGTCATACCTTCACTTCTTTTACTGTAGATGATTTTTTAACTATAATGTTTTATTTATGTTCCCTTTGTATTTTAATTTAGCTATGTTACTCTGACGCTGATGCCAGACGAGGATATGTTGGGGAAGGGGACGGACAAGGCAAAGGCCATGATGAGGGACAGGAAAAGGGGAGGGATCTCAGAGAAATGTTAGTCGGGACGGTGGCAGTGCAGGGAAGTGGGGTAGCAGACCCCACAACCTGCACGACCACCGCAACTTTCAGGGCCAGAACAGCAGTAGAAGCGGTAGCCCCATGGATATTTAAAAGTATGATTTCCCCTTGCGTATCACGTTACGCCCTCTTTATAGCCTGTCTTTTCATGCCCACCGTTCTCCTTTCCCTCCACCTGTCACCCCAGGTGCCTCACGTGGATCTGTCCACAGTCATGCCCCAATGTTGCAGCATGGTCACGTTGATGATGAAGGGGTTGGAGAAGTCGCCCCAGCTGCGCTCGCAGCGACCCCAGTCGCCTGGGTGTGGGAAATGGAGTGAGACCCTGAGTTATAATAATGCAGCAATTGAGCCATAGAAGATCTACAAGTGAGATTGAGCAGATATAAATGCCCAGGAGTAGGTGTTAGGAACATGAGGAAAAAGGACGGAGAAGAAGGATGAAGTGACCAGACGGAGGAAAAATACAAGGACACTACGTAGCAAGAGCTTATTGACCTGGCGCCCCGTCGGCCCTTTCTGCCGAGCTTGGAATATAAGGCTCCAGCATCGTGGACCCCATGCATCAATTTGCTGGGCCTGAAGTTCGCAGTGGGCAGGGCCCCTCCACACGAATGTGATTTTCTTAACTGCCCCTTCACCCTCATTTACTCCAAAGACCTACCCACGTGTGTCATGATGTGGTCACGACCGCGATTCCGGTTCCAGTATTGCGCGTAGTGTGTCTGCCATGCGGAAAATGGGGGTGAGGCGGCGACAGGAAAGGACATGGAAAGCGTTAGAAGGTCGAACTCGGGCCAAGCATCCTGCGATGCCCGTATTGTTCTCATCTTCCATCTTAATAGCTTAGAGGCCCGAATCTGTTTCGAATCCGAGACGAATCTGACATGTCAGCTGAAATTAGCTCCGCCGTGACCATCGTCGCAACTGCATGCATCCGTTTACCTCCGCGCTGCACATTATTGGGCCCATTGAAATGCAACGCTCCAACGTGCGTTCACAACAACACGCACATTCGTTCCTTACATCTTGGCATTCATCCCTGTTATCTTCCTCCCTATCTCCCGTCCCAGGCTCACTAGTATGAACTGGAATTTCTCATCCCATTTGTCGCAGCCACGGCCACAGCCAGGTATGAAGAAGTAATCTGCCTTGGCGGGGTCCACTTCCCGCAGGCCCAGAGACATGAGTCGCTCCCACAGGATCACGTTGAGTGGCCGGTCCAACCATAGATTGCTCCTTAGATGCAGAACGCCGTGGGGGCAAGGCACTTCAGCGTACGACATTTTAGATGGGGAGTTATTTGGATATATCACTCAAGGTGCAGGCAATACAAGAACGGAAGGCTTATGCAAGGGGTTGCCCTTTATTGATGGGTGCGTATGAATGCAAGCAAAACGGTACATCTTCCCCACCACTCACCACAGGTTCATCTCCGGCGGGAACTCGTACATGTAGATTCGCGGGCCCCGAGGATTGTCTCTGTTGTGCAAATAAATAAGGAAAGATGGCGTCGGAGAATAAAGGAGGCTAGGGGGCCCGAGGGAAGGCACGCTCTACATGCACGGCATCGATCGGCGTTTATGATGTTCAACAAATGTACTTGACCACACGGTTCCCCGGACCCACCTACCCCACCAACGTTCAACCATACACATAAGCGTATACTCCCACACAGCACGCTTGAGATACTCACGTGTAGCCGAGCCCTGCCAGCAGCACCGTCGCCCCCGGCCCCCTGCCGCCCTGCCCTCCATCATAATCGATCGACAGGGAGCAGTCCGCTCCAAAGTATCCTGGGTAGCAATGGCACACACCGCCAACGCAGGTGCCCCGGCCGTTGCACTCATTAATGCACCATTCCCGGATGATGCGGTGGCACAGACCGTCGTGCTGGCAGAATTCCCGACAAGACGTTTGTACAGGAGTGGCACAGTCGGGCCCCTTACGACCACGTGGACATCCACAGCTGTGAGGGCCAGGGGTTGCGGGATGGAGTGCAGGGCTTAGGAGTGCTGGCTGCGGAGTGCTAAAGTGAGTGGACAATCAACAGCGCACGTGGCCGTGTTGTTTGCTGTATGGGTTTGTCGAGTTTATATGGGTTGTTGTAGCGTGCGTTGGCGTGGTACCGCTTGACCGAGCATAGCCCTCAGCATGGCTATCTGCCCCCCCCCGTAACTCCCATATGCTTACATCCCCAGCTCTTGGTTGCAAGTGCCGTACAGGTGGCATACGGGGCCACACTTGTCACGCTCCGGAGTCCAGCCGGGGGCATGAGGAACCTGGACGGGGAGGTGGGTGCGCGCGCAGGTTAACATGTGAACCACTCCCTATGACTATGACTGAACTCAGGAGGGGAGCACTCTGCATTTGGCTCATCGTCTTCCCCATATGACCAGTCCGTCTAGGCTGAAAGATATAAAAGTAAGCTGATCAACACTCCACAAATGCATCGGAGCAACACCTAGTTTAAAGAGCATTACAAGTAAAATCCACCTCACCGACCCAACTTTCCGGAAGTCGCAAAACGCATGTTACCGGTTTTAGCAAGCATACGCACGGTCGTGCACCTGCGTTCTATTACGGAGGAAGTAGTAGATGTCGAGGAACTCCTCATCGGTCTTGGGGGTACCCCAGGAGCGCCCCGCACCAGCCACCCGCTGCCGGTACTCAGCCAGGTACTGCTCGAACGCCGCTGACGGCCAGTGACCGTACTGCGGGACAAGTATACGACATGACAACATATGATTAGACCACACCGGGCAATGTCCCCTCATCAGATGCCGTACAGGAACAGTGCAGCGGGTGACGGCCAACCAGGTTAGTGGTTGGCCATGCGATGGTTCTCATATCTACTGTGTCGCTGAAGAGCGGCGGAAGGGTGTCACCTTTTTCATGCTTGCTAGGCATGCAAGCAGTTTGTTGGGCGGGCAGATGCCGGGTGTTGCTATTTCGGCTGGGCTGAATGTGCTCTTGGCTGTGCATGGCCTGGAACGTGTCAACGACAACGGAGCACGAATGTGTATGCTGGCATCATGCACGTCAATGGACAGACATGGGCGGGTTTAGGGAATAGGTGCACGGCTTATAAAGTACGTCGCCTTTAGTTTGCATCAGGCGTTCAATCGTTGGTTGCAGTCATGGTTGCAAGTTGCAGCAAGGCCAGGTCATGACGAATTCGCCCACACGAGAACTTTGAAACCCCAGCAATTCATCGCATGAATTAAACGATTAGGTCAATCCACGGGTCAGTGTGAAGAGAGCCCGGCTAGCCCATGGTCTGGATGGCAGGGCGGTATGGGTGCGCATCGTTCTTCACAATTCAGATGATTGCATGTAATCCGTAATGTTCGCGATTCTTCCTTGTCAGTAACCGTTATGTGGACGGGCGGGCAATGTGGACGGGCGGACGCATGAGCAGTATGGCGCACGGGAAATGCTCATGCGGAGCAGAATTACTCGCTCGGTCGTGCCGGTTAAACGTGTGCTGTGTTGTGGCTTTTCTGCCATGCAGCTCAAGAAGCGTGAAAACCTCCCCACGTATGCGACGATTGCACGGCTTGCGAAGCAGCCTGCGCAAAAGCTGGCAACGGGCATTAAAGCGGTCCCCACCAAGCTGGCGATTGCTCTGAAAAAGGTTTCCGAGCTGGATGACAATAAGATCAAGACGCTTGCTCAGGTCGTCAAGGCATGAAATGGGTGACGATAAGAAATCCGGGTGGTAAACCGAACCTATTCCCCTGGATCATTCCCAAAACGACGGGAGTGTTCGGCAATTTTCCCGTCTGCTGGATATGGCCGTGTGAGCATGTTATAACGTGCCCGATGACCAGAACTGAAGGGCTGGTCGTTTAATCGTGCTCCTCGACAATTACATTAATATCTAGGATGGACCGGCAGTAGCATTGTGGCCGAAGCGTACGGAAGCCACCGAAGCGCACGCCCCCCTCCCCCGGAGGCACTGCGGCTTGAACATATATAGCAACCAGGTTCGCCGCGTGATTTCCTTTATCTGTTCTAAATGTGACCCCATTTACCATCTTTTGCCAATACCCAAAAATCTCGTCCATCGTCAGGTCTCGAGTAAGCAATCGTCGAGAGCGCCATCTGGTTTCGGTCTTTCCCAAGCCCCAGAGCTCCTCAAAGAGATCTGAACAAAGATATCATTTGTGTCACTGCGGTGTTAAGTTTGCCAGAAGAATATTAACGAACACATATATACTGCATGAGAGTCTGGCCGCACCATGCTTGTATCCCTGGGTGTTGTTCAGAAATGCCAACAGGAGGACAACGTTTTGTAGCCACCATAGCAGAGCGAGCTTCATAACGAGGTAGATAAAGAAGGCTTCCCTTGGGATTGTGTTGAAAAATGCAGTCCTCCGTCATTACTTTAGCCGGAAAGAGGGCCGAAAGAGGGCTCTTGCGAGGTCTAGGTAAAAAAATAAACGAAGATACATGAGGCCTAATAAAAATGGAATAAGAGGGTGGCTTGCTCACCTCTTGATGGGCCAAATAAAACAGGCAATTGCAATTACTCTGGTTACAGACGAGACCGTACTTCAGGCACATGGCGAGCAGGCAGCGGGATGGTGTGGCCACAACATTTGCGTATAGAATGTATGTTCCAAGACAGTTTTGATTACAATAATTGACCAAAACCGGGCATATGCAAGTTGTAGAGGTGGACGGAGCACTATGGCTACAAAAAACCGCGAAACTGGCACGTTACATGGCGTTTGAATGCGTGAAGCTGCAAAATGTGCGTAAGCACGCGAATTTTGGTGCGAATTACTGCGAATGTAACGCACGCCCGTAACGCAGCGGAAGGAAAACTGTATGCCAAAGCTTGCTCTGCGCAACAATATGATTTAGTAAGGACATTATTTAAGATTTCCACAAAATAACAAATTAAATAAAGCACTTTGACGCTAGTAATTATTTTCTGAAGTGAATAGGCAATCGCATCGGAACACACACGAAAATCACGGCAGTGCGCTCGCTTAAATGACTTGATTTAGACATTAGAAGCTGTCAACAAGAAGTGAAAACTCGAAGACGCGTAGAGACAGCATAGAGCGCGCCCGTACCGGGTACGGCAGCCACGCGGACCGGGCCAAACCGAATCGCCCGGTCCGGCCGCGCCCAATTGTGCGCGCCGAAAGGCGGATGCAACATGCTTCAAGCAGTGTGCTATTACCCTCGCTTCCTCATCCGCCTTGGCACACTCCTGTTTGGTCAGGGCTGTCCGGTCCTTCTCGCGTCGTGAGCATGTTCACCGCACATCTAACTTCCCACAGCCCGACTCGTTAGTCCTCTTATTACGTTTAAATATTGATTGCTTTATTTCAATTCTATGCTTCATTATGCTAAACGGCAAAGGATCATGTAGAGCTAAGCGTGTTGTGGAAATGTGCCAAAACCGAAACATAATCCGGATATTCATTCTGTATTCCCCACTAATAAGTTGAGGAGCGGAATACGAGATGGGCTCAAAATGTTTCGAGAAAGCAATGTCTCGTGAGCCTAGCGGCATACATATATAGTAGGGTCTTATCGTGGCAATCACCGTGACCAACATAATTGTGGAAGTCTTTTATCCCTAATTTCCCAAAAGAAATCAGTTATTCACTAAGACAGCAAACAATTGTCGTCGATGGTCACTTGTGTCTTGCCGTAAGCGTGAAAGACATCATGGGCATAACGTTGCAAGGCATTCCTAACTCTCACATGCATACTTTTTCAAACCGTACATTTATCCGAGTGCACAAGGTTGGTCTTCTGGCCTGTCAACGAAGGGGTTGTCATCAAGGGTCGCCCAGCGCTGCTTGGGCCGCGCGCCCATAGCGCTTCATATATATATATATATATATATATATATATATATATATATATATATGCGAGAATCCCCCTATCAGATAGGGGGTGCTAGGCTAGCAGAAACTGGCCTATCCGGGCATGCATATATCCACTTCCTAGCTTCAGGGAACCTGCTAGGTATCAGGGCCGGGCTAGCTGCTAGCCTGTCCGATAATCCCGTGATATGCGTCTGCTAAACTATCTGCTAGGTTACCGATAGTACGGCTGCTAAGTCTGCGAGTGAAATTGGCCATGCATGCAAAGTTTAATAAATCATGGATTCAGCCATAATTATCATCATAAATATTTATCACGAGAACAATTATCTCTTGTCATTTTCATCCAAGCCAACAGGCATGACATCCACAAGTGCTCATGAGTGGCAATCTCGGCGTGGGGAAACCTGCCTCGATATCGTTTCTGGCTTCTGCCCGATTGTGGGTCGCACTTTAGAGATAGAATCCCCACTACTTATCACTGATATAGAGTTTTCCAAACATACATTTGCTTTGCTGACCTTGGCCTTTTGGCTATACCGCTTGCGGCTAAAACGTTTTATTTGTGTAGCACTATCGGTTATATGACGTTTACCAGTTTACGACCTTTTTTTAAATAAATTTGAAATTCTCATAAGGATCGTTAATTTAAAGCTATAAATTATATCAAAATTAGCTGAATGATGAAGATTTGATCATATATAGGGTGTACATCAGGCAGAAGCAACAAGTTCAGCAGGGAAGTCTAAAGACACGGTGAGCTGACACAAGAGGGATAAATAAAAATATATCTATATAATAACAAGCTGTAACAAGCAAGGTTGCTTACAACTAACGGACGACAGATTAACAAGCATATAAATGTCATATGTTATATATGTCATTGTGAGGTCTGTTGGCGGACAGGGACAAAGAGATCCGTGGTAAGGTGGCCAACTAATGATGCGAAGGTTTGCGCGTGAGGTGACTCGTTGACTCGTCCGCCAGCGGGAACACACTAAAGAAGCAAAAATAAGATGATTTACAAAAATAGAAGGAATAATATATATGACTATTTAAAGTTATCAAGAAATTGCATGAAGGATTAAAGAATATGAGCTAAGCTTAGCTGTGACTGCTGCATATTAAGTGACTGCTCGTTCACCTTCTGCCGTACACAAACAGCGCGAGTCATTAATAAATGTAGCAGTCAACGTGTCGGCGATTTCGGTAGATATAATTGTGTGCTATTCATTGTACTGTTGTGCAACCCCGTGCGATGAATTTGGTGATGCACCCCTCGCAAACGAGGCCTGTTTCAGAAGCCGACAATTCCTGTAGGCGTTGGTGATTTTTCGTTAACCGTTATTGCACTTTTAGAGGCGAAAACGGTACAGCGCGCAACGGAAATCGCGTTTTCGAAGCTAATAATACGGAAACAGAATCCACGTTTACAGTGACACAGTGGTCAGCTTAAATATCAAATATTTATTTAGTCTCGATCTGATACTAGCAGATAACCTAGCAGGCATATCTGTCCAGCTAGGCTAGCAACTCAGACCTAGCAGCATGTTAGCAGGTGCTTAGCAGGTCCCTATCATGTATAGCTTAGCAGGCCTAACAGGCAGTTGGCCCCCTAGCAGCCGGTGCTGATAGGGCAGCCTGATAGGGCAGCCTTGATAGCCTATCAGCATCGGCTGCTAGGGGGCCAACTGCCTGCTAGGGGGGTTCTCGCATAGGGTTGTAATGTATTCAAAAGTGTATGCTGGCGCTGAACGATAGCAAACATGTCAGAAGATCCGTTGGAGGATTTAGACGGTATTTGGTCTAGTGAGGAAGAAGATGAGCAGGATGTACAGCTCGAGGAAGTGCCGATTGAAGGAAATGTTGTCGATGAGATAACCTGGCAGCGCACCCCACATGGAACCGAGCTCTTCCGGATCATTTCAGCCCTGATGGAAATGACGACATCAAATGAAGACGTTCAGCGCTTAACGGGCCATGTCCATAACATTCTGCACCTGACTGCACAAGGGTTTATATGAAGCTCTTGAAGGGAGTTTTAGCACGATGCGAGGCGACGAAATCTGATTCATGTATGCGGCTACAGGAAACCTTCGGGTGCATCTCCAATCCTTGCCTTTACTGTAGTAGTTGATTGCCGCAAAGGCCTCTCGAGATGTTGACAGGGTGCTTCTAGCACCTTATATTGTGATTGTGTGTTGCCGTACGTCTACGACTACTACATTTACACAGTCTTGCTCAGGGGCTTTGCGGAGTTACAGCAGCGGCAACGGGAGAGCGGACGTGCGGCAGGGGCATCCGAGAGCCTTACAGCTGGTGATGGCGAACCGCCTCCTGACGGGGGGCCTCACACGTAAGATGCCTACTCTTACGGCGCGGTTTTATTGTATCTATGGACGTCCATTTTCCTTCTGTAGGAGAAAATGCGGTTTCCCAAATGAGCTGGATAAGTTGCTCCGCAAGAGCGATGTGGACCTGGTAATTCGGGAGTTTTCACTAAAGATGTACCAAGAGCGCCGGCGTAGGGCACAGGTCCACATCAAGGGAGGTATGTGGCGTAATTGTAATGGTAATGGGATTGGCTTCTTCCCGAATGCTAAAATCCTGAAACCCAAATCCAAAAATCTCTTGGCTATGTTCCTGTGTCCGCAGATGAGGATTCCAAACATTGGGTGTCACGTGTGTTGAAAAACATCATGGCAGCGATGGGGATCGGTCGGGAGGCACACCAGGAGATGGACAAGATGGTTTGACTTCAGCTGCATGGAAGGATTTACAAGAAGATACTGACTTGCATGCACAAGTGGAATTTGAGTAACTACCATCATTTTATATTTGTTGGGTACCTGATGTTTATAAAATTTTAACGTTCAGGATCTGTCTCCAAAGCAAACTGCCCAAGTGGTTCGAAGATACTTGTGAGAGTCACGGCATAGAGATGTGGCATCTAAATGAGGGCATCAGCAGCGGGATGAAGGATGGGCTATTGCAGGGGCACGAACATCAATATGGCGGGAGATGGTGTCAAGGCAGGGACAACCACGACTCAGATATCTATCGGTCCAAGACTAAGCAGCGACATCTTAACATTGCTCGCAACAACCGGGCCACAGGGGTACCTGTAGTAGTTGATTGCCGCAAAGGCCTCTCGAGATCTTGACAGGGTGCTTCTTGCACCTTATATTGTGATAGTGTGTTGCCGTACGTCAACGACTACTACAGTACCTATGGTCGTGCAGCTGGCAAAGATCAGTCACAAGTAGGTGGCGCACCGTTGACAACATACCGGCATAGACGCAACCCTGATGCGCCCTCAACGTCACATGGTGAGGCTGGTGCTACTGCATGGCAGCTGCCATGTGCTGCTGCTGCCGTGCTACATGGTGCCACTGCCGTGCACTACTGCCGCTGCTGCCACATGGTGCAGTTGCCATGCACTGCTGCTGCTGTGTGGGGCCGCTGCCAGGTGGTGTGGCTGCCGCATGTGTGGGGCCGCTGCCGTGTGCTACCATTGCCGCGTGGTGCAGCTGCCACTGCAAGGTGCTGCTGCCGTGCAGTGCAGCTGCTACGTGATATCCTAGATTTAATCTAAACCCAAGGGTTTGCTAATCATATGAGTACATCCAACAGCGGCACCAAGTTTAACTGCATTATCACTCTTGCAATCAAACGTTTTGTAGATGTTTTGCAGCATCCATTTTCCCAAAAACGCAAAAGATATTAAATTTTAATAAATCAGTTGCCATTATTACATACATAATATTTAAACAGCTCAGACTCAAAAGGTTGATTATTATTCAATTCCAATTTCAGATTTTTAAGGTTGGTTATTTCTGCAAAGATTTGATAAATATTAAATATGTACTTATACATCATAGGCATTTTAAGCAATCTAATAAATTGATGAATAAAAACTCAAAAATAATAATGGCTCATTGCTATCGCTTTTATTAGCTTTTCTACTCCAGGGTATCCACGTATGACATGGCTGTCGTACGTTTCCAATCACCCATGTACGACATGGCTGTCGTACGTTTCCAATCGCCCATGAACGACATGTCCATGTGCGACGTGGTGATGGTGGGTGCAACCTACCGGGGCTTGGGCAAAGTGAAGCATGGTACAACAACTATCCCCCCCCCGATGTGCAGCGTCCTCGCTGCTCCATGTTGTACCACGCGTCACTTTGCCGAAGCTCTGCGAGGGTTGCACCCACCATCGCTATATCGCGCAACACGTCATCGCACGGCACTGATGACATCACCTGTCGTACGTGGACGCGCGGAGCGGTACGACACTGATGACGTCACCTGTCTTACGTGGACACGCGGAGCGGTACGACACTGATGACGTCACCTGTCGTACGTGGACACGCGGAGCGGTACGACACTGATGACGTCACCTGTCGTACGTGGATGCGCGTAGCGGTACGTCACCCCTGTCATACGTGGACACTTGGAGTAGTACGGCAGTGGGCGTGACGCGACACGACACGCACGCCACACAGCACGTCGCATCGCACACGTTAGGCGCATCGGCTAAGGGAACAAGCAACCCGCGAACAGCATATCGCCAAATGCATTGTGCACAACGCTGCGAGCATACATCGCGTGATCAGTATCGCGATAAGTGCGCATGGTCCGGCGACTTGGTCGCGGACGATCTGGAATGCATGAGGCATCGCACATCAATGCGCACTAATGATAACACGTGCACTATGCATACACGCGCGCTCGAGCACGATAATGCGAGTGTATCCTGAGGTCGCAAGGCAATGGCTCGAGCGATGCGGCGCGTCGAATGCAATACTACGCGCGATGGCATAGTCGGCACCTTTACGCGAGTAAAGAACATTGCACTATTGCTATGACGGCTTATATAGCAATATCTGCACGCGGGATCACGGTAGTACACTTACTACTTGCAGATCTTTTGTACCACGAGCCGTCGCTGCGAGTATATCTGCTATGCTCATTGACGGCCTAAGTATGAAATATGAACGATCGACGCTAAGTCAAGCTAACCACACTTTGGTTGAGCTTACGCTCTATATATCGCTTCTGGTTGTATTTCTTGGATAAGCCCGAGCACCGATTTGCATTGGTTAGATGATGATTGCCTCGGCTAGGCACTGATAGCCTATCACGTCATCTACGCCTGTCTTCGAATATACGTTGTAACTCCTTGCATCAAAGACTTCCGCTGCCTCGATTGGTACGTTCTGATATAATCGGGCATGATGCACTGAGCCTGGTTCTTCGCAGAATCAATGGGTGATTGGAAGGAGGGATACAACAAATTTGGTATCGAGACGTAAGGTTCGTTCACGGCCTATTGTCTCACCCTGATCTTCTGCGTAAGTAGGTTACTTACATGGCTGGAGTCAGCGATGGCAATCCTAGTCCTTTGGATACATTCGCGGAGGAGCTTGGCCGAGCTGTGATGGCCGCGGCCGCCTCTGGTCTGTAATTGCCTTGCTGCTCTTGTATTGCCATTCGCTTTGCCTGTTCGAAGTACGTGCTTCTGAGCCACAGGTGAATCGAATCGAGTCTCGCTTGCTGCGGCATCGACTGATTCAAATTTGAGTCCGGATCAGTTGCGAGCGCTTGTCGCGCGTACACGCGAAGTGCGGGACTCTTTGGACGGATACTTGCTGTATCTGCAGGGAGCGCTTTCCGTCGGTAGGCTTAAAAACTGTCTGACTGTCGCTCGACCGATGCCTGTGTGAGAGTGCCTTTATCACACGAGGTTGTGACCGGTCAGTCACCGATTTACCATGGCATCTGGTAGCGGTGATGTAGAGCTAGTAGTGGGGGACGGTCGTGCCGACACGTCCATCGTTCCTGGGACATCTCGGAGGGGCCCATACACGCATGTTGTTGACGGTGTCCGAGATCCCCCTGCACTACTAGACCCACGGACTCCTATCCATCCGACTGTTCCTGTCACGGCAGCCGAAGCAGGCCCCGTTGGACGCGAGGAGCAGAGGGGTCCGTCTGCTGCACCGCCTCGTCAAGGTCGATTCGACGACGATGGAGAGGTGATGAAACTGTCGATTCCTGTCCCGAAATTAGACATCCTGCATGACGCGAAACATAAGAATGCTGAGCGTAGCATTGCTGATACAACTCGTGCATACCTGCGTGATGTTCGCATGTACTTGCAACTGGTCCGTGGTGGTGATCGTGACCCTGTGAAATGTCTGTTCGTCGGGAACACCCTCGTGGGTGTGGTAAAGACATGGTACAATCAGTGGACGATGGCAAGGCGGACATACACGTTTGACGAGTTGGCTGACGCCCTGCTTGCACGCTTTGCTCCTGAGGTTCAACCGCTTAGTGCGGAGGCCCGTAATACGTTGGCCTCTGGCTCGTATCGAATGCGCCACGATGAGACTGTACCAGCGTACCAGTCGCGCTTTGAGGCCCTGATCACGCCTATCGGTAACCTGACGGAGGATGATCGCATCTTTTGGTTTCAGCGTGGATTGTCTGAGGTCCTGGCGACGCAATGTGCCATGGACTTGGCGGGGAAGGACTTTGGGTCCTATGAGGAATTGGTGCGCTTTGCACGCGGGATCGAGAAGCGTCTCTTGGCTGGTCAGCGTGCTGCTAAACCTGTGCCTCGTGTTAATGCCATGCGAGTGCAGGATCCGACGTCTGACGCTGCTGCCATGGACCAGGGGGCCGAAATGGAGCGTCGAACGCCAACGGTAGCAGTGACCACCATTCACACGGATCGCGGTCACGGCGTCCGCGGCGCTTCCGGATCGGGTAACCGCAAAGGGTCAACCGGCGCAGGTCAACGCGCGGATCCGGCCAAGGGCAAGAGGAAAGGAGGTTCGCCGTCTGCTGCGGCTGTGCACGAAGCCAAGAACGAGACGAAGCGACAACGCACCAACGACGGTTGGCTGGATACGTGGGGTTGCACGCATTCCGAGCTTAAGCGTCGGAAGAGCATGAAGGTTTGCCTGAGATGTGCGTCTGCGGAACATCCTACGAAGGATTGCCCGATGCTACCGCCTTTGGCTCAGCGGCCGAAGTAGGGGATTGCCCAGGCTGGTTCGGAGGGGACTCCACCTGGGAAGCCGGAACTAGAGGGTGGGTGGTTGTCGTCAGTGCGGCAAGCCGTGAGGGCACCGTTGCCTTCGGTCCTTGAACAAATCGAGCGCGCGATTGGACATCGATTGTCGCTCGACGGTCGCTCAGGACGTGTAGGTTTTGACTCGCTGTGTAACCCGTTTGCACCGAGCAAGCCGCTGGCGTCTATCGATTTGTTGGGTCACACCGTCTTGTTCCTCCCCTCATCTCTGCGTGAGCTGCAAGCGCAGCTGGCCTTCTATAGGAGATGTAGGCGTCAACGTCCAGACACTGCCGCTTGCGTCCTTCTACCTGCTTATAGTCGGCGAAAAGCCTCGACTTTGCTAACGGGTATGCGGAAAGTCTGCCGGTTCGAGCCGGGCACCGTTCTGTATAACGGTGTTGATCTAGCAGGTGCACCTGTTCCGCTGTCGGTCCAGGCCTACACCGTTGACGTTTGGTACGAATCTCCTGCACCTCATTCTGAGGGTTCTGCCGAATGTTTCGAACCCGCCCTGAGCGTCTTGCTTTCGTCCGCAGAGTCGGTACCGGCAGACAATCGGGTTCCCTTGATTCAGGTCGATCTTGCTGGTCACACCCTGAAGGCGCTCGTTGATACTGGCGCCAGTGACGACTTCATCTCATCGGCAGAGGTGAATGCATTGGGTCTGTGCCCACAGTCGTCGGAATGGTCGCAGGTTACCCTCGCGGATGGGGGTAAGCAACCCATATTGGGCAGGGTCACCCTTCGCCTGTGTATAGGTCCTCTGCGTATTACGACCCAACCTTATGTGTTGCGCGAGCTGACTGATGCTGCGACATATATACTGGGGTCCTCAACATTACGGCAGTATGGGGCTGGCATTGACTTAGAGTCTGGAACCCTTCGCCTACGTAAGGGGACTCTGTCGTGCAAAATACCCTTCGTGCCGTTTGCAAGTGTTGAGCCAGAGGGGGGTAAGACTGAAGCGGAGCCTGTGGTTAACTACGCTGTGAAAGCCATGGGGCAGCATGCTGAACCCAAACCGGTCGGGCGTAAAGAGGCCATCTGGATGATCCGGAAGGGTGCCCACGGACTGCTTGTGAGGCCTACAGGGGGTTGAATGCAATGACGGTCAAAAACCGTTACCCTTTGCCGCGCATGGACGACCTGCTCGATAAGCTAAAGGACTCAGCTTATTTCAGCTCGATCGACTTGCAACAGGGATACAATCAGATTCGCATCGCTGCGTCTGATGTGCCAAAAACTGCTTTTCGGACGCCCTTTGGTCACTTCGAGTACACGGTCTTGTCGTTCGGGTTGACTAATGCCCCTGCGACGTTTCAGGCGGTCATGGATCGCATGTTTAGACCGTATATCGACAGGTTCGTCGTTTGCTACTTGGACGACATCCTGGTCTACTCCAAGACGCGCGAGGAGCATCTGGAGCATCTTAAGCTTGTGCTTGAGGTGTTGAGGCGGGAGCAATTGTTTGCTTAGCGTGCCAAATGCTTTTGGGCGCAGCCTCAGGTGGAGTACTTGGGCCACATCGTGTCGGCCACCGGCGTCAAGATGGACCCACGGAAGGTAGCTGCGGTTCATGACTGGTCAGCGCCTCAGAACCTTCAGGAGCTTTGTAGCTTCCTAGGCTTGACCAATTATTTCCGTAAGTTCATCAAGCCTATTAGGGTTTTACCCAAGACTTCCGCTGCCTCGATTGGTACGTTCTGGTATAATCGAGCATGATGCACTAAGCCTGGTTCTCCGCAGAATCAATGGGCGATTATGAGGAGTGATACAACAGGTAACAGGAGCGGGCTCCGTGCCACGATACGGGCGAACAAGTGACACATGGAACGTAGGGTGGATGTTCATGTTAGAGGGCAACGCGAGCTCGACAGCTGCGTTCCCTACCATGCGCACAACGGGGTACGGACCAATCCAACGGGGCAAAAGCTTACGGGATCCCTCGGCAAAGGAACGCAGGTTCTTAATGCTCAGCAGAACCATCTGTCCTTCCGAAAAGACCATGTCCCGCTTGGACTTGTTGTAGTACTCCGTTGCTCGTTGCTGCGCCACGTCCAAACACGACTTCGCGTCTGTCATTCGGGATAAGAATGTCTTGGCAAAGGTCTTAGCCGCGGGGACATACACCTCCAGCTCACGCCACACAGGTAGCGCCGGGTGAAACCCATAAGTCAGGAAGAACGGGCTCTGACCTGTCGACCGATTAACAGCATTGTTAATCGCAAACTCTGCCGCGGTCAGGTAAGTATCCCAAACGAGAGGCGTGCGGCCAGCAAAGTTGCGCAACATATCCCCCAGTGTGCGATTCGTGCGTTCGGTCTGGCCGTCAGACTGCGGGTGGTATGCCGTGCTCAGGTTAACCCGCATGCCCACAAGCTTGCAGAGCGCTTCCCAAAACTTAGACGTGAACTGACCGCCACAGTCCGAGACCACGTTCTTAGGGACGCCGTGCAACCGAACCACGTTATCAAAAAACAGGCGTGCAGTCTGCTCAGCAGTGCAGGTCGACGTGGTAGGTGCGAGGTGAACCATCTTAGTCAAACGGTCAACCATGACAAGCACCGAGTCGTATCCCCCCTCAGTTTTGGGCAGCGCGACCACGAAGTCCATGGAAACACTTTCCCAAGGCACGTCAGGAACAGGCAATGGTTGCAACAACCCGTGGCCCCTACCGGACAAAGCCTTGTTGCGCTGGCACAAACTGCATGTCTGCACGAAGTTCTCGGCATCTCTCGCCAGACGAGACCACCAGAATGAGCGCCGCACCAATTCGACCAGCCGTGTGCTACCTGGGTGTCCTGCCAACGGGTCCTAATGGAAACGGGAAAGGATATCGCGACGAAGGGAATCATCGTTGGGCACGACAATCTGAGTCGTCGATCCTTCCGTCCGTAGCCAAAGACCATTCTGCTTGCGTAGGTGCTCGACATTGCCAGGCAAAGCAAACCAGGAGTCGCCAGCATAGGCAGCCTTCAAGCGAACCGCGAGGTCCGAGGACAGAGGCACGTCCGGGGTCGGTGGACGTTGGACAGGCGCCGCCAAAATCGCAGCATGTAGCGACGGATGTCGACTGAGAGCGTCGGCGATGTTAATCCGGCCGGCTACGTGCTCCCAGGTGCAGTCAAACCGCGCGAGGTACTCCATCCACCTCGCTTGACGCCGGTTCAACGTGGGGACGCTTTGTAAAAACGTCAGGGGCTTGTGGTCAGTCTTAAGGGTGAAAGGTCGTCCCTCTAGGTAACAACGCCACTCCTTAAGCGCGTGCAAGACCGCTAGCAGCTCCTGCTCCCCTGTAGTGTAACGGGTTTCTGCGCCCGTAAACTTCTTACTCGTGAAGGCGATCGGTCGCCCTTCCTGCAACAGAACAGCGCCGCTCCCATACAACGAAGCATCCGAAAACACTTTGACACGAAACGGCAACGAGTAGTCGGGGAATGCAAGGGTAACGTCGTCGGCAACGACACGCTTTAGCTCTTCGAACGCCAGCTGACACTCGGGCGTCCAGGCACCAGGTGAATCGAAAGCTCCCTTACGCGTCAAATCAGTGAGCGGGGCCGCAAGGACAGAGTACTGCTTGATGAACTTACGGAAATAATTGGTCAAGCCGAGGAAGCTACGAAGCTCCTGAAGGTTCCGAGGCGCTGGCCAATCGCGAACCACAGCTACCTTCCGTGGGTCCATCTTGACGCCGGTGGCCGACACAATGTGGCCCAAGTACTCCACCTGAGGCTGCGCCCAAAAGCACTTGGCACGCTTCACAAACAATTGCTCCCGCCTCAACACCTCAAGCACAAGCTTAAGATGCTCCAGATGCTCCTCGCGCGTCTTGGAGTAGACCAGGATGTCGTCCAAGTAGCAAACGACGAACCTGTCGATATACGGTCTGAACATGCGATCCATGACCGCCTGAAACGTCGCAGGGGCATTAGTCAACCCGAACGACAAGACCGTGTACTCGAAGTGACCAAAGGGCGTCCGAAAAGCGGTTTTCGGCACATCAGACGCAGCGATGTGAATCTGATTGTATCCCTGTTGCAAGTCGATCGAGCTGAAGTAGGCCGAGCCCTTTAGCTTATCGAGCAGGTCGTCCACGCGCGGCAATGGGTAACGGTTTTTGACCGTCGTCGCATTCAACCCCCTGTAATCGATGCACATGCGCAAGCTCCCATCCTTCTTACCGACAAACAGAATCGGCGCAGAATACGGAGATGTGCTGGGGTGAATCATACTCTTTGCGAGCAGATCAGTTACCTGGCGCTTCACCTCGTCCAACTCCAGAGGACTTAACCTGTACATGGGTCTTGAAACAGGCTGAGCGCCGGGTATGAGTGGGATGGTATGGTCCACGGGACGCAAAGGAGGAAGCCCAGGCACGTCACGAAAAACGTCTGCGTACCCTGTGAGCAAGGCTTCAACCTCAGGATCCAAAGAAGACTGAGCGGTGGTCGCATTCAAATGCAACCTAGGCCTCACAAGCAGTCCGTGGGCACCCTTCCGGATCATCCGGATGGCCTCTTTACGCCCGACTGGCTTGGGTTCAGCACGCTGCCCCATGGCTTTTACAGCGTAGTTAACCACAGGCTCCACTTCAGACTTACCCCCCTCTGGCTCAACACTTGCAAACGGCACGAAGGGTACTTTGCACGACAGAGTCCCCTTACGAAGGCGAAGGGTTCCAGACTCTAGGTCAATGCCGGCCCCATACTGCCGTAATGTTGAGGACCCCAGTATATATGTCGCAGCATCAGTCAGCTTGCGCAACACATAAGGTTGGGTCGTAATACGCAGAGGACCTATGCACAGGCGAAGGGTGACCCTGCCCAATATGGGTTGCTTACCCCCATCCTCTAGGGTAACCTGCGACCATTCCGATGACTGTGGGCACAGACCCAATGCATTCACCTCTGCCGATGAGATGAAGTCGTCACTGGCGCCGGTATCGACGAGCGCCTTCAGGGTGCGACCAGCAAGATCGACCTGAATCAAAGGAACCCGATTGTCTGCCGGTACCGACTCTGCGGACGAAAGCAAGACGCTCAGGGCGGGTTCGAAACGTTCGGCAGAACCCTCAGAATGAGGTGCAGGAGCTTCGTACCAAACGTCAACGGCGTAGGCCTGGACCGACAACGGCACAGGTGCACCTGCTAAATCAACACCGTTATACAGAACGGTGCCCGGCTCGAACCGGCAGACTTTCCGCATACCCGTTAGCAAAGTCGAAGCTTTTCGTCGACTATAAGCAGGTAGAAGGACGCAAGCGGCAGTGTCTGGACGTTGACGCCTACTTCTCCTATAGAAGGTCAGCTGCACTGACAGCTCGCGCAGAGATGAGGGGAGGAACAAGACGGTGTGACCTAACAAATCGATAGACGCCAGCGGCTTGCTCGGTGCGTACAGGTTACACAGCGAGTCAAAACCTACACGTCCTGAGCGACCGTCGAACGACAATCGATGTCCAATCGCGCGCTCGATTTGTTCAAGGACCGAAGGCAACGGTGCCCTCACGGCTTGCCGCACTGACGACAACCGCTACCCTCTAGTTCCGGCTTCCCAGGTGGAGTCCCCTCCGAGCCATCCTGGGCAATCCCCTACTTCGGCCGCTGAGCCAAAGGCGGTAGATGCGGACACTCCCTCGTAGGATGTTCCGCAGACGCACATCTCAGGCAAACCTTCATGCTCTTCCGACGCTTAAGCTCGGAGTGCGTGCAACCCCATTTTTCCAACCAACCGTCGCTGGTGCGTTGTCGCTTGGTCTCGTTCTTAGCTTCGTGTGCAGCCGCAGCAGACGGCGAACCCCCTTTCCTCTTGCCCTTGGCTGGATCCGCGCGTTGACCTGCGCCGGTTGACCCTTTGCGGTTACCCGATCTGGAAGCGCCGCGAACGCCGTGACCGCGATCCGTACGAACGGTGGTCACTGCTGCCGTTGGCGTTCGACGCTCCGTTTCGGCCCCCTGGTCCATGGCCGCAGCGTCAGACGTCGGATCCTGCACTCGCATGGCATTAACACGAGGGACAGGTTTAATAGCACGCTGACCAGCTAAGAGACGCTTCTCGACCCCTTGCGCAAAGTGCACCAATTCCTCATAGGACCCAAAGTCCTTTCCCGACAAGTCCGTGGCGCATTTCTTCGCCAGGGCCTCAGACAATCCGCGCTGAAACCAAAAGATGCGTTCACTCTCCGTCAGGTCACCGATGGGCGTGATCAGGGCCTCATAGCGCGACTGGTACGCAGGTACTGTTTCATCAGGGCGCATGCGATATGTGCCCGATGCTAACGTACTGCGAGCCTCAGCACTTAACGGTTGAACCTCGGGAGCAAAGCGCGCAAGCAAAGCACGAGCCAACTCCTCAAACGTGTATGTCTGCCTTGCCATTGTCCATTGATCGTACCATGTCTTCGCCACACCTGCGAGGGTCTTCCCGACGAACAGACATTTCACAGGGTCACGATCACCACCACGGACCAGCCGCAAGTACACGCGGACATCACGCAGGTATGCACGAGTTGTATCGGCAATGCTTTGCCCCGCAATCTTATGTTTCGCATCATGCTGGATGTCTAATTTCGGGACAGGAAGCGACAGTTTTATCACCTCTCCTTCGTCGTCAGATCGACCTTGACGAAGTGGTGCAGCAGACGGACCCCTCTGCTCCTCGCGTCCAACGGGGCCTGCTTCGGCTGCCGTGACAGGAACAGTCGGATGGATAGGAGTCCGTGGGTCTAGTAGCGCAGGGGGATCTCGGACACCGTCAACAACATGCGTGTATGGGCCCCTCCGAGATGTCTCAGGAACGACGGACGTGTCGGCACGACCATCCCCCACTACTAACCCTACATCACCGCTACCAGATGCCATGGTAAATCGGCGACTGACCGGTCACAACCTCGTGCGATAAAGGCACTCTCACACAGGTATCGGTCGAGCGGCAATCAGACGGTTTTTAAGCCTACCGATGGAAAGCGCTCCCTGCAGATACAGCAAGTATCCGTCCAAAGAGTCTCGCACTTCGCGCGTGCGCGCAATAAGCGCCCGCAACTGATCCGGACTCGGATTCGAATCAGTCGATGCAGCGGCGAGTGAGACTCGGTTCGATTCACCTGTGGCTCAGAAGCACGTACTTCGAACAGGCAAAACGAATGACAATGCAAGAGCAGCAAGGCAACTACAGACCAGAGGCGGCCGCGGCCATCACAGCTCGGCCAAGCTCCTCCGCGAATGTATCCAAAGGACTAAGATTGCCATCGCAGACTCCAGCCATATAAGTGACCTACTTACGGAAGAGATCAGGGTGAGACAACAGGCCGTGAACGAACCTTCGTCTCGATACCAAATTTGTTGTATCACTCCTCATAATCACCCATTGATTCTGCGGAGAACCAGGCTTAGTGCATCATGCTCGATTATACCAGAATGTACCAATCGAGGCAGCGGAAGTCTTCGATGCAAGGAGTTACAACGTTTATTCCAAGATAGGCGTAGATGACGTGATAGGCTATCAGTGCCTAGCCGAGGCAATCATCATCTAACCGATGCAAATCGGTGCTCGGGCTTATCCAAGATATGCGACCATAAGCGATATAAAAGGTGTAAGCTCAACCAAGCGCGATTAGCTTGTCTTAGCGTCAATCGTCAAGATTGCGTATCAACTCGATATATATTCGCCCACATATTCGCGCTTAGGCCATCAATGCGCATAGCAGATATACTCGCAGCGACGGCTCGCGGTACAAGAGATCTGCAAGTAGTAAGTGTACTACCGTGATCCCGCGTGCGGATATTGCTATATAAGCCGTCATAGCAATAATGCAATGTTCTTTACTCGCGTAAAGGTGCCGACTACGCCATCGCGTGTAGTGTTGCATTCGACGCGCCGCATCGCTCAAGCCATTGCCTCGCGACCTCAAGGTGCGCTCGCCTTATCATGCTCGTGCGCGCGCGTATGCATAATGCACGTGTTATCGTTAGTGCGCGTTGATATGCGATGCCTCATGCATTCTAGATCGTCCGCGACCAAGTCGCCGGACCATGCGCACTATTCGTGATACCGGTCACACGATGCATGCTTGCGGCGTTGTGCACAATGCATTAGGCGATATGCTATTTGCGGGTTGCTTGTGCCCTTAGCCGGTGCGCCTAACGTGTGCGGTGCGACGTGCTGCGTGACATGCGTGCGATCGCGTCACGCCCGCTGTCGTACTACTCCAAGCGTCCACGTACGACAGGGGTGACGTCATTAGTGCCGTATCGCTCCGCGTATCCACATACGACAGCTGACGTCATCATTGCCGTATCGCTCCCCGCGCCCACGTACGGCAGTGATGTCATCATTGCCGTATCGCTCCACAGCGTCCACGTACGACGGTGCCGTACCGTTCCAAGTACGATAGTGCCGTACCGTCGTACCGTGCTGCCGTACCGTACGATAGTGTCGTATCGCTCCGCGCGTCCACATACGACAGTGCCGTACCATTCCATGTACGATGGTGCCGTATCGCTCCGCGCATCCATGTACGACAGTGCCGTACCATTCCGTGTACGACGGTGCCGTATCGCTCCGCGCATCCACGTACGACAGGGTGATGTGGTGTCGTGCGCGACAGAGCGATGGTGGGTGCAACTCTAGCAGAGCTTAGGAAAAGTGACGCGTGGTACAACAATTATTCCCCCCCCCCATAGGCAGCGTCCTCGCTGCCGCTCAGGCGACCAGAGCTACTGAGATTGCATGGCACGCAACCTAGCTTCTTCGAGGATGGGCGCCATCTCCGGGGAGAAATTGCGCGCAGGTTCCCACGAGTTGTGCTCACTTGAGTAGTCCGTCCACTTGACCAGGTACTCGTGCACGGTGCGCTTGCACCGGTGTCTACCCACACGCCGAGTGCGGTAGTCCAAGATGCGCTCCACGTCGTATACCTTCTGCTTGCCTGCGGCCCAAGTCTCAGGACCTGGTTCGACTGCTGCAGGGGTATCAGTGGTGGCAGGCGAGGGCTCCGTGCCACGATACGGACGAACAAGTGACACATGGAACGTAGGGTGGATGTCAGAGGGCAACGCGAGCTCGACAGCCGCGTTCCCGACCATGCGCACAACGGGGTACGGACCAATCCAGCGGGGCAAAAGCTTACGGGACCCCTCGGCAAAGGAACGCAGGTTCTTAGTGCTCAGCAGAACCATCTGTCCTTCCGCAAAGATCACGTCCCGCTTGGACTTGTTGTAGTACTCCGTTGCTCGTTGCTGCGCCGCGTCCAAACACGACTTCGTGTCTGTCATTCGGGATAGAAACGTCTTGGCAAAGGTCTTAGCCGCGGGGACATACACCTCCAGCTCACGCCACACAGGTAGCGCCGGGTGAAACCCATAAGTCAGAAAGAAGGGTCTCTGACCTGTCGACCGATTAACAGCATTGTTAATCGCAAACTCTGCCGCGGTCAGGTAAGTATCCCAAACGAGAGGCATGCGACCAGCAAAGTTACGCAACATATCCCCCAGGGTGCGGTTCGTGCGTTCGGTCTGGCCGTCAGACTGCGGGTGGTATGCCGTGCTCAGGTTAACCTGCATGCCCACAAGCTTGCAGAGCACTTCCCAAAACTTAGACGTGAACTGACCGCCACGGTCCGAGACCACGTTCTTAGGGACGCTGTGCAACTGAACCACGTTATCGAAAAACAGGCGTGCAGTCTGCTCAGCAGTGCAGGTCGACGTGGTAGGTGCGAGGTGAACCATCTTAGTCAAACGGTCAACCATGACAAGCACCGAGTCGTATCCCCCCTCAGTTTTGGGCAGCGCGACCACGAAGTCCATGGAAACACTTTCCCAAGGCGCGTCAGGAACAGGCAATGGTTGCAACAACCCGTGGCCCCTACCGGACAAAGCTTTGTTGTGCTGGCAAAGCCTTTGCTGTAGGCGGATATGACAGAGATACAACAATTGGTATCATGCGGGTAGTGACTGACCCGGGTTCGAATCTCCCATCCATCAGTGTGGATGTGTGGATGGCTGATGTGTGCAAGGGAGATGTAATCTCCATCATCAGGCCATCAGGGATGAGAATACCCTTGAGTCACGATTGCCCCTGTGGGTGTGAGGACACACCTATTGGAAGGGGGGATAATTGTAGTATCCTGGGGTATCGAGGCTAATATCCAGGTTGGCCAGTTGCCTGGCATCCTTCCTGGATATGACAGAGATACAACAATATGTACTACGGATGATGTCGCGAGTATAAGTGGAGCGATGACGGCCTTGTTTATATATAGAATATTATATGCTATCGATCTCCCTCGATCATATGCTCTTACATATTGATGTCCTGAGTCTGGATACGCTTTTACTTGGCCCGAGCGAAGCCTGAGCAACAAAGGAGCGGCTAAGTGATGATTGTTGTACCCCTCCTGCCTTTCAAGCATATTTCTGCACGCTTCGGCGTTAAGTGCTAAGGTGCAAGCACAGCAAGCCAAGTGTACTGTAATGAGAGTCAGGCACAGCGGAAGTCTTCAGAGGCCAGGGGTTACAACGTACGATCCAGAATGCAGAGTATGTATCAGATGTAGGCTATCAGAGTCGAAGATGGTCCTTCATCATCTAGCCGCTCCTAGCAATACTCAGGCTTAGCTCAGGCCAGCTAGAGCGCATCCAGGCTCAGAATAACGATGTTCAGGATAGTCCGATCAAAGGAGATCGAAGGCAAGTTGTATTCGATACAAACTAGGCCGTCATCGCACATCTTATACTTGCGACGTCGGTCTGTGGTACATATCACACAGATCCCTGATCCACATGTGTGACATGTTCGTAATTGTGGCGCAGACGATATCTTATCGTACTTAAGCCCTCACAGTATTAAAGCAGTGCATTTGTGGCAATTGGCATTGTTCGTTATGCTGCCTAACCGCCATGTGAGTCGATGCAGATATCACTCACTCAGTCGCGTTCCGCACTCGCACGTGTGGTGGATATTGCATGATAAATCGGTATATGTTAATGCACGCTCTTAGATAATTATTCTAGTGCGCGTACGCGGACTTGCTCTGGTCGCATGACTAAAGCTTCTGTGCGGCGTCGAGCGCTCCGGGCCGCATTCTCACACTTGTGAGTCGCGCAGTTGAACCATTTGTGCAATAATAACAGGAATATTAATGCTTAATATATTATGCTAATAGAATGCTAAATCCCTCATGTGCTCGCGTCGCTCGCACAATGTTGGTTGTCGCATTGTCGGTCACATTGCCAGAACGCATGCATAAGACCGATCTATTGGTGCATAAGTATAGAACGTGATGCCATCATGACAATGCACTTAATTGCGGGTTGCCAGGCGCCTTACCGGGTCATATGGTCCGGTGCATAGGTGTGAGGTGAACCGTGATACAACACCATAAACCCCACTCCAACACCCCCTCTAAACATCCCCGCCTCCAGGCTACAAGTAACGTAGCGCACGAAATGCGGGACATGCGCACCCTACTCAACACATTCCTTAACAAGCCATCGAAGATCAATCCGACCACAAAACCATCCGCTAAACTCCCCGCCAAACCAGCGGGTGATCCGGGTGCATCAACCAGCTCCGCCGGTGCTATGCCGGAGGAGCATATCAAGGCAATCTCCAGAACCCATAACCTGAAGATCACCAAGGACGCAACTTTCCCCGCGTCCGCTCATAATCTCTCGGCAGCAGCAGAACTCAAAACGCTGTACGAGTTCTACAGGGGAGTTCCACGCAGATTCTGCTGGACCTGTGAAAATAAAAAACTACTTCCCCAATTTCATGATCCCGAGGCTTGCCCCTTGAAGGCTAAATAGGGAGACTGCACTTCATCAGAGCAAGCAGTGATGCAGTACCCACCAATCAGTCGGACACATTTAACTCGTCCACTGATCCCTGAGGACTTTGCGCATTTATCGCTTAGTCAGTTTCGGCAGCGTCGTGCTTCGAATGTTGTTGTCCCAGCTCAGACGGTACAGACTTTAATTTGTGCGTCACGGATGCGTAAGTAGTTGAGCCAATGCGTAGCTCATGCGGAGTTTGAACGGTTGCAAACTTTAACTGGCAAGTCGTTTTCCCTCGATGCAATGGCTGATGAGAGTGGTAGTAATGCTTTATGTGCTCTTTACTGCCATAAAGCCAACTCTTTTCTTAAATTTAATGCATCCGGACATCATGTGTGGATTAACCCACCTTATTGTCTGCTGGACACTTTCCTTAAACATTATCTCAAATGTAAACGAACATGACCCTCCGATACCTCTGCTTGTATTGTTGTCCCTGCATGGCCTGGCAAGTTCCGTAAGCACTTGCATGGTATGACTCTTCTACAGGAATACCCTGTTGGCACCAATCTGTTTAACTCCATTAACCCTTCCGGTACACAAAAGCAAATTAAACCGCTTCAGTACCCCGTTCAAGTCTGGTATGATGCTCCAGGTCCTAAACCCCTAACCCCAATTGTTGGTTGCAACCTTGCATCATACTAGCGGCCACATCACAATGCATGTGTCTGGCCACATTAATGGATGCCCTGCACGTATCCTCATAGACAGTGGCGCGTCCTCCTCTTTCATTAACGCTAACTTTGCACTTGAACATAACCTAAATATCCATCTAGCTTCCTTAGATACAGTTCAAATGGCTAATGGTAACTGTCAGAAACCATTAGGTTATCTGCATGGTACCATCACAGCCCAGGCGTTTCAGTTAAATGTCCTGTGTATCTAACAGCTATGGATTTAACCAATGGTTATGATGTCGTTCTTGGTGATGACTGGTGTACACAATATAAGGCTTGTTTGGACTATGCTACCCGTAGTATTCAAGTCCAAACTTCTAACCGAAAGTACACCTTACGAACTAACTTAACTAACCCTTCAACTTACCCCCTTATGAGTGCAACCCAACTCATTAAAAGTTTACATAATGAGCAAGACCAAGTCTTCCTCGCTATAATTAAACCCCTCTCGGGCGACTCTGCCCCCACGCTTCCGCCTACCCAAACCTCATCCCAGATTAGCCCTTACTTAACCTTCTCGATGAATACAAAGATGTACTTGCTCCTTTAACCGGCCTTCCCCCTGAACGGGATGTCAGCCATACGATCCCACTAACGGATCCTAACATTAAACCACCTTACCGACCCCCATATCGTCTAAGCCCCCGAGAAATGGAAGAGGCACGGACCCAAATCGATGACCTTCTTGCAAAAGGCTACATCGTTCCATCTACCTCACCTTATGGTGCCCCAATTTTATTTGTTAAAAAACCACGCTCTGACAAATTACGCATGTGCATTGACTTTTGTGCACTTAACCGGATAACAATTAAAAACCGTTATCCTCTACCTGGTATTGATGACCTCCTGGATCGCCTCCACGGAGCCACCATCTTCTCTAGCCTTGACTTACAATCTGGCTATCATCAAATCCGACTCCGAAGATCAACACCGGTGTGCATTTACCTCACCTTTTGGACACTATGAAATGCGTGTCTTAGCTTTTGGTCTTGCTAATGCTCCTGCGACCTTTCAATCCTTAATGAATAACATCTTTAAGGATAAAATTAACAAATACACGTTGGTCTACCTTGACGACCTCCTTGTGTTTTCCAAAACCCCTGAAGAACATCTCATCCACCTACGTGATGTTCTTGAAACCCTGCGACAACATAAACTGTTCGCATCCCCTGAAAAATCTACCTTTAACAAACCCGAATTATTATTTTGGGGTCATATTATCATCAGTCAGGACGGCATTAAAGTCCATCCTGTTGGCCTACCCCAACTAACCTCACCCAACTAAGGTCTTTCTTAGGCCTTGCTAACTATTTTCGGCGTTTTCTCAAAAAATACTCCGTTATTATTGCTAAACCTTTAACCGATCTAACCAAACTTAACACACCATGGGTATGGTCACCCCTTTGCTAGGAAGCTTTCAATAAAATTAAGCAAGCACTTGTAACAGCACCCGTCTTAACAGCACCAGATTACAGTAATGATGGAGCTCCACCATTTTCTATTATCTGTGATGCTAGCTGTGCTGGTATAGGTGCTGTTCTCCTACAAGGACACCACCCCATTGGTTATGAAAGTCGAAAATTAACCCTGGCTGAAGTTAACTATACAACCACTGAGCAAGAAATGCTCTCTGTCATACACGCCCTACATACATGGCGTTGTTATGTTGAAGGTATCCCCTTCACGATCCACACGGATCATTGAACTAACACCTTCTTTAGTACTCATTCTACTCTATCCCGCCGTCAAGCCCGGTGGTCGGAGTTTTTACAACAATTTAACTTTGAGTGGGTTTATAAATTTTAAGCTTATAATGCATCAAATAATATACTATTCTGCACTTACTTGTCTCAATGAGAACTTACTTTGGACCCCAGCACACCAAGACAGTGGAAGTGCGGGGAACTGGGGCGGCAGGCCCCAGGCCCCGCACAACCACTGTACACTTCTGGGTGTTAACAGCATTGAAAGCGGTAGTCAAATGAATATTTAAAAGCATGGTTTAGTTATAGTTATTTTAGTTTTCGTGTTGTACATTACAACATTACACTACTGAAAGGAGTCCTAGTAGTGTAAAACCCCTGGGAATTTTTACAGTCACCTACCCCTGTAAGGAGTCCTAGTAGTAGTGTAAGGCCCTCAGGAACTGGAAACTAGACTGCTTTCCGCTTCTCTCCACCTCCCCTCCTCTCACCCTCTCGTGCCCCACGAAACCTCCTCCTCAAACCACCTGTCCTGAAACCCCTGCTCTGTTATCTCTGCTTCACGGCCGGTGATACTGTTGCGTCCTATATACCTTCGGTCACAAATTGGACCATCTCAGAATGCGCATGTCTTTCCTCAGGTTGACTGTCTTAGGGTTTTCAAGTCATCTGGATGGAGTGCAGTAACTTACATAGTGCAAGGCCCCATGTAGGCTACTACAATGATTTTTCAGGAGCATCCATCCTTGCACTGTCTTGGGGGTGTTACAGTGTGGGCGACTCACCCTACAAGGACGAGCACCAAGGGGCCTGACTGGACCAAGCCACAGCGCAGGGGAGGGGCACATGGCTTTGTCTGTACAGCTGCAATCCCCTCCACACACATAGAAATCTATCAACGACAGCAGTAGTAGTTGTACTTAGTTACTTGCTTAGTTTACTTAGTTGCACACACCATCACAATATAAGGTGCAAGAAGCAACCTGTCAACATTTCGAGGACTTTTCAGCACTCAACTACTACAACAGCAGTCATCACATTAAGAGAAGCACTTTGGCGTCGTTACCTCCGAGAGCCAGATTCTGGCAATATCCTAAAACGTGCCTAGCGATGGTTAAAGACCGCAAGCCATTGAGTTCTCAAATCGAGTCAAAGGTGTCATTAGTCCCGTTGCTTCATTGATACCCACCTACGGACTCCTACAGCCTGACGTTTCACATACTGGAGGATACATCATTCAGCCTGGCAGTCATCCAAGCTTTCGGCAAGCTAGTCATCGGTGATTTGGGGAATAAGATCCGCCTGCCTTTCTGTAGTATCCTGGGGTATCTACGGGTAGTATAAGAGGTGGCACCTGGTCATCTTTCGATCGAGCCTTTGCTGTAGGCGGATATAACAGAGATACAACACTTTCCCATCAGCATCTCCGCTCGCAGTCCTGTGCTTGTTGTATCCTTTCCCTGCCGTCTACACATTGCGTGCACACTTGGTAATGGGACCGGTGGGTGGACACATTATGGAGCCTCCAGGGGGAAAGCCTCCAATCCGGTAGCCATTCCTAGGCATGCATTCACCTGGCCGCATACTCTGGGGTGGAGAGGACAAAAGAAGGGGAGACTGCCCTTTAGACAGGTGTATGTATGGGCGGCAATGGGCACAGGTAGGAAAGCATTTCAGAATCACTTAACCAGACGATGGTGCCTGGGTTGTGGCGCCTCCCTGACTCAAGACATGGATATGAGAACCTGTTGGCCAGTATCAAGCCATATTCGATATGAACTAAACAAACACAGAGGCCTGTTTGCAGAGCGCTAAGCCTTAGGTGTTTAAGTGATGACGCACGCATACACGGGCACGCACACGCCTGTGCATATAACATCATCAACCAGCACCTTCTCCAACGCACATACCTACCTCATTTATGGCCCGCTCAGGTAGGTCAGGTGCGTCATGCGGCGCGTAAAGAAGCACCATATTGTTGAACAAGCAAAGGTGACTGCAAGGGAGGAAGTCGGTGAGGGCGTCAGCTGTGTATATACACATATACACATATACACACACACACACACACACATCTCGTATGATTGCATTCCTGCGGCTGCATTATCGCTTTCACAACCACTTGGTGGATCGGACGTCTGCAACTGGAATCCCATGCATATTCATAAACATGCACACATTCCCACGGACGTTTCTGCCCCACAGCTATCATCTAGAAGAGGTACATGCAAGCACCTGGGGGGGGTCCATGCCTGTCCGTCAGGGCTACCGCCGCCACCTTTGCCTTGCCCTGCGTGCCCGCCTATAGCCGCACGAATCCACTGGGCCGTCGTGACTGTGCGTTTCGGATAGGCGTCGTCATCAATTGTTTTCCGGACCTTGTTGGTGATCCCAGCAAGGGGCAGCGGCGGGGCTGATGGCTGAACTGCCTCTGCACTACCAGCACTGCCAGCACCGGCGGTGGGAAAGCTGTGGGGTTTACACGCCATAAAGTCCGCGAATTCGGGATCGACCTGAACGTCAGCGGGAGGGACGGAGTCAGTGTAATGGGGGGGGGAATTCATTTTGCGTCCAAAGGAGGAGGCAGGGCGGGTGTCTATGGCAGGAGCACGGCCTGACGTCCTTCCAGCAATTACAACGTCCCCAATACCCCACCCATTACCTCCATCAGCTTGTGGTCGGGGACCCCGGGGTGTCGTTTTCTCGTTCGCAGGATGTGCACAAGAGTCGCCACAGCATCAAACTCCCCCGTGTCTCCCTCGAACAGACCACCGTACACCGTTGTGAACGCCAGATGCCTAGCAGCGCAGTACAGCTTCTCCTGCACGTACAGCGTGCGGATGCGCAATTGCTAGGACCAAGCTATTGAAGGTATCAAAGGCCCGGCCCAGCCCCACCTACCATCTTTGCTTTCTTAATTTGCGGGGTCAGTCCCCTTAAGATGACTTCCGTGTCCTTCACATCACTCTCCGGAATCCAAACGCCGAACTCGTTCCAGTCGAGGAACGGCTCGTACGGCTGCGTCACGTGGTCTGTACGGGCAAGGCAAGGCAAGGACGGAGCAAGAAGCGACAGGTGAATTCCCACATCCCATCTTGCATATCGCAGTGGCGCAGTCCGCAGCATTTTGCTTGGGCCTTGTGTTGGGGCTGTTATGATGGCGGAAGTCACCGACAGCGCTGGGGTAGGCCAGCTGTGATAGGGCCATTACGCAAACGAGGCAAGAATGCTGAGTAACGGAGGACGGACGGAAAGGACGGAAATGGACGGCAGTCATCAGGATTGGGATCTGGAAGGGCGTGCCTGGGTGGGTCCTGCAATCAGCTGGCTAAGAAGTTGAGTGCAAGCGATCATCAGGCTGGTCTCTCTCTGTAAAGTTTGCGCACAGTCTACCCAACAGCCTTCCTACCCAAAGTCACTTGCCCGCCCATCCACCCATCCTCCCTCCAACCCGCCTGGCAGCTCAGCTGTCATCCATACTCAGGCACCTGCTTACGCAGCCACCCGCAAGAACACACCGGCTTCACGCACGACCCTCCTTGGTTACCACTCTGTTCCCCAACTACCCCTACTCGCTCAGGCACTTAACCATGCACATCAACCCACCAGATATGATAACCGGGATGCAGCCAACAGTTGTGCTCATCACGTTGCGTTTGCCGTACCCCGCACCTATAATTGGGATGGCGGAGCCCGAAGGGCAGGTGGCAGCCAGGTGCGCGGATAACCAACTAAGAATGGAGTGCTGAAAACAAGGAGCTTGCTGAATTGGTCGACAAGTTTTAAATATCACCAGAATACGTCACAAGAATACCTCTCGATGGCAACCAGCTGTTTCCAGCTGCCCATACGCACATTCCGCGGCAGAGTTATCTTTGCAACCCAAACAACCCCAACACAAGTAATTTCGGGATCTTCAAAATGTCACTTCCTACACCATGATATTAGCAACCCTTCCAGACCCGTAGGTGCGAAGCAGAACTCGCTCTCCGCCATAGACTGGCCCATGCTGGGCACTCGCTTGGCAATATGGAAACCGGGTGTGTCTCGCAGCTGCCATAGCGCCGCACGCACACCCAGGCTGTAGAAGCGGTTTTTACAAGGTGGCTCCTCGATGCTGTTCCAGCCGCATATACTCCCTGGGGCGAGTTGTTCGTTTGGAGAACGGAAGCTAAAAGTGGGAAAAACAAAGCCGAGGTGGGCTTGGGTGTGCGGGTTTCCATGTGTCTCGGGAAGGTCGAAGCATCTGAGGAAATGGCTGCTTTGGGTTTAGGTGCGCGTTAGATTAAATTGGGTAAGAGGACGGCATCCCTGGCCGGGAGCATGTGACGATGCAGGCGGGCGGTGTGCTACTAAGGAGGTGCCATCGGATCCGGCTGCAGGCACATAGCCCTATTTAAGAAATAGCATGAAATCACATTCATTCCGCTCGTATCCATGGGATTGTCCGGACAGTGTCAATGCCCATCGAGCATAGAGCTCCACGCACACCGATGATTAACGTGGGTAAAATCCCAAGTAGCCTACCGGCCCTTGCCCAGTAGCCTCACGTTCCTTCACCCACCCAAAACCATTACAAGGAAATGCAACTCGGCAGTTCAGTCTTCCAAATATCCCCCCACACTATGCGGGCATTTGGCATCCGCCGTTTGACTCACCGGACACAGATGCCAGGACGGTTTTATTGATGGGACTGTGGTGTTTGGGTCGAGCAGATGGGTACAGATAACAGGGTGCGGGAATGGTTGTGAGGATATGGGGGACAAACTTGCAAGTAGCGGTAACTGCAGGTGCAGGTTGCCAAAGGAGAAATAAAGGGAGGACTGGTGGTGCTGTTGGTTATGGTGATGGCGCAACATTGGTGTTTTCTGGCACTCAGCCCGGTCCAAATTGTCCCCTAGACTCCCAACAGCACCCTGCCCTCTGCCGACTGCCACTTTGATGTATGTACGGACCTGTGTTTCCGGTTGGGATGCCAAACGCTGTATTCAAATTGCGGGTACAGATCGCCGCACATTGGGGGCACTAGGACGTCCTGGATATTGGTATTGGGAAGGTTCAGTGTATGAGTTGTTGAGTTCACATTTGAAGTCGGAATGGGCGGTGGATTCAACGGCTAAGGATCGAACTGTGTATTCCCAGGGTGTGCTGGTTGCTGGTGCACATCTGTGGCAGGCGGTGATGCGTGTATGGAGGAGAGGGGCCGGGGACCTTCATTGCATAATTCGGGGGGGCATGTAATGGGGTAAAGTTTAAGTTCACCCTCCTGCGTCACACGCTATTGAACCTGTGTTACTAGGAACTGAAGGAACTACTTAGGGTTCTCGCTCTCAAGTAGTTAGCGCCAGTCAACACATGCTGTTGATAGCGCAGGTACTGTTGTATTACTGTACTGGTCTTAGCTCCTTAATAAGTAGCCCCTTGGCTACACCCTCTATGTGCAAATGTAGGCACTGGTAGGCTCAGTTGAGTTCGGTTTCACTGGTTGATCCTATGTACTTCCTTAATACATAGCCATGTTTTCACTTCCTTAGAGATTACAGCTCTTTATGGTGGCTTGCCGTACTGAGCTGTACTACCTATGCTCTGCTCTTCCTATCAACCGGTAGTTATCACTACCACTAATTGGGGGTGATACAACAGGTACCTTCATGGACGGACAAATGAGCAAATTTCTGCAAGACCCAACCCATAGTAAGTTATCAGTGTTATGTTGTGATGCAAGCTATCGCACCTGTGCAGAAGCAGCCATTCTCAATAAGATGCCTGACTGGTAAAGAGGCCTGAGGACCAGGGTACTTTACCCAGGACGGGACCCAGAAATTTTTTAATTTTTTAGGAAAACGCCCGTAAGTATGTTGGGTCTGCTCCCGGGATCCACGGAAAATTTCAGCTGGGCGAAGCACGGCTTTCCAGGGGCAGAAGAAAACATCCCCTGATGAAGAAGGTTTTCTTCCTGGTGCACCCAGAAACAATTCCATTAAGCATGGTCGGATTCCGGGGATTACTAATATATGCTGGACAGCTTGACGCATAGGAAAAATTCATTATAATCCAAAAAGCTATAATATTATGAAGCAAATTTGGTTAGACTGAACAACATTCCCACAGAACTTATAGCAAGGACATTTTGGCCTCTATCAAGCAACGGTAAAGCCAGCCAAGCAGCAGATACTAAGTTTCTCACGCCCACAAGTAGTGTTAGCTTGAAGCAAGCAAAATACTAAGCATATTTCGGATGGAGAGTAGGAGTATGAAGCAGATTAAGAAAGCTAGCGAAGCTGGTATCTGTGTTAGTTAATCATACTTTTAGATATCCATGGGGCTACCGCTTCTACTGCTGTTCTGGCCCTGAAAGTTACGGTGGTCGTGCAGGTTGTGGGGTCTGCTACTGCACTTCCCTGCACTGCCACCGTCCTGACAAACATCTCTCTGAGATCCCTCCCCTTTTCATGTCCCTCATCATGGCCTTTGCCTTGTCCGTCCCCTTCCCCAACATATCCTCGTCTGGCATCAGCTTCAGAGTAACATAGCTAAAGTAAAATAAGAACATAAATAAAACATTATAGTTAAAAATTCATCTATAGTAAAAGAAGTGAAGGTATGACAGACAAAAGTTTGCTAAACTGACTAAAAGAGGGAAAAAAGTTCACAGCTAAGAGATAGCATCTAGGAGTTCTACATCAGGTAAATAAAACAGAATTCAAAAGCAAGTAATTACGTTTTGCCGGCGACGGCCAAAATTCCCGAGGGCCTTACACTGCTAGGACTCGGTAATAGGGGTGACAGTACGACAGAGGAAATCTGCTGAACTAAAACAACTTCCTAAAATAATCTAAAACAACTACCTAAAATTAAATAACTACCTAACTAATAACGATTACTAGACCAGCTATATACAGCGGTAGCAATGAGCTGGTGATGCTGGGCATTGGGTAGATGGGTAGAAAAAATGTCAGCTTTCAGAAAAACAATATTGTGTATTTTCAGTTAGTACAACAGAAAGCATGAAAATTGTCTTTGCAGGAAACCTCTTCACCATGTAATAAACACGGGTGTTTTGTGCCCCGAGAATTCAGGGCTCAGTTAGGTAGAGTTCCGGGGCCCCTCCCGGAAAAAGAATTTTGATGGCGCCGGGGAACCCCGGAACAAACAGCTACCCCTTTGAAAACCCTGCAGAGGATACGTGTTAATTGCCACGTATGTCCAACTCGTGTCCAGTTCGCCATTATATAAATGAAACAAACAGGTCCCCGTGCTCATCCCCTCACCTGGTCGGGGATGTAGCAGGTATTGAACAATGAGTGGCTCATCTCCCTGAATAAGGCGCGGGGCGGAATGGGGTAGAGGAACAGATGAGGGAGGGGCGGGGCAGGACATGATAGGACAGGGCGAGCTCAGGTGAGCTCAGCTCAATGTGAGAGAGGGCGATTGATGGAGTCATTAGCGATAGTGCCCAGTACAGAATGACGTGTTCGGAAAATATCTGCCATTTTAGGGCACCGTCTTCCAACCCTTTACTTCCTCAAGCCCAATCCATTTCTTTCGACCTCCCCGCAGCGGCACATGATCCACACTGATTTCTTCCCACCAGTTCCACTTTCGTTCCGTTGTAATCCCGCAGGCATGCCTTCCCGATCAGCTCTCACCCTGAGCTTTGGGGTTTTGACTTCCTTGATGCTACTATTCGCATTGTCTCATCGATAAGAAAGGCTTTCTCGTGAGAAGTTTTCTTGGCTGAGGGGACTGTGTTTCTCTCCTAAAGCCTTCATTTCCCCTTGCGTGTCACGTTACGCCCTCTTTATAGCCTGTCTTTTTATGCCCACCGTTCTCCTTTCCCTCCTCCTGTCACCCCAGGTGCCTCACGTGGATCTGTCCACAGTCATGCCCCAATGTTGCAGCATGGTCACGTTGATGATGAAGGGGTTGGAGAAGTCGCCCCAGCTGCGCTCGCAGCGACCCCAGTCGCCTGGGTGTGGGAAATGGAGTGAGACCCTGAGTTATAATAATGCAACCATTGAGCCATAGAAGATCTACAAGTGAGATTGAGTAGATATAAATGCCCAGGAGTAGGTGTTAGGAACATGAGGAAAAAGGACGGAGAAGAAGGATGAAGTGACCAGACGGAGGAAAAATACAAGGACACTACGTAGCAAGAGCTTATTGACCTGGCGCCCCGTCGGCCCTTTCTGCCGAGCTTGGAATATAAGGCTCCAGCATCGTGGA